>CM062392.1:11844462-12528701 GCA_031304145.1 Cardiospermum halicacabum
GTTGTTTACACATTTACAGGGATTGATATGTCTAATGGGTGCAATCTACAATTGATCGCAACATTATATTAAGCTAAAGTAATGAATTATTGAATTATTATTGAAGATTAGTTGTTGTTTAAACATTTTTCAGTGATTGATATGTTTAAAGGGTGCGATCGACAATTGATCACAACATTATTTTAGTTAAAGCAATGAATTATTAAATTGGTTGTTAAAAACTAAATGTTGTTTAAACTTTTAAAGTCAGTGATATGTCCAAAGGGTGCGATCGACAATTGATCGCAACATTATATTTAGTTAAAGAAATGAATTATTGAATTGGTTATTGAAAACGAATTGTTGCTGGTTAAAGGGTGGTATCGAAAATTGATCGCAACATTATATTAAGTGAAAGTAATGAATTATTTAATTGGTTATTGAAAATTAATTGTTTTTTACACATTTATATTGATTGTGTAACGTTCGTAAACTTTTTGTAATATAATAATATTACGTTGACTTTTGACCTTGGGCCTGGTTGTAAGAGACCAAAACTTTTGTGGTCGAAGTGTAATTTTAAAAAGTTCAAGGGTTGTTTTGGTAATTTGTCTTATTATATAAGGATTTTATTTCTTTCTTCCTGGTCATCCTCTTCACTCATGTTCACCAGAACATTCTGTATTTCTCTCGCGTTCGACAATCTTCTCTGTTTTCTCTTCGCCATAACTTTCAATCCGCTCGTCCGATTCCAGTGATTTTTGTGTTTTTTGATTCCTAGCGGAGAGTACTTCATAACGCCTATAAGTAACGCCACCGTCGACGTCGTCAGAAATGCGTCCTTGCGACTTCCGGAGCGATTTCTGGTCGATTCTGATTTCGATTTGAGGAACGGACACCACCATTGGAATCAGGAGATCGAGAACTTCTTAAACCTGCTGTCAGGTTATTTCGTCGTCGTTCTCCGTTTTCGGTTATCGTTTCTCGCTGTGTTTCGATTTCCAGAATTTCCAAACTCTTCTGGATTGATCTTTATCGGTTTTCAGGTATACTGGGCTAAGGAATTCTTCGGAGGTCAGGTAGGTTCTCCTATTCATGCTTAATTGGATTGGTTTTTGAAACTGTGATTTAAATAACGTTCTTAAGAAATAGTTTTGAATATTAATTTTTGCTGCTGATATCAAATGGTTATTGAATAAATGATTTTGTTATTGAAAAGTCGATTTTGGTTATTGATTAAGAATCTGCAGGATTTGTATTATGAAATGTGATAATGTTTATTATGGTAATTGCTATCAACCTGGGATTTATATTATTGTTATGGAAAGTGGTTATGGTGAGATATCCCTATGTGGATATGTTGGTGGGGGTGAGCGCGTGACACGAGAGTGGGAGGGTGGACACTGCCTCCTTGGGTGCGAGTCCCTAAACCTGCGCAGGGTTGTGTCATGTATGGTTCACGGGCACCGGTGATATTATATATTATTGTATCAGTGTTGATAGCATGGAAATTTATGATTTTGATATGGTAACTCAACTTGCTATTATTATTTTTATTGATTTTGAGAAATCGGATTTGATACAAGTTATTCGGATATTTGATAAATGTGAAAGGTTTTGGACATGATTATTGATTATTACTCTGTTTATGAAACTATTTGAATAAACTGAATTCTGCAGATTTGTTTTCTGAATATCTGGTTAAGATATGAATAGGGGATTGGAACCTACGAGCGAGTAGCTCACATCTACTCAATTAACATTTTTCAGGTGGTACCCAGGACGTTCCTGGACGTCAAGCTTGATAGGCGTTGCTTCTTGAAGGATCTTTGGTTACGTTTTGACTTGTGTAGGTCTGTACAGTTGTATCTTTAGGATTCTGTTAAGTTATGTTCTGTATATGTAAGCTGAAAATTGAATTACTGCTAATTTAATATATATTATGGATTATCTGGATTTGACTGCCAGGTTGGATTTTGTTGACTAGTTGACTTAAATTGTACAGTCCCCGGGGGAATTTGAACGTATTTGATTGTTTCTTATTAATATTTTATTATTTTGTTTTCTTTGACTTTTCAAAAAGTTACAGCCCTATAAAAGGGTTGTGACAGATTGATATGTCTAAAGGGTGCGATCGACAATTGATCGCAACATTATATTAAGTTAAAGTAATGAAATACTTAATTGGTTATTGAAGATTTATTGTTGTTTACACATTTACAGTAATTGATATGTCTAAAGGGTGCGATCAACAATTGATCGCAACATTTTAATATGTTAAAGAAATGATTTACTAAATTTTTTATTGAAGAGTTATTGTTGTTTACACATTTACAGTGTTTGATATGTCTAATGGGTGCGAACAACAATTGATCGCATCATTATATTAAGTTAAGGTAATGAATTATTGAATTTGTAAATGAAGATTAATTGTTGTTTAAACATTTTCAGTGATTGATATGTCTAAAGGGTTCGATCGACAATTGATCGCAACATTATATTAAGTTAAAGTATTGAATTATTGACTTGGTTATTGAAGATTAATTGTTTTATAAACATTTACAGTTATTGATATGTCTAAATGGTGCGATCGACAATTCATCGCAACGTTATATTAAGTTAAAGTAATGAATTATTGAATTGGTTATGGAAGATTAATGGTTTTTTAAACATAAACAGTGATTGATTTGTCTAAAGGGTGCGATCCACAATTGATCACAACATTATATTAAGTTAAAGTAATGAATTATTGAATTGGTTATTTAAATTGAATTGTTGTTTACACATTTACATTGATTGATATGTCTAAACGGTGCGATCGACAATTGATCGCAATATTATATTAAGTTAAAGTAATGAATTATTTATTTGGTTATTAAAGATTTATTGTTGTTTACACATTTACAGTTATTGATATGTCCAAAGGGTGCGATCGACAATTGATCGCAACATTATATTAAGTTAAAGTAATGAATTATTGAATTGGTTATTGAAGATTTATTGTTGTTTACACATTTATAGTGATCGATATGTCTATAAAGGGTTTGAACGACAATTGATCGGAACATTATATTAAGTAATAGTAATGAATTATTGAATTGATTATTGAAGATTTATTGTTATTTACAAATTTACAGTGATTGATATGTCTAAAGGGTGCGATCGACAATTGATCGCTATATTATATTAAGTTAAAGTAATGAATTATTGAATTGGTTATTGAAGATTTATTGTTGTTCACACATTTACACTCATTGATATGTCTAAATAGTGCGATCTACATTTGATCACAACATTTTATTATGTTTACGTAATGATTTATTGAATTGGTTATTGAAAACTGATTGTTGTTTAAACATTTTTAGTGATTGATATTTCTAAAGGGTGCAATCAACAATTTGTCGCAACGTTATATTAAGCGAAAGTAATGAATTTTTGAATTGGTTATTGAAAATTACTTGTTCTTTTACCTATTTACAGTGATTGATATGTCTAAAGGGTGCGATCGACAATTGATCGCAATATTATATTAAGTTAAAGTAATGAATTTTTTATTTGGTTAAAAAAGATTTATTGTTTTTTGCACATTTACAGTTATTGATATGTCTAAAGGGTGCGATCGACAATTGATCCCAACATTTTCTTATTTTAAAGTAATGATTTATTGAATTGGTTATTGAAGAGTTATAGTTGTTTACACATTGACAGTGATTGATATGTCTAATGGGTGCAATCGACAATTGATCGCAACATTATATTAAGTTAAAGTAATGAATTATTGAATTGGTTATTGAAGATTTATTGTTATTTACACATTTATAGAGATCGATGTCTATAGAGGGTTTGAATGACAATTGATCGCAACATTATATTAAGCAAAAGTAATGATTTATTGAATTGATTATTGAAGATTTATTGTTGTTTATACATTAACAGTGATTAATATGTCTAAAGGATGCGATCGACAATTGATCTTAAAATTATATTAAGTTAAAGTAATTAATTATTGAATTGGTTATTGAAAATTTATTGTTGTTTACATATTTAAGTGTCTGATGTTTCTAAAGGGTTCGATCGACAAGTGATCGCAACATTATATTAAGTTAAAGTATTGAATTATTTAATTGGTTATTAAAGATTTATTGTTGTTTACACATTTACAGTAATTGATATGTCTAAAGGGTGCAATCGACAATTGATCGCATCATTATATTAAGTTAAAGTAATGAATTATTGAATTGGTTATTAAAGATTTATTGTTGTTTACACATTTACACTTATTGATATGTATAAAGGGTGCGATCAACACTTGATCACAACATTTTATTATTTTAAATTAATGATTTATTGAATTGGTTATTGAAGAGTTATTGTTTTTTACACATTTACAGTGATTGATATTTCTAATGGGTGCGATCGACAATTGATCGCAACATTATATTAAGTTAAAGTAATGAATTATTGAATTTAATATTGAAGATTAGTTGTTGTTTAAACATTTTTCAGTTATTGATATGTCTAAAGGGTTCGATCGACAATTGATCGCAACTTTATATTAAGTTAAAGTAATGAATTATTGAATTGGTTGTTGAAGATTTATTGTTGTTTACACATTTACAGTCATTGATATGTCTAAAGGGTGCGATCGACATTTGATCACAACATTTTATTATGTTTAAGTAACGATTTATTGAATTGGTTATTGAAAACTAATTGTTGTTTAAACATTTATAATGATTGATATGTCTAAAGGGTGCGAACGACAATTGATCGCAACATTATATTAAGTTATAGTAATGAATTATTTATTTGGTTATTAAAGATTTAGTGTTGTTTAAACATTTACAGTTATTGATATGTCTAAAGGGTGCAATCGACAATAGATCGCAACATTTTATTATTTTAATGTACTGATTTATTGAATTGGTTAGTGAAGAGTTATTGTTGTTTAAACATTTACAGTGATTGATATGTCTAAAGGGTGCGATCGACAATTGATCGCAACATTATATTAAGTTAAAGTAATGAATTACTTAATTGGTTATTGAAGATTTATTGTTGTTTACACATTTACAGTTATTAATATGTCTAAAGGGTGCGATCGACATTTGATCATAGCATTTTATTATTTTTAAGTAATGATTTACTGAATTGGTTTTTGAAAACTAATTGTTGTTTAAACAATTATAGTGATTGATATGTCTAAAAAGTGCGATCGACAATTGATCGCAACATTATATTAAGTTCAAGTAAAGAATTATTGAATTGGTTATTGAAAATTAATTGTTTTTTTTTTACCTATTTACAGAGATTGATATGTCTAAAGCATGCGATCGACAATTGATCGCAACATAATATTAAGTTAAAGTAATGAAATTTTTATTTTGTTATTTAAGATTTATTATTGTTGACACATTTACAGTTATTGATATGTCTAAAGGGTGCGATCAACAATTGATCGCAACTTTTTATTATTTTAAAGTAATGATTTATTGAATTGATTATTGAAGATTTATTGTTGTTTACACATTTACAGTCATTGATATGTCTAAAGGATGTGATCGACATTTGATCACAATATTATAACGATTTATTGAATTGGTTATTGAAAACTAATTGTTGTTTAAACATTTATAGTGATTGATATGTCTAAAGGGTGCGATCGACAAATGAACGCAACATTATATTAAGTTAGAGTAATGAATTATTGAATTGGTTATTGAAAATTAATTGTGTTTTTACACATTTATAGTGATTGATATGTCTAAAGGGTGCGATCAACAATTGTTCGCAACATTATATTAAGTTAAAGTAATGAACTACTTAATTGGTTATTGAAGATTTATTGTTGTTTACACATTTACAGTTATTAATATGTCTAAAGGGTGCGATCGACAATTGATCGTAACATTTTATTATGTTAAATTAATGATTTATTGAATTATTATTGAAGAGTTATTGTTGTTTACACATTTAAAGTGATTGATATGTCTAAAGGGTGCGATCAACAATTGATCGCAACTTTTTATTATTTTAAAGTAATGATTTATTGAATTGGTTATTGAAGAGTTATTGTTGTTTACACATTTACAGTGATTGATATGTCTAATGGGTGCGATCGACAATTGATCGCAACATTATATTAAGTTAAAGTAATGAATTATTGAATTTGTTATTGAAGACTAGTTGTTGTTTAAACATTTTTCAGTGATTGATATGTTTAAAGGGTGCGATCGACAATTGATCGCAACTTTATTTTTAGTTAAAGTAATGAATTATTGAATTTGTTATTGAAGATTTATTGCTGTTTACACATTTACAGTCATTGATATGTCTAAAGGGTGCGATCGACATTTGATCACAACATTTTATTATATTTAAGTAACGATTTATTGAATTGGTTATTGAAAACTAACTGTTGTTTAAACATTTATAGTGATTGATATGTCTAAATTGTGCAATCGACAATTACTCACAACATTATTTTAGTTAAAGCAATGAATTATTAAATTGGTTATTGAAAACTAATTTTTGTTTAAACACTTACATTGATTGATACGTCCAAAGGGTGCAATCGATAATGGATCACAACATTATATTAAGTTAAAGTAATGAATTTTTGAATTGGTTATTGAAGATTTATTGTTGTTTAAACATTTACAGTGATGGATATGTCTAAAGGGTTTGAACGACAATTGATTGCAACATTATATTAAGTTAAAGTATCGAATTATTGAATTGGTTATTGAAAACTAATTGTTGGTTGAACATTTATAGTGATTGATATGTCTAAAGAGTGCGATTGACACTTGATCGCAACATTATATTATGTTAAATTAATGAATTTTTTCTGAATTGTTTATTGAAAACTAATTCTTGTTTAAACATTTACAGTGATTTATATGTCTAAAGTGTGCGATCTGCAATTGATCGCAACATTATATCAATTTAAGGTAATGAATTATGGAATTGGTTATTGAAAACTAATTCTTGTTTAAACATTTACAGTGATTGATAAGTCTAAAGGGTGCGATCGATATATGATTTCAACATTACGTAAATTTAAAGTAATGAATTATTGAATTGGTTATTGAAAATTTCTTGTTGTTTACCCATTTACAGTGATTGATATGCCTAAAGGGTGCGATCGACATTTAATCGCAGCATTATATTAAGTTAAAGTAATGAATTATTGAATTGGTTATTGAAAACTAATTGTTGTTTAAACATTTACACTGATTGATATGTCTAATGGGTGCGATCGACAATTGATCGCAACATTATATTAAGTTAAAGTAATGAATTATTTAATTGGTTATTGAATATTTATTGTTATTTTTCACATTTACACTGATTGATATGTCTAAAGGGTGCGATCTACAATTTATCGCAAGATTATATTAAGTTAAAGTAATGAATTATTGACTTGGTTATTGAAAACTAATTGTTTTATAAACATTTATAGTTATTGATATGCCTAAATGTTGCGATCGACAATTGTTCATAACATTATATTAAGTTAAAGTAATGAATTATTGAATTGGTTATTGAAAACTAATTGTTGTTTAAACATTTACAGTGATTGATATGTCTAAGAAGTGCGATTTACAATTGATCGCAACATTTCGTTATTTTAAAGTAATTAAATATTTAATTTTTTATTGAAGATTAGTTGTTGTTTAAACATTTACAGTGAGTGATATGTTTAAAGGGTGTGATCGACAATTTATCGCAACATTATATTAAGTTAAAGTAATGGATTATGTAATTGGTTATTGAAGATTAGTTGTTGTTTACACATTTACAGTGATTGATATGTCTAAAGGGTGCGATCGACAATTTATCGCCACATTTTACTTTGTTAAAGTAATGATTTATTGAATTGGTTATTGAAGAGTTATTAATTTTTACACATTTACAGTGATTGATATGTCTAATGGGTGAGGTGGACAATTGATCGCAACATTATATGAAGTTAAAGTAATGAATTATTGAATTTGTTTTTGAAGATTTGTTGTTGTTTAAACATTTTCAGTGATAGATATGTCTAAAGGGTGCGATCGACAATTGATCGCAAGATTATATTAAGTTAAAGTAATGAATTTTTGACTTGGTTATTCAAAACTAATTGTTTGATCAACATTTACCGTGATTCATGTGTCTACATGGTGCGATCGACAATTGATCGCGACATTATATTAATTTCAAGTAATGAATTATTGAATTGGTTATTGAAGATTAATGGTTGTTTAAAAATATACAGTAATTTATATGTCTAAAGGGTGGATCGACAATTGATTGCAACATTATATTAAGATAAAGTAATGAAATATTGAATTGGTTATTGAAAACTAATTTTTGTTTCAACATTTACAGTGATTGATATGTCTAAAGGGTGCGATCGACAATTGATCGCAGCATTATATTAAGTTAAAGTAATGAATTATTGAATTTGTTATTGAAGATTAGTTGTTGTTTAAACATTTTTCAGTGATTGATATGTCTAAAGGGTGCGATCGACAATTGATCGCAACTTTATATTAAGTTAAAGTAATGAATTATTGAATTGATTATTGAAGATTTATTGTTATTTACACATTTACAGTCATTGATATGTCTAAAGGGTGCGATCGATATTTGATCACAACATTTTATTATGTTTAAGTAACGATTTATTGAATTGGTTATTGAAAACTAATTGTTGTTTAAACATTTATAGTGATTGATATGTCTAAAGGGTGCGATCGACAATTGATCGCAACATTATATTAAGTTAAAGTAATGAAATATTGAATTGGTTATTGAAAATTAATTATTTTTTACTCATTTACGGTGATTGATATGTCTTAAGGGTGAGATCGACAATTGATCGATGATTTTATTAAGTTAAAGTAATGAATTATTGAATTGGTTATTGAATACTAATTGTTTTATAAATTTTTACGGTGATTGATATGTCTAAAGGGTGCGATCGAAAATTGATCGCAACATTATATTAAGTTAAAGTAATGATTTTTTGAATTAGTTATTCAAAACTAATTGATGTTTAAACATTTACAATGATTTATATGTCAAAGGGTGCGGTCGACAATTAATCGCAACATTATATTAAGTTAAAGTAATGAATTATAGAATTGGATATTGAAGATTTATTGTTCTTTACACATTTACAGTGATTGATATGTCTAAAGGATGTGATCGACAATTGATCGCAACATTATATTAAGTATAAGTATTGATTTAGTAAATTTGTTATTGAAGATTTATTGTTGTTTACAAATTTAGAGAGATTGATATGTCTAAAGGCTGCGATCGACAATTGATCGCAATATTATTTTAGGTTAAAGTAATGAATTATTCAATTGGTTATTGAAAAGTAATTGTTGTTTTAACATTTACAGTGATTGATATGTCTAAAGGGTGCGATCTACAGTTGATCACAACATTATATTAAGTTAAAAAAATAAATTATTGAATTGACAATTGAAGATTAGTTGTTGTTTTAACATATACAGTGATTGATATGTCTAAAGGGTGCGATCGACAACTGATTGCAACATTTTATTAGGTTAGAGTAATGAATTATTGAATTGATTATTAAAGATTTATTGTTGTTTACACATTTACAATGATTGATATGTCTAAAGTGTGCGATCGACAATTGATCGCAATATTATATTAAGTTAAAGTAAAGAATTATTGAATTGGTTATTGAAGATTAGTTGTTGTTTAAACATTTATAGTGATTGATATGTCTAAAGGGTGCGATCGATAATTGATAGCAACATTATTTTAAGTTAAAGTAATGAATTATTTAATTGGTGATTGAAGATTAGTTATTGTTTACACATTTACAGTGATTATGATTGAGCATGATATGTGCAACATTTATACACTATTTTATTAAGTATTTTGAGGATATTATTGAGATTTTATATTAATTTGCCCGATTTTTGTGATTATGAACAGTTTTGAGGCATTTGAGCAAATTGTGAAGAATTCTGGGATTAAATACCTAAAATGAAAAAGTCAAGGATTGAAGTCAAAGCTCTCATCAACTGTTTCAAGTCTATTTAAATTTTAAATTAGAGATTAGATTTTGTTAGAGAGGATTTTTAGGAGATTTTATGAGTTTTTGTTATTTTTGATAACGGAGTATATTAACTCTGCAGAACAGATTGTGAGGGGATCTTTTATTTTTGGGAAATACTTTGAAGAAAGAATCAGGCTTAGTTTTTCTATCTGTTTTCTCTTCTTTTTGTACGTTCAATTCATAAGACAGACGATGATGTTGACTGCATCCATGTGGTGCTAAACTAGTCTGCCCAACTAAACGATCAGTTTAATTAATTCTGTGTTGTGAGATCTTTACTTCGTTACTTTGTCTTTTAATATTTGTGTAATCCATGTGCCCATAGCTAAGGTCATGTTAGTTCTATTTGATTAATTGATTAAGCGCGCGATTAGTTAATTAAATAGGCTAATACATTGCATGTTAGATAATTCGTAATTAATCTGATCTAGGTAGTGTTGAGGTTCCACAATCATAGTTCAAAAACTGTCGTACTGATTCATTGGCTATGACCGCAGGTCTTTTCTAGTTTATAATGCAATCTACGTGTTAGGTTAGTGATTGATTCAAAGGGTCGTACCCGGTCAATCTAATAACTAAGGAAAAGATTGGTTGTTAGACACGTTGTCAATAACTATAACTGTGGTTATTAAAATTGATAGAGATATCTTTTGAATCAATGATCGACACATTAATTGAATGATCGGTTAGTTGGGTCTTTTAATATATTTGATTCCTAATATTTGCGTTCTTAGCATTCAGTTCAAATCCAATTTTCAAACCCCCCATTTACATTACTTGGTTAGTATACAATACATAATTGATAACCGTTCTCTGTGGATTCGACCTTGTCTACTACAATCAATTTGTCGTTTACAGGATATTTAAATTACTGACGGACTCGGTACCCGTCAAGTTTTTGGCGCCGTTGCCGGGGAGCGATTCTAATTGATTTTGTTTTTTGTGTATGACCTGTTCTGATCGTACAGGAAAACTCCTATACGATCCTGAAATTGAGAGAACTTTCAGAAAGTTGCGAAGAGAAACGAGGATCAGAAAGCAAGCTCTCAAGATTCTGCATTCAACCACATCTAGTACGTATTCTGAAAATGATTCCAATAATTTTGACCTAACTTTAGTTGTGCCCACAGCTGAAGTCATGGCCGCAAACGGTCAACAACAACGAACGCTCAGGGAGTTAGGCAGACCACAAGCCGATCAAACCCCACTATGTATAACTTACCCTGCTACGGAAGGGAACTTTGAATTGAAGTCAGGTTTGATCCATCTCTTGCCTACCTTCCATGGGATCGAAAACGAGGATCCGCACAAACACCTGAAGGCCTTCCATGTTACTTGTTCAACAATGAAACCTCAAGGTGTCTTTGAAGAACAAATCAAGTTGCGTGCGTTCCCCTTCTCTCTGCAGGATGCTGCTAAGGAATGGTTATTCTATTTACCATCCGGATCAATAACATCATGGGATCAAATGGTAAGAGCCTTTCTAGAAAAATTCTTTCCTGCCTCGCGAGCTGCGACACTCAGAAGGGAGATATGCAGTAGCAAACAGAAAGATTCAGAGTCTCTACATGATTATTGGGAGAGATTCAAAAGGACCTGTGCAAGCTGCCCACAACATGGACTAACTGAAGAAGCGCTGATCCTCTACTTTTATGATGGTCTCTTGCCTATGGAGAGACACATGATTGATGCAGCAAGTGGAGGATCCCTTGAAAATAAAACCCCACAGCAAGCTAGGGATTTGATCTCTACGATGGCAGCAGCAACCGGAAATCATAAATCTTGTTCCGAACCTTCCAAAGCTGCTAATGAGATAAGTAATTCTGCTCTGTCAAATCAGATTAAAGAACTGTCAGTTTTGGTACATAAAATTGCTGCAGGTAATATTCAGCAATCACGACCACAGGTAAGGAATTGTGGAATATGCGCTTCACCTGAACACCCTACCGATGCGTGTCCGACTTTGCAAGAGGATAAAGCAGAAGAAGTTAATGCAGCGGGATATTATGGAGGTCAAAGAAAGTATGACCCTTACTCAAACACGTATAATCCGGGATTAAGGGATCATCCTAATCTCAGATATGGGTCGGCGAACTATCAACCAAGACAATCACCTCCTCAGAACCAACAACCAGGTACGTCTCTGTCTGATATTGTTAAATAGTTAGCAACTAACACACAACAATTTCAACAGGAAGCAAAAGCCAGTATTCAAAACCTGGAAAAGCAAATGAGTCAACTTGCTACTACAGTGGGTAGACTAGAGTCTCAAGGGAAGCTTCCCTCACAAACGAAGATAAACCCAAAGAACGTTAGTGCAATTGCTTTGAGGAGCGGTAAAGAATTGATCGATAGCCGCGTCCACGGTAAAGAAACCCTAACTGATAGCCGTGCCTACAGCAAAGAGCAGAAAGAGGAAATCAACGTGGAAACCCTAACTCAAGGAAAGAACCATGCCCATAGTGAAGAGTTGCAAGTGGAAAAAGAAATTAACGTCAAAGCTGATCAGTCAACACTGGATAAGCCAAAAGCTGTTGAAATCAAACCACCTTTTCCTGGCAGATTCGAGGAGTCTAAAAGAGTCAGGGAAGAGAAAGAGATCTTCGAAACCTTTAGTAAGGTAGAGGTAAACATTCCTTTACTCAATGTTATTAAACAAATACCTAAATATGCAAAGTTTCTTAAAGAATTATGTTTGAACAAGAAAAAGCATAGCGGGTATGAGAAGGTTTTGATGGGGCAAAATGTTTCGGCTGTTCTACAAAAGAAACTACCCCCTAAGAGAGAAGATCCAGGTTTGTTTGTTATCCCTTGCACTATTGGTAGTATAGAAATTCAAAGAGCAAGGTGTGATTTAGGAGCTTCACTTAATGTAATGCCTTATTCTCTATATTCATGCTTGCGAATGGGTTCTTTGAAAGAAACAGGGGTTGTCATTCAACTAGCAGATAGATCCCTAGTTTATCCTAAGGGAGTTCTAGAGGATGTCCTAGTTAAGGTGAAGGGTTTAATCTTTCCTGCAGATTTTTATGTGTTAGACATGGGTGGTAATGATATTTCTACAACTCCTCCTGATTTATTGCTAGGGAGACCTTTTCTTAGTACTGCGAAAACTAAGATAAATATTCAGGATGGTACTCTAACTATGGAATTTGATGGTGAAATTGTCAAGTTTAATGTTTTTGATGCTATGAAACATCCTAATGATTTATCTAGTATCTGCAGTGTGGATGTTGTAGAACCTTTCATTCGACAATGTTTTGAATTGAGTAGGAAAGATGAATTAGAAGTGGTGTTGTGCAACAGTTTGCAAGCAGGAGATGAAAAGAAGGATCTTTCCTTCAATAAACTTCTGGTGAAAGTTCTATATGAATTGGAAACGTCGAATCCAGAGGTAAGTATTAATCCAATTTTTGGTATGCCCACGACTAAACCTCAGTTATCTTCAATTGTGCAGGCACCGATTTTGGAACTTAAACCTCTGCCTAGTCATCTGAAATATGTCTATCTAGGCAAGGAAGACACATTACCAGTGATTGTCTCCAACAAATTGAGCATTAAGCAGGAAGACCAACTCGTTCAACTCCTGAAGGAACATAAAGAGGCTATAGGATGGACCATCAATGATATAAAGGGTATCAGTCCGTCCACCTGTATGCATAAAATACTTCTAGAAGAGGATTCTAAACCCATTAGACAGCCTCAGAGACGGTTAAATTCTCCAATGAGGGAAGTAGTTAAGAAGGAGATTCAAAAGCTTCTAGACGCTGGTATGATCTATCCGATCTCGGATAGTAATTGGGTAAGCCCAGTTCAGGTAGTTCCCAAAAAACAGGTATAACGGTAGTCAAAACTGATAATGGTGAGTTGGTACCCACTCGTGTCCAAAACGGGTGGAGGGTTTGTATTGATTATCGTAAATTGAATGCCTCGATAAGAAAGATCATTTTCCCTTGCCATTTATTGATTAGATGTTAGAAAGGTTAGCAGGGAAATCTCACTATTGTTGTCTTGATGGTCTTTCAGGTTTTTGGCAGATACCAGTCGCGCCAGAAGATCAAGAAAAGACGACCTTTACATGCCCGTTTGGTACATTTGCCTATCGGCGAATGCCATTTGGATTATGTAATGCTCCTGCGACGTTTCAACGATGTATGGTCAGTATTTTCTCTGACTATGTTGAGAGTATAATTGAGGTATTCATGGACGACTTTACTGTATATGGAGAGTCTTTTGAATCTTGTTTAGTTAATCTTGGTAAGGTTTTGCAACGTTGTGTAGACTTGAACTTAGTATTAAGTTATGAAAAATGCCATTTTATGGTAGATCACGGCTTAGTACTCGGTCACATTGTTTCTGCACGAGATATAGAGGTCGATAAAGCTAAGATTAATGTGATTAAGTCTTTGCCTTACCCCGTATGTGTACGGAAAGTTCGTTCCTTTCTTGGACATGCAGGATTTTACAGGAGGTTCATTAAAGACTTCTCGAAGATTTCTCAACCTATGTGTAATTTGCTTAAGAAGGATGTCGCTTTCCATTTTGACGAGAGATGCAGAGAAGCGTTCAACGTTTTAAAAGAGAAACTTGTCACCGCGCCCATATTGAAAAGCCCTAATTGGAACGTTCCGTTCGAAATAATGTGTGACGCAAGTGACTACGCCGTGGGCGCAGTCCTTGGGCAAAGAGTGGGAAAAGAACCTCATGTGATCTACTACGCCTCAAGAACACTGGATAGTGCACAATGCAATTACTCTACAACAGAAAAGGAGCTTTTAGCAATTGTTTTCGCTTTAGAAAAATTTCGTTCTTATATACTGTGTACTAAAGTGATTGTTTTCTCTGATCATGCAGCTCTCAGATATCTGATGTCAAAGAAGGATGCAAAACCTAGGTTAATACGGTGGATTCTCCTCCTTCAATAGTTTAATTTGGAGATAAAAGATAAGAAAGGATCGGAGAATCTGGTAGCGGACCATTTGAGCCGGCTAGTCACTTCTGAGACAATTCAACCTTTGAACGATAAATTTCCTGACGAGTATTTATTCGCCATGGGCACGACTCATCCCTGGTATGCTGACATAGTTAATTATCTCGTTACTGGTAAATTACCTTTTGAATTGAGCAGGAGTGAGAAGGATAAAATCAAAAGAGATTCTCGGAACTACGTATGGGATGATCCTTATTTATGGAAGCACTGCTCGGATCAGATGATTAGGAGATGCGTCCCTAAGGAGGAGACTGAATCAATTCTAAAATCATGCCATACGGAATCATGTGGAGGTCATTTTGGACCTAGAAGGACAGCCAAAAAGGTACTTGAGTGTGGATTCTTTTGGCCTAATTAATTTTATGATTCGTACGTCTTTTGCAAAACTTGTGACAACTGTCAAAGAACAGGGAGTTTAGGCCATCGTGATCAAATGCCTATGACTCCAATCTTGATAGTTGAAATTTTTTATGTATGGGGTATCGACTTTATGGGGCCTTTTCCACCTTCTTTTGGATTTCATTATATTTTATTGGCTGCTGATTATGTTTCAAAATGGGTGGAAGCAAAAGCCACCAGGACTGATGATGCTAAAGTTGTTGCAGACTTTGTCAGGTCTAATATTTTCTGCAGGTATGGTACACCCCGAGCCATCATCAGTGATCGCGGAACCCATTCTTGTAATAGGACTATCGAAGCACTGTTCAGAAAATATGGGGTCACGCACCGAACCTCCACCGCCTATCATCCGCAGACAAACGGACAAGCTGAAGTGTCAAACAGGGAGATCAAGTCGATCCTTGAAAAGACAATGAATCCGTCTAGGAAGGATTGGTACGATGGTGAGATGCACTATGGGCGTATCGAACCGCCTACAAGTCACCTATTGGGATGTCTCCTTATCGGATTGTCTATGGTAAGGCGTGCCATTTGCCGGTTGAATTGGAGCATAGAGCATTCTGGGCCGTGAAAGAATGTAACCTGAGAACAGATGCTGCTGGTGAGCAGAGAAAACTCCAAATCCAAGAATTAGAAGAAATCAGGAACGATGCCTATATCAGAGCTCAACACCACAAAGAGACGTTGAAAAGAGACCATGATCTTCATGTCTCTAGAAAATCGTTTTTAGTGGGTCAAAAAGTTTTACTGTACCATTCAAAACTGAAATTATTTCCAGGAAAATTGAGGTCTAGATGGATTGGCCATTTTATTGTTATTAACGTATTTTCTCATGGTGCAGTGGAAATTGAGAGCATGGAAACGGGCAAAGTTTTCAAGGTCAATGGGCATAGACTAAAGCCATATTACGATGGTTTCCACGTAAACCTGTGTGAAGAATTTTTGTCGTGCCCACAACAGTACTCTGCGTGAATTCAACATGTCTAGCCAGAGACGTAAAACCAAGGCGCTGTTGGGAGGCAACCCAAAGACTTAATTTCTTTTATTTGATTTTATTTTGATTTATTTTATTTTTCAATTTATTTTATTTTTCTTATTTTTTATTTTTATTTTTCTGATTTTCTACTTTTATTTTTATTTTTATTTTTATTTTTCTTTTTCTGAATTTTTTAAAAAAATATATATATATATGTAGTAATAATAATAAATATATAAAAAAAAATTTTGCATAGGTAGAATAATGTTTAGATTTCTAATTTTTTTTTTCTTCTTTCTTTTTGCAGGAAACAATTAAATTTAAAAAAAAAAATTTAGAAAAATCAACAGCAGTAAACGTGAAAGAGCAGTAACAAGTGAAAACAAATAGGAGCCCTAGCTGTCGCGATCGTGCACAGTCAAGCCACCGCGCCACCGTCGGTCTCCACCTTCAAAAGCCGCCGCGACGATCTCCGGCCGCCTCCAAGCCTCTCTCCTCATCTTCCAGCGACGTGAAGTCGCGGCCCAAGTCGTCTCCTCCGCGCGACCTTCTTCCAGCGCCTTTCCCGTTTAGTTCGACAGTTTCCAGCGACAGCTCTTCCTGGTTTGGTATTTTCTGGTTTGCTGCTTTCGAACTCTGAAATAATTTTGGGTTATTTTCTGAATGGCGAAAACACATCAAGGTTCGGCACCTCCATCTGCTCTGGTTTTCAAACGCCGGAAATTGGTAAAAATCGGTGATGAGCGTCCAGTTTCTACACCAACTGCTGAAATTCTCAACTGGACGCTATTCCGAATGCTACTCAGAAACCTCGCTCTCGCCCCAGGAAGTTGGTAATTCTACCATCGCAGGCCACCCGTAAAAGTAGTAGAATCCAGGCTAATCTTGCTGCTTTTGACCCTAACAAGCCACGGAATATGGACATGTCAGATAGTAAGTCTGATTCTGAATCTGAAAAGGAACCTGAATCCGTCAATTCTGGACCCGAAACTGTGGAAACTACTGCTGCTGTCATGCCACAAAGACCTTCCAAACTTCCATTACGCTCATGGGCAAAGGTCATGAAACGTGTAGAAAATATTTCAGAGCCAGAACCTGTTTTGGATGAACCTGGAGAGATCCCTCCTACTCATCCATGCCCACAGCCAGTGACTGAACCAATTAGGAGAAGTAAGGTGAACAAGAAGAAAGTCACTCCTCCTCAGAATTTACCATATCTCAATCTGCAGTTCACAGAGCGCTCCCACCGTGAGAGGTATGAAAGAATTAGAGGTAAACCTCTCGTTCCCATTAAATCTTTGGATGTTGAGACATTGGAAGAGTTAAATATTCTTACAGAGGTTAGAGACTCTTTTGATAATATTGGTTGGTCTGCTCTTTTTTATATTAATAGTCCTGCCTATTCTGAATTAGTGTATGAGTTTTATTCAACTTTTGAATTTAATAGAGCTGGGGCTGTTCATATTTATGCTGCTGATGTTATCAAATTTAGGCTTATGGGCACGGATTACTCTTTGTCTCTTACAAACTTTAACATTGCTTTTGGAGTTTTAAAGCATGAGGATAAAGGGTCTGCATCTTATATTTCATCTATTTGTGACTATTGTGCTGACTTTGATGAGAACCTTGCATTTCAAATATTGACTAAGGATAATAATGCTGTATTTACCTCTACTACCAAGGGGACTAATATTGTTGCTAAGCATTTTATCTACATTCATAGATTCTTAGCTTGTTCAGTTTCTGGTAGACTCAATAGTCCTAATACTTTGTCCAAGTCTGAATTATTTTTCTTGTGGGGCATGGAAAATAGGAGGAGGATTAATTTTGGGTTTTGGTTGGCTATTCAACTTTCATCTGTTACTGCTACAAGTAGGCTTAGACCTCTTATCCTTGGTTCATACATTACGGTTCTTGCACGTAATTTGAGTCATTTTGATGCTTCTATTTTTACCATTGGTTGTCACGCATCTGCTTTGGATTTGGACAGTTTGGATAGGATGAAATTAATCAAATTTTCTGTGGCCGAAAATGGAGAGAGGAGTGTTATTTTTGCAGGAGGATTACAAGCAGAAGGAACACAAGGAACTTCCTCTGTGCCCACAGGCAGTACTTCACCTTCACATAATTCGCCTTGGGACCAATTTGATTCAAGATTGAGAGTTCTGGAAGCTAAAATGGATGAAGTCATTAACCTTCACAAGCGGCTTATTCCTTATCTTAAGAAGCTCACCGACTATCATGAAGCAATGATGGGCGATTCAGCGGGTTCTTCAGAATCCGGTGGTGATCCGTGAGAGGCTGCGTTACTTTTGTTTTCCTACCTCTACCATTTTCAGGGAACTGTCTTTCTAAATTTAATTGTCTATTTTATGATTGATTGACCTTCCATTGAGACAATGCATGGTTTAAGTGTGGGGGAGGAAACTCTTTGTTAGGTTTTATTTTATTTTGGTTATATTTTAGTTTATTTTATTTTGGTTATATTTTAGAATTTTTATTTTATTTTATTTTTATTATGCTTTAGGATTTTTACATTTTTCCTTTTATTTTTGTTTTCTAAGTCTTTGGTTCTTCTTTACTGCTGCTTTTAGGGTAAATTTTTTTTTTTTTGTGCCTTTCTATTGATTCACTCTTAATAATGATTTTTAAGACTAATTTAGGAGCTGTGTAATATATGAGACTTAATTTTTGTGTGTGCATAAGATACTAGCAGATGCTTTTAGAGCTTATGATAATTTAATTTAGAATTCACCAATGCTAGGATACTTGTGAAAAGAGAAGGCAGTTAGTTAGTACGCAGTATAGCTGAAAAAAAAATAAAATAATTTATACATTGATCATGTAACTCAATATCATCAGTTGGGATTAGTGGATCGACATTAATTCCCCTTAAATTTTTACATGTACGGAGCCGCTGATGGTAGGAGGATTGTCCCCTTTTTGGGCCGAATTTAGTCCGACCAAAGTTACACATTTTTAGTTTTTCTATTCTCCTTTGCTAGTCGGAATAGGTGACACGGCGCTTATTCTCCTTAAGTGGCTTATGTATGGAGAAGCTAGTGATTGGAGAGGGTTGAGTACCTTTTTGGGGCCGTTTAAACCTAGAAATAGCTGGAAGTGTTGATTTGAAATGTCTCGCTGGTTGTTTAGGGTCAAATAAATTAAATAAAATAAATGAATAAATAGAGAGACCCGACCAGTGGCTATTAGAATTGGTTTTGTATTATTATTTGCTGCTTAAACTGTGAAGAAAGCTGACTGTACGGGTGTAGTGAATTCTTTTGCGAATTATCATTTGTTCTCCTTTGCATCTGCTCTAATTAAAGATGAAATTTAAATATGTGTGCTTAATCTGATGACATCTCCATTTTCTTTTAATTTTTCATTATTTTGAGTGATGTGAACCTTTACTGTGGGCACGGTTGAATATGGTTGATTCCTTTTTGGCAGCAATTTTGTGAGACCGATTGAGTCTTCTTTTAAGTGTCTTCTTTTTAGTTGGTCATGGGCATACTTGAGGGCAAGTATAAGATAGTGTGGGGGAATTTGATTGAGCACGATATGTGCAACATTTATACACTATTTTATTAAGTATTTTGAGGATATTATTGAGATTTTATATTAATTTGCCCGATTTTTGTGATTATTAACAGTTTGGAGGCACATGAGCAAATTGTGAAGAATTCTGGGATTAAAGACCTAAAATGAAAAAGTCAAGGATTGAAGTCAAAGCTCTCATCAACTGTTTCAAGTCTTTTTAAATTTTAAATTAGAGATTAGATTTTGTTAGAGAGGATTTTTAGGAGATTTTATGAGTTTTTGTTATTTTTGATAACGGAGTATATTAACTCTGCAGAACAGATTGTGAGGGGATCTTTTGTTTTTGGGAAATACTTTGAAGAAAGAATCAGGCTTAGTTTTTCTATCTGTTTTCTCTTCTTTTTGTACGTTCAATTCATAAGACAAACGATGATGTTGACTGCATCCATGTGGTGCTAAACTAGTCTGCCCAGCTAAACGATCAGTTTAATTAATTCTGTGTTGTGAGATCTTTACTTCGTTACTTTGTCTTTTAATATTTGTGTAATCCCTGTGCCCATAGCTAAGGTCATGTTAGTTCTATTTGATTAATTGATTAAGCGCGCGATTAGTTAATTAAATAGGCTAATACATTGCATGTTAGATAATTCGTAATTAATCTGATCTAGGTAGTGTTGAGGTTCCACAATCATAGTTCAAGAACTGTCGTACTGATTCATTGGCTATGACCGCAGGTCTTTTCTAGTTTATAATGCAATCTACGTGTTAGGTTAGTGATTGATTCGAAGTGTCGTACCCGGTCAATCTAATAACTAAGGAAAAGATTGGTTGCTAGGCACGTTGTCAATAACTATAACTGTGGTTATTAAAATTGATAGAGATATCTTTTGAATCAATGATCGACACATTAATTAAATGATCGGTTAGCTGGGTCTTTTAATATATTTGATTCCTAATATTTGCGTTCTTAACATTCAGTTCAAATCAAATTTTCAAACCCCCCATTTACATTACTTGGTTAGTATACAATACATAATTGATAACCGTTCTCTGTGGATTCGACCTTGTCTACCACAATCAATTAGTCGTTTACAGGATATTTAAATTACTGACGGACTCGGCACCCGTCAGATTAATATGTCTAAAGGGTGCGATCGATAATTGATCGCAACATAACGTTAAGTTAAAGTAAATGAATTATTGAATTGGTTATTGAAAACTAATTGTTGTTTAAACATTTACAGTGATTGATATGTCTAAAGGGTGTGATCTACAGTTGATCACAACATTATATTAAGTTAAAAAAATTAATTATTGAATTGGTAAATGAAGATTAGTTGTTGTTTAAACATATACAGTGATTGATATGTCTAAAGGATGCGCTCGATAATTGATCGCAATATTATGTTAAGTTAAAGTAATAAATTATTAAATTGGTTATTGAAAACTAATTATTGTTTAAACATTTACAATGATAGATATGTCTAAAGGGTGCAATCGATAATTGATCGCAACATTATATCTTAAAGTAATGAATTATTGAAGTGGTTATTGAAAATTAATTGTTGTTTACAAATTCAAAGTGATTGATATGTCTAAAATGTGCGATCGACAATTGATCGCAACATTATATTAAGTGAAAGTATTGAATTATTGAATTGGTTATTGAAAACTAATTATTGTTTAAACATTTACAGTGATTGATATGTCTGAAGGGTGCGATCAACAATTGATCGCTACATTGAATTAAGTTAAGGTAATGAATTATTGAATTGGTTATTGAAAATTAAATGTTGTTTACACATTTATAGTGATAGATATGTTTAAAGGGTGCGATCGACAATTGATCGTAACATTATATTAAGTTAATGTAATGAAATATTTAATTGGTTATTGAAGATTTATTGTTGTTTACACATTAACAAAGATTGATTTGTCTAAAGGATGCGATCGACAATTGATCGCAAAATTATATTAAGTATAAGTATTGATTTATTGAAATGGTTATTGAAGATTTATTGTTGTTTACAAATTTATAGTGATTGATATATCTAAAGGCTGCGAACAACAATTGATCGCAACATTATATTAAGTTAAAGTAATGAATCATTGAATTAGTTATTGAAGATTAATTGTTGTTTACACATTTATAGTGTTAGATATGTCTAAAGGGTGCGATCGACAAATGATCGCAACATTATCTTACGTAAAATGCAATGAATTATTGAATTGATTATTGAAGATTTATTGTTGTTTACACATTTACAGCGATTGATATGTCTAAAGGGTGCGATCGATAATTGATCGCAACATTATATTAAGTTAAAGTAATGAGTTATTAAATTGGTTATTGAAATCTAATTTTTTTTTAAACATTTACAGTGATTGATATGTCTAAAGGGTGCGTTCTACAATTGATCACAACATTATATTAAGTTCAAAAAATGAATTATTGAATTGGATATTGAAGATAAGTTGTTGTTTAGAGATTTACAATGATTGATATGTCTAAAGGGTGCGATTGAAAATTGATTACAACATTATATTAAGTTAAAGTATTGAATTATTGAATTGTTTATTGAAATCTAATTCTTGTTAAAACATTTACTGGGAATGATATGTCTAAAGGGTGCAATCGAAAATTGATCGCAACATTATATTAAGTTAAAGCAATGAATTATTGAATTGGTTATTTTAAACTAATTGTTTTTTAAACATTTACGGTGATTGATATGTCTAAAGGTTGCGATCGACAATTGATTGCAACATTATATTAAGTTAAAATAATGAATTATTGATTTGGTTATTGAAAATTAATTTTTGCTTATACATTTACAGCGATAAATATGCCTAAAGGGTGCGATCGACAATTGATCGAAACATTACGTTAAGTTAAATTAATGAATCATCGAATTGGTTAAAGAAGATTAGTTGTTGGTTAAACATATACAGTAATTGATATGTCTAAAGGGTGCGATCGAAAATTGATCGCAACATTACGTTAAGTGAAAGTAATAAATTATTGAATTTTTAATTGAAGATAAGTTGTTGCTTAAACATATACAGAAATTGATATGTCTAAAGGGTGCAATCGACAATTGATCGCAACACTATATTAAGTTAATGTAATGAATAGAATTGGTTATTAAAAATTAATTGTTGTTTACACATTTCGGTGACAGATATGTCTAAAAGGTGCAATCGACAATTGATCGCAACATTACGTTAAGTTAAAGTAATGAATTATTTAATTGGTTATTGAAGATTAGTTGTTGTTTAAACATTTACAGTGATTGATATGTTTAAAAGGTGCGATCGACAATTGATCACAACATTATATTAAGTTAAAGTAATGAATAATTTAATTGGTTATTGACGATTAGTTGTTGTTTACAAATTTAGAGTGATTGATATGTCTAAAGGGTGCGAACAACAATTGATAGCAACATTACGTTGTGTTAAAGTAATGAATTATTGAATTGGTTATTGAAGATTAGTTGTTGATTAAACATTAACAGTGATTGATATGTCTAAAGGGTGCGATCGACAGTTGATCACAACATTATATTAAGTTAAAGTAATGAATTATTATATATGTGAAAATAATCAAAAGTAGACCTTATCAACTTTTTTATTTTAGTTTTAGACGAACCCTAAATTTTTTTCACTTTTAAACTTTTTTATAAAAAAATTGTAAAAATAAACTTTTTTTAAAAAAAAATTACAGAAAATGAATTTCCAGGTATGTATTACCGTGAAGCAGATAAAATTTAAGCAGCTTCCAAGTACGTAACACCGGGAAGCCAAAATTTGCTTCCTGGTACTACACACCAGGAAGCTGGCTTGAATTTGGCCTGTTTCCTGGTGTGTAATACCAGGAAGCACAATTTTGCTTCCTGGTATTACACACCAGGAAACAAGACAAATTCAAGCTTGTTTCCTGGTGTGTAGCACCGGGAAGCAAATTTTAGCCTCCCGATGTGTAACACCGGGAAATATGCTTGAATTTTGCCTATTTTCCGGTGTGTATACCGGGAAGCTGTTGGATACGTTTTTTCTTCGTGTGGAAGGGTAAAATGGTCATTTTGGTCTATTTTTTGCAAAATTTTTTTGAAAAAGTTTAGTTTTGTAAAAATTTTAATGTTGGTATAAAAATATAATTTTTTTAATAAAAAAGTCTAAAAGTGCAAATGACCCTTATTATATTGGTTATTGAAAACTAATTGTTTTTTAACCATTTATAGTGATTGATATGTCTAAAGGGTGTGATCGACAATTGATTGCAATATTATATTAAGTTAAAGTAATGAATTACTTAATTGGTTATTGAAGATTAGTTGTTAACATTTAGAGTGATTGATATGTATAAAGGGTGCGATCGACAATTGATCGCAACATTACGTTAAGTTAAACTAATGAATTATTGAATTGGTTATTGAAGATAAAATGTTGCTTAAACATATACAGTAATTGATATGTCTAAAGGGTGCGATCGACAATTGATCCAAACACTAAATTAAGTTAAAGTAATGAATTATTTAATTCGTTATTGAAGATTAGTTGTTGTTTACACATTTAGAGTGATTGATATGTCTAAATGGTGTGATCACCAATTGATTGCAACATTAGGTTGAGTTAAAGTAATGACTTATTGAATTAGTTATTGAAGATTAGTTGTTGTTTAAACATTAACAATGATTGATATGTCTAAAGGGTGCGATCGACAATTTATCGCAAAATTATATTAAGTTAAAGTAATGAACTCTTTAATTGGTTATTGAAGATTAGTTGTTGTTTACACATTTAGAGTGATTGTTATGTCTAAAGGGTGCGATCGACAACTGATCGCAACATTACGTTAAGTTAAAGTAATGAATTATTGAATTGGTTATTGAAGTTTAGTTTTTGCTTAAACATATCTAGTAATCGATATATCTAAAGGGTGCGATCTACAATTGATCGAAACACTATATTATGTTAAAGTAATGAATTATTGAATTGGTTATTTAAAACTAATTGTTGTTTAAACATTTACAGTGATTTATATGTCTAAAGGGTGCATTCGACAATTGATCGCAATATTATATTAAGATAAAGTAATGAATTGTTGAAAAAGTTATTGAAAACTAATTGTTATTTAAACGTTTACAGTGATTGATATGTCTAAAGGATGCGATCGACAATTAATCGGAACATTATATTAAGTTAAAGTAATGAATAGAATTTGTTATTGAAAATTAATTGTTGCTTAAACATTTACAGTGATAGATATGTCTAAAGCGTGCGATCAACAATTGATCGCAACATTACGTTAAGTTAAAGTAATGAATTATTGAATTGGTTATTGAAGATTAGTTGTTATTTAAACATATACAAAAATTTATATGTCTAAAGGGTGCCAACGAAAATTGATCGCAACATTATATTATGTTAAAGTAATGAATTATTGAATTGGTTATTAAAAACTAATTGTTGTTTAAACATTTACAGTGATTGATATGTCTAAAGGGTTCGATCGACAACTGATCGCAATATTATATTAAGTTAAACTAATATACTATTGTAAAAATTATTGAAAACTAATTGTTGTTTAAACATTTACAGTGATCGATATGTCTAAATGGTGCGATCGACAAATGATCGCAATATTATATTAAGTTAAATTAATTGTTTATCGAAAATTAATTATTGTTTATACATTTACAGTAAAAGATATGTCTAAAGGGTGCGATCGACAATTCATCGTAACATTATATTAAATTAAAAAAATGAATTATTGAATTGGTTATTGAAGATTAGTTGTTTTTTAAACATATACAGTGATTGATATGTGTAAAGGGAGCGATCGACAATTGATCGCTACATTATGTTCAGTTAAAGTAATGAATTATTTAATTGGTTATTGAAATCTAATTCTTTTTGAAACATTTACAGGGATTGATATGTCTAAAGGGTGCGATCGAAAATTGATCGCAACATTATATTAAGTTAAAGTAATGAATTGTTTATTTGGTTATTGAAGATAAGTTGTTGTTAACACATTTATAGTGATTATTATGTCTAAAGGGTGCGATCACCAAATTATTGCAACATTATGTTGAGTTAAAGTAATGAATTATTGAATTGGTTATTGAAGATTAGTTGTTGTTTAAACATTAACAGTGATTGATATGTCTAAAGCGTGCGATCGACAATTGATTGCAACATTACGTTAAGTTAAATTAATGAATTATTGAATTGGTTATTGAAGATTAGTTGTTGGTTAAACATATAAAGTAATTGATATGTCTAAAGGGTGCGATCGACAAGTGATCGCAACATTATATTAAGTTAAAGTAATGAATAGAATTGGATATTGAAAATTATATTGTTGTTTACACATTTACAGTGATTGATATGTCTAAAGGGTGCGATCGACAATTGATCAAAACATTATATTAAGTTAAAGTAATGAATAGAATTGGTTATTGAAAATTAATTTTTGTTTACACATTTACAGTGATTGATATGTCTAAAGGGTGCGATCGACAATTGATTGTAATATTATATTAAGTTAACGTAATGAATTATTGAATTGGTTATTAAAGATTAGTTGTTGGTTAAACATATACATTGATTGATATGTCTAAAGGTTGCGATCGACAATTGATCGCAATATTATATTAAGTTAAAGTAATGAATTATATAAATGGTTATTGAAAACTAAATCTTGTTTAAACATTTACAGTGATTGATATGTCCAAAGAGTGCGGTCGACAATTGATCGCAAGATTATATTAAGTTAGAGTAATGAATTATTGAAAACTAAATCTTGTTTAAACATTTACAGTGATTTATATTTCTAAAGGGTGCGATCGACAATTGATCGCAATATTATATTAAGTTAAAGTAATGAATTATTTAATTGGTTATTGATAACTAATTGTTGTTTAAACATTTACCGTGATAGATATGTCTAAAAGGTGCGATCTCCAATTGATTGCAACATTTTATTAAGTTAAAGTAATGAATTATTGAATTGTTTATTGAAGATTTATTGTTGTTTACAGACTTACAGTGATTGATATGTCTAAAGAAAGCGATCGACAATCGATAGCAACATTATATTAAGTATTGAATTGGTTATTGAAAACTTATTGTTGTTTGAACATTTACAGTGATTGATATGTCTAAAGGGTGCGATCGACAATTGATCGCAACATTATATTAAGTGAAAGTAAGGAATTATTGAATTGGTTATTGAAAACTAAATATTGTTTAAACATTTACAGTGATTGATATGTCCAAAGGGTGCCATCGACAATTGATCGCTACATTATATTATGTTAAAGTAATGAATTGTTTAATTGGTTATTGAAAACTAATTGTCGTTTAAACATTTATTGTGATTGATATGTCTAAAAGGTGCGATCTACAATAGATCGCAACTTTATATTAAGTTAAAGTAATGAATTTTTGAATATAATTGTTGTTTACACATTATAATTCATTACTGGTTATTGAAAATTAATTGTTGTTTACACATTTACAGTGAAAGATATTTCTAAAGGGTGCGATCGACAATTGATCGAAACATTATATTAAGTTAAAGTAATTAATTATTAAATTTGTTTTTGAAAACTAATTCTTTTTTAAACATTTACAGTGATTGATATGTCTAAAGAGTGCGATCGACAATTGATCGCAACATTTTATTAAGTTAAAGTAATGAATTATTGAATTTGTTATTGAAAAATTGTTGTTTGAAAATTTACAGTGATTCATATGTCTAAACGGTGCGATAGACAATTGATCGCGACATTATATTAAGATAAAGTAATGAATAGAATTAGTTATTGAAAATTAGTTGTTGTTTACACATTTACAGTGAAAGGTATGTCTAAAGGGTGCGATCGACAATTGATCGCAACACTATATTAAGTTAAAAAAATGAATTATTGAATTGGTTATTGAAGATTAGTTGTTGTTTAAACATATACAGTGATTGATATGTCTAAAGGGAGCGATCGACAATAGATCGCTACATTATGTTACGTTAAAGTAATGAATTATTTAATTGGTTATTGAAAACTAATTCTTGTTGAAACATTCAAATGGATTGATATGTCTAAATGGTGCGATCAAAAGGTGATCGCAACATTATATTAAGTTAAAGTAATGAATTATTTAATTTGTTATTGAAGTTTAGTTGTTGTTTACACATTTAGAGTGATTGATATGTCTAAAGGGTGCGATCGACAATTGATTACAACATTACATTAAGTTAAAGTAATGAATAGAATTTGTAATTGAAAATTAATTGTTGTTTACACATTTACAGTGATTGATATGTCTAAAGGGTGCGATCGACAATTGATCACAATATTATATTAAGTTAAAGTAATGAATAAATTGGTTATTGAAAATTAATTGTTGTTTACACATTTACAGTGATTGATATGTCTAAAGGGTGCGATCGACAATTAATTGTAATATTATATTAAGTTAACGTAATGAATTATTGAATTGGTTATTGAAGATTAGTTATTGGTTAAACATATACAGTGATTGATATGTCTAAATGGTGCGATCAACAATTGATCACAACATTCTATTAAGTGAAAGTAATGAATTATTGAATTTGTTATTGAAAACTAAATATTGTTTAAACATTTACAGTGATTGATACGTCTAAAGGGTGCGATCGACAATTGATCACAACATTATATTAATTTAATGTAATGAATTATTTAATTGGTTATTGAAAACTAATTGTCGTTTAAATATTTACCGTGATTGATATGTCTAAAAGGTGCGATCGACAATTGATCGCAACATTATATTAAGTTAAAGTAATGAATTATTGAATTGTTTATTGAAGATTTATTGTTGTTTACACATTTATAGTGATTGATATGTCTAAAGGGTGCGATCGACAATTGATCGCAACATTATATTAAGTTAAAGTAATTAATTATTAAATTTATTTTTGAAAACTAATTCTTTTTTAAACATTTACAATGATTGATATGTCTAAAGAGTGCGATCGACAATTGATCGCAACATTATATTAAGTTAAAGTAATGAATTATTTAATTGGTTATTGAAAACTAATTGTCGTTTAAACATTTACCGTGATTGATATGTCTAAAAGGTGCGATCGACAATTGATCGCAACATTATATTAAGTTAAAGTAATGAATTATTGAATTGTTTATTGAAGATTTATTGTTGTTTATACATTTATAGTGATTGATATGTCTAAAGGGTGCGATGGACAATTGATCGAAACATTATATTAAGTTAAAGTAATTAATTATTAAATTTGTTTTTGAAAACTAATTCTTTTTTAAACATTTACAGTGATTGATATGTCTAAAGAGTGCGATCGACAATTGATCGCAACATTTTATTAAGTTAAAGTAATGAATTATTGAATTTGTTATTGAAAAATTGTTGTTTGAAAATTTACAGTGATTCATATGTCTAAACGGTGCGATAGACAATTGATCGCGACATTATATTAAGATAAAGTAATGAATAGAATTAGTTATTGAAAATTAGTTGTTGTTTACACATTTACAGTGAAAGGTATGTCTAAAGGGTGCGATCGACAATTGATCGCAACACTATATTAAGTTAAAAAAATGAATTATTGAATTGGTTATTGAAGATTAGTTGTTGTTTAAACATATACAGTGATTGATATGTCTAAAGGGAGCAATCGACAATAGATCGCTACATTATGTTACATTAAAGTAATGAATTATTTAATTTGTTATTGAAAACTAATTCTTGTTGAAACAGTCAAATGGATTGATATGTCTAAATGGTGCGATCAAAAATTGATCGCAACATTATATTAAGTTAAAGTAATGAATTATTTAATTTGTTATTGAAGTTTAGTTGTTGTTTACACATTTAGAGTGATTGATATGTCTAAAGGGTGCGATCGACAATTGATTACAACATTACATTAAGTTAAAGTAATGAATAGAATTTGTAATTGAAAATTAATTGTTGTTTACACATTTACAGTGATTGATATGTCTAAAGGGTGCGATCGACAATTGATCACAATATTATATTAAGTTAAAGTAATGAATAAATTGGTTATTGAAAATTAATTGTTGTTTACACATTTACAGTGATTGATATGTCTAAAGGGTGCGATCGACAATTAATTGTAATATTATATTAAGTTAACGTAATGAATTATTGAATTGGTTATTGAAGATTAGTTATTGGTTAAACATATACAGTGATTGATATGTCTAAATGGTGCGATCAACAATTGATCACAACATTCTATTAAGTGAAAGTAATGAATTATTGAATTTGTTATTGAAAACTAAATATTGTTTAAACATTTACAGTGATTGATACGTCTAAAGGGTGCGATCGACAATTGATCACAACATTATATTAATTTAATGTAATGAATTATTTAATTGGTTATTGAAAACTAATTGTCGTTTAAATATTTACCGTGATTGATATGTCTAAAAGGTGCGATCGACAATTGATCGCAACATTATATTAAGTTAAAGTAATGAATTATTGAATTGTTTATTGAAGATTTATTGTTGTTTACACATTTATAGTGATTGATATGTCTAAAGGGTGCGATCGACAATTGATCGCAACATTATATTAAGTTAAAGTAATTAATTATTAAATTTATTTTTGAAAACTAATTCTTTTTTAAACATTTACAATGATTGATATGTCTAAAGAGTGCGATCGACAATTGATCGCAACATTATATTAAGTTGAAGTAATGAATTACTGAATTTGTTATTGAAAACTTATTGTTGTTTGAACATTTACAATGATTGATATGTCTAAATGGTGTGACCGACAATTGATTGCGACATTATATTAAGATAAAGTAATGAATAGAATTGGTTATTGAAAATTAATTGTTGTTTACACATTTACAGTGAAAGATATGTCTAAAGAGTGCGATCGACAATTGATCGCAACACTATATTCAGTTAAAAAAATGAATTATTGAATTGGTTATTGAAGATTAGTTGTTGTTTAAACATATACAGTGATTGATATGTCTAAAGGGAGCGATCGACAATAGATCGCTACATTATGTTAAGTTAAAGTAATGAATTATTTAATTAGTTATTGAAAACTAATTCTTGTTGAAACATTTACAGGGATTGATATGTCTAAAGGGTGCGATCGAAAATAGATCGCAACATTATATTAAGTTAAAGTAATGAATTTTTTAATTGGTTATTGAAGATAAGTTGTTTACACATTTAGAGTGATCGAAATATCTAAAGGGTGCGATCGACAATTGATCACAATATTATATTAAGTTAAAGTAATGAATAGAATTTGTTATTGAAAATTAATTGTTGTTTACACATTTACAGCGATTTATATATCTAAAGGGTGCGATCGACAATTGATCACAACATTATATAAAGTTACAGTAATAAATAAAATTGGTTATTGAAAATTAATAGTTGTTTACACATTTACAGTGATTGATATGTCTAAAGGGTGCGATCGACAATTGATTGTAATATTATATTAAGTTAAGGTAATGAATTATTGAGTAGGTTATTGAAGAATTATTGTTGTTTACACATTTACGTCGACTGATATGTCTAAAGGGTGCGATTGACAATTGATCGCAACATTCTATTAAGTGAAAGTAATGAATTATTGAATTGGTTAGTGAAAACTTAATATTGTATAAACATTTACAGCGATTGATATGTCTAAAGGGTGCGATCGACAATTGATCGCAACATTATATTAAGTTAAAGTATTGAATAATTGAATTGTTTTTTGAGAACTAATTCTTTTTTAAACATTTACAGTGATTGATATGTCTAAAGAGTGCGATCGACAATTGATCGCAACATTATATTAAGTATTGAATTGGTTATTCAAAACTTATTGTTGTTTGAACATTTAGAGTGATTGATATGTCTAAAGGGTTCGATCGACAATCGATCGCAACATTACGTTAAGTTAAAGAAATTAAATATTGAATTGGTTATTGAAAACTTATTGTTGTTTTAACATTTACAGTGATTGATATGTCTAAAAGGTGCGATCGACAATTTATTGCAACATAACGTTAAGTTAAAAAAATGAATTATTGAATTAGTTATTGAAGAAATATTATTGTTTACACATTTACGTCGACTGATATGTCTAAAGGGTGCGATCGACAATTGATCGTGACATTATATAAAGTTTAAGAAATGATTTATTGAATTGGTTATTGAAAACTTATTCTTGTTTAAACATTTACAGTGATTGATAAGTCTAAAGGGTGCGATCAACAATTGATCGCAACATTACGTTAAGTTAAAGTAATGAATTATAGAATTGGTTATTGAAGATTTATTATTGTTTACACATTCACAGTGATTGATATGTCTAAAGGATGCGATCGACAATTGATAGCAACATTACGTTAATTAGAAGTAATGAATTATTGAATAGGTTATTGAAGATTTATTGTTTTTTACACATTTACAGTGATTGATATGTCTAAAGGATGCGATCAACAATTGATCGGACCATTATATTAAGTTAAAGTAATGAATTATTTAATTGGTTATTGAAAACTAATTGTTGTTTAAACATTTACAGTAAATGATATGTCTAAAAGTTGCGATCGACAATTGATCGCAAAATTTTATTAAGTTAAAGTAATAAATTATTGAATTGTTTATTGAAGATTTATTGTTGTTTACACGTTTATAGTGATTGATATAATTAAAGGGTGCGATCGACAATTGATCGCAATATCATATTAAGTTAAAGTAATGAATTATTGAATTTGTTTTTGAAAACCAATTCTTTTTTAAATATTTACAGTGATTGATATGTCAAAAGAATGCGATCGACAATTGATCGCAACATTATATTAAGTTAAAGTAATGAATTATTGAAATGGTTATTGAAAACTTATTGTTGTTTGAACATTTACAGTGATTGATATGTCTAAAGAGTGCGATCGACAATTGATCACAACATTACATTAAGTTAAAGAAATAAATTATTGAATTGGTTATTGAAGATTTATTATTGTTTACACATTTACAGTGAATGATATGTGTAAAGGGTGAGATCGACAATTGATTGCAACATTATATTAAGTTAAAGTAATGAATTATTGAATTGGTTATTGAAAATTAATTGTTGTTTACACATTTACAGTGATCGATATATCTAAATGGTGCTATCGATAATTAATCGCAACATTATATTAAGTTAAAGTAATGAATTATTGAAATGGTTATTGAAAACTAATTCTTGTTTAAACATTTACAGTGATTGCTATGTCTAAACAGTGCAATCAACAATTGATCGCAACATTATATTAAGTTAATGAATTAATTGTAGAAATGGTTATTGAAAACTTATTCTTGTTTAAACATTTATAGTGACTCAAAAGTCTAAAGGGTGCGATCGACTATTGATCGCAACATTATATTAAGTTAAAGTATTGAATTATTGAAATGGTTATTGAAAACTTATTGTTGTTTGAACATTTACAGTGATTGATATGTCTAAAGGGTGAGAACGACAATTGATCGCAACATTATATTATGTTAAAATAATAAATTATTGAATTGGTTATTGAAAATTAATTGTTGCTTAAACATTTACAGTGATAGATATGTCTAAAGCGTGCGATCAACAATTGATCGCAACATTACGTTAAGTTAAAGTAATGAATTATTGAATTGGTTATTGAAGATTAGTTGTTATTTAAACATATACAAAAATTTATATGTCTAAAGGGTGCCAACGAAAATTGATCGCAACATTATATTATGTTAAAGTAATGAATTATTGAATTGGTTATTAAAAACTAATTGTTGTTTAAACATTTACAGTGATTGATATGTCTAAAGGGTTCGATCGACAACTGATCGCAATATTATATTAAGTTAAACTAATATACTATTGTAAAAATTATTGAAAACTAATTGTTGTTTAAACATTTACAGTGATCGATATGTCTAAATGGTGCGATCGACAAATGATCGCAATATTATATTAAGTTAAATTAATTGTTTATCGAAAATTAATTATTGTTTATACATTTACAGTAAAAGATATGTCTAAAGGGTGCGATCGACAATTCATCGTAACATTATATTAAATTAAAAAAATGAATTATTGAATTGGTTATTGAAGATTAGTTGTTTTTTAAACATATACAGTGATTGATATGTGTAAAGGGAGCGATCGACAATTGATCGCTACATTATGTTCAGTTAAAGTAATGAATTATTTAATTGGTTATTGAAATCTAATTCTTTTTGAAATATTTACAGGGATTGATATGTCTAAAGGGTGCGATCGAAAATTGATCGCAACATTATATTAAGTTAAAGTAATGAATTGTTTATTTGGTTATTGAAGATAAGTTGTTGTTAACACATTTATAGTGATTATTATGTCTAAAGGGTGCGATCACCAAATTATTGCAACATTATGTTGAGTTAAAGTAATGAATTATTGAATTGGTTATTGAAGATTAGTTGTTGTTTAAACATTAATAGTGATTGATATGTCTAAAGCGTGCGATCGACAATTGATTGCAACATTACGTTAAGTTAAATTAATGAATTATTGAATTGGTTATTGAAGATTAGTTGTTGGTTAAACATATAAAGTAATTGATATGTCTAAAGGGTGCGATCGACAAGTGATCGCAACATTATATTAAGTTAAAGTAATGAATAGAATTGGATATTGAAAATTATATTGTTGTTTACACATTTACAGTGATTGATATGTCTAAAGGGTGCGATCGACAATTGATCAAAACATTATATTAAGTTAAAGTAATGAATAGAATTGGTTATTGAAAATTAATTTTTGTTTACACATTTACAGTGATTGATATGTCTAAAGGGTGCGATCGACAATTGATTGTAATATTATATTAAGTTAACGTAATGAATTATTGAATTGGTTATTAAAGATTAGTTGTTGGTTAAACATATACATTGATTGATATGTCTAAAGGGTGCGATCGACAACTGATCGCAATATTATATTAAGTTAAAGTAATGAATTATATAAATGGTTATTGAAAACTAAATCTTGTTTAAACATTTACAGTGATTGATATGTCCAAAGAGTGCGGTCGACAATTGATCGCAAGATTATATTAAGTTAGAGTAATGAATTATTGAAAACTAAATCTTGTTTAAACATTTACAGTGATTTATATTTCTAAAGGGTGCGATCGACAATTGATCGCAATATTATATTAAGTTAAAGTAATGAATTATTTAATTGGTTATTGATAACTAATTGTTGTTTAAACATTTACCGTGATAGATATGTCTAAAAGGTGCGATCTCCAATTGATTGCAACATTTTATTAAGTTAAAGTAATGAATTATTGAATTGTTTATTGAAGATTTATTGTTGTTTACACACTTACAGTGATTGATATGTCTAAAGAAAGCGATCGACAATCGATAGCAACATTATATTAAGTATTGAATTGGTTATTGAAAACTTATTGTTGTTTGAACATTTACAGTGATTGATATGTCTAAAGGGTGCGATCGACAATTGATCGCAACATTATATTAAGTGAAAGTAAGGAATTATTGAATTGGTTATTGAAAACTAAATATTGTTTAAACATTTACAGTGATTGATATGTCCAAAGGGTGCCATCGACAATTGATCGCAACATTATATTATGTTAAAGTAATGAATTGTTTAATTGGTTATTGAAAACTAATTGTCGTTTAAACATTTATTGTGATTGATATGTCTAAAAGGTGCGATCTACAATAGATCGCAACTTTATATTAAGTTAAAGTAATGAATTTTTGAATATAATTGTTGTTTACACATTATAATTCATTACTGGTTATTGAAAATTAATTGTTGTTTACACATTTACAGTGAAAGATATTTCTAAAGGGTGCGATCGACAATTGATCGCAACACTATATTAAGTTTAAAAAAAATGAATTATTGAATTAGTTACTGAAGATTAGTTGTTGTTTAAACATATACAGTGATTGATATGTCTAAAGGGAGCGATCGACAATTGATCGCTACATTATGTTAAGTTAAAGTAATGAATTATTTAATTGGTTATTGAAAACTAATTCTTGTTGAAACATTTACATGGTTTGATATGTCTAAATGGTGCGATCGAAAATTGATCGCAACATTATATTAAGTTAAAGTTATGAATTATTTTAATTGGTTATTGAAGATTAGTTGTTGTTTACACATTTACAGTTATTGATATGTCTAAAGGGTGCGATCGACAATTGATCCTCACATTATATTAAGTTAAAGTAATGAATTATTGAATTGGTTATTGAAGAGTAATTCTAGTTTAAACATTTACAGTGATTGATATATCTAAAGGGTGCGATCGAAAATTGATTACAACATTATATTAAGTTAATGTAATGAATAGAATTGGTTATTGAAAATTAATTGTTGTTTACACATTTACATTGATTGATATGTCTAAAGGGTGCGATCGACAATTAATTGTAATATTATATTAAGTTAACGTAATGAATTATTGAATTGGTTATTGAAGATTCGTTGTTGGTTAAACATATACAGTGATTGATATGTCTAAAGGGTGCGATCGACTATTGATCGCAACATTATATTAATTTAAAGTAATGAATTATTTAATTGGTTATTGAAAACTAATTGTCGTTTAAATATTTACCGTGATTGATATGTCTAAAAGGTGCGATCGACAATTGATCGCAACATTATATTAAGTTAAAGTAATGAATTATTGAATTGTTTATTGAAGATTAGTTGTTTTTTAAACATATACAGTGACTGATATGTGTAAAGGGAGCAATCGACAATTGATCGCTACAGTATGTTCAGTTAAAGTAATGAATTATTTAATTGGTTTTTGAAAACTAATTCTTTTTGAAACATTAACAGGGATTGATATGTCTAAAGGGTGCGATCGAAACTTGATCGCAATATTATATTAAGTTAAAGTAATGAATTATTTATTTGGTTATTGAAGATAAGTTGTTGTTTACACATTTATTCTGATTAATATGTCTAAAGGGTGCGATCACCAATTGATTGCAACATTACGTTGAGATAAAGTAATGGCTTATTGAATTTGTTATTGAAGATTAGTTGTTGTTTAGACATTCACAGTGATTGATATGTCTAAAGCGTGCGATCGACAATTGATTGCAACATTACGTTAAGTTAAATTAATGAATTATTGAATTGGTTATTGAAGATTAGTTGTTGGTTAAACATATACAGTAATTGATATGAATAAAGGGTGCGATCGACAAGTGATCGCAACATTATATTAAGTTAAAGTAATGAATAGAATTGGATACTGAAAATTATATTGTTGTTTACACATTTACAATGATGGATATGTCTAAAGGGTGCGATCGACAATTGATCAAATCATTATATAAAGTTAAAGTAATGAATAGAATTTGTTATTGAAAATTAATTGTTGTTTACACATTTACAGTGATTGATATGTCTAAAGGGTGCGATCGACAATTAATTGTAATATTATATTAAGTTAACGTAATGAATTATTGAATTGGTTATTGAAGATTAGTTGTTGGTTAAAAATATACAGTGATTGATATGTCTAAAGGGTGCGATCGACAATTGATCGCAACATTCTATTTAGTGAAAGTAATTAATTATTAAATTTATTTTTGAAAACTAATTCTTTTTTAAACATTTACAATGATTGATATGTCTAAAGAGTGCGATCGACAATTGATCGCAACATTATATTAAGTTAAAGTAATGAATTATTTAATTGGTTATTGAAAACTAATTGTCGTTTAAACATTTACCGTGATTGATATGTCTAAAAGGTGCGATCGACAATTGATCGCAACATTATATTAAGTTAAAGTAATGAATTATTGAATTGTTTATTGAAGATTTATTGTTGCTTATACATTTATAGTGATTGATATGTCTAAAGGGTGCGATGGACAATTGATCGAAACATTATATTAAGTTAAAGTAATTAATTATTAAATCTGTTTTTGAAAACTAATTCTTTTTTAAATATTTACAGTGATTGATATGTCTAAAGAGTGCGATCGACAATTGATCGCAAAATTTTATTAAGTTAAAGTAATGAATTATTGAATTTGTTATTGAAAAATTGTTGTTTGAAAATTTACAGTGATTCATATGTCTAAACGGTGCGATAGACAATTGATCGCGACATTATATTAAGATAAAGTAATGAATAGAATTAGTGATTGAAAATTAGTTGTTGTTTACACATTTACAGTGAAAGGTATGTCTAAAGGGTGCGATCGACAATTGATCGCAACACTATATTAAGTTAAAAAAAATGAATTATTGAATTGGTTATTGAAGATTAGTTGTTGTTTAAACATATACAGTGATTGATATGTCTAAAGGGAGCGATCGACAATAGATCGCTACATTATGTTACGTTAAAGTAATGAATTATTTAATTGGTTATTGAAAACTAATTCTTGTTGAAACATTCAAATGGATTGATATGTCTAAATGGTGCGATCAAAAATTCATCGCAACATTATATTAAGTTAAAGTAATGAATTATTTAATTTGTTATTGAAGTTTAGTTGTTTACACATTTAGAGTGATTGATATGTCTAAAGGGTGCGATCGACAATTGATTACAACATTACATTAAGTTAAAGTAATGAATAGAATTTGTAATTGAAAATTAATTGTTGTTTACACATTTACAGTGATTGATATGTCTAAAGGGTGCGATCGACAATTGATCACAATATTATAGTAAGTTAAAGTAATGAATAAATTGGTTATTGAAAATTAATTGTTGTTTACACATTTACAGTGATTGATATGTCTAAAGGGTGCGATCGACAATTAATTGTAATATTATATTAAGTTAACGTAATGAATTATTGAATTGGTTATTGAAGATTAGTTGTTGGTTAAACATATACAGTGATTGATATGTCTAAATGGTGCGATCAACAATTGATCACAACATTCTATTAAGTGAAAGTAATAAATTATTGAATTGGTTATTGAAAACTAAAAATTTTTTAATCATTTATAGTGATTGATATGTCTAAAGGGTGCGATCGACAATTGATCGCAATATTATATTAAGTTAAAGTAATGAATTATTTAATTGGTTATTGTAAACTAATTGTTGTTTAAACATTTACAGTGATTGAAGATTTATTGTTGTTTACACATTTAGAGTGATTGATATGTCTAAAGTGTGCAATCGGCAATTGATCGCAACATTACATTTAGTTCAAGTAATGAATTATTGAATTGGTTATTGAAGATTTACTGTTGTTGTCACATTTACAGTGATTGATATGTCTAAATGGTGCGATCAATAATTAATCGCAATATTATATTAAGTTAAAGTAATAAATTATTGAATTTGTTATTGAAAACAAAATCTTGTTTAAACATTTTTTGTGATTAATATATCTAAAGGGTGCGATCGACAATTGATCGCAACATTATAATAAGTTAAAGTAACGAATTATTGAATTGGTTACTGAAAACTAATTGTTGTTTGAATATTTACAGTGATTGATATGTCTAAAGGGTGCGATCGACAATTGATCGCAACATTACGTTAAAGTAATGAATTATTGAATTGGTTATTAATGATTTATTGTTGTTTACACATCTACATCGATTTGATATTTCTAAAAGATGCGATCGACAATTGATCGCAATATTATATTAAGTTAAAGGGTGAGATCGACAATTGATCACAACATTACATTAAGTTGAAGTAATGAATTATTCAATTGGTTATAAAAGATTGATTGTTGTTTACACATTTACAGTGATTGATATGTCTAAAGGGTGCGATCGACAATTGATAGCAACATTATATTATGTTAAAGTATGAATTATAGAATTCGGTATAGAAAACAAATTCTTGTTTAAACATTTACAAATATTGATATGTCTATAGGGTGCGATCGACAATTGATCGTAACAGTAGCTTTAGTTAAAGTAATGAATTATTAAATTGGTTATTGAAGATTTATTGTTGTTTTCACATTTACAGTGTTTAATATGTCTAAAGGGTGCGATCGACAATAGATCGCAACATTTTATATTAAGTTAAAGTAATGACCTATTGAATTGGGTATTGAAAACAAATTCTTGTTTAAACATTTAAAGTGATTGATATTTCTAAAGAGTGCGATCGACAATTGATCGCAACATTATATTAAGTTAAAGTAATGAATTGTTGAATTGGTTATTCAAAACTAATTCTTGTTTAAACATTTATTGTGATTGGTATGTCTAAAGGGTGCGATCGACAGTTAATCACAACATTACGTTAACTTAAAATTAATGTATTATTGAATTGGTTATTGACGATTTATTGTTGTTTACACATTTAGAGTGATTGATATGTCTAAAGGGTGCGATCGACAATTGATCGCAACATTACCTTTAGTTAAAGTAATGAATTATTGAATTGGTTATTGAAGATTTACTGTTGTTTACACATTTACAGTGATTGATATGTCTAAATGGTGCGATCAACAATTGATCGCAACATTATTTAAAGTTAAAGTAATGAATTATTGAATTGGGTATTGAAAACTAATTCTTGTTTAAACATTTAAAGTGATTGATATTTCTAAAGGGTGCGATCGACAATTGATCGCAACATTATATTAAGTTAAAGTAATGAATTGTTGAATTGGTTATTGAAAACTAATTCTTGTTTAAACATTTACTGTGATTGGTATGTCTAAAGGGTGCGATCGACAATTAATCGCAACATTACGTTAACTTAAATTAATGTATTATTGAATTGGTTTTTGAAGATTTATTGTTGTTTACACATTTAGAGTAATTGATATGTCTAGAGGGTGCGATCGACAATTGAACGCAACATTAAATATTAAGTTAAAGTAATGAATTATTGAATTGGGTATTGAAAACTAATTCTTGTTTAAACATTTAAAGTGATTGATATGTCTAAAGGGTGCGATCGACAATTTATTGCAACATTATATATTAAGTTAAAGTAATGAATTATTGAATTGGGTATTGAAAACTAATTCTTTTTTAATCATTTAAAGTGATTGATATTTCTAAAGGGTGCGATCGACAATTGATCGCAACATTATATTAAGTTAGAGTAATGAATTGTAGAACTGGTTATTGAAAACTAATTCTTGTTTAAACATTTACTGTGATTGGTATGTCTAAAGGGTGCAATCGACAATTAATCGCAACATTACGTTAACTTAAATTAATGTATTATTGAATTGGTTATTGAAGATTTATTGTTGTTTACACATTTAGAGTGATTGATATGTCTAAAGGGTGCGATCGACAATTGATCGCAACATTACCTTTAGTTAAAGTAATGAATTATTGAATTGGTTATTGAAGATTTACTGTTGTTTACACATTTACAGTGATTGATATGTCTAAATGGTGCGATTAATAATTGATCGCAACATTATATTAAGTTAAAATAATGAATTATTTAATTGGTTATTGAAAACTTATTATTGTTTAAATATTTTCAAAGATTGATATGTCTAAAGGGTGTGATTGACAATTGATCGCAACATTACGTTAATTTAAAGTAATGAATTATTTAATTGGTTATTGAAGATTAATTATTGTTTAAACGTTTATAGTGATTGATTTTTCTAAAGGGTGCGATCGACAATTGATCGCAACATTATATTAAGTTAAAGTAATGAATTATTGAATTGGTTATTGAAAACTAATGTTGGTTGAACATTTATATTGATTGATATGTCTAAAGGGTGCGATGACAAATGACAGCAACATTAAGTTAAGTTAAAGTAATGAATTATTGAATTGGTTATTGAAGACTAATTGTTGTTTACACATTCACAGTGTTTGATATGTCTAAAGGGTGCAATCGACAATTGATCGCAACATTATATTAAGTTAAAGTAATGAATTATTGAATTGGGTATTGAAAACTAATTCTTGTTTAAACATTTACGGGGATTGAAATGTCTAAATGGTGCGATCAACAATTGATCGCAACATTATATTAAGTTAAAGTAATGAATTATTGAATTGGTTAGTGAAAACAAATTCTTGTTTAAACATTTACAGTGATTAATATGTCTAAAGGATGCCATCGACAATTAATCGCAAGATTATATTAAGTTAAAGTAATAAATTATTGAATTGGTTATTGAAAACTAATTGTTGTTTGAACATTTACAGTGATTGATATGTCAAAAGGGTGCGATCGACAATTGATCGCAACATTATATTAAGTTAAAGTAGTGTATTATTGAATTGGTTATTTAAAACTAATTCTTATTTAAACATTTACAGGTATTAAATTGTCTAAAGGGTGCGATCGATAATTGATCGCAACATTATATAAAGTTAAATTAAAGAACTATTGAATTGGTTATTGAAAACTAATTGTTGTTTAAACATTTACAGTGATTAGTATGTCTAAAGGGTGCGATCGAAAATTCATCGCAACATGATATTAAGTTAAATTAATGAATTATTGAATTTGATATTTAAAATTAATTGTTGTTTACACATTTACAGTGATAGATATGTCTAAAGGGTGCGTTCGACAATTGATCGCAACATTATATTAAGTCAATGTAATGAAATATTGAATTGGTTATTGAAGATTAGTTGCTGTTTACACATTTACAGTGATGGATATCTCTAAAGGGTGCGATCGACAGTTGATCGCACCATTATATTAAGTTAAAGTAATGAATTATTGAATTGATTATTGAAAAATAGTTGTTGTTTGAACATAGACAGTGATTGATATGTCTAAAGTGTGCGATCGACAAATGATCGCAACATTATGTTAAGTTAAAGTAATGAATTAAAGAATTGGTTATAGAAGATTAGTTGTTGTTTAAATATTTACTGTGATTGATATGTAAAAAGGGTGCGATCGACAATTGATCGCAACATTATATTAAGTTAAAGTAGTGAATTACTGAATTGGTTATTTAAAACTAATTCTTATTTAAACATTTACTGGTATTGATATGTCTAATGGGTGCGATCGATAATTGATCGCAACATTATATAAAGTTAAAGTAAAGAATTATTGAATTGGTTATTGAAAACTAATTGTTGTTTAAACATTTACAGTGATTGATATGTCTAAATTGTGCAATCGACAATTGATCAAAACATTATATTAAGTTAAAGTAATGACTTATTGATTTGGTTATTGAAAATCAATTGTTGCTTACACATTTATAGTGAAAGATATGTCTAATAGGTGGGATCGACAATTGATTGCAACATTTTATTAAGTTTAAGTAACGAATTTTTTAATTGGCTATTGAAAACTAATTGTTGTTTGAACATTTATAGTGATTGATATGTCTAAAGGGTGCGATCGACAATTGACCGCAACATTACGTTATGTTAAAGTAAAGAATTATTGAATTGGTTATTTAAAACTAATTGTTGTTTAATTATTTATAGTGATTGATATGTCTGAAGGGTACGATCGACAATTGATCGTAATATTACGTTAAGTTAAAATAATGAAATATTGAATTGGTTATTGGAGATTTATTATTGTTTACACATTTACAGTGATTGATATGTCTAAAGGGTGTGATCGACAATTGATCGCAACATTATATTAAGTTAAAGTAATGAATTATTGAATTGGTTATTAATGATTTATTGTTTTTTACACATTTACATCGATTTGATATTTCTAGAGAGTGTGATCGACAATTGATCGCAACATGATATTAAGTTAACATAATGAATTATTGAATTGGTTATTGAAAACTAATTATTGTTTAAATATTTTCAGTGATTGATATGTCTAAAGGGTGCGATCAACAATTGATCGCAACATTACGTTAAGTTAAAGTAATGAAATATTGAATGGTTATAAAAGATTTATTGTTGTTTAAACATTTATAGTGATTGATATGTCTAAAGGGTGCGATCGACAATTCATCGCAACATTATATTAAGTTAAAGTAATGAATTGTTTTATTGCTTATTGAAGACTAATTGTTGTTTGAACATTTATAGTGATTGATATGTCTAAAGTGTGCAATTGACAATTGATGGCAATATTACGTTAAGTTAAAGTAATGAATTATTGAATTGGTTATTGAAGATTTATTGTTGTTTACACATTTACAGTGATTGATATGTCTAAAGGGTGAGAACGACAATTGATCGCAACATTATATTATGTTAAAATAATAAATTATTGAATTGGTTATTGAAAACTAAATGTTGTTTGAACATTTACATTGATTGATATGTGTAATGGGTGCGATCGACTATTGATCGCAACATTATATTAAGTTAAAGTAATGAATTATTGAATTTGTTATTGAAAACTAATTGTTGTTTACACATTTACAGTGATTGATGTCTAATATGTGCGATCGACAATTGATTGCAACATTATATTAAGTTAAAGTAATGAATTATTGATCGGGTTATTGAAGATTTATTGTTGTTTACACATTTACAGTGATTGATATGTCTAAAGGGTGCGATCGAGAATTGATCGCAACATTATATTAAGTTAAAGTAAGGAATTATTGAATTGGTTATTGAAGATTAGTTGTTGTTTAAATATTTTCTGTGACAGATATGTCTAAAGGGTGCGATCGACAATTTATCGCAACAATATATTAAGTTAAATTAATGAATTATTGAATTTGATATTCAAAATTAATTGTTGTTTACACATTTACAGTGATAGATATGTCTAAAGGGTGCGTTCGACAATTGATCGCAACATTATATTAAGTCAATGTTATGAAATATTGAATTGGTTATTGAAGATTAGTTGTTGTTTACACATTTAAAGTGATGGATATCTCTAAAGGGTGCGATCGACAATTGATCGCACCATTATATTAAGTTAAAGTAATGAATTATTGAATTGATTATTGAAAAATAGTTGTTGTTTGGACGTAGACAGTGATTGATATGTCTAAAGTGTGTGATCGACAATTGATCGCAACATTACGTTAAGTTAAATCAATGAATTAATGAATTGGTTATTGAAGATTAGTTGTTGTTTAAATATTTACAGTGATTGATATGTCAAAAGGGTGCGATCGACAATTGATCGCAACATTATATTAAGTTAAAGTAGTGAATTATTTAATTGGTTATTTAAAACTAATTCTTATTTAAACATTTACAAGTATTGATATGTCTTAAGGGTGCGATCGATAATTGATCGCAACATTAAATAAAGTTAAATTAAAGAATTATTGAATTGGTTATTGAAAACTAATTGTTGTTTAAACATTTACAGTGATTAGTATGTCTAAAGGGTGTGATCGACAATTCATCGCAACATTATATTTAGTTTAATTAATGAATTATTGAATTTGATATTTAAAATTAATTGTTGTTTACACATTTACAGTGATACATATGTCTAAAGGGTGCGTTCGACAATTGATCGCAACATTATATTAAGTCAATGTAATGAAATATTGAATTGGTTATTGAAGATTAGTTGTTGTTTACACATTTACAGTGATGGATATCTCTAAAGGGTGCGATCGACAATTGATCGCACCATTATATTAAGTTAAAGTAATGAATTATTGAATTGATTATTGAAAAATAGTTGTTGTTTGAACATGTACAATGATTGATATGTCTAAAGTGTGCGATCGACAATTGATCGCAACATTACATTAAGTTAAAGTAATGAATTAAAGAATTAGTTATTGAAGATTAGTTGTTGTTTAAATATTTACAGTGATTGATATGTCAAAAGGGTGCGATCGACAATTAATCGCAACATTATATTAAGTTAAAGTAGTGAATTATTGAATTGGTTATTGAAAACTATTTGATTAAACATTGACAGTGATTAATATGCCTAAAGGGTGCTATTGACAATTAATCGCAATATTATATTATGTTTAAGTAATGAATTATTGAATTGGTTATTTAAAATTAATTGTTATTTACTCATTTACAGTGATAGATATTTCTAAATGGTGCGATCGACAGTTGATCGAAATATTATATTAAGTTAAAGTAATGAATTATTGATTTGGTTATTGAAAATCAATTGTTGCTTACACATTTATAGTGAAAGATATGTCTAAAGGGTGCAATCGACATTTGATCGCAACATTACATTAAGTTAAAGTAATGAATTATTGACTTGGTTATAGAAGATTAGTTGTTGTTTAAACATTTTCAGTGATTGATATGTCTAAAAGGTGTGATCGACAATTGATCGCAACAATATAATAAGTTAAAGAAATGAATCATTGAATTGGATAGTGATGATTAATTGATGTTTACTTATTAATAGTGAAAGATATGTCTAGAGGATGCGATCGACAATTGATCACAAACATTATATTAAGTTAAAGTAATAATTGAATTGGATATTGACAATTAATCACAACATTATTTAAGTTAAAGTAATGAATTAATAAATTGATTATTGAATTTGTTTTTAAAGATTAGTTGTTGTTTTAACATATACAGTGATTGATATGTCTAAATGGTGCGATCGACAATTGTCACAAGATTATATTAAGTTAAAATAATGAATTATTGAATTGGTTATTTAAAATTAATTGTTATTTACTCATTTATATTGATAGATATGTCTAAAGGGTGCGATCGACAATTGATCGCAACATTATATTAAGTTAAAGTAATGAATTATTGAAGTTGTTCTTGAAGATTAGTTGTTGTTTAAAAATTTACAGTGATGGATATGTCTAAAGGGTGTGATCGACAATTGATCGCAACATTATATTAAGTTAAAGTGATGAACTATTGAATTGGTTATTGAAAATTAATTGTAGTTTACACGTTTAGAGTGATTGATATGTCTAAAGGGTGTGATCGACAATTGATCGCAACATTATATTAAGTTAAAGTAATGAGTTATTGAATTGGTTATTGAAAATTAATTGTTGTTTGCACATTTAGAGTGATTGAAAAGTCTAAATGGTGAGATCGATAATTGATCGCAACATTTTATTACGTTAAAAAAATGAATTATTGAATTGGTTATTGAAAATTAATTGTTGTTTACACATTTATAGTGATTCATATGTCTAAAGGGGTGATCACAATTGATCGCAACATTATATTAAGTTAAAGTAATGAATTATTGAATTGGTTATTGAAAATTAATTGTTGTTTACACATTTACAATGATAGATATGTTTAAAGGGTGCGATCAACCATTGATCGCAACATTACCTTAAGTTAAAGTAATGAAATATTTATTTGGTAACTGAAGAATAGTTGTTGTTTAAATATTTACAGTGATAGATATGTCTAAAGGGTGCGATCGATAATGGATCACAATATTATATTATGTTAAAGTAATGAATAATTGAATTGGTTATTGAAAACTAATTCTTGTTTAAACATTTACAATGATTGATATGTCTAAACGGTGCGATTGACAATTGATCGCAACATTATATTAAGTTAAAGTAATGAGTTATTGAATTGGTTATTGAAAATTAATTGTTGTTTGCACATTTAGAGTGATTGATATGTCTAAAGGGTGCGATCGACAATTGATGGCAACATTATATTAAGTTAAAGTAATGAATTATTGAATTGGTTATTGAAAATTAATTGTTGTTTACACATTTACAGTGATTCATATTTCTAAAGGGTGCGATCACAATTGATCGCAACATTATATTAAGTTAAATAAATGAATTATTGAATTGGTTATTGAAAATTAATTGTTGTTTACACATTTATAGGTATTGATATGTCGAAAGGGTGCGATCGATATTTGATCGCAACATTATATTAAGTTAAAGTAATCAATTTTTGAATTAGTTATTGAAGATTAGTTGTTGTGTAAACATTTATAGTGATTGATATGTCTAAAGGGTGAGATCGACAATTGATCGCAACATTATATTAAGTTAAAGTAATGAATTATTGAATTGGTTATTGAAAAGTAATTCTTGTTTAAACAATTACAGTGATTGATATTTCTAAATGGTGCAATCGACTATTGATCGCAACATAATATTAAGTTAAAGTAATGCGTTATTGAATTGGTTATTTAAAAATTATTGTTGTTTGCACATTTAGAGTGATTGATATGTTTAAAGGGTGCGATCGACAATTGATCGCAACATTATATTAAGTTAAAGTAATGAATTATTGAATGAGTTATTGAAAAATAGTTGTTGTTTAAATATATACAGTTATTGATATTTCTAAAAGGTGCGATCGACAATCGATCGCAATAGTATATTAAGTTAAATTAATGAATTATTGAATTGGTTATTTAAAATTAATTGTTATTTATTTATTTATAGTGATAGATATGTCTAAAGGGTGCGATTGACATTTGATTGATATGTCTAAAGGGTGCGATCGACAATTGATTGGAACATTATATTAAGTTAAAGTAATGAATTATTGAATTGGTTATTGATGCAACTCACCAAAGCAATGATGAAGTCTTGATGATGCCAGCAGGTCCAATTACAAGATCACGCTCTTCTAAACTCAAAGCACGACTTTAGATTTATGTACAAGCATTGATTTCACAAGAACTTCAAGAGGATATGATGATCAGGCTTGGGGAAGAACTTCAAGAGATTCCGAGGTGTTTATGCACATTAGAGGAACCAAGTCCAGAAGGTTAAAACACTTGGCCAAATATCTAAAGCACAAGTCTAACCAAATGGGCTTAGGCTTAGTATCTTTATCTAGGCCTCTTTTATTTTATTATGTTTGGCTCTAAAATATTCTGATCTGTATTTAATATGCATGTGCCTCACTTAAAAGTCAAGTGCATGAATTAATTAGTTTTGGGCCTCTGATTAATAAAAAAAAATTTTGAATTAAAGTAACGAATTATTGAATTGGTTATTGAAGATTTATTGTTGTTTACAATTTACAATGATTGATCTGTCTAAAGGGTGCGACCGACAATGGATCGCAACATTATATTAAGTTAAAGTAATGAATTATTGAACTAGATATTGAAAAGTAATTCTGATTTAAACATTTATAGTGATATATATGTCTAAAGGGTGCGATAGACAATTGATCGCAATATTATATTAATTGAAAGGGTGAGATCGACAATTGATCGCAACATTACGTTAAGTTAAAGTAATGAATTATTGAATTGGTTATAAAAGATTTATTGTTGTTTACACATTACAGTGATTGATATTTCTAAAGGGTGCGATCGACAATTGATCGCAATATTATAGTAAGTTAAAGTATGAATTATAGAATTGGGTATTGAAAACTAATTCTTGTTTAAACATTTACAATGATTGATATGTCTATAGGGTGCGATCGACAATTGATCGCAACATTACCTTTAGTTAAAGTAACGAATTATTGAATTGGTTATTGAAGATTTATTGTTGTTTACACATTTACAGTGTTTGATATGTCTAAAGGGTGCGATCGACAATTGATCGCAACATTATATATTAAAGTAATGAATTATTGAATTGGGTATTGAAAACTAATTCTTGTTTAAACATTTAAAGTGATTGATATGTCTAAAGGGTGCGATCACCAATTGATCGCAACCTTATATTAAGTTAAAGTAATGAATTGTTGAATTGGTTAATGAAAACAAATTCTTGTTTAAACATTTACAGTGATTAATATGTCTAAAGGGTGCGATCGACTATTGATCGCAACATTATATTAAGTTAAAGTAATGAATTATTGAATTGGTTATTGAAAACTAATTGTTGTTTAAATATTTACAGTGATTAATATGTCTAAAGGGTGCGATCGACAATTGATCGCAATATTACGTTAAAGTAATGAATTATTGAATTTGTTATTAATGATTTATTGTTGTTTACACATTTACATCGATTTGATATTTCTAAAGAGTGCTATCGACAATTGATCGCAACATGATATAAAGTTAAAATAATGAATTATTGAATTGGTTATTGAAAACTAATTATTGTTTAAATATTTTCAGTGATTGATATGTCTAAAGGGTGCAATCGACAATTGATCGCAACATTATATTAAGTTAAAGGGTGAGATCAACAATTGATCGCAACATTACGTTAAGTTAAAGTAATGAATTATTGAATTGGTTATAAAAGATTTATTGTTGTTTACACATTTACAGTGATTGATATGTCTAAAGGGTGCGATCGACAATTGATCGCAACATTATATTAAGTTAAAGTATGAATTATAGAATTCGGTATAGAAAACTAATTCTTGTTTAAACATTTACAGTGATTGATATGTCTATAGGATGCGATCGACAATTGATCGCAACAGTACCTTTAGTTAAAGTAATGAATTATTGAATTGGTTATTGAAGATTTATTGTTGTTTACACATTTACAGTGTTTAATATGTCTAAAGGGTGTGATCGACAATTGATCGCAACATTATATATTAAGTTAAAGTAATGAATTATTGAATTGGGTATTGAAAACTAATTCTTGTTTAAACATTTAAAGTGATTGATATTTCTAAAGGGTGCGATCGACAATTGATCGCAACATTATATTAAGATAAAGTAATGAATTGTTGAATTGGTTATTTAAAACTAAATCTTGTTTAAACATTTACTGTGATTGGTATGTCTAAAGGGTGCGATCGACAATTAATCGCAAAATTACGTTAACTTAAAATTAATGTATTATTGAATTGGTTGTTGACAATTTATTGTTGTTTACACATTAAGAGTGATTGATATGTTTAAAGGGTGCGATCAACAATTGATCGCAACATTACCTTTAGTTAAAGTAATGAATTATTGAATTGGTTATTGAAGATTTACTGTTGTTACACATTTACAGTGATTGATATGTCTAAATGGTGCGATCAACAATTGATCGCAACATTATATTAAGTTAAAGTAATGAATTATTGAATTGGGTATTGAAAACTAATCCTTGTTTAAACATTTACAATGATTGATATGTCTATAGGGTGCGATCGACAATTGATCGCAATAGTACCTTTAGTTAAAGTAATGAATTATTGAATTGGTAATTGAAGATTTATTGTTGTTTACACATTTACAGTGTTTAATATGTCTAAAGGGTGCGATCGAAAATTGATCGCAACATTATATATTAAGTTAAAGTAATGAATTATTGAATTGGGTATTGAAAACTAATTCTTGTTTAAACATTTAAAGTGATTGGTATTTCTAAAGGGTGGGATCGACAATTGATCGCAACATTATATTAAGTTAAAGTAATGAATAATTGAATTGGTTATTGAAAACTAATTCTTGTTTAAACATTTACTGTGATTGGTATGTCTAAAGGGTGCGATCGACAATTAATCGCAACATTACGTTAACTTAAAGTTAATGTATTATTGAATTGGTTATTGACGATTTATTGTTGTTTACACATTAAGAGTGATTGATATGTCTAAAGGATGCGATCGACAATTGATCGCAACATTACCTTTAGTTAATGTAATGAATTATTGAATTGGTTATTGAATATTTACTGTTGTTTACACATTTACAGTGATTGATATGTCTAAATGGTGCGATCAACAATTGATCGCAACATTATATTAAGTTAAAGTAATGAATTATTGAATTGGGTATTGAAAACTAATTCTTGTTTGAACATTTACAATGATTGATATGACTATAGGGTGCGATCGACAATTGATCGCAACAGTACCTTTAGTTAAATAAATGAATTATTGAATTGGTTATTGAAGATTTAATGTTGTTTCCACATTTACAGTATTTAATATGTCTAAAGGGTGCGATCGACAATTGATCGCAACATTATATATAAAGTTAAAGTAATAATTATTGAATAGGGTATTGAAAACTAATTCTTGTTTAAACATTTAAAGTGATTGATATTTCTAAAGGGTGCGATCGACAATTGATCGCAACATTATATTAAGTTAAAGTAATGAATTGTTGAATTGGTTATTGAAAACTAAATCTTGTTTATACATTTACTGTGATTGGTATGTCTAAAGGGTGCTATCGACAATTAATCGCAAAATTACGTTAACTTAAAATTAATGTATTATTGAATTGGTTATTGACGATTTATTGTTGTTTACACATTAAGAGTGATTGATATGTCTAAAGGGTGCGATCGACAATTGATCGCAACATTACCTTTAGTTAAAGTAATGAATTATTGAATTGGTTATTGAAGATTTACTGTTTTTTACACATTTACAGTGATTGATATGTCTAAATGGTGCGATCAACAATTGATCGCAACATTATATTAAGTTAAAGTAATGAATTATTGAATTGGGTATTGAAAACTAATTCTTGTTTAAACATTTACATTGATTGATATGTCTATAAGGTGCGATCGACAATTGATCGCAACAGTACCTTTAGTTAAAGTAATGAATTATTGAATTGGTTATTGAAGATTTATTGTTGTTTACACATTTACAGTGTTTAATATGTCTAAAGGGTGCGATCGACAATTGATCGCAACATTATATATTAAGTTAAAGTAATGAATATTTGAATTGGGTATTAAAAACTAATTCTTGTTTAAACATTTAAAGTGATTGATATTTCTAAAGGGTGCGATCGACAATTGATCGCAACATTATATTAAGTTAAAGTAATGAATAATTGAATTGGTTATTGAAAACTAATTCTTGTTTAAACATTTACTGTGATTGGTATGTCTAAAGGGTGCGATCGACAATTAATCGCAACATTACATTAACTTAAAATTAATGTATTATTGAATTGGTTATTGACGATTTATTGTTGTTTACACATTAAGAGTGATTGATATGTCTAAAGGGTGCGATCGACAATTGATCGCATTATTACCTTTAGTTAAAGTAATGAATTATTGAATTGGTTATTGAAGATTTACTGTTGCTTACACATTTACAGTGATTGATATGTCTAAATGGTGCGATCAACAATTGATCGCAACATTATATTAAGTTAAAGTAATGAATTATTGAATTGGGTATTGAAAACTAATTCTTGTTTGAACATTTACAATGATTGATATGACTATAGGGTGCGATCGACAATTGATCGCAACAGTACCATTAGTTAAAGTAATGAATTATTGAATTGGTTATTGAAGATTTATTATTGTTTACACATTTACAGTGTTTAATATGTCTAAAGGGTGCGATCGACAATTGATCGCAACATTATATATTAAGTTAAAGTAATGAATTATTGTATTGGGTATTGAAAACTAATTCTTGTTTAATCATTTAAAGTGATTGATATTTCTAAAGGGTGCAATCGACAATTGATCGCAACATTATATTAAGTTAAAGTAATGAATTATTTAATTGGTTATTGAAAACTAATTGTTGTTTGAACATTTACAGTGATTGATATGTCTAAAGGGTGCGATCTACAATTGATCGCAACATTAAGTTAAAGTAATGAATTATTGAATAGGTTATTAATGATTTATTTTTGTTTACACATTTACATCGATTAGATATTTCTAAAGAGTGCGATCGACAATTGATCGCAACATGATATTAAGTTAAAATAATGAATTATTTAATTGGTTATTGAAAACTAATTATTGTTTAAATATTTTCAGTGATTGATATGTCTAAAGGGTGCGATCGATAATTGATCGCAACATTATATTAAGTTGAAGGGTGAGATCGACAATTGATCGCAACATTACGTTAAGTTGAAGTAATGAATTATTATATTGGTTATTGAAAACTAATTCTTGTTTACACATTACAGTGATTGATATGTCTAAAGGGTGCGATCGACTATTGATCGCAACATTATATTAAATTAAAGTATGAATTATAGAATTGGGTATTGAAAACTAATTCTTGTTTAAACATTTATAGTGATTGATATGTCTATAGGGTGCGATCGACAATTGATCGCAACATTTCCTTTAGTTAAAGTAATGAATTTATTGAATTGGTTATTGAAGATTTACTATTGTGTACACATTTACATTTATTGATATGTCTAAATGGTGCGATCAATAATTGATCGCAACATTATATTAAGTTAAAGTAATGAATTATTGAATTGGTTATTGAAAAAAAATTCTTGTTTAAACATTTACAGTGATTAATATGTCTAAAGGGTGCGATCGACAATTGATCGCAACATTATATTAAGTTAAAGTAATGAATTATAGAATTGGTTATTTTAAACTAATTGTTGTTTGAACATTTATAGTGATTGATATGTCTATAGGGTACGATCGAAAATTGATCACAACATTATATTAACTTAAAGTAATGAATTATTAAATTGTTTATTGAAAACTATTTCCTGTTTAAACATTTAAAGTGATTGATATGTCTAAAGGGTGCAATCGACAATTGATCGCAACATTATGTTAAGTTAAAGTAATGAATTATTTAATTGGTTATTGAAAACTAATTGTTGTTTGAACATTTACAGTGATTGATATGTCTAAAGGGTGCGATCTACAATTAATCGCAACATTAAGTTAAAGTAATGAATTATTGAATAGGTTATTAATGATTTATTTTTGTTTACACATTTACATCGATTAGATATTTCTAAAGAGTGCGATCGACAATTGATCGCAACATGATATTAAGTTAAAATAATGAATTATTTAATTGGTTATTGAAAACTAATTATTGTTTAAATATTTTCAGTGATTGATATGTCTAAAGGGTGCGATCGATAATTGATCGCAACATTATATTAAGTTGAAGGGTGAGATCGACAATTGATCGCAACATTACGTTAAGTTGAAGTAATGAATTATTATATTGGTTATTGAAAACTAATTCTTGTTTACACATTACAGTGATTGATATGTCTAAAGGGTGCGATCGACTATTGATCGCAACATTATATTAAATTAAAGTATGAATTATAGAATTGGGTATTGAAAACTAATTCTTGTTTAAACATTTATAGTGATTGATATGTCTATAGGGTGCGATCGACAATTGATCGCAACATTTCCTTTAGTTAAAGTAATGAATTATTGAATTGGTTATTGAAGATTTACTATTGTGTACACATTTACATTTATTGATATGTCTAAATGGTGCGATCAATAATTGATCGCAACATTATATTAAGTTAAAGTAATGAATTATTGAATTGGTTATTGAAAAAAAATTCTTGTTTAAACATTTACAGTGATTAATATGTCTAAAGGGTGCGATCGACAATTGATCGCAACATTATATTAAGTTAAAGTAATGAATTATAGAATTGGTTATTTTAAACTAATTGTTGTTTGAACATTTATAGTGATTGATATGTCTATAGGGTACGATCGAAAATTGATCACAACATTATATTAACTTAAAGTAATGAATTATTAAATTGTTTATTGAAAACTATTTCCTGTTTAAACATTTAAAGTGATTGATATGTCTAAAGGGTGCAATCGACAATTGATCGCAACATTATGTTAAGTTAAAGTAATGAATTATTTAATTGGTTATTGAAAAACTAATTGTTGTTTGAACATTTACAGTGATTGATATGTCTAAAGGGTGCGATCTACAATTAATCGCAACATTAAGTTAAAGTAATGAATTATTGAATAGGTTATTAATGATTTATTTTTGTTTACACATTTACATCGATTAGATATTTCTAAAGAGTGCGATCGACAATTGATCGCAACATGATATTAAGTTAAAATAATGAATTATTTAATTGGTTATTGAAAACTAATTATTGTTTAAATATTTTCAGTGATTGATATGTCTAAAGTGTGTAATCGACAATTGATCGCAACATTACGTTAAGTTAAAGTAATGAATTATTTAATTGGTTATTGAAGATTTATTGTTGTTTAAACGTTTATAGTTAGTGATTTTTCTAAAGGGTGCGATCGACAATTGATCGCAACATTATATTAAGTTAAAGTAATGAATTATTTAATTGGTTATTGAAATCTAATTGTTGTTTGAACATTTACAATGATTGATATGTCTAAAGGGTGCGATCGACAATTGACAGCAACATTAAGTTAAGTTAAAGTAATGAATTATTTTATTGGTTATTGAAGACTAATTGTTGTTTACACATTTACAGTGTTTGTTATATCTAAAGGGTGCGATCGACAATTGAGCGCAACATTATATTAAGTTAAATTAATAAATTATTGAATTGGTTATTGAAAACTAATTCTTGTTTAAACATTTACAATGATTGATATGTCTAATGGGTGCGATCGACAATTGATTGCAATATTATATTAAGTTTAAGTAATAAATTATTTAATTAAATATTAAAAACTAATTGTTGTTTAAACATTTATAGTGATTGATATGTGTAAAGGGTGCGATCGACAATTGACCGCAACTTTACGTTATGTTAAAGTAAAGAATTATTGAATTGGTTATTTAAAACTAATTGTTGTTTAATTATTTATAGTGATTGATATGTCTGAAGGGTACGATCGACAATTGATCGCAATATTACGTTAAGTTAAAATAATGAAATATTGAATTGGTTATTGTAGATTTATTATTGTTTACACATTTACAGTGATTGATATGTCTAAAAGGTGCGATTGACAATTGATCGCAACATTATATTAAGTTAAAGTAATGAATTATTGAATTGGTTATTGAAAACTAATTCTTGTTTAACATTTACTGTGATTGATATGTCTAAAGGGAGCGATCGACAATTGATCGCAACATTATATTAAGTTAAAGTAATGAATTATTGAATTGGTTATTAATGATTTATTGTTTTTTACACATTTACATCGATTTGATATTTCTAAAGAGTGTGATCGACAGTTGATCGCAACATGATATTAAGTTAACATAATGAATTATTGAATTGGTTATTGAAAACTAATTATTGTTTAAATATTTTCAGTGATTGATATGTCTAAAGGGTGCGATCAACAATTGATCGCAACATTACGTTAAGTTAAAGTAATGAATTAATGAATGGTTATAAAAGATTTATTGTTGTTTAAACATTTATAGTGATTGATATGTCTAAAGGGTGCGATCGACAATTCATCGCAACATTATATTAAGTTAAAGTAATGAATTGTTTTATTGCTTATTGAAGACTAATTGTTGTTTGAACATTTATAGTGATTAATATGTCTAAATTGTGCGATTGACAATTGATAGCAATATTATGTTAAGTTAAAGTAATGAATTATTGAATTGGTTATTGAAGATTTATTGTTGTTTACACATTTACAGTGATTGATATGTGTAAAGGGTGAGAACGACAATTGATCGCAACATTATATTATGTTAAAGTAATAAATTATTGAATTGGTTATTGAAAACTAATTGTTGTTTGAACATTTACATTGATTGATATGTCTAAAGGGTGCGATCGACTATTGATCGCAACATTATATTAAGTTAAAGTAATGAATTATTGAATTTGTTATTGAAAACTAATTGTTGTTTACACATTTACAGTGATTGATGTCTAATGTGTGCGATCGACAATTGATTGCAACATTATATTAAGTTAAAGTAATGGATTATTGATCTGGTTATTGAAGATTTATTGTTGTTTACACATTTATAGTGATTGATATGTCTAAAGGGTGCGATCGAGAATAGATCGCAATATTATATTACATTAAAGTAAGGAATTATTGAATTGGTTATTGAAGATTAGTTGTTGTTTAAACATTTTCTGTGACTGATATGTCTAAAGGGTGCGATTGATAATTGGTCACAACATTATTTAAGTTAAAGTAATGAAATACTAAATTGGTTATTGAAAACATTTATAGTGATTAGTATATCTAAAGGGTGCGATCGACAATTTATCGCAACATTATATTAAGTTAAATTAATGATTATTGAATTTGATATTTAAAATTAATTATTGTTTACACATTTACAGTGATAGATATGTCTAAAGGGTGCGTTCGACAATTGATCACAACATTATATTAAGTCAATGTTAGGAAATATTAAATTGGTTATTGAAGATTAGTTGTTGTTTACACATTTACAGTGATGGATATCTCTAAAGGGTGCGATCCACAATGGATCGCACCATTATATTAAGTTAAAGTAATGAATTACTGAATTGGATATTGAAAAATAGTTGTTGTTTGAACATAGTTAGTTATTGATATGTCTAAAGTGTGCGATCAACAATTGATCGCAACATTACGTTAAGTTAAAGTAATGAATTAATGAATTGGTTATTGAAGATTAGTTGTTGTTTAAATATTTACAGTGATTGATATGTCAAAAGGTTGCGATCGACAATTGATCGCAACATTATGTTAAGTTAAAGTAGTGAATTATTGAATTGGTTATTTAAAACTAATTCTTATTTAAACGTTTATAGGTATTGATATGTCTAAAGGGTGCGATCGATAATTGATCACAACATTATATAAAGTTAAAGTAAAGAATTATTGAATTGGTTATTGAAAACTAATTGTTGTTTAAATATTTACAGTGATTAGTATGTCTAAAGGGTGCGATCGACAATTTATCGCAACATTATATTAAGCTAAATTAATTAATTATTGAATTTGATATTTAAAATTAATTGTTGGTTACACATTTATATTGATAGATATGTCTAAAGGGTGCGTTCGACAATTGATCGCAAAATTATATTAAGTCAATGTAATGAAATATTGAATTGGTTATTGAAGATTAGTTGTTGTTTACACATTTACAGTGATGGATATCTCTAAAGGCTGCGATCAACAATTGATCGCACCATTATATTAAGTTAAAGTAATGAATTATTGAATTGATTATAGAAAAATAGTTGTTGTTTGAACATATACAGTGATTGATATGTCTAAAGTGTGCGATCGACAATTGATCGCAACATTACGTTATGTTAAAGTAATGAATTAATGAATTGGTTATTGAAGATTAGTTGTTGTTTAAATATTTACAGTGATTGATATGTATAAAAGGGTGCGATAGACAATTGATCGCAGCATTATATTAAGTTAAAGTAGTGAATTATTGAATTGGTTATTTAAAACTAATTCTTATTTAAACATTTACAGGTATTGATATGTCTAAAGGGTGCGATCGATAATTGATCGCAACATTATATAAAGTTAAAGTAAAGAATTATTGAATTGGTTATTGAAAACTAATTGTTGTTTAAACATTTACTGTGATTGATATGTCTAAAGTGTGCGATCGACAATTGTTCGAACCATTATATTAAGTTAAAGTAATGAATTATTTATTTGGTTATTGAAAATCAATTGTTGCTTACACAATTATAGTGAAAGATATGTCTAAAGGGTGCAATCGACATTTGATCGCAACATTACGTTAAGTTAAAGTAATGAATTATTGAATTGGTTATTGAACATTAGTTGTTGTTTAAACATATTCAGTGATTGATATGACTAATGGGTGCGATCGAAAATTATTCGCAACATTATAATTAGTTTAAGTAATGATTTATTGAATTGGTTACGGAAGATTTATTGTTGTTTACACATTTACAATGATTGATATGTCTAAAGAGTGCAATCGACAATTGATCGCAACATTATATTAAGTTAAAGTTATGAATTATTGAATTAGTTATTGAAGATTAGTTGTTGTTTAAACATTTTCTGTGATTGATATGTCTAAAGGGTGTGATCGACAATTGATCACAAAATTATTTAATTTAAATAATGAATTATTAAATTGGTTATTGAAAACTAATTGTTTAAACATTAACAGTGATTAATATGCCTAAAGGGTGCGATTGACAATTGATCGCAATATTATATTAAGTTAAAGTAATGAATTATTGAATTGGTTATTTAAAATTAATTGTTATTTACTCATTTACAGTGATAGATATTTCTAAATGGTGCGATCGACAATTGATCGAAACAATACATTAAGTTAAAGTAATGAATTATTGACTTGGTTATAGAAGATTAGTTGTTGTTTAAACATTTTCAGTGATTGATATGTTTAAAAGGTGTGATCGACAATTGATCGCAACAATATAATAAGTTAAAGAAATGAATCATTGAATTGGATAGTGATGATTAATTGATGTTTACACATTAACAGTGATAGATATGTCTAAAGAATGCGATCGTTAATTGATCACAAACATTATATTAAGTTAAAGTAATAATTGAATTGGATATTGACAATTAATCACAACATTATTTAAGTTAAAGTAATGAATTAATAAATTGGTTATTGAAAAATAATTGTTGTTTAAACATTTGCAGTGATAAATATGTCTAAAGGGTGCGATCGACAATTGATTGCAAAATTATAATAAGTTAAAGTAATGAATTATTGAATTAGTAATTTAAATTTAATTGTTTCCTACACATTTTTAGTGACAGATATGTCTAAAGTGTGCAATCGGCAATTGACCACAACATTATATTAAGTTAAAGTAATGAATTATTGAATTGGTTATTGAAAAATAGTGGTTGTTTAAACATTTACAGTGATTGATATGTCTAAAGGGTGCGATCGAAAATTGATCGCAACATTATATTAAGTTAAAGTTATGAATTGTTGAATTGGTTATTAAAGATTTATTGTTGTTTACACATTTACAGTGATTGACATGTCTAAAGGGTTCAGTAAATAATTTATCGCAACATTATATTAAGTTAAAATATTGAATTATTTAATTGTTTATTGAAGATTTATTGTTTTTTACACATTTATGGTGATTGATATAACTAAATGGTGGGATCATAAATTGATCGCAACATTATATTAAGTTAAAGTAACGAATTATTGAATTGGCTATTAAAGATGAGTTGTTGTTTGAACATTTAAAGTGATTTATATGTCTAAAGGGTGGGATCGACAATTTATTGCAACATTATATTAAGTTTAAGTAATGATTTATTTAAATGGTTATTGAAGATTAGTTGTTGTTTACACATTTACAGTGATTGATAAGTCTAAAGGGTGCGATCGATAATTGATCGCAACATTACGTTAAGTTATACTTATGAATTATTGAATTTGTTTTTAAAGATTAGTTGTTATTTTAACATATACAGTGATTGATAAGTCTAAATGGCGCGATCGACAATTGTCACAAGATTATATTAAGTTAAAATAATAAATTATTGAATTGGTTATTTAAAATTAATTGTTATTTACTCATTTATATTGATAGATATGTCTAAAGGGTGCGATCGACAATTGATCGCAACATTATATTTAGTTAAAGTAATGAATTATTGAATTGGTTACTTAAAATTATTTGTTATTTACTCATTTACGTTGATAGATATTTCTAAAGGGTGAGATCGATAAACGATCGCAACATTACTTTAAAATAAAGTAAGGAATTATTGAATTGGTTTCTGAAGATTAGTTGTCGTTTATATATTTGCACTGATTGATATGTCTAAAAGGTGCGATCGACAATTGATCGCAACATTATATTAAGTTAAAGTTATGAATTGTTGAATTGGTTATTAAAGATTTATTGTTATTTACACATTTACAGTGATTGATATTTCAAAAGGGTTTGATCGATAATTTATCGCAACATTATATTAAGTTAAAGTAATGAATTATTGAATTGTTTATTGAAGATTTATTGTTTTTTACACATTTACAGTGATTGATATGTCTAAATGAGGCGATCACAAATTGATCGCAACATTATATTAAGTTAAAGTAATGAATTATTGCATTGGTTATTAAAGATGAGTTGTTGTTTAAACATTTAAAGTGATTTATATGTCTAATCGGTGCGATCGACAATTGATTGCAACATTATATTAAGTTTAAGTAATGAATTATTTAATGTGTTATTGAAGATTAGTTGGTGTTTACACATTTACTGTGATTGATATGTCTATAGGGTGCAATCGACAATTGATCCTAACATTACGTTAAGTTATAGTAATGAATTGTTGAATTGGTTATTAAAGATTACTTGTTGTTTTAACATATACAGTGATTGATATGTCTAAATGGTGCGATCGATAATTATCGCAACATTATATTAAGTTAAAGTAATGAATTATTGAATTGGTTATTGAAAATTAATTGTTGTTTAAACATTTATAGTGATTGATATGTCTAATGTGTGCGATCGACAATTGATCGCATCAGTAGGTTAAGTTAAAGTAATGAAATAATGAATTGGTTATTGAAGATTAGTTGTTGTTTAAACTTTTACATTGATTGATATGTCTAAAGGGTGCGATCAACAATTGATCGCAACATTACGTAAAGTTAAAATAATGAATTATGTTATTAGTTATTGAATATTAATTTTTGTTGAAACATTTACAGTGATTTATATGTCTTAATGGTGTGATCGACAGTTGATCGCAACATTATATTAAGTTAAAGTAATAAATTATTGAATTGGTTATTGAAAACTAATCGTTGTTTAAATATTTACAATTATTGATATGTCTAAAGTGTGCGATAGACAATAGATCGCAACATTATATTAAGTTAAAGTAATGAATTATTGAATTGGTTATTGAAAATTTATTGTTCTTTACATATTTAGAGTGATATATATATCTAAAGGGTGCGATCGACAATTGATCGCAACATTACAAGAAGTTAAAGTAATGAAATATTGAATGGGTTATTGAAGATTAGTTGTTGTTTAAACATTTATAGTAATTGATATGTCTAAAAGGTGCGATCAACAATAGATCGCAACATTATATTAAGTTAAAGTAAGGAACTATTGAATTGGTTATTGAAGATTAGTTGTTGTTTACACATTTTTGTTGATTGATATGTATAAATGGTGCGATCGACAATTGATCGCAAAATTACGTTGAGTTAAAGTAATGAATTATTGAATTGGTTATTGAAAACAAATTGTTGTTTAAATATTTTCTGTGATTGATATGTCTAAAGGGTTTGATCGACAATTGATCGCAACATTATATTAATTGAAAGTAATGAAGTTTTTAATTGGTTATTGAAATTTAGTTTTTGTTTACACATTTATAGTGATTGATATGTCTAAAGAACGCGATCGACAATTGATCACAACATTATATTAAGTTAAAGTAAACAATTATTGAATTGCATATTGATAATTAATTGTTGTTTACACATTTACTGTGATAGATATGTCTAAAGGGTGCAATCGACAATTGATCGCAACATTACGATAAGTTAAAGTAATGAAATATTGAATTGGTAATTTAAGATTAGTTGTTGTTTAAACATTTACAGTTATTGATATGTCTAAAGGGTGCGATCGACAATTGATATCAACATTATATTAAGTTAAAGTAATGAATTGTTGAATTGACTATCGAAAACTAATTTTTGTTTAAACATTTACAATGAATAATATGTCTAATGGGTGCGATGACAATTGATCACAACATTATATTAAGTAAAAGTAATGCATTATTGAATTGTTATTGAAAATTAATTGTTGTTTACACATTTACAGTAATTGGTATGTCTAAAGGGTGCGATCAAGAATTGATCGCAATATTATATTAAGTTAAAGTAATGAATTATTGAAGTTGTTATTGAAGATTAGTTGTTTTTTAAAAATTTACAGTGATTCATATGTCTAAAGGGTTTGATTGACAATTGATCGCAATATTATATTAATTTGAAGTAATGATTTTTTTAATTGGTTATTGAAGTTTAGTTGTTGTTTACACATTTATAGTGATTGATATGTCTAAAGTTCGAGATCGACAATTTATCGCAATATTATATTAAGTTAAAGTAAACAATTATTGAATTGGATATTGATAACTAATTGTTGTTTACACATTTACTGTGATAGATATGTCTAAAGAGTGCGATCGACAATTGATCGCAACATTACGATAAGTTAAAGTAATGAAATATTGAATTGGTAATTTAAGATTAGTTGTTGTTTAAACATTTACAGTTATAAATATGTCTAAAGGGTGCGATCGACAATTGATATCAACATTATATTAAGTTAAAGTAATGAATTGTTGAATTGGTTATTGAAAACTAATTTTTGTTTAAACATTTACAGTGAATAATATGTCTAATGGGTGCGATCGACAATTGATCGCAACAATATATTAAGTAAAAGTAATGAATTATTGAATTGTTATTGAAAAATAATTTTTGTTTACACATTTACAGTAATTGGTATGTCTTAAGGGTGCGATAGACAATTGATCGCAACATTATATTAAGTTAAAGTAATGAATTATTGAAGTTGTTATTGAAGATTAGTAGTTTTTTAAAAATTTACAGTGATTGATATGTCTAAAGGGTTTGATCGACAATTGATCGCAACATTATATTAATTTGAAGTTATGAATTTTTTAATTGGTTATTGAAGTTTAGTTGTTGTTTACACATTTATAGTGATTGAAATGTCTATAGGGCGCGATCGACAATTTATCGCAACATTATATTAAGTTAAAGTAAACAATTGTTGAATTGGATATTGATAACTAATTGTTGTTTACACATTTACTGTGATAGATTGAATAAAGGGTGCGATTGACAATTGATCGCAACATTACGATAAGTTAAAGTAATGAAATATTGAATTGGTAATTTAAGATTAGTTGTTGTTTAAACATTTACAGTTATTGATATGTCTAAAGGGTGCGATCGACAATTGATATCAACATTATATTAAGTTAAAGTAATGATTTGTTGAATTGGTTATTGAAAAATAATTTTTGTTCAAACATTCACAGTGAATAATATGTCTAATGGGTGCGATCGACAATTGATCTCAACATTATATTAAGTAAAAGTAATGAATTATTGAATTGTTATAGAAAATTAATTGTTGTTTACACATTTACAGTAATTGGTATGTCTAAAGGGTGCGATCGACAATTGATCGCAACATTATATTAAGTTAAAGTAATGAATTATTGAAGTTGTTCTTGAAGATTAGCTGTTGTTTAAAAATTTACAGTGATTGATATGTCTAAAGGGTGCGATCGACAATTGATCGCAACATTATATTAAGTTAAAGTGATGAACTAAGGAATTGGTTATTGAAAATTAATTGTAGTTTACACGTTTACAGTGATTGATATGTCTAAAGGGTGTGATCGACAATTGATCGCAACATTATATTTAGTTAAAGTAATGAGTTATTGAATTGGTTATTGAAAATTAATTGTTGTTTGCACATTTAGAGTGATTGAAAAGTCTAAATGGTGAGATCGATAATTGATCGCAACATTATATTACGTTAAAAAAATGAATTATTGAATTGGTTATTGAAAATTAATTGTTGTTTACATATTTATAGTGATTCATATGTCTAAAGGGGTGATCACAATTGATCGCAACATTATATTAAGTTAAAGTAATGAATTATTGAATTGGTTATTGAAAATTAATTGTTGTTTACACATTTACAGTGATAGATATGTTTAAAGGGTGCGATCGACCATTGATCGCAACATTACCTTAAGTTAAAGTAATGAAAAATAGAATTGGTAATTGAAGAATAGTTGTTGTTTAAACATTTACAGTGATAGATATGTCTAAAGGGTGCGATCGATAATTGAATGTAATATTAGATTAAGTTAAAGTAATGAATAATTGAATTGGTTATTGAAAACTAATTCTTGTTTAAACATTTACAATGATTGATATGTCTAAACGGTGCGATCGACAATTGATCGCAACATTATATTAAGTTAAAGTAATTAGTTATTGAATTGGTTATTGAAAATTAATTGTTGTTTGCACATTTAGAGTGATTGATATGTCTAAAGGGTGCGATCGTCAATTGATTGCAACATTATATTAAGTTAAAGTAATGAATTATTGAATTGGTTATTGAAAATTAATTGTTGTTTACACATTTACAGTGATTCATATTTCTAAAGGGTGCGATCACAATTGATCGCAACATTATATTAAGTTAAATAAATGAATTATTGAATTGGTTATTGAAAATTAATTGTTGTTTACACATTTATAGCTATTGATATGTTTAAAGGGTGCGATCGATAATTGATCGCAACATTATATTAAGTTAAAGTAATCAATTATTGAATTAGTTATTGAAGATTAGTTGTTGTGTAAACATTTATAGTGATTGATATGTCTAAAGGGTGAGATCGACAATTGATCGCAACATTATATTAAGTTAAAGTAATGAATTATTGAATTGGTTATTGAAAAGTAATTCTTGTTTAAACAATTACAGTGATTGATATGTCTAAAGGGTGTAATCGACTATTGATTGCAACATAATATTAAGTTAAAGTAATGAGTTATTGAATTGGTTATTTAAAATTAATTGTTGTTTGCACATTTAGAGTGATTGATATGTTTAAAGGGTGCGATCGACAATTGATTGTAACATTATATTAAGTTAAAGTAATGAATTATTGAATGGGTTATTGAAAAATAGTTGTTTAAATATATACAGTGATTGATATTTCTAAAGGGTGCGATCGACAATCGATCGCAATAGTATATTAAGTTAAATTAATTAATTATTGAATTGGTTATTTAAAATTAATTGTTATTTATTTATTTATAGTGATAGATATGTCTAAAGGGTGCGATTGACATTTGATTGATATTTCTAAAGGGTGCGATCGACAATTGATTGCAACATTATATTAAGTTAAAGTAATGAATTATTGAATTTGTTATTGATGCAACTCACCAAAGAAATGATGAAGTCTTGATGATGCCAGCAGGTCCAATTACAAGATCACGCTCTTCTAAACTCAAAGCACGACTTTAGATTTATGTACAAGCATTGATTTCACAAGAACTTCAAGAGGATATGATGATCAGGCTTGGGGAAGAACTTCAAGGGATTCCGAGGTGTTTATGCACATTAGAGGAACCAAGTCCAGAAGGCTAAAACACTTGGCCAAATATCTAAAGCATAAGTCTAACCAAATGGGCTTAGGCTTAGCTATCTTTATCTGGGCTTCTTTTATTTTATTATGTTGGGCTCTAAAATATTCTGATCTGTATTTAATATGCATGTGCCTCACTTAAAAGTCAAGTGCATGAATTAATTAGTTTTGGGCCTCTGATTAATAAAAAAAAAATTGTGAAAAAAAATTGTGAAAAAAAAATCTGAAAAAAAAACGTGAAAGAAAAAAAAGAAGACCATAAGAGAAACTCACGTTGTTTAAACCATTCATAATCTCTTTCTTCTTGTTTGTTCTTATTCTCTCTTAGAATTATTTCTTTCCAGGCTCAATTTCCATTAAAAAAAAAAAACTCACGTTGTTTCTTCTTTTTTTTTTTTCTTTCACGTTGTAAAGGGTATTTAAACCCTTCTTTATGTGCGTTGGCGGCAGACTTGATTAGAAAATATTTTTAAAGGTTTGATTCCAGACTATTTTACTTTAAGGATTGATTCAACTTATCAAGTAAGTATTGACTTGTGGCGTTAATTCAATTCTTTCACATCCTATACTCTTTGTTACCAATTCCTTGCTGTTTTGGGGGTGAAGGGTTCTTGTAGATTGATTGAATTTAGGTTTGGGAACATCTATTGATTCGGAGGTGATTCATGCTTAGTTCTTGAGTTATTGCCGTATCATTTTTGGTATCAGAGCCTAGGTTAAATTCAATCTTTTTATTTCTTTAATTTTCTGTCAATTCTTTTCTGGTATTGTTATTTTAGCTGTTTATTTAAAAAAAAATTAGTGGAAAAAAAATCAGAGAAAAAAAGTGTGGAACTCTGGAAAAAAATCGTGAAAAAAAAATCTTAAAAAAAATTGTGAAAAAAAAATCTGAAAAAAAAAACGTGAAAGAAAAAAAAGAAGACCAGAAGAGAAACTCACGTTGTTTAAACCATTCATAATCTCTTTCTTCTTGTTTGTTCTTATTGTCTCTTAGAATTATTTCTTTCCAGGCTCAATTTCCGTTAAAAAAAAAAAGAACGTCCACATACATTTTCTTCATCTCGTATGTGACTAATATTTTGTTAGTTTTTTTTTTCATTTCTTTTTTTGTCTTAATAGTAAATTGCATCTAGTTTTGTGCTTTCTTCATTTCTTTAGGTATCCTTTGTTTCCTTCTATTGCATTGTGTTGCTGTTATGCTTATTGGTTAGTAGTAATAAATCTGGACAAGTAAAACTGTGCTTGAATCTAGAGTGGGAAAATGCACGAGTAGGTGAGCTCATTCAGGGTTAAAGCCATATTTTTGAGTGAAACACGAGGGTATCCATTCTGACTTGGAGTGAAATACGTGAGGGAGTGTGTGAGGAACTATTCTAATTTATTTTCCTGCAGGTTTTACATCATGAGTACTTCAAATGAAGTTAAAAGTAGTGACAAGGAGGAAAAGAATAGTGAGGCTGAGCAAACCACATTCTTTACATTGCAGGCAATGCAACAACAATTCCAAAGGATTGAGAACATGTTCAGAGATGTTAGTGATAAATTTGATAGGCAAGATCAGGCCATTAGAGAGTTGCAAAGAGAGACTCCAACTAATGGTGTAGTAAGAAGGCGAAATGAACGGGAACTAAATCCAGTGCCTTAAGACTATGAGGATGAATATGAAGATAGGAGGGATGAAGAAGAATGGAATAGGGCTAGATTTGACAGAATGGGAGAAAGAAATGATAGAGGAAGAGGAAGAGGTTATAGGGGCCGAATTAATGCAAGGAGAGAAGATAGAGTTGAACATGTTGAAAGAAACTTGGGTAGTATCAAGATGAAAATACCCTCTTTCCAAGGCAAAAATGATCCAGAAACTTATTTGGAATGGGAGAGAATGGTAGAAATGATTTTTGAATGTCATAACTTCTCAGAAGAAAAAAAGGTGAAGCTGGCTGCTGTGGAATTCCATGACTATGTACTTGTTTGGTGGGATCAGCTTGTTTTGAACAGAAGAAGGAATGGAGAGGATCCTATTGAGACTTGGGCTGAGATGAAGAGGGTAATGAAGAAAAGATTTGTACCTAGCTTCTTTTATAGGGAGCTACACCAAAAGCTCCAAACTTTGAGACAAGGCAGTAGAAGTGTTGAAGAATACCATAAGGAGATGGAGATAGCCATGATTAGGGCGAATGTAGAAGAAGATAGGGAGGCTACCGTGGCACGTTTCTTGACTGGTTTAAATAAAGACATAGCAAACGTCATTGAGCTGCACCATTACGTTGAGTTAGAGGAGATGGTGAACATGGCTATGAAGAAAGAGAAGCAGCTCAAGTACAAAGGGCCCAACAAGACTTCTTATTCGAGCTCTACAACAAGTTGGAACTCCAAATGGTCCAAGAAAGATGAGAAGTACAAGGATAAGTCAAAAGAATAAAAGAACAAGACAGATCTGAAAGGTACTTTAAAAACTTCTAGTTCTTCTCATTCTAATTCAGAAAAGCATAGATCTATTAAATACTTTAAATGTCTTGGTGTTGGTCATATTGCTTCTCAATGTCCGAATAAGAAAACAATGATTGTAAGAAGTGGGGAAGTTATTTCTGAAGTTGAGGGTAGTGATGAAAATGATTCTGATTCAATGCCTAAATTGGAGGATTATTTAGATATGGAAGTTGAGGATACACCCAGGGGTGAATTACTTGTTACTAGGCGTGTTTTGAATGCTCAAGCAAGGGAAGATGGACTTGAGCAAAGAGAAAATATTTTTCACTCTAGGTGCCTAGTGAATGAAAAGATTTGTAGCCTGATAATTGATGGGGGAAGTTGCACTAATGTAGCTAGCACAATGATGGTAGAAAAACTAGGGTTAGATTGTTTGAGGCATCCAATACCGTATAGGCTGCAATGGTTGAATGACATGGGAGAAATCAAGGTGAATAAACAAGTTCTTGTGAATTTCTCCATTGGTAAGTATTCTGATCAAGTTCTTTGTGATGTTGTACCTATGCATGCAAGTCATTTATTGCTTGGTAGACCTTGGCAATATGATAGGAGAGTGTTACATGATGGATTTAAGAATAGGTACTCATTTTCCATGGGGGATCAGATGTTTGTTCTTGCTCCATTGCTACCAAAAGAGGTCTATGAAGACCAAATGCAATTGAAAAGAAGTATGGAAGCAATGCAACAAAGGAAGGTTGAAAAGACTCGAGAAAAACAAGAATTGACGAAAATTGAAGGGAAGGCTGAGAGCCTTGCAAAAGGAGAGCAGAAATTGAAAATAAAAGAAAAGAGAGACGATGAGGCAGGAAATGAGAGAAGAAAAGAGGGGTAAGAGGCCTCAAAAGAAATTCAATTAAAAGGCCCAAATGAGAGAGAAGACAGAAAAAAACAAAACTTCTATGCAAAAATGAGAGATGTAAGGGTTGCTTATAAGGAAAGTCGATGCTTGTTTGTACTCTTATACAAGGAAGCTTACTTTAATGAATCTGACCTTGACCCAAGTTTGCCTAGTTGTGTCGTTTCTTTGTTGCAGGAATATGGAGACCTTTTTCTTGAGGACCTGCCCAAGGAGTTGCCACCTTTTACGGGAATAGAGCATCAAATTGATTTCATGCCCGGAGCACAAATTCCAAACAGACCAGCTTATAGAGCTGACCCAGAAGAAACTAAGGAAATCCAAAAGCAGGTTGAAGAGTTACTGCAAAAGGGACATATAAGAGAAAGTTTGAGTCCTTGTGCTGTACCGGTTATTCTAGTACCTAAGAAGGATTGGAGTTGGCGCATTTGTGTAGATTGCAGAGCTGTTAATAAGATAACGGTAAAGTATCGTCATCCTATACTAGGTTAGAAGATATGCTTGATGAATTGCATGGTGCTTGTGTATTTACCAAGATTGATTTAATGAGTGGTTACTATCATATTAGAATGAAAATTGGTGATGAGTGGAAAACTGCTTTTAAAACAAAACATGGTTTATATGAGTGGATGGCGATGCCTTTTGGGTTAACTAATGCCCCTAGCACTTTCATGAGATTGATGAATCATGTGTTGAGATCTTTTATTGGTAGATTTGTAGTGGTATATTTTGATGACATACAGATTTATAGCAAAAGCATTGATGAGCATTTTGAGCATCTTAAGTCTGTGTTAGATGCACTTAGGGCAGAAAAGTTGTATGCGAAGTTGAAAAAGTGTACATTTTGCATGGATCGTGTTACTTTTCTTGGTTATGTTGTTTCTTCTAATGGGGTTTAGGTGGACCAAGAGAGGGTCAAGGCAATTAAGGAGTGGCCACGACCTACAAGTATTTCTCAGGTAAGATCTTTTCATGGTCTTGCTAGTTTTTACAGGAGATTTGTCAAGGATTTTAGCTCTATAGCAGCCCTATTGATAGAGATTGTTAAAAAGGAGGTAGGTTTTATTTGGGGTGAGGCGCAGGAACATGCTTTCAATACTTTGAAAGATAAACTTTGTTCTGCTCCTATTTTGAGTTTACCTGATTTTTCTTCTTCTTTTGAAATAGAGTGTGATGCCTCTGGGATAGGTATTGGTGCTGTTTTGTTGCAGTGAAAGCGACCTATTGCTTACTTTAGTGAGAAGTTGAATGGTGCTCAGTTGAATTATTCAACTTACGATAAGGAGTTGTATGCATTGGTGAGAGCTCTACAAACCTTGCAGCATTATCTATGGCCTAAGGAATTCGTGATTCACACTGACCATGAAAGTTTGATGCACCTTAAAGGCCAAGGTAAGTTGAATAAAAGGCATGCTAAGTGGCTGGAGTTCATAGAGACTTTCCCATATGTTGTGCAATATAAACAAGGTAAAGAAAATGTGATTGCTGATGCATTATCTAGAAGGTATTCTCTGATCTCTTCTCTTAGTTCTAAGCTGATTGGATTTGAGTATATAAAAGAATTGTATAAATCAGATTCTGATTTTGCCAATGTGTATGATGCATGCGAAGAAGTTGCCTTTAAGAATTTTTATAGGAATGATGGGTATTTATTAAGAGATAACAAGCTTTGTATTCCTACATGTTCTATGCGTGATTTGCTTGTTAAGGAGTCTCATAATGGTGGTTTGATGGGACATTTTGGTATTGCTAAACACTTAATATATTACAAGAACATTTTTATTGGCCTAGCATGAAAAAGGATGTTGAGAGAGTTTGCTCTAGTTGTATAGCATGTAGGCAAGCCAAGTCCAAGGTGCAGCCTCACGGGTTGTACACCCCTCTACCTGTTCCTAATAGTCATTGGGTTGATATATCTATGGATTTTGTGTTAGGATTACCTGGGACCAGGAAAGGTTGTGATAGCATCTTTCTTGTAAATCGCTTATTTTATTGCATGTCATAAATCTGATGATGCTACATATATTGCTGATTTGTTCTTTAGGGATGTGATTAGATTGCATGGCATTCCTAAAACAATTGTTTCCGACAGAGATTCTAAATTCTTAAGCCACTTTTGGCGTATTTTATGGGGTAAATAGGGGACTAAGTTGCTATTTTCTACTACTTGTCATCCTCAAATTGATGGCCAAACTTAAGTGGTTAATTGAACTTTAGGATCTTTATTGTGTGCTGTTGTGGGTAAAAATTTTAAAACTTGGGAAGATTGTTTACCTCATATAGAGTTTGCTTACAATAGGAGCATACATTCTTCTACAGGTTATTCTCCATTTGAGATTGTTTATGGTTTTAACCCATTAACTCCATTGGATTTGTTGCCTTTTCCCTTGAATGAGATTGTTAATATAGATGGGCAGCAAAGAGCAGAAGTGGTTAAAACAATACATGAGAAAGCTAGACAGCACATTGAGGACAAGAACAAGAAGTATGCTCAAAAGGCCAACCAAGGGCGTAGGGTGATGAAGTTTGAACCTGGAGATTGGGTTTGGGTACATTTTAGGAAGGAAAGATTTCCTAAGCAAAGAAAGTCGAAGCTCGATCCTAGAGGCGATGGTTCTTTCCAAGTACTTGAGCGCATCAACGATAATGCCTATAGGGTGGATTTACCAGGTGAGTATGGTGTTAGTGCTACTTTTAATGTTTATGATTTGTCTCCTTTTATCAATGTAGGTTCTAATTCGAGGTTTTTATTTTTTTTATTAATCAGAGGCCCAAAACTAATTAATTCATGCACTTGACTTTTAAGTGAGGCACATGCATATTAAATACAGATCAAAATATTTTAAAGCCCTACATAAAAAAATAAAAGAAGCCCAGATAAAGATAGCTAAGCCTAAGCCCATTTGGTTAGACTTGTGCTTTAGATATTTGGCAAAGTGTTTTAGCCTTCTAGACTTGGTTCCTCTAATGTACATAAACACCTCGGAATCTCTTAAAGTTCATCCCCAAGCTTGATCATCATATCCTCTTGATGTTCTTGTGAAATCAATGCTTGTACATAAATATGAAGTCGTGCTTTGAGTTTAGAAGAACGTGATCTTGTAACTGGACCTGCTTGCATCATCAAGACTTCATCATTGCTTTGGTGAGTTGCATCATTTATTGAAAATTAATTGTTGCTTACATATTTACAGTGATAGATATGGCTAAAGGGTGCAATCGACAATTGATCACAACATTACGTTAAGTTAAAGTAATGAATTATTGAATTGGTTATTGACGATTAGTTGTTGTTTAAACATATACAGTGATTGATATATCTAAAGGATGTGATTGACAATTGATCGCAATATTATACTAAGTTAAAGTAATGAATTATTGAATTGATTATTTACAACTTATTCTTTTTTAAACATTTATAGTGATTGATATGTCTAAAGGGTGCGATCTAGAATTGATCGCAACATTATATTAAGTTAAAGTAATGAATTATTGAATTGTTTATTGAAGATTTATTTTTGTTTACACATTTACAGTGATTGAAATGTCTAAAAGGTGCGATCGACAATTGATCGCAACATTACGTTAAGTTAAAGTAATGAAATTTTGAATTGGTTATTGAAAATTAGTTGTTGTTTAAACATATACGTGGATTGATATGTCTAAAGGGTGCGATCAACAATTGATCACAACATTATATTAAGTTAAAGTAAGGAATGATTTAATTAGTTATTGAAGATTAGTTGTTGTTTACCCATTTATAGTGATTGATATGTCTAAAGGGTGCGATCAACAATTGATTGCAACATTACGTTGAGTTAACGTAATGAATTATTGAATTTGTTATTGAAAACAAATTGTTGTTTAAACATTTTCAGTGACTGATATGTGTAGAGGGTTTGATCGACAATTAATCGCAACATTTTATTAAGTTAAAGTAATGAATTATTTAATTGGTTATTGAAGTTTAGTTGTTGTTTACACATTTACAGTAATTGATATGTCTAAAGGGTGCGATCGACAATTGATCGCAACATTACGTTAAGTTAAAGTAATGAATTATGTTATTAGTTATTGAAGATTAATTTGTTGTTTAAACATTTACAGTGATTGATATGTTTAAAGGGTGCGATCGACAATTGATCGCAACATTATATTAAGTTAAAGTAATGAATTATTGAATTGGTTATTGAAAATTAATTGTTGTTTACACATTTATAGTGATTGATATATCTAAAGGGTGTGATCGACAATTGATGGCAACATTATATTAAGTTAAAGTAATGAATTATTGAATTGGTTATTGAAGATTTATTGTTGTTTACACATTTACAGTGATTGATATGTCAAAAAGCTGAGATCGACAATTAATCGCAACATTATATTAAGTTAAACCAATCAATTATTGAATTGGTTATTTAAAACTAATTCTTGTTTAAACATTTACAATGATTGATATGTCTAAAGGGTGCGATCATCAATTGATAGCAACATTATATTAAGTTAAAGTAATTAGTTATTGAATTGGTTATTGAAAATTAATTGTTGTTTGCACATTTAGAGTGATTGATATGTCTAAAGGGTGCGATCTACAATTGATCGCAACATTATATTAAGTTAAAGTAATGAATTATTGAATTGGTTATTGAAAATTAATTGTTGTTTACACATTTACAGTAATAGATATGACTAAAGGGTGCGATCTACAATTGATCCGAACATTACGTTAAGTTAAAGTAATGAATTATTAAATTGTTAATTGAAGATTAGTTGTTGTTTAAACATTTACAGTGATTGATATGTCTAAAGCGTGCGATCACAATAGATCGCAACATTATATTAAGTTAAAGTAATGAATTATTGAATTGGTTATTGAAAACTAATTCTTGTTTAAACATTTACAGTGATTGATATGTCTAAAGGGTGCAATCGACAATTGATTGCAACATTATATTAAGTTAAAGTAGTGAATTATTGAATTGGTTATGGAAAACCAATTCTTGTTTAAACATTAACAGGGATTGATATGTCTAAAGGGTGCGATCGACAACTGATCGCAATATTATATTATGTTAAAGTAATGAATTATTGAATTTGTTATTGAAATCAAAATTTTGTTTAAATATTTACAGTGATTGATATGGCTATATTGTGCGATCAACAATTGATAGCAACATTATATTAAGTTAAAGTAATGAATTATTGAATTGGTTATTGAAAATTAATTGTTGCTTACACATTTACAGTGATAGATATGGCTGAAGGGTGCAATCGACAATTGATCGCAACATTACGTTAAGTTAAAGTAATGAATTATTGAATTGGTTATTGAAGATAAGTTGTTGTTTAAACATATACAGTGATTGATATGTCTAGAGGATGTGATCGACAATTGATCGCAATATTACATTAAGTTAAAATAATGAAATTTTGAATTGGTTATTGAAGATTAGTTGTTGTTTAAACATTTATTTTGATTGATATGTCCAAAGGGTGGGATCAACAATTGATCGCAACATTATATTAAGTTAAAGTAAGGAATTATTTAATTGGTTATTGAATATTAGTTGTTGCTTACACATTTATAGTGATTGATATGTCTAAAGGGTGCGATCAACAATTGATCGCAACATTATATTATGTTAAAGTAAAGAATTATTGAATTGGTTATTGAAAATTAATTGTTGTTTGCACATTAAAAGTGATTGATATGTCTAAAGGGTGCAATAGACATTTGATCGCAACATTATATTAAGTTAAAGTAATGAATTATAGAATGGGTTATTGAAAAATAGTTGTTGTTTAAACATATACAGTGATTGATATGTCTAAAGGGTGCGATCGACATTTGATCGCAACATTATATTAAATTAGAGTAATGAATTATTGAATTGGTTATTGAAAACTAATTCTTGTTTAAACATTTACAGTGATTAATATGTCTAATGGGTGCGATCAACAATTGATCGCAACATTATATGAAGTAAAAGTAATGAATTATTAAATTTTAATTGAAAATTAATTTTTGTTTACACATTTACAGTAATTGATATGTCTAAAGGGTGCGATCGACAATTGATCGCAACATTATATTAAGTTAAAGTAATGAAATATTGAATTGGTTATTGAAAATTAATTGTTGTTTACTCATTTACAGTGATATATATGTCTAAAGAGTGCGATCGACAATTGATTGTTTTGAAGATTTACAGTGATATTTTGTCTAATGGGTGCGATCAACAATTGATCGCAACATTATATAAAGTAAATGTAATGAATTATTGAATTGGTTATTGAAAATTAAATGTTGTTTACACATTTACAGTGATTGATATGTCTTAAGGGTGCGATCGACAATTGATCGCAACATTACGTTAAGTTAAAGTAATGAATTATTCAATTGGTTATTGAAGATTAAATGTTGTTTAAACATTTACAGTGATTGATATGTCTAAAGAGTGTGATCGACAATTGATCGCAACATTATATTAAGTTAAAGTAATGAACTATTGAATATTAGTTGTTGTTTACACATTTACTATGGTTGATATGTCTAAAGGGTGCGATCGACAATTGATCGCAACATTATATTAAGTTAAAGTAAGGAATTATTTAATTATTTATTGAAGATTAGTTGTTGTTTATACATTTTTAGTGATTGATATGACTAAAGGGTGCAATCATTAATTGATCGAAACATTACGTTAAGTTAATGTAACGAATTGTTGTTTAAACATTTTCAGTGATTGATATGTCTAAAGGGTTTGATCGACAATTGATCGTAATATTATATTAAGTTAAATAATGAATTATTGAATTTGTTATTGAAGATTTGTTGTAGTTTACAGTGACTGACATGTCTAAAGGGTTCGATCGACATATGATCACAACATTATATTAAGTTAAAGTAATGAAATATTAAATTGTTTATTGAAGATTTATTGTTGTTTACACATTTACAGTGATTGATATGTCTAACGGGTGCGATCAACAATTAATCGCAACATTATATTAAGTTAAAGTAATGAATTATTGAATTGGTTATTGAAGAATAGTGGTTGTTTAAACATTTACAATGATTGATATGTCTAAAGGGTGCGATCGACAATTTAACGCAATATTATATTAAATTAAAATAATTGGATTATTTAAATGGTTATTGAAGATTTGTTGTTGTTTACACATTTACAGTGATTGATATGTCTAAAGGGTATGATCGACAATTGATCGCAACATTATATTAAGTTAAAGTAATGAATTATTGAATTTGTTATTGAAGATTAGTTGTTGTTTAAACATTTACACTGATTGATATGTTTAAAGGGTGCGATCGACAATTGATAGCAACATTATATTATGTTAAAGAAATGAATTATTAAATTGGTTATTGAAGATTTATTGTTATTTACACATTTATAGTGATTGATATGTCTAAAAGGGGCAATCGACAATTGATAGCAACATTACGTTAAGTTAAAGTAATGAACTATTTAATTAGTTATAAAACATTAACTGTTGTTTAAACATTTACAGTGATTGATATGTCTAAAGGGTGCGATCGACAATTGATCGCAACATTACGTTGAGTTAACGAAATGAATTATTGAATTGGTTATTGAAGATTAACTATTGTTTAAAAATTTACGGTGATTGTTATGTCCAAAGGGTGAGATCAACAATTGATGGGAACATTATATTAAGATAAAGTAATGAATTAATGAATTTGTTATTGAAAACTAATTGTTGTTTAAACATTTACAGTGATTGATATGTCTAAATTGTGCGATCGACAATTGATCGCAACATTATATTAAGTTAAAGTAATGAATTATTGAATTGGTTATTGAAAATTAATTATTGTTTACACATTTACAGTGATAGATATGTCTAAAGGGTGCGATCGTTAATTGATTGCAACATTACGTTAAGTTAAAGTAATGAAATATTGAATTGGTTATTGAAGATAAGGTGTTGATTAAACATTTATAGTGATTGATATGTCTAAAGGGTGCTATCCACAATTGATCGCAATATTATGTTAAGTTAAAGTAAGGAATTATTTAATTGGTTATTGAAGATTAGTTGTTGTTTAGACATTTATAGTAATTGATATGTCTAAAGGGTGCGATCGACAATTGATTGCAACATTACGTTAAGTTAAAGTAATGAATTATTGAATTGGTTATTGAAGATTAACTGTTGTTTAAACATTTACAGTAATTGGTATGTCTAAAGGGTGCGATCGACAATTGATCGAAACATTATATTGAGTTAAAGTATTGAATTATTTAAATGGTTATTGAAGATTAGTTGTTGTTTACACATTTACAGTGATTGATATGTCTAAAGGGTGCGATGGACAATTGATCGCAAGCCTGATCATCATATCCTCTTGAAGTTCTTATGAAATCAATGCTTGTACATAAATCGGAAGTCGTGCTTTGAGTTTAGAAGAGCGTGATCTTGTAAATTGGACCTGCTGGCATCATCTAGACTTCATTATTGCTTTGGTGAGTTGCATCAATATGTCTAAAGGGTATGATCAATAATTGATCGCAACATTACATTTAGTTAAAGGGTTAGTTGTTGTTTAATTTGTTATTGAAGATTAGTTGTTGTTTAAACATATAGAGTGAGTTATATGTCTAAAGGGTGCGATCGACAATTGATTGCAACATTATATTAAGTTAAAGTAATGAATTATTGAATTGGTTATTGAAAACTAATACTCCTTTGAACATTTACAGTGATTGAAATGTCTAAAGTGTGCGGTCGACAGTGGATCGCAATATTATATTAAGTTAAAATAATGAATTATTGAATTGGTTATTGAAGATTAGTTGTTGTTTACACATTTACAGTGATTGATATGTCTAAAGGGTGCGATCGACAATTGATCGCAACATTACGTTGAGTTAAAGTAATGAATTATTGAATTGGTTTTTGAAGATTAACTGTTGTTTAAACATTTACAGTGATTGATATGTTTAAAGGGTGCGATCGACAATTTATCGCAACATTATATTAATTTAAAATAATGATTTATTCAATTGGTTATTGAAAACTAATTATTGTTTAAACATTTAAAGTGATTGATATGCGGAAAGTGTTCGATAGACAATTGATCGCAACATTATATTAAGTTTGAGTAATGAATTATTGAATTAGTTATTGAAAATTAATTGTTGTTTACACATTTCCAGTGATAGATATGTCTAAAGGGTGCGATCAGCAATTGATCTTAACATTACGTTAAGTTAGACTAGTTGTTGTTTAAACATTTATAGTGCTTGATATGTCTAAAGGGAGCGATCAATAATTGATCGCAAGATTATATTAAGTTAAAGTAAGGAATTATTTAATTGTTATTGAAGATTAGTTGATGCTTACACATTTATAGTGATTGATATGTCTAAAGGGTGCGATCGACATTTGATCGCAACATTATGTTGAGATAAAGTAATGAATTATTGAATTGGTTATTAAAAACAAATTGTTGTTTAAATAATTCTAGTGATAGATATGTCTAAAGGGTGCGATTGACAATTGATCGCAACATTACGTTAAGTTAAAGTAATGAATTATTTAATTAGTTATTAAAGACAAACTGTTGTTTAAACATTTACAGTGATTGAAATTACTAAAGGGTGCAATTGACAATTGATCGCAACATTACGTTGAGTTAAAGTAATGAATTATTGAATTGGTTATTGAAGATTAACTGTGGTTTAAAAATTTACAGTGATTGATATGTCCAAAGAGTGCGATCGACAATTGATGGCAACATTATATTAAGATAAAGTAATGAATTATTGAATTAGTTATTGAAAACTAATTGTTGTTTAAACATTTACAGTTATTGATATGTCTAAATTGTGCGATCGACAATTGATAGCAACATTATATTAAGTTAAAGTATTGAATTATTGAATTTGTTATTGAAAATTAGTTGTTGTTTACACATTCACAGTGATAGATATGTTTAAACAGTGCGATAATTAATTGATAGTAACATTACGTTAAGTTAAAATAATGAAATATTGAATTGGTTATTGAAGATTAGTTGTTGATTAAACATTTGTAGTCATTGTTATGTCTAAAGGGTGCAATCCACAATTGATTGCAAAACTATATTAAGTTAAAGTAAGGAGTTACTTAATTGGTTATTGAAGATTAGTTGTTGTTTAGATATTTATAGTAATTGATATGTGATCGACAATTGATCGCAACATTATGTTAATTTAAAGTAATGAATTATTGAATTGGTTATTGAAGATTAACTGTTGTTTAAACATTTACAGTTATTGGTATGTCTAAAGAGTGCGATCGAGAATTGATCGAAACATTATATTGAGTTAAAGTATTGAATTATTTAAATGGTTATTGAAGATTAGTTGTTGTGTACACATTTACATTGATTAATATGTCTAAAGGGTGCGATCGACAATTGATCGCAACATTACGTTGAGTTAAAGTAACGAATTATTGAATTGGTTATTGAAAACTAATTGTTGTTTAAACATTTACAGTGATTGATATGTCTAAAGGGTGGGATCATCAATTGATCGCAACATTATCTTAAGTTAAAGTAATGAATTATTGAATTGGTTATTGAAAGTCATTCTTGTTTAAACATTTACAGTGATTGATATATCTAATGGGTGCGATCGACAATTGATCGCAACATTATGTTAAGCAAAAGTAATGAATTATTGAATTGGTTATTGAAAATTAATTGTTGTTTACACATTTATAGTGATTGATATGTCTAAAGTGTGCGATCGACAATTGATCGCAACATTACGTTAAGTTAAAGTAATGAATTATTTAATTAGTTATTGAAGATAAACTGTTGTTTAAGCATTTAAAGTGATTGATATGTCTAAAGGGTGCGATTGACAGTTGATCGAAACATTATATTAAGTTAAAGTAATGAATTGTTGAATTGGTTATTGAAGATTAGTTGTTGTTTAAACATTTTCACTGATTGATATGTTTAAAAGGTTTTATCGACAATTGATCGCAACATTATATTAAGTTAAAGTTATGAATTATTTAATTGGTTATTGAAGATTAGTTGTTATTTGTTTACACTTTTACATTGATTGATATGTCTAAAGGGTGCGATCGAAAATTGATCGCAACATTACGTTGAGTTAAAGTAACGAATTATTGAATTGGTTATTGAAAACTAATTGTTGTTTAAACATTTACAATTATTGATATGTCTAAAGGGTGCGATTGACAATTGATCTCAACATTATATTAAGTTAAAGTAATGAATTATTGAATTGATTATTGAAAAAAAATTCTTGTTTAAACATTTGCAGTTATTGATATGTCTAATGGGTGAGATCGAAAATTGATCGCAACATTATATTATGTAAAATTTATGAATTATTGAATTGGTTATTGAAAATAAATTGTGATTTACACATTTACAGTGATTGATATGTCTAAAGGGTGCGATCGACAATTGATAGCAACATTATATCAAGTTAAAGTAATGAATTATTGAATTGGTTATTGAAAATTAGTTGTTGTTTACACATTTACAGTAATTGATATGTCTAAAGAGTTTGATCAACAATTGATCACAGCATTACGTTGAGTTAAAGTAATGAATTATTTAATTGGTTATTGAAAACTTATTTTTGTTTAAAGGGTGCGATCGAAAATTAATCGCAACTTTACGTTAAGTTTAAGTAATGAATTATTAAATTGGTTATTGAAGATTAACTGTTGTTTAAACATTTATAGTTTTTTAACCAACAATTGATTGCACAACAATTGGATTAATCAAAGGAATTGATTGTGAATTTTGACTAATTTGAATTGAATGAAACTTCTCAGATTACAAATTGACCAGTGTATTAATCTCCTCTCATCTCTATTTATTCTTCCACTTTCATCTCACTACTTTTCCTTTTGTTCGCTCTGAGATGAAAGAAGAAGAAAAAACTTGCTTCACTCTGTTGGTTTTTTCCTTTTTATAGAACCTCTGTCTCTCTCTTTTATCCATCTTTCACTTTTTTACCTGTGTTCCAAGTCTTAAATCGTTCGTGCTTTTGTTCTTTTCTCATTCCTTTATGTTCAAGTCATTCAATCTTTATCAACTTCTTCTTTTCATCTTTTGACTCTTTTCTTCCTCTTCTCTGTGTGGTTAAATTTCAGTTCATCTTTCTCATTTCTCAGATATGGTTTTCCCTTTCTCGTTAAGACTCCTTCTTCGATGATCATAATCCAGTTGTGGCTCTGGGCTCGAGTGAATCTCCTTCTTTCACGCTTCCATTGATGGCTCTCTGTCTGAACTTCACCTTTTCTTTTCCATCACGTGATTTGACCATGGTTTGGACATGACCTTTTCCTATTTCTTTCTACCTTATTTGGCTTTCTTTTGGTCATTGATTGGTTCATCAAGCCCATCTTAGACTTCATTTAAAAAAGTCTTTTAATTAGCAATCATCTAGCCCCTAATCTTGGTCGATGAAGGTAGCTGAAGTGGGCCAAGATTAAAGACGAGTCACCAGCCCATGATGATATTGGATCATCATCCTTCTCATGGCCTTTAATGATGAATTAAGTTGGCAGGCTTTTGATCATTATGATTTATTCTTTATTAAAATCTTAAGCCCAAGTTATGGGGCCTATATCTTTAAATGAAGCCTGACCTTTTGGTTTGATTTCGACTATTCGTTTTCACTTTCCATTATAATGACAACTCTTCGATTTTCTCGTGCCTTGGTAATCATGACTACGCAGTTAGCCGTCATACCGCCTCTCTCTTCAATATGAGTGGATTTTTCAAATAGATTTGCATGCACTTGCCTTCCAGATCTTTCCTTTCATATTCCGCTTCTCCACTATTTATTCTTCATACTCCTCTCTTGCTCAACGTCTCTCTCCTGATTAGGTAAAATCCATTACTCTTTTTCTCTGATAACTTGTCATGTATTTCAAGTTTTCCTCTTTATATTCTGATGATGGCTCTGGAGGCGAACATTGCTCCGCTACACCATCCGCCGATTCTGTCCCCGCTTCATCTCCTCGATCCTCCGGCAGCAGGGCTGAGAGCCTCGGAGGTCAATCTTCCCCAATTGTAGTTGAGAGTCAGGGTTCACTAGTTTATCCGAGGAAATGCCCGTTTACTAAAAGTGTCGCCAAGAGCGTCCGAAAGCCTAGTTCTTCGCATTCAAACGATGGATCTCGGTCTGAGACGTCACCAGAAAATCTCTCGGACCCTCATTTCTCGTGCCAAGTCGTTTCCCCTCCTACTTCTCCTCCTAAGCATTCGAAGTCTTCTAAATGGCAGTCTAAACCTTATTTTAATACTTTGGTTTCTAAGACTTCAAGATCTGATCTTGTGATGGTTCTTAATACCTTAGGGTTTCCCAAGATCGTCAACATAAGGATTCCTTGTTACTCTGAGAAGCCCTCGCGCCCTCCTCCTGGCGAAGTAGCGATCAACATCCATTCTTTCAGGTTAGGCCTGAGACTTCCCATGCAACCTTTTATTTGCAAACTCCTTAGTCGTATGGGTTCTGCTCCCATCCAGCCTCATCCGAACTTCTACAAGTTTGTCACTTCCTGTCGGGATTTCTGGATTTCTCAAGGCTGGGGCGAACTGGATTTTGAAGATTATGGTGGGGTTCTTAAAACTGTTTTGGACCATCGTGGAGTGGTGATAACAAAGTCTTGGCAAGTTTGTTATAATCCAACTTGGTTCGATCCTTTTTCAGATAAAAAATGGGATTCGAAGTGGGTCTTCGTATTAGGGGACTGGGGACATTCGGCTACAGTTGGCAATGTTCTCCATTCTGTCCCTATTACTATTTGTCATTCATGTGTCGTTCCTTGCATGACCAGTTTGAGTTTCATTGCTATTTTTGCTACATTGATATGTTGTTACTTTTTGCAATTAACCTTTGGAACCCCCAGACCATCCTTCCATCTGCCAAACTCCAAGCTCTAAAAGATTTCATCTCTGGTATGTTGCTAAGTGTTTTCTTTTTACTTTTATGGTCATTATTATTTTTGTTTTACGTTCTTAATGCTTCACTTTTATCAGCTTCCTTCCCTCGGATGGGTCGCTCCTCTTCAACTCCGTCTTCTAGGGGTCGCGCTTCATCTTCTTTACCTGACTCCCCTCCCTTGAAAGATATTGTCAAGGATGAGGCGCCTAGTTTTCATGATGATCATAAGGTGGTCAGCGACGACGGCGTTATTGATCATCGTTCATTGCTTCTCAAGTCGGTTGCCAAGCCTGGTTTTTCCGTTCCGGCTTTTGATGGTTCTTCGAAGGTTCCTTCGCTTGCCCCTCCATCTTTTTCTCCCGCTTTTCCTCGTCCCCCGAAGAGGCCCAAAGGATCTAATCCAGCACCCTTGCCTACTGACATGCTTAAGGAAGCCATAGATTTCTTTTCGGGCAACTTGAACACTGAAAATGTCCGTCAAGTAACTCCTGATTCACTTCTCCTTGCGTTGGACTGCTCTGGAGCTGTTTCTTGCCTGGTAACTCTTCATTCATCGCTTTATTCCATAACACTTATTTTATTTCTCATGGGTTTGTGGTGCATCTTTGTTTATATTTGGTCTTGTTGCTGCTGTGTGATATTTATTCGCTTGCTGTTGCTTGTTTTTGTCAAGCTTTGAATGAGTTTCAAATTGTATTGCTTCCTTGTTTGGTGATACTCGTAGTTTTATTCTGTTTTCTTCAGGCTTCTTATTCTGTCCTTCATTCCAAGAAGCTAGCAGAACTTCTCCAGGATAGCAATAAGAAGTTGTATAAAGCTAACAAGAGGTTGAATGATAGGGTTCGTGGATTAATGTCTGAAGTCTTTGATCTTGGGCATGAACTGGAGTCGCTCCGTGGCTCAAAAAAATCACTAGAATTGTCTCTGGCTTCCGTTAACAAGAAGCTAAGGGTCGAAGCGGAACGTTACCGGATCCTTGAATCGGATTCCTCACTGCTGATGCGTCGTGGTTTCTCTTTGGCTCAGGAGGAGGTTATGCGCTTGTACCCGGATTTAGATCTTTCTAAAATGAGTGTGCCACCTACTAACGTTATTGCTCCAATTCCTGTTGCTGTTCTCTCACCACTTTGTGATGATGCCGCTAATCTTGGGGTTGCTGCTGAGGATGATCCTTCAGAAGACGACAAAGCTTGAAGATTCTGTCTCATATTTTCCCTGTTTAGGGCGGATTTTATTTTTCAGTTATCAGACTTGGTTATTGTTGCCTTTTGCTTTTAGCGGTTTTATGGTTCTATCTGCTTCTTTCAGATGTTAGGCGTTAGTTGTTAGGTGCTTTATGTTTAGCCCCAATTTTGGACTTGTATCCTTTGGATATGTTTAGCCCCTATTTTGGACTCGTATCTTTGGGCGCTTTTAGCCCCTATCTCGGACTTATATCTTTGGGTTGAAAATTAGTTGTTGTCGCTTGATTGTGAATTTTGGAATTTAACCAGACGTTTTGTCCTTAGCTTCTGTCATGCTCTTTTAATGAGCTTGCATATTATTGCTATTACTTTTCTTTATGGTTCAAAGACTTATCCCTGAACCACTAAAGAATCATTGCCATTTTTCAGGATATTTTGCGAAATCTTTATTTGAAGATATTGCAATTATTTATTTATTGACTCACTGGGTCGCTACCCTCAGTGATTTGATCATGTTTGATCCATTTCATTTTGGATATGGTTTCTTTCATTTTAGACCAGTTTGTGGTCTTCCTTTTCCAATTCTGGCTGGTTATGTTGATCAAGTGATGTTGACTTGTGTTTCCTTTATTCTTCTTGTTCAGCCTTTTGTTATTCACTAGTTGATAAGTATATACCAACTTTAATGATGATAGAATTTTGAACATTTGCATGGTGTTGTTACTTTATTATGAGTAAACTTTGAATACAAAATTCACACAATCATTTGGCTCATGTGTTTCACTACACTTCTTGGAATTTAAATTGCTTCTCTACCTCCTAATTGATCTATCTTCTTCATGGATAATACTTTTTGAGGTGCTCAGTGTTCCAGGTATGCTTGATCAACTTTCCCAACATGCTGCTTAGTTTGAATGTTCCAGGTCTCAGTTCCGCCTCTACACGGTATGACCCTTCCCAATTCGGTCCGAGGGCTCCATCGTTGGGATTCTTTGTGTTCGTCGTTACTCTCCTCAAAACCAAATCTCCTTTTACTAGCTTCCTTGGTTTCACCTTACTATTATAATACCTGGTGATTCTTTGTTGATAGGCCTCCACTATTCTACTTGCGAATTCCCTCTTTTCTTCGAGTAAGTCCAGTTCTCTGGCCATCTTCAAGTCATTATCCTCCCAATTCATTGCTTGTGACCTATAATTTAAGCAAATCAACTCTGCTGGCTCCATTGCTTCAGCCCCGTATGCTAGAGCGAATGCGGTTTTGCCTGTTGATGTCCTCTCTAATGTACGGTAAGCCCATAGTACTGCTGGTAATTCTTCTGCCCAAGCCATTTTCTGTGCACTCAGCTTTTTCTTCAGTATCTTTTTTATTATCTTATTAACAGCCTCCACTTGTCCGTTTAATTTTGGATGCGCCACAGTCGCATATCAGTTTCTTATTCCATACCTTTCGTAAAAATTTCTAAAGTGTTGGTTGTCAAATTGGGTTCCATTGTCTGATATTATGGCACACGGGATTCCGAACCTACATATGATCGATTTCCAAACAAATCCTGTGATCTTTGCTTCAGTTATCTTTGCCAATGGTTATTCCTCTGCCCATATTGCTTCAGTTATCAATCGCCACCACAGCATATTTGACTCCCCCTTTTCCAGTAGGCATTGGTCCAATCAAATCAATTCCCCAAAGTGCGAAGGGCCAAAGTGCCGATATCGTGGTGAGATTCGTTTGCGGTTGGTGTGTCATGCTCCCAAACTTTTGGCACTGATGGCAATGAGTTACTAGTTTCTGGGCTTCATGGTTCATCGATGGCCAATAATATTCCTGTCTTAACGCCTTGTAAGCTATTACTCTCGCTCCTGAGTGTCCCCCACATTCACCTTGGTGGATCTTGTTTAATATTGCCTCGGCCTCTTTTTTACGGACACATTTGAGTAGAGGAGATGAAAATCCTTTCTTGTACATTCTTCCATATACAATATCGATTGGATTTTCTTCTCAGTTTTATCGCCTCTTTCTTGTCCTCCGGTGCCTTTCCAGTTTCCAAATTAATCCTTTTGGGTGTCATCCAACATCTTTCGGTGTCTACACAGTGTATTACCTTGACTTCTTCACTTGTCCCCGGGATGTCCATTGTTCGCAATTGTACACCGTGGGGTAATAAAGCCTCAGGATCTGATGCTGCTTTTGCAATTGAGTCTGCCATCTTGTTTTCTTCCCGAGGGATTTGATGAATCTCAAACCCTTTTAGTTGTTTTACACATCATTTTATTTCCTCCAAGCACTTTGCCATATTTTCTTGCCTTGCATGATACTCTCTTTTACCAGGTTCACCACTAGCTGTGAATCACTTTTAACCATCACGTTTTCTGCTTTCAATGCTATGGCGAGCTTCAATCCTGCCAACAACGCTTCATACGCCGCCTCATTGTTAGTAGTAGCGTAGTAGATTCTAAGTGCTATTGATGTTTGATTCCCATATGGATCCTTTAGCACAATACCTGCTCCACTTCCCTTTTGGCTTTTTGATCCATCTACGTACATTTCCCACTTCTAAAATCTTGCATTATTTGCTTTTCCACCCTCGTTAGGCCCTCTAGCTTTCGCTTATTTCTTCTGGCTTTTGTCTTTTCGTCTTGCTCTTCATCCTTATCTTCACAGCTTAACTCTACAATAAAATCAGCCAGCACTTGCCCCTTAATCGCTTTCTTCGACTTGTACCCTATATCATATTGTCCCATTTCCATGGTCCATTTCATCATTCTTCCGGTTACATCTGGTTTTTGCATGATTTGCATCAACGGGTAATCCATAATTACCTCGATCCGGTGAGCTAAGAAATATGGCCTAAGCTTCCTTGTGGCGATTACCAACACATAAACCAATTGTTCCATTTTTGTGTATCTCTTCTCTGACTCCGTCAACCCTTTGCTTGTGTAATAAACCGGATGTTGTATCCCTTGCTCATCGTTCCTTATTAGTGCCGAACTGACTGCTACTTTCGATATTGATAGGTATAAGAATAAAACATCCCCTTCCTCTGGGCGAGTCAACAGTGGAGGTGATGACAGATATGTTTTGAGCCTTTGAAATGCCTATTCACATTCTTCATTCCATTCGAATTGTCTTCCTTTTCTCATCATCTTGAAGAACGGATGACACTTATCCGTTGCCTTTGAGATAAACTTGTTCAAGGCGGCAAGACTTCCTGTTAATTTCTGCATTTCTTTTAGCTTCCCCGGGGTCTTCATCCTCATTACTGCCTCAATTTTATCGGGGTTTGCTTCGATTCCCCTTTGATGTACAATATACCCGAGGAATTTTCCAGATTTTACAACAAATGTGCATTTCTCGGGATTTAATTCCATTTTGTATTTCCTCAATACTTCGAATGTCTCCTTGAGGTGCTGAGGATAGTCCTTCGCATGCAGAGATTTGGTGATCATATCATCGACATACACTTCCATCGTCTTCCCAATTTGTGATTTAAACATATGATCAACCAAACGTTAATATGTGGCCCCGACATTTTTCAACCCAAACGGCATCACTTTGTAACAATATAACCCATGATTGGTTATAAAACACGTTTTTTCTTGATCTTTTTCGTCCATCTTTATCTGATTATATCCAGAAAAAGCATCCATGAAACTCAACAAATCGTACCCGGAAGAAGTGTCCACCAATTGGTCGATTTTTGGAAGTGGGAAATTATCCTTTGGACAAGCTTTGTTGAGATTAGTGAAATCAATGCACATGCGCCACTTCCCATTTTTCTTTTTCACTAGAACCACGTTAGCAATCCATTCTAGGTACCTTACTTCTCTTATGAACCCTGCCTCCATTAGCTTGTCAACTTCTTCTTCAATTGCTTCATTTCGCTCTTGATCGAAGGTTCTCCTTTTTCGTTTTACTGGCCTTATTGTTGGATCCACGCAGAGCTTGTGTGTTACCACCGAATCATCAATTCCTGGCATCTCTTCATGGGACCATGCAAACACATCCCTATATTCTCTTATCAAGTTGGTCAACTCGTCTCTCAACATTGGAGTCAGGTTCTTTCCTACTTTGACCAGTTTATTCATTTCTCCTTCTTTGATTGGGACCTCTTCCACTTCCTCTGCTGGTTTGGCTCGCTCCTCGTTCCTAGGCTCTCTTGGGTCGATGACTGTGACATCGTGATTTTTTACTGACTCAGCATAACACTTCCTTGCTACTGATTGGTCTCCAGTGACCCTTCCCACTTCATCTTTTACTGGAAATTTCATGCTTAGGTGGTACATGGAGATAACTGCCTTCGCTTTGAACAAAAAAGGTCTTCCTAATATTGCGTTAAAATGACCGGGACAATCCACTATTACAAACTCCGTCGTAACTGTCTTTCTCGTCATCCCGTCTCCTGTTATTACTGGCAACGTCACCGATCCCATTGGTATCACCACCTCTCCTACAAAACCAAACATCGGCATATGAACCGGTTTGATCGTCACGTCTCCCAGATCCATCTTCTCGAATGCCTCTCTATAAAGTATGTCTGACGAGCTCCCCGTATCGATTAGTATTCTCGCTACCCATTTCGTGGCTATCTTCATCGTTACTACTAAGGGATCGTCATGAGGGTATGCCACTTACTTTCATCTGATTCCCCAAACGTCACCTCCGGGTAATGGTGGGTCTTTTTTCCTGAATTTATGTGGTGAAACAGAATCCTTCCAGCAGCGTTTTGTTCTGGTACTTTCCTAATGTAGCTCTTTCTTGATCGGTTTGACACTCCTCCTAGGGTTATTCCTCCACTAATGGTGTGAATGAGGTTTTCCTTTCATAATTTCTCCCTCTCTTTTGGCATTGGTTCCTCGTTTCCTCTGGCTCTTTTTAGTTCTTTGACATCCTCTCTCACTCTTCCCAAGAATTCTCCAAGATATCCTCCCTTTATCAACTCTTCGATTTGTTTTCTCAAGCCAAAGAAATCAGCAGTGTGATGGCCATATCCCTCGTGGAATTCATAGTAACGTTGGCGATCCCATCTTGACGGTTCTCCTCTAATTGGGCTTGATTAGAGGAGAACCGTAAAGATTGGAACCTTTAGACATATCAATCACTGCAAATGTGTAAACAACAAATAATCATCAATAACCAATTCAATAATTCATTACTTTAACTTAATCTAATGTTGCGATCAATTGTCGATCGTACCCTTTAGACATATCATCATTACTGCAAATGTGTAAACAACAACTAAACTTCAATAACCAATTAAATAATTCATTACTTTACCTTAATAAAATGTGTAAACAACAACTAAACTTCAATAACCAATTAAATAATTCATTACTTTAAATTAATTTAATGTTGTGCTCTATTGTCGATCGTACCCTTTAGACATATCATCATTGTCAATGTTTAAGAAACAATTGGTTTTCAATAACCAATTCAATAATTAATTAATAAAATGTTGCGATCAATTGTCGAACAAACCCTCTACACATATCACTCATTGAAAATGTAAAAACAACAATTTGTTTTCAATAACAAATTCAATAATTCATTACGTTAACTCAACGTAATATTGCGATCAGTTGTTGATCGCACCCTTTAGACATATCAATCACTATAAATGGGTAAACAACAACTAATCTTCAACAACAAATTAAATCATTCCTTACTTTAACTTAATATAATGTTGTGATCAATTGTTGATCGCACCCTTTCGACATATCAATCCATGTATATGTTTGAAGTTTAGTTGTTGTTTACACATTTGCAGTGATTGATATGTCTAAAGGTCGCGATCGTCAATTGATCGCACCATTACGTTGAGTTAAAGTAATGAATTATTGAATTGGTTATTGAAAACTACTTGTTGTTTAAAGATTAACAATGATTGATATGTCTAAAGGGCGCGATTGATAATTTATCGCAACATTATATTACTTCAAATTAATGAATTATTGAATTAGTTATTGAAAACTAATACTTGTTTAAACATTTACAGTGATTGATATCTCTAAAGGGTTCGATCGACAAATGATCGCAACATTATATTAAGTTAAAGTAATGAATTATTTAATTGGTTATTGAAATTAGTTGTTGTTTACACATTTACAGTGATTGATATGTCTAAAGGGTTCGATCGACAATTGAGCGCAACATTACGTTAAGTTAAAGTAATGAATTATTAAATTGGTTATTGATATCTTATTGTTACTTAAAGTAATCAATTATTGACTTGGTTATTGAAAACTAATTGTTGTTTAAACATTTACACTGATTGATATGTCTAATGGGTGCGATCGACAATTGATCGCAACATTATATTAAGTTAAAGTAATGAATTATTGAATTGGTTATTGAAAAAGAATTCTTTTTTAAACATTTACAATTATTGATATGCCTAAAGGGTGCGATCGACATTTGATCGCAACATTATATTAAGTTAAAGTAATGAATTATTGAATTTGTTATTGAAAACTAATTCTTATTTAATCATCTACAGTGATTGATATGTCTAAAGGGTGCGATCAACAATTGATCGCAACATTATATTAAGTTAAAGTAGTGAATTATTGAATTGGTTATTGAAAACTAATTGTTGATTGAACATTTATAGTGATCGATATGTCTAAAGAGTGCGATTGACACTTCATCGCAACATTATATTATGTTAAATTAATGAATTTTTTCTGAATTGTTTATTGAAAACTAATTCTTGTTTAAACATTTACAGTGATTTATATGTCTAAAGTGTGCGATCTGCAATTGATCGCAACATTATATCAATTTAAAGTAATGAATTATGGAATTGGTTATTGAAAACTAATTCTTGTTTAAACATTTACAGTGATTGATAAGTCTAAAGGGTGCGATCGATATATGATTTCAACATTACGTAAATTTAAAGTAATGAATTATTGAATTGGTTATTGAAAATTTCTTGTTGTTTACCCATTTACAGTGATTGATATGCCTAAAGGGTGCGATCGACATTTAATCGCAGCATTATATTAAGTTAAAGTAATGAATTATTGAATTGGTTATTGAAAACTAATTGTTGTTTAAACATTTACACTCATTGATATGTCTAATGGGTGCGATCGACAATTGATCGCAACATTATATTAAGTTAAAGTTATGAATTATTGAATTGGTTATTGACAAAGAATTCTTTTTTAAACATTTACAATTATTGATATGCCTAAAGGGTGCGATCGACATTTGATCGCAACATTATATTAAGTTAAAGTAATGAATTATTGAATTGGTTATTGAAAACTAATTCTTATTTAATCATCTATAGTAATTGATATGTCTAAAGGGTGCGATCAACAATAGATCGCAACATTATATTAAGTTAAAGTAGTGAATTATTGAATTGGTTATTGAAAACTAATTGTTGAATGAACATTAACAGTGATTGATATGCCTAAAGAGTGCGATTGACACTTGATCGCAACATTATATTATGTTTAGTTAATGAATTTTTTCTGAATTGTTTATTGAAAACTAATTCTTGTTTAAACATTTCCAGTGATTGATATGTCAAAAGTGTGCGATCGGCAATTGATCGCAACATTATATCAATGTAAAGTAATGAATTATTGAATTGGTTATTGAAATCTATTTCTTGTTTAAACATTTACAGTGATTGATAAGTCTAAAGGGTGCGATTGACATATTATTGCAACATTACGTAAAGTTAAAGTAATGAATTATTGAATTGGTTATTGATGATTTATTGTTGTTTACCTATTTACAGTGATTGATATGCCTAAAGGGTGCGATCAACATTTGATCGCAACATTATATTAAGTTAAAGTAATGAATTATTGAATTGGTTATTGAAAACTAATTGTTGTTTAAACATTTACACAGATTGATATGTCTAATGGGTGCGCGACAATTGATCGCAACATTATATTAAGTTAAAGTAATGAATTATTGAATTGGTTTTTGAAAATGAATTCTTTTTTAAATATTTACAACTATTGATATGCCTAAAGGGTGCGATCAACATTTGATCGCAATATTATAATAAGTTAAAGTAATGAATTATTGAATTTGTTATTGAAAACTAATTCTTATTTAAACATCTACAGTGATTGATATGTCTAAAGGGTGCGATCAACAATTGATCGCAACATTATATTAAGTTAAAAAAGTGAATCATTGAATTGGTTATTGAAAACTAATTGCTGATTGAACATTTACAGTGATTAATATGTCTAAAGAGTGCGATTGACACTTGATCGCAACATTATATTAAAGTAAATAAATGAATTTTTTCTGAATTGTTTATTGAAAACTAATTCTTGTTTAAACATTTACAGTGATTGATATGTCTAAAGTGTGCGATTGGCAATTTATCGCAACATTATATCAATTTAAAGTAATGAATTATTGAATTGGTTATTGAAAACTAATTCTTGTTTCAACATTTACAGTGATTGATAAGTCTAAAGGGTACGATCGACATATGATTGCAACATTACGTAAAGTTAAAGTAATGAATTATTGAATTAGTTATTGAAGATTTATTATTGATTACACACTTATAGTGATTGATATGTCTAAAGGGTGCGATCAACAATTGATCGCAACATTATATTAAGTTTAAGTAATCAATTATTGAATTGGTTATTGAAAACAAATTCTTGTTTAAACATTTACAGTTATTGATATGCCTAAAGGGTGCGATCGACATTTGATCGCAACATTATATTAAGTTAAAGTAATAAATTATTGAATTGGTTATTGAAAACTAACTGTTGTTTGAACATTTACAGTGATTGATATATCTAAAGGGTGCGATCGACAATTGATCGCAACATTATATTAAGTTAAAGTAATGAATTATTTAATTGGTTATTTAAAATTCATTGTTATATACACATTTACAGTGATTGATATGTCTAAAGGGTGTGATTGACAATTGATCGCAACATTATATTAAGTTAAAGTAATGAATTAATGAAGTTGTTATTGAAGATTAGTTGTTGTTTAAACATTTACAATGATTGATATGTCTAAAGGGTGAGATCAACAATTTATTAGAGATTATATTAAGTTAAAGTAATGAATTATTGAATTGGTTATTAAAAACTAATTATTGTTTAAACATTTACAGTGATTGATCTGTCTTAACGGTGCGATCGACAATTGATCGCAACATTATATTGAGTTAAAGTAATGAATTATTGAATTGGTTATTGAAAATTGATTCTTATTTAAACATTTACAGTGATTGATATGTCTAAATGGTGCGATCGACAATTGATCGCGACATTATATTAAGTTAAAGTAATGAATTATTGAATTGGTTATTGAAAACTGATTCTTGTTTAAACATTTACAGTGATTGATATGTCTAAAGGGTGCGATCGACAATTGATTGCAACATTACTTTAAGTTAAAGTAATTAATTATTGAATTGGTTATTGAAGATTAGTTGTTATTTAAACATTTATAGTGTTTGATATGTCTAAAGTGTTTGATCGACAATTGATCGCAAAATTATATAAAGTTAAAGTAATGAATTATTGAATTTGTTATTGAATACTAATTCTTGTTTAAACATTTACAGTGGTTGATATGTCTAAAGGGTGCAATCGACAATTGATCGCAACAATATATTAAGTTTGGTAATGAATTATTGAATTGGTTATTGAAAACTAATTGTTGTTTAAACATATATAGTGATTGATATGTCTAAAGGGTGTGATCGAAAATTGATCGAAACATTATATTAATTTAAAGTAAAGAATTTTAAAATTGGTTTAATTAAAACTAATTCCCGTGTAAACATTTACAGTGATTGGTATGTCTAAAAGGTGCGATAGACAATTGATCGCAACATTATATTATGTTAAAGTAATGAATTATTGAATTGGTTATTGAAAACTAATTATTGTTTAAACATTTACAATGATTGATATGTCTAAAGGGTGCGATCGACAATTTATTAGAGATTATATTAACTTAAAGTAATGAATTATTGAATTGGTTATTGAAAAATAATTCTTGTTTAAACATTTTCAGTGATTGATATGGATAAACGGTGCGATCGACAATTGATCACAACATTATATTAAGTTAAAGTAATGAATTATTGAATTGGTTATTGAAAACTTATTCTTGTTTAAACATTTACAGTGATTGATATGTCTAAAGGGTGAGATCGACAATTGATCGCAACATTATATTAAGTTAAAATAATGAATTATTGAATTGGTTATCGAAAACTAATTCTTGTTTAAACATTTACAGTGATTGATATGTCTAAAGGGTGAGATCGACAATTGATCGCAACATTATATTAAGTTAAATTAATGTATTATTGAATTGGTTATTGAAAACTAATTGTGGTTTAAACATTTACAATGATTGATTTGTCTAAACAGGGCGATCGACAATTGATCGCAACATTATATTAAGTTAAAGTAATGAATTATTGAAGTTGTTATTGAAGATTTGTTGTTGTTTAAACATTTACAGTGATTAATATTTCTAAAGTGTGAGATCGACAATAGATTGCAACTTATATTAAGTTAAGTAATAAATTATTGAAAACTAATTCTTGTTTAAACATTTACAGTGATTGATATGTCTAAAATGTGCGATCGACAATTGATTGCAACATTATATTAAGTTGAAGTAATGAATAATTGAATTGGTTATTGAAAACTAATTATTGTTTAAACATTTACAGTGATTGATATATCTAAAGGGTGCGATCGGCAATTGATCGCAACATTATATTAAGTTAAAGTAATGAGTTATTGAATTGGTTATTAAAAATTAATTGTTGTTTACACATTTACAGTGATTAATATGTTTAAAGGGTGCGATTGACAATTGATCGCAACATTATATTAAGTTAAAGTAATGAATTACTGAAGTTGTTATTGAAGATTAGTTGTTGTTTAAACATTTACAATGATTGATAAGTCTAAAGGGGGAGATCGACAATTAATAGCAACATTTTATAAAGTTAAAGAAATGAATTATTGAATTGGTTATTGAAAACAAATTCTTGTTTAAACTTTTACTGTGATTGGTATGTCTAAAGGGTGCGATCAACAATTGATCGCAATATTATATTAAGTTAAAGTAATGAATTATTAAAGTTGTTATTGAAAACTAATTGTGGTTTAAACATTTACAATGATTGATATGTCTAAAGGGTGCAATCGACAATTGATTGCAACATTATATTAAGTTAAAGTTATGAATTATTGAAGTTGTTATTGAAGATAAGTTGTTGTTTAAACATTTACAGTGATTGATATGTCTAAAGGTTGCGATCGACAATTGATCACATCATTATATTAAGTAAAAATAATGAATTATTGAATTGGTTATTGAAAACTAATTCTTGTTTAAACATTTATAGTGATTAATATGTCTAAAGAGTGCGATCGACAATTGATCGCAACATTATATTAAGTTAAAGTAATGAATTATTGACTTGGTTATTGAAAACTAATTCTTGTTTAAACATTTACAGTGATTGACATGTCTAAATGGTGCGATCGACAATTGATCGCAACATTATATTAAGTTAAAGTAATGAATTATTGAATTGGTTATTGAAGATTAGTTGTTGTTTCAACATATACTGTGATCGATATGTCTATAGGGTGCGATCGACAATTGATCGCAACATTATATTAAGTTAAAGTAATGAATTATCGAAATGGTTTTTGTAGACTTGTTATTGTCTAAACATTTACAGAGATTGATATGTCTAAAGGGTGCGATCGACAATTGATCGCAACATTATATTAAGTTAAAATAATGAATTATTTAATTGGTTATTTTAGATTAGTTGTTGTTTTAACATATACAGTGAGTGATATGTCCAAACGGTGAGATTGACAATTGATCGCAACATTATATCTTAATGTAATGAATTGTTGAATTGGTTATTTAAAACTAATTCTTATTTAAACATTTATAGTGATTGATATGTCTAAATTGTGCGATCGACAATTTATCGCAACATTATATTAAGTTAAAGTAATGAATTATCAAAATAGTTATTGAAGATTAATTGTTGTTTAAACATTTACACTGATTGATATGTCGAAAGGGTGGGTTCGACAATTGGTCGCAACATTCTATTAAGTTAAAGTATGAATTATTGAATTTGTTATTGAAGATTAATTGTTGTTTAGACATATACAGTGATTGATATGACCAAAGGGTGCGATCGACAATTGATCGCAACATTATATTAAGTTAAAGTAATGAATTATTTAATTGATTATTTAAGATTAGTTGTCGTTTAAACATATACAGTGAGTGATATGTCTAAACGGTGCGATTGACAATTGATCGCAACATTATATCTTATAGTAATGAATTATTGAATTGGTTTTTTAAAAGATTAGATGTTGTTTAAACATTTGCTATGATTGATATGTCTAAAGGGTGCGATGGACAATTGATTGCAACACTATAATAAGTTAAAGAAATGAATTTTTTAATTGGTTATTGAAAACTAATTCTAGTTTAACATTTACATTGATTGATATGTCTAAAGGGTGCGATCAAAAAGTGATGCAACATTACATTAAGTTAAATAATGAATTATTGAATTTGTTATAGAAGATTTATTGTTGTTTAAACATATGCAGTGATTGATATGTCTAAAGAGTTCGATCGACAATTGATCGCATTATTTATTAAGTTAATGTAATGAATTATTGAATTTTTTATTGAAGATTAGTTGTTGTTTAAACATTTACAGTGATTGATATGTCTAAAGGGTGCGATCGACAATTGATCGCAACATTTTTTGAATTTTAAGCAATGAATTATTGAATTGGTTATTGAAGATTAGTTGTTGTTTAAACATATACAGTGATTGATATGTCTAAAGGGTGCAATCGACAATTGATCGCAATATTATATTAAGTTAAAGTAATGAATTATTGAATTGGTTATTGAAAACTAATTGTTATTTAAATATTTATAGTGATTAATATGTCTAAAGGGTGCGATCGACAATTGATCGTAACATTATATTAAGTTAAAGTAATGAATTATTGAATTGGTTATTGAAAACTAATTCTTGTTTAAACATTTACAGTGATTGACAAGTCTAAATGGTGTGATCGACAATTGATTGCAACATTATATTTAGTTAAAGTAATGAATTATTGAATTGGTTATTGAAAACTAATTCTTGTTTAAACATTTACAGTGATTGATATGTATAAAGGGTGCGATCGAAAATTGATCACAACATTATATTAAGTTAAAATAAGGAATTATTTAATTGGTTATTTAAGATTAGTTGTTGTTTAAACATATATAGTGAATGATATGTCTAAATGGTGTGATTGACAATCGATGGCAACATTATATCTTAAAGTAATTAATTATTGAATTGGTTATTGAAAATTAATTCTAGTTTCAACACTTACAGTGATTGATATGCCTAAAGGGTGCGATCGACTATTGATCCCAACTTTATATTAAGTTTAAGTAATGAATTATTGAATGTGTTATTAAAAACTAATTCTTGTTTAAATATTTTCAGTGATTGATATGTCTAAAGGGTGCGATCGACAATTGATAGCAACATTATATTAAGTTAAAGTAATGAATTTTTGAAATAGTTATTGATGATTAGTTGTTGTTTAAACATTTAGAGTGATTGAAATGTCTAAAGGGTGGGATCGATAATTGATCGCAACATTCTATTAAGCTAAAGTAATGAATTATTGAATTGGTAATTTAAGATTAGTTATTGTTTAAACATTTACAGTAATTGATATGTCCAAAGGGTGCAATCGACAATTGATCGCAACATTATATTAAATATAAGTAATGAATTATTGAATTGGTTATTGAAGATTCGATGTTGTTTAAACATTTACAGTGATTGATATGTCTAAAGGGTGCGATCGACAATCGATCACAACACTATATTAAGTTAAAGTAATGAATTATTTAATTGGTTATAGAAAACCAATTCTAGTTTAACAATTACAGTGAATGAAATGTCTAAAGGGTGCGATCAAAAACTGATGCAACACTACATTAAGTTAAAGTAATGAATTATTGAATTGGTTATATAAGATTCTTTGTTGTTTAAAGATGTACAGTGATTGGTATGTCTAAAGAGTGCGATCGACAATTGATCGCAACATTTATTAAGTTAACGTAATGAATTATTGAATTTGTTATTGAAGATTAGTTGTTGTTTAAACATTTACAGTGATTGATATGTCTAAATGGTACGATCAATAATTGATCGCAATATTATATTAAGTTAAAGTAATGAAATATTTAATTGGTTATTGAAGATTAGTTGTTGATTACACATTAACAGTGATTGATATGTCTAAAGGGTGCGATCGACAATAGATCGCAACATTACGTTAAGTTAATGTAATGAATTATTGAATTGGTCATTGAAGATAAGTTGTTGTTTAAACATATATAGTCATTGATATGTCTAAAGGGTGCGATCGACAATTGATTGCAACATTATGTTAAGTTTAAGTATTGAATTATTGAATTGGTTATTGAAAACTAATTCTTGTTTAAACATTTACAGTGATTGATATGTCTAAAGGGTGCGATCAAAAATTGATTGCAACATTTTATTAATTTAAAGTAATGAATTATTGAATTCGTTATTGAAGATAAATTGTTGTTTAAACATTTACAGTGATTGATATGTCTAAAGGGTGCAATCGACAATTGATCGCAACATTTATTAAGTTAAAGTAATGAATTATTGAATTTGTTATTGAAGATTAGTTGTTTAAACATTTATAGTGATTGATAAATCTAAAGGGTGCGATCGACAATTGATCGCAACATTATATTAAGTTAAAGTAATGAAATATTTAATTGGTTATTGAAGATTAGTTGTTGATTACACATTAACAGTGATTGATATGTCTAAAGGGTGCGATCGACAATCGATCTCAACATTACTTTAAGTTAATGTAATAAATTATTGAATTGGTCATTGAAGATTAGTTGTTGTTAAACATATATACAGTCATTGATATGTCTAAAGGGTGCGATCTTCAATTGATTGCAACATTATGTTAAGTTTAAGTATTGAATTATTGAATTGGTTATTGAAAACTAATTCTTGTTTAAACATTTACAGTGATTGATATGTCTAAAGGGTTGGATCAAAAATTGATTGCAACATTTTTTTAATTTAAAGTAATGAATTATTGAATTGGTTATTGAAGATAAATTGTTTGTTAAACATATATAGTTATTGATATGTCTAAAGGGTGCGATCGACAATTGATCGCAAACTTTATTAATTTAAAGTAATGAATTATTGAATTTGTTATTGAACATTAGTTGTTGTTTAGACATTTATAGTGATTGATAAGTCTAAAGGGTGCGATCGACAATTGATCGCAACATTATATTAAGTTAAAGTAATGAAATATTTAATTGGTTATTGAAGATTAGTTGTTGATTACACATTAACAGTGATGTATATGTCTAAAGGGTGCGATCAACAATAGAGCACAACATTACGTTAAGTTAATGTAATGAATTATTGAATTGGTCATTGAAGATTAGTTGTTGTTAAAACATATACAGTCATTGATATGTCTAAAGGGTGCGATTGACAATTGATTGCAACATTATGTTAAGTTAAAGTAATGAATTATTTAATTGGTTATTGAAAACTAATTATTGTTTAAACATTTACAGTGATTGTTATGTTTAAAGGATGCGATCGACAATTGATCGCAACATTATATTAAGTTAAAGTAATGAATTATTAAATTGGTTATTGAAGATAAGTTGTTGTTTAAATATTTACAGTGGTTGATATGTCTAAAGGGTGCGATCGACAATTGATCGCAACATTATATTAAGTTAAAATAATGAATTATTGAATTGTTTATTTAAAACTAATTCTTGTTTAAACATTTAAAGTGATTGATATGTCTAAAGAGTGCGATCGACAATTGATCGCAACATTATATTAAGTTAAAGTAATAAATTATTTAATTCGTTATTGAATAATAGTTGTTGTTTAAACCTATACAGTGATTGATATGTCTAAAGGGTGCTATCGACAATTGATCGCAACATCATATTAAGTTAAAGTAATGTGAGTGTTTGCACGTTGCGAAGTGGGAAGCAGTTAATTGAAGTTCCAACCAATCGCTGTGCCCACTGCAAGAAGCCAGATGAAACCCTTATTGAGCCTTGTGCCCACAGCGACAACCCAGATCAAAAACTGTTGGACGTGGAAACCCTAGATCAAAAGCAAAGGAAACGCTGCGCCCGCAGCGAAGGGTTACAAGTGGAAAAGGAAATCATTATCAAACCTGATGCACTTGAAAAGCCTGGAGTTCAGCAGACTAGACCACCTTTTCCTAGGACACTTGAAGAGCCAAAAAGGGTCAAAGAAGAAAAGGAGATTTTTGAGACCTTCCGCAAAATTGAAGTGAACATTCCTCTACTTGACGCTATCAAACAGATACCTAAGTATACTAGATTTTTGAAGGAGTTCTGCATTAACAAGAAAAAGAAAATTGGGTACGAAAAAGTGTTGATGTGGCAAAATGTCTCGGGTGTTCTGCAAAAGAAATTATCCCCCAAAATAGATGACCCTGGATTGTTTACAATACGCTGCACCATTGACTATGTATAAATACAAAGGGCAATGTGCGATTTGGGAGCCTCTTTGAATGTCATGCCATATTCCTTGTACTTGTCGTTGAGAATGGGTGCTTTGAAGGAGACTGGTGTCGTAATGCAGCTTGCTGATAGGTCCCTTGTATATCCTAAAGGGGTATTGGAAGATGTTTTGGTCAAAGTTCAAGAGTTGCTTTTTCCTGCAGACTTCTACGTGTTGGATATGGGCGGCAACGATATATCGACCACGCCCTATGGAGGCCTTTCCTTAGCACTGCAAACACAAATATTTGACAAGTTAAGTTTCCATAATATATGACCAATCAATTTCAAAATACACAACAATCAAGTTCAATAGACACCTTATGCCATTTTTAAGCAATCGCCCTTAATTCTAGCTTGATTAGTGAAAACGGGACGTTAGGGCCGAAGCCATCATTTTAGAGCCAAGCTCTCGTTGTGGTCCGAAGACCAATAATTCGTAGAGCCGATTTACTCTCCCTCGAGTCGGTCATCTACCTTTGGATTTGTTTGTTAGGCCAAAAGGCTGTGGTGCCGTCACACCCGTTTAGAGTCGTCACTCAATTCGTTCGTTTTTGGCCCCAATGCCAATTTATCGTTCATGTATACACATGTTGAGAATTCTCATTGTTTCCCTATGGCATGCCATTACGTTCGCTAACTAGCTATAATAAGGGCAATTATCCGTTTTAGTTATTCAACCATAATCACACATTTATCCTTTATTTTATAACTTTCGTTTGCACATTTGACCTCTTAGAGGTACCAAGACAACATTGTCATTTGAAATCGTTTAGCCACAAGGCGAACACATATGCACTTTCACATAGTCATAAATGCAATATGTTCATAATTATCAAGTCATGTATACAACCAACATGTCTTACCAAACACATGTCAACACCATTTCAAGCAACCACAATCAAGAGCGGAAAGATAAGTCTCTAACCTATGCCCTTCAATATCCGCAAACAATGTGGACTCGGTCCACCCAAAACTTCAATTCCCAAAGCAGCGCCTAGCATGATTCTACATGCTCTAGCATCTTAACATGCAAGTATGCTCATCATATCAACTTTTTGATGGTTATCTCATTTAACCAATTTCATGACATAATTACAAGTAAACATATATTCAATGCATCAACCAATAACAACACAAGTGTGTAGGGCTAAAAACGGAATACGAACCTCCCATCCGTCGATCCACAAGTTAGAAAGATGCTCCCGTGAGGGTTTCCACTTGTTCTAATCCATCATAAATATACAACTATCACACTACAACCATCCATATATACCATAACATCATTAAATGGTTCCAACATATTTAAATACCACACAACAATTCTATTAAGGACATTAGCATACTAATGAGATTAGAAATCTTTAATATAGGTTGGAATTAATCCAAAAACATTTAGTAACAACCTAGGATCATTTATAACCAACTTTAATATTTTTTTTTCATAAAATCCCCAATTGAAAGTTAGGGTTTTGTTCAAAATTACAATTAGAGACATTATGGACTACATGTGACTAATTGGAAGCATCATTAGACTCTATAGAGCTCAAAATCAACATTTAATCATGCTACATAATTCAAAAACAAAACTGAGATGAAATGGGGTTTTTAAAATGCTTACCAATTTCTATAATGAAGTAGAGGAGCTTCATCCACCTCTTAGTAACATTTAATGATATTTGTGAGTGATGTTGTAATGATTTTTGTAGAGAAATAGTTAGGGAAGTTTTTAGGGTTTGTTGGTGGTGTAGAGAGAAAATGAGAGGGTTGGTTTCTTGAGAGAAATGTAGAGAGAGAGAGAGAAAGAGGGGAGTTAGAGAGTGATGGGGAAAAGAGTGGTAGATAGGGTTTTTATTTGGTATTAATGGGCCTTCAATATTAATGGACCCAAATTTTCCACCCAAGCCCATTAACATTTTCAACCCACCAATTCCGCTATTAAAACCGGTCTCTCAATTTGATTTGAACATCATTCCCGAAATATTTAAATCATTATTCTACACCGAAAATATAATTATTATCATAAACCCATTTTGTACCAAAAATACCCTTAATCGCCAAAACCACTATTTTTACAATTAAAATCGTCATTTTTGACATAAATCTTATTTCCATAATTAAATATAATTTCTACATACTAAAATAGAATTTACTCACAAAGTCTATTTTATTCCCAAAATACCCTTTTTCCATTGAAATCGCCATTTTACAAATAAAGCCGCAATTTTGATTTAAATTGCATTTTTCAATTCTAATTCTTCCACTTAGTCATTGTCTCTACTTATGTTTTATAAAACATCATTTGATGATAAAACTCACCTTTTGGAGTAAAATAACCAATTTTCGATTTAATGTTATTTTATCAATTCTAGACAAAAATCTCAAATCTCATATTATGCCCTTAATAGTATTTTCGACTTATTCCGATGTGGAATGTATCAAAAATCAAACATGTAAAAAAAATTCAAATTGACCCTAACTTCTAGGCCCAATTTGCGGACGTTACAAAATCCACGGGATCCACTCCGGCCACCACTTCAGTCGCCGGCCGCCTTCGTCGACGCCGGGCCACTAGAATCACCACCACGGACACCTCTGCTTTGAAAAACCAGTCGCACCGTGTAGAGATTTCGGACTCCGATAACAGTTTCGATTCTGAGCAACCACAGCCTACTTCAGAATCCGACACAGAATCGATTCCTGCACCTCCAGCAAAGAAACAGAAAATTTAGAGGCGTCCTCGCGCTTCCAACCGGACAGTATCAGCTCCTCCACCATCAAAACTGAAATTTCGCGAGCAGCGTGATCAAGAAAAGTATGATTTTATCAAAGGGAAACCCTTGGTTACCGGTAAATCCCTTCACCTTAGCACTATGCATGAATTGGATATTTAGGGAAGTGTTCGTCCCCTTTTATTTTTGTGCTTTACATTCATTAGGGAGAGTGTTGTGTTTAGGTGTGGGGGAGGTTTTTGCTGATTTTTACTGTTGGATTTTGTGCTGTTTTTGGGGAATTTAGCTGCTATTTTTTTTGCTGATTTTTGCTGCAGGATTTTGTGCTGTTTTTGGGGAATTTAGCTGCTGTTTTGTGCTGTTTTTGCTGCTGGATTTTATGCTGTTTTTAGGGAATTTAGCTGCTGATTTGGGCTATTTTTGTGCTGATTTTTGCTGAATTTAGCTGCTGATTTGGGCTGATTTTTACTGATGTTTTTGGGTTGTTTTTTGTGAATTTTTGTTGGTGATCTTGCTGCTGGTTTATGCAATTTTTTTGGGACCGTTTTTCTGCTGTTTTAGCTGCCTTTTGGGACTGATTTGGTTGTGTGCTTTCTTGGATCACCATAAAAAAAAGTTTTTGATTAGAGAGCTTGCATTAATGGTTAGATTAAACTTGTGTGTTTTTAAGACATTATAGATGCTTTTAGTACTGTACGTAATTTGCTTTAGAAATCATTTGTGAGTTGTTGCTTTTCTCTTGTGGTTAGAGTCTTACTTGTTTGCTTTGTCACAACAAGATCTTTGTGGTAAGACAAGTGGTACAATGTTGATGGCTTGGAAAAACTTATGTTGTAGTGCATTTATTTTAATCTCACACATCTTTTGTGAGTAATTGGAGAGGTGAGGAAACAACCTACAACTTATATCGGTCTTCTTGAATTGATTGTGTGACTTTGTGAATGATGTCTTGAAGGTGGTAGTTGTTTAGGAAGTTCTTGGTCAAAAATTAGCTTTGTTTCTTTTGAGCCTTTATTCATGTTCACTTTTATTTTGTTTCATTTTTGCTTATGTTCATTTTAAAAAAAAAAAAAAAAAAAAAAGAGAGAGAGAAAGCAGCATATATAAAAAAAAAGGGAAAAAAAAGGCTGCCAAAAAAAATAAAAAAAGAAAAAGAAAAATCAGAAAATCAGAAAAAGAAAAAAATATATATTCAGTTTTGTTTTCTAGTTTTATTCTTTCTCTTTGATGTAAATATTAATTAGCTACTTTGTAAATAAGTGGTTCTCATTTTGTTCTTGTTTTTGTTTCTTTTTGGCTCATTTTTAGGATTTGGACCATGAATTTTCCGAATGCGATTGCTTCAGATAGAATAAGTTCACTTAGCTTACCTTTCTATCTTAGGATCAATTTTTGTTGTTTGTTGTCCTTAAATTTTTGCTATTTGTTGAGAGTTAGTGCTTATTTCCAGCTCCATGAGTGAACACCTACCATTATCCATACACACTTAACCTGTGAGGATATGGAGTTGAGACTACTGCATTTTGGTTTTTCTTTGCCATCAATGTTGAGGTTTGCGGTAGGATTGGTTCGGCTGAGTTGTGGCTTTGCTTTTTGTTTTGCTTTGATTGCTTTGAGACTTGTGACTTTGAACAGTGATTTGTCTTGCAAATTTTGTATAGTCCTGCTTGCATCTGTGCTAAAGGCTGAAACTTAAGTTTATGTGTGCTTAATTAGACTGCAGGTTCTCTTTTCTTCTCTAAAATTGATTTTTGGTTATTTGAGTTTTCATAAGCACTTGTACTTTAATTGGGTTCCATTTGGCTAGCTGTTTTTGAGTGTTGGTAATTGTCTTTTGCATACTTGAGGGCAAACATGAAATAGTGTGGGGGACTTTGACAGAGCGTAATTTGTGTAGCAACTGTGCCTTTATTTGATGTTAATTTTAGACTATTTTGGTTATTTTTGAGCTAATTTAGGATGAATGTATTGATTTACTAGTTAATTAATTTGGCCAATTAATTGATTAAGTAAATTAGTCCTAACTAGTCAGTTAGGTTAAATCCGTGTAATTGTTTAACCAAAAATTGACATAAGTAGTAAGTAGGATAATACGTTGTTCTGTGGAATTTGCATGTTCTTAGCTTATATAATCACGCTTGTTGGTTTGCAGGTAAGAGTCTGGGTCCTTCTCAACTTAAAGCAGTCTAGGGTTAAACCTGTCAGGCGCATATCGGGGTTGCTATTTAGGCTAGAGACAGATTAGAAGGCGCGTGTCCGGTCGGTTTAAAACCTAAGGAACGATAAGGTAGTTAGGCGCTTCGTCAATTGCTATAACCAGACTTTTCAATCACCATAATTAAACTTTGGTTCGATGATCAAAATAATTAAATGAATGGCTTGCGGGATTAGTTTTCTCATACTATTGCTCATACTATTTTTATTACCATTTTATTTAATTCACTATTAATTATAAACCCCCATTTTATTAGCTTTAAAACCTGTACGATCAACAAAATTGATAATTTCAGTTTACTCTCTGTGGTTCGACCCTGTAAACGTGCTACAAAAATTACAAGAATTTATTTTGACAGTTTCGACGCCCGTCAATATCTAAAGGGTGCGATCGACAATTGATCGCAACATTATAATAAGTTAAAGTAATGAATTATTTAGCTGGTTATTGAAGATAAGTTGTTGTTTAAACATATACAGTGATTGATATGTCTAAAGTGTGTGATCGACAATTGATAGCAACATTATATTAAGTTAAAGTAATGAATTATTATATTGGTTATTGAAAAATAATTGTTGTTTAAACATTTACAATGATTGATATATCTAAAGGGTACGATCGACAATTGATCACAACATTATATTAAGTTAAAGAAATGAATTATTGAATTGGCTATTAAAGATTAGTTGTTTTTTAAACATTTACAGTGATTGATATGTCTAAAGGGTGCGATCAACAATTGATCGCAACATTATATTAAGTTAAAGTAATGAATTATTGACTCGGATATTGAAAACTAATTGTTATTTTAAATTTACAGTGATTTATATGTCTAAAGGGTGCGATCGACAATTGATCGCAACATTATATTAAGTTAAAGTAATGAATTATTAATTGGTTATTGAAGATTAGCTGTTGTTTACACATTTACAGTGACTGATATGTCTAAAGGGTGCGATCAAAAACTGATCACAACATTACGTTAAGTTAAAGTAATGAATTACAGAATTGGTTATTGAATATTAGTTGTTAATCAAACATTTAAAGTGATTGATATGTCTAAAGGGTGCGATCGAACATTAATCGCAACATTATATTAAGTTAAAGTAATGAATTGTTGAATTGGTTATTGAAAACTAATTGTTGTTTAAACATTTCCAGTGACTGATATGTCTAAAGGGTGTGATTGACAATTGATAGGAACATTATATTAAGTTAAAGTAATAAATTTTTTAATTGTTTATTGAAAATTATTTGTTCTTTAAACATATACAGCGATTGATATGTCTACAGGGTGCGATCGTTAATTGATCGCAAGATTATATTAAGTTAAAGTAATGAATTATTGAATTGGTTATTGAAGATTAGTTGTTGTTAAAACAATATCAGGGAATGATATGTCTAAAGGGTGCGAATGAAAATTGATCGCAACATTATATTAAGTTAAAGTAATGAAATATTTACCTGGTTATTGAAGATTAGTTGTTGTTTACACATTTACAGTGATTGATATGTCTAAAGGGTGGGATCAACAATTGATCGCAACATTATATTAAGTAAAAGTAATGAATTATTAAATTGGTTATTGAAAACTAGTTTTTGTTGAAACATTTACAGTGATTGATATGTCTAAATGGTGCGATCGACAATTGATCGCAACATTATATTAAGTTAAAGTAATGAATTATTTAATTGGTTATTAAAAACAAATTCTTGTTTAAACATTTACAGCGATTGATATGTCTAAAGGGTGCGATCGACAATTGATTGCAACATTATATTAAGTTAAAGTAATGAATTATTTAATTGGTTATTGAAGATTTGTTGTTGTTTAAACATATACAATGATTGATATGTCTAAAGGGTGCAGTCAACAATTGATCGCAACATTATATTAAGTGAAAGTAATGAATTATTTAATTGGTTATTGAAAATTAATTGTTGCTTACACATTTACAGTGATAGATATGTCTCATGGTGCGATCGACAATTGATCGCAACATTATATTTTTTTTTAAAGTAATGAATTATTGAATTGGTTATTGAAGATTAGTTGTTTAAATATATACACTGATTGATATGACTAAAGAGTGCGATCGACAATCGATCGCAACATCATATTAAGTTAAAATAATGAATTATCGAATTTGTTTTTGAAGATTAGTTGTTGTTTAATCATTTACAGTGATTGATATGCCTAAAGGGTGGGATCGACAATTTATTGCAACATTATATTAAGTTAAAGTAATTTATTATTTAATTGGTTATTGAAGATTAGTCTTTGTTTAAGCATATACAGTGATTGATAGGTCTAAAAGGTGCGATCGACAATTGATCGCCACATTATATTAAGTTAAAGTAATGAATTATTGAATTGGTTATTGAAAACTAAATGTTGTTTAACCATTTACAGTGATTGATATGTCTAAAGGGTGCGATCGACAATTGATCGCAACATTATATTAAGTTAACTAATGAATTATTGAATTGGTTATTGAAGATTAGTTGTTGTTTAAACATGTACAATGATTGATATGTCTAATGGGGGCAATCGACAATTTATCGCAACATTATATTAAGTTAAACTAATGAATTATTTAATTGGTTATTGAAGATTAGTTGTTGTTTAAACATTTACAGTGATTGATATGTCTAAAGGGTGCGATCGACAATTGATCACAACATTAAGTTAAGTTAAAGCAATTAATTATTTAATTTGTTATTGAAGATTAGTTGTTGTTTAAACATATACAGTGATTGATATGTCTTAAGGGTGCGATCGAAAAATTGATCGCAACATTATGTTAAGTTTAAGTAATGAATTATTGAATGTGTTATTGAAAACTAATTCTTGTTTAAACATTTTCAGTGATTGATATGTCTAAAGGGTGCGATCGACAGTTGATCGCAATATTATATTTTTTTAATGTAATGAATTATTGAATTGGTTATTGAAGATTAGTTGTTGTTTAAACATATACAGTGATTAATGTAACGTCCAACCCTTAGCCATGGCGGAGCCGCGAACGGAAGCCGAAACGCCACATTAACCATCAATACGTTCATTCTTTAATGCGGAATATAAGTATTAATATTAGAATTGTCAATTACAAAATAATCATCCTTTTTCCAAAAACAATTACATAATCCAGATAATTCATTAGAAAATAGATCTGTTCGCAAATATATCAATCATCTAAATAATAGTTCAAAATCTTCAAATAATTATCCGAAAATATTAAGTACTCAAGTACTTTAAAAAGACTTACAAATCCCATAACAGTTGTCTTAAAACATTACAAACTGAAATACTTAAAAAGGGTCTACATGTCTTTCAAAAACTAATCAAAATACAAGAAGAAGGCACCTCTCAGTAGTGTTCCAAAAACATGAAATGAAAATGCAATGAGACCTTCAATCTGCTCGATCACCTGTTTCACATTTCGATAGATAGACAATAAAATGGAAGAAAAATAATGTCAGACTATCGATGTCTAGTTAGCAAGTCATACTCCAACATACACACACAATGCATATGATTAAACATTCAATGATGAAAAGGCACGCAAATGCACCTAAATCTAGCAATCAAAGGAAGAGAATACAGTCCCACCCAAGTCTAACGCCATTTCGGTTCAATAAAGTGAGATAGTCCACTAGATCTGATTTAATTCATTAGGTGTTTTCAATATTATCAATGTCCAATTATGATCTCAAACTTTGTTTAGGAATCCCCCAAAACAATTAACTAAATACTAGCAATCATTACGCAATATCAATCAATTTATGTTTCCAGTTTTATTAACTGCCACTAATCTAGGATCAATAATGAAACGGGGCCAATTAGGCCGAAGCCACCAATATGGTCCAAAGACCGAGATCTGTAGAGCCGTTTATCCCTACCTCGGGACGGACTACTATCTTCGAATCCCATCAATTAGGTCTGAAGACCACCAATAACAATATGCCGGCAGGCAGTGGTGCCGTCACTCAATTTTTCAATGTGGTTAGCTAAACCAAAGATCCTATTTTGCTCAATAGGTTGAGATATCTCAGGTACCCCTAATGACATGTCACTCTATCATTACTTTCAACCATAGTTAGGGCAATCATTATTCAGTAGTTAGGTGATCAAACACACAATTCTTCCTTTAACAATTCAACAATCTCATTATTACAATCCATTGGCTTTCAATCAATATGCGAGAGGTACTTTACTAGTGCCTTATCCAATTATTTCCAGCTCTAGCTAACCAAAGCCTAAGACTAACATGCAATAGACTCACTAATAGTTCTATATCAGCAATAACCAGCAATACGGCAAACAATATCACTCTATCATTTACTATCCAATCCTATCCAATTATCAATTCAAGTGATTATCTTATTAACCAGTTGAATGCACAATTCATAAAACAAACAACATCCAATATGGAGTTCAAGACGGCGTTGCTAACCTTTCTTCCGACGACAATTAGCTAGGCGTCACCGGTACGTTCTACAGCACCTTCCGCTTCGCCTAACAAGGAACAAGGAACGATAACTCGATTAGGAAGTCAATCGAATACGTAGGACGCAATAATCGAAACCTATTCTAATCGCGAAGAGACGCTAAACGAACGAGCAATAAACAGTGACGATAACACGAATACACTAAAACCAAATCCAATCATCAACAATGTACCATCCAAATCAATTATCCCCAAAACCTAGGGTTTCCAACAAACCCTAACCAATCCATCATTAGAGACGATAACGATAACAACATAAACAAACATCAATCATGCTTATACTAATAGCGTAGAAGATAAAGGTCGATTGGAGACTTATCGGAGACAATCAAATAGAGAGATTGCGAGGAAACGGAGAGAACAAACACTTGCGAGACGAGAGTATTCGAGAGAAAGGTTGCGAATGAAGAAGATTCGACCAATTTAGGTTTTAGAAACCCTTCAATATTGCCATTAAACATTCTTAGAGCATCCAAAGATGAATAATACCAATTCAATATTCAAGAACTTTCAAAAGTTACATGAAAGGAATCAATATCTCAAAAAAATAAACTTCAATATGTCGCCAAAGCGCACCGAGAGTAACACTTCAATATTGCAGAATTCGCTCGCTGGCGACAAGGCTGGCGACATAGCCCCTTGTCGCCATTACTGGCGACAAGCCTGGCTACATAAAGCCTATGTAGCCAGCGCGGCTAGTGCTGCGCACTTCTATTCCTTCTTTCGTTTCGCTTCCTTTTCGCTTCGGTTTTCGAAATACAAACATTACAATGCCATTAAACATTCTTAGAGCATCCAAAGATGAATAATACCAATTCAATATTCAAGAACTTTCAAAAGTTACATGAAAGGAATCAATATCTCAAAAAAATAAACTTTAATCCAAAAGCTATAAACGTTTAGCCCCAAAATTGGGACGTTACAATTAATATGTCTAAAGGGTGCGATCGACAATTGATCGCAACATCATATTAAGTTAAAATAATGATTTGTCGAATTTGTTATTGAAAATTAGTTGTTGTTTAATCATTTACAGTGATTGATATGTCTAAAGGGTGCGATCACGAAAATTAACATACAAGACAAAAATAAAGAAACAACAGGGTCAGACTATCGAATGTCTGGTTAGTAAGCCAATGCCCAACATCCACACACATACAATGCTTTTTAAATTAACAATTAAGCATGAACACACAACATATGCAGCTTACCTGACCATCCAGAGGCCTAAATCAGAAGCAAACAGGAGAATTCAAACAACTCTGTAAGGTTCTAAAGCTTACTAGGTTCCTGAAAGAGTAACAAATAAATCTATTACCATTGACAGTGATTAAACAGATTAATTATGCCCTGAAAATGTTCTAAACTTAAAACAGTCATAACTTATTCGTTTGAAGTCCGAATTAGGCTTATAAGAACTTTTCGGAAAGGGAAACTCAAGAGGAAAACGTTTGGAAGAAGTCAGGCGAGGAAAAGTGTCATGGCTAAATGTTGAGGCGACATAAATGAATTTCGCATGAACATTAGGCAACACTTTTAGGCGAGATTTTTACATGTTGCCTCATTAAGGCGATGTGTTTGGCGATATTTGAACACTGTGCTTTCTCCTGGCAACTTTTACTTGGCTGAATAGAAATATGTTGCCTCACTTCTAGGCAAGGTGTTTTTAAGCGATGATTTTTCAAACTAAAATTGTTTCTGGGCGACTTGTTCTTGGCAACATAAAAACATTTTTGCCTAACTTTTAGGCGACTTATTTGGCAACATAAAAATATTTGCCTCACTTTCAGGCGAGGTCTTTGGCAATGATTTTTAAAAGAAAAAAAACTCGTCTAGTAATTATGGCGAGGTATTTAGCAAAATTTGAACGACTAAAACATTATTTCATTTAAATCTTGGCGAAGGCATTTGGCGAAGTATTAAAATTTAAGGAAATTTCGCCTGGATACTAGCGAAATAACTTGGCGAGATTTTAACTTTAAAAATAGGTATCGTCTAAATTTGGCGAAATTGCTAGGCGATGGACACATGATGTTGCCAACTTATCACTTAGTCTAGGCGATGAACTTAGGCAGGTGTTCAAAGTTTTGCCTGCAAACAGGCGATGACACTGGCGACATAAATAAGACTTTGTCAACTCTATACTTAGTCTTGATGATTAACTTAGGCGGTAATGTTAGGTCCTGAAAATGAGTTTCGCCTAACTTGGCGATGGTTTAGGCTAAGAAATGAAATTTCGCCTAAGTCTAACTCGTTTTAATTTCAACTTTTAAGTCTTCTTCAAATTATTTAATTAGGCAATAGTCAGTCTAAAGGTAGCATGTTAACCCAATATTCGCAAGTATCTCAACTCAGAAATCATCAAGGCAATCATAACAGTTCACAGTACACTTAAAATTCAGATTTGCAGATCATATACCAGTTTATATATCAGACATCAGATTTTTTAGAGAATGACTGAAACATATACTGAGTATATCAGCTTGGCATGCAGGTTACAGAACTTAACAGATGATGCTAGATTAAACATTCAATATGCATAAGATTTCAGAAATTTCTTTGTAAGTTCTTATTAAACACAGAAAACATCAGATTACAGATTATTTGCCTGTTTTTAGTTTGATAACAAAATCAGGAACAGAAAATAGGTCATAAACCTCTTACTTATGAGCAAAGCTCCAGACAAATGGATAACGGATCCCGGAAAGGTCGAGCAAAGCTCCAGACAAAGTTGATGTCGTCAAATCCTGAAGGCAACAAGGCATGATGTCGTCACATCCAGAAGGCATTCAAGGACTATACGTTTTCACGTATCGATGTATACATCTAATATCCCTACGGCATGCAGGTCTTATCGCTATCATACTTTAGACAGGGCTTAGATTTTATTTAACACAGAAAACATCAGATTACAGATTATTTGCCTGTTTTTAGTTTGATAACAAAATGAGGAACAAAAAATAGGTCATAGACCTCTTACTTATGAGCAAAGCTCCAGACAAATGGATCAAGGATCCCGGAAAGGTTGAGCAAAGCTCCAGACAAAGTTGATGTCGTCACATCCAGAAGGCAACAAGGCCTGATGTCGTCACATCCAGAAGGCATTCAAGGCTTGTACATTTTCACGTAACGATGTATACATCTAATATCCCTACGGCATGCCGGTCTTATCGCTATCATACTTTAGACAGGGCTTAGTTTTCTTATTATAATAGAGTATAGCTTTCAGCATTCAATAGATATTGCATCAAATGCATAATAGCCATTTATCAGCAAGTTGAACAACAGTTTCACAGCAATAAACATATCATAGAGTCCAGATTCAGATATTTAGATACATTAAGTTTAGTCCATATTAATGCAGCACAGAACAGACATTAACAGACATAAGTGAGGGCTTAAACATGGCTACTAACCGAATATACTAAGCCAACAGCAGGACTACTCCGGTTGACGTTCTCCTACTCCGTCTCTTTCACGCCCGAAGAATAGGTTCAATGGAAACTTTCATATTGACAGCAAAAACCAATGAACAGTGAAAGAAAGTTTCTGTTTGAGTTTTTCATAGTTGAGAGAAAAGAGAAGAAAAAGGTCTGGCGGGTGAATGATTGCTGGTGGGGTAACCTAGGTTTTCACCTAGTCATAGATAAATTGTAAACAAGCCCACTAGAGTTCTTTTAGTTAAAAAATTTCCCCATGTCAAAAATATTTTCAAAATCAGTCAAATAACAAAATAAGTTTTAATTTGACCCCATTTATGGACGTGACAGCTCTACCTCACTTAAGAAATTTCGTGCCCAAAATTACCTTGGCTAAACAGATGCAGATACTGTCTTCTCATGGCTTCTTCTGGTTCCCATGATGCTTCCTCTACAACATGGTTACGCCAGAGGACCTTAACTAGGGATACAGTCTTGTTCCTCAAAATCTTTACTTCCCTAGCTAGAATCTGAACTGGTTCCTCTTCATAACTTAGATCAGGTCTGATTTCCACAGTCCCATGAGTAAGGATGTGTGAAGGATCAGAGCGATACCTTCTCAACATCGATACATGGAAGACATTATGAATCTTCTCCAATTCAGGTGGTAAGGCAATTCTGTAAGCAATAGGACCTATCCTTTCCAAAATTTCATATGGTCCAATAAAATAAGGTGTCAGCTTACCTTTCTTGCCAAACCAGAGCACTTTCTTCCATGGAGATACCTTCAAAAACACCTTGTCTCCAACCATAAATTCAATGTCTTTCCTCTTAAGATCAGCATAGGATTTCTGCCTATCTGATGCTTCATTAAGTTTCTCTCCGATCAACTTCACTTTCTCTTCAGCTTCTAAGACCAACTGTGGTCCAACCACACGAGCTTCATTTAACTCAATCTAACATAGTGGAGTACGACATTTTCTACCATACAATGCCTCATAAAGAACCATTCCAATACTTGCCTGAAAACTGTTATTATAGGCAAACTCCACTAGAGGCAAATACTTAATTCATGATCCTCCAAACTCAATCACACAACATCTGAGCATTTCTTCCAAAATTTTTATTGTCCTTTCAGACTGCCCATCAGTTTGTGGATGGAAAGCAATACTGAAATTCAGCTTAGTTCCCATAGCTTCTTGAAATTTCTTCCAGAATCTAGAGGTAAACCTATGATCTCTGTCCAAAATAATAGAGGACGGAACCCCATGTAACCTCACAATTTCTTTAAGATATAACTCAGTTAATCTTTCCAGTGAGTAGTCTACTCTGATAGGTAGAAAATGAGCACACTTAGTCAAACGATCCACTATCACCCAGATTGCGTCATACTTCTCTCGAGTTAATGGCAACCCTACAACGAAGTCCATTGTAACCCGATCCCACTTCCATTCTGGAACAGATATTGGCTGAACCAATACCAGAAGGAAGTTGATGTTCTGCCTTAACTTGCTGACATACTAGACATTTCCCAACAAAATCAACTATGTCTCTTTTCATGCTAGGCCACCAATATAGCAACTTCAAATCCTGATACATCTTGGTAGCACCAGGATGCATTGAATACACTTGTCTGTGTGCTTTAGTCAATATCTCAGTTCTCAAATTATCAACCAAAAGCACATATATCCGATTACCAAAATACCAACTACCATCATCTCGGTAGGATGCTTCTATTTTCTTACCTTGATCCAATTTCTTAGCCCACTTCAAGGCTAATTCATCAGTTTTCTGTGCTTCCAAAATTCTAGCAGTCAAATCCGGTTTCACCACCAACTCTGCTATTAGAACATCATCCTTTAGACTCAATCTTGCCATCATGGCATATAAAGCATGCATGGATTTACGGCTAAGAGCATTTGCTACCACATTTGCTTTGCCAGGATGATAATTAATTTCCATATCATAATCCTTTAGAAACTCAACCCACCTACGTTGCCTAAAATTCAAATCTTTCTGTACAGGCAGGTATTGTAGGCTCTTGTGATCAGTGTACACATAACACTTTGCACCATATAGATAATGCCTCCAAATTTTTAATGCAAAGACAATCGCAGCCAACTCGAGATCGTGAGTAGGGTAATTACACTCATGTGTCCACAATTGTCTTAATGCATAGGCAATCACTTTCTTATCTTGCATAAGCACACAACCAAGTCCATGCAATGAAGCATCATTGTAAACTACATAGTCCATCCCTTCAACCAGCTGGACTAAGATTGGAGCTTCAGTAAGCAACTTCTTCAAAGTATCAAAACACTCTTGATACTTGCTTGCCCACTCAAATTTAGTTCCCTTATGCAGTAACTTAGTCAAAGGACCCGCAATAGAGGAGAATCCCTTCACAAACCGACGGTAGTAACCTGCCAAACCTAGAAAACTCCTTACCTCCGTGACATTCTTAGGTGGTTTCCATGCCATCACTGCCTCAATCTTCTTTGGGTCTACCTTAATACCATCCTTAGAGATAATATGACCCAAGAAAGCAACTTCTTCCATCCAGAATTCACATTTAGATAATTTTGCATAAAGTTGTTTCTCATGAAGAGTTTGCAAAACTACCCTCAAATGCTTGGCATGTTCTTCCTTATCCTTAGAATACACTAGGATATCATCTATGAACACCACCACAAATTGATCCAAATATGGCTTGAATACCCTATTTATCAAATCCATAAACACTGCAGGCGCATTAGTCAAACCAAAAGGCATAACCACAAATTCATAATGGCCATTCCTAGTCCGAAAAGCAGACTTAGGTATATCAGATTCCCGAATCCTCAATTAATGATAGCCAGACCTCAAGTCTATCTTTAAGAACACTCTCGCTCCTCTCAACTGATCAAATTAATCATCGATCTGTGGAAGAGGGTACTTGTTCTTCACCATAAGTCTATACAACTGCCGGTAATCAATACACAACCGAAAAGATCCATCTTTCTTCCTTACAAACAAAACTGGAGCACCCCAAGGTGAAGTACTCGGCTGAATATAACCCTTATCCAAGAGTTCTTGCAACTGCATCTTTAATTCTTTCAATTCTGCTGGTGCCATCCTATATGGAGCCATTGATACAGGTGCGACACATGGAATAAGGTTAACAGTGAACTCCACTTCTCTATGTGGTGGCAAACTAAGAATTTCTTCAGGGAAGACATCCAAGAATTCATTCACAATTGGAATAAATTTCCCATCAGAGCATGGCTTATCTACTTCAACCACATGAGCCAATAATGCTTCACAGCCCCTTCTCAGCATCTTATCCGCCATAGCAGCCGAAACAACCCTATCAAGCGGATTTCTACGGTCACCAACAAAAGTAACCCATCCAATCAATGATTGAAGTGTAATCCTCTTTGCCTTACAATCCATCACTGCTTCATGTCTGGACAACCAGTCCATTCCCAAAATCACATCAAACTCATTACTCTTTAGTTTCAACAAATCTCCTAGAAATGTGATTCCTCCAATCATAATAGGTACATCACGATAAATTCGATTCACAACCACACAATTACCTAAAGGGTTAGTCACAAACAGATCTTTATCAGTCAGACTAGACTCCCAAATAAGGTACGGTCACATCCAGAGGGGAGATTACGGCTTCTACCAGCCATAATCCAAAAATTGACAAATCAAAAAGGAATTCGGGTTGGGAAAGTGTTGAAAAGTAGGTGTTAGCAAGGTACACAACTTTTCAGACTTCATGTCTGTATGCAATGTCATGTATGCAATGCAAGAATTTTTGAAAACAAAGTACAAACACATTTAACTTCTAATGCACAACAAGAAGCAACCGAGAACCGGTGCTCTGATACCAACAAATGTAACACCCAAACCCCCGCCTTACAGACAGATATAGGGAGATGAGCGTCACAACAGAGAACATACATATTATACTTATACTAATACCGAACAACTATCAAATAATATCTAAACAGAACTTATATTACTGTAATAGTAAAATAATAAACTGGATACTTAATCAAATACTGGACTTAAAATCATCTGAATACAAAATCATAAGAGTTCGAAAATATAATGTTTCAAATTCTGGTTACAACTGAAAGAGTTTAGTAAAGCTTGGGAGCTCAATACATAATATAAGCGGAAACTAATCTAAAAATCAATGTCAGAACTGATGTATGGAGTGATATATGTATGCCTTGCTATTCCACCTGACTGTCTGAACTCGGCATTTTCCATCCAGGCTAGGAAAATTAACATACAAGACAAAAATAAAGAAATAATAGAGTCAGACTATCGAATGTCTGGTTAGTAAGCCAATGCCCAACATCCACACACATACAATGCTTCTTAAATTAATAATTAAGCATGAACACACAACATATGCAGCTTACCTGACCATCTAGAGGACTAATCAGAAGCAAATGGGAGAATTCAAACAACTCCGTAAGGTTATAAAGCTTACTAGGTTCCGTAAGGAGTAATAAATAAATCTATTACCATTAACAGTGATTAAACAGATTAATTATAACCTGAAAATGCTCTAAACTTAAAACAGTCATAACTTATTCATTTGAAGTCCGAATTAGGCTTATAATAACTTTTTGGAAAGGAAAAATCAAGAGGAAGAAGTCTGGAAGAAGTCAGGCTAGGAAAAGTGTCATGACGAAATGTTAAAGCGACATAAATGAATTTCGCCTGAACATCAGGCAACACTTTTAGGCGAGATTTTTACATGTTGCCTCATTAAGGCGATGTGTTTGGCGATATTTGAACACTGTGCTTTCTCCCAGCGACTTTTACTTGGCTGAATAGAAATATGATGCCTCACTTCTAGGCAAGGTATTTTTAAGCGATGATTTTTCAAACTAAAATTGTTTTTGGGCGACTTTGTTCTTTGCAACAGAAAAACATTTTTGCCTCACTTTTAGGCGACTTATTTGGCAACATAAAAATATTTTTGCCTCACTTTCAGGCGAGGTTTTTGTCAATGATTTTTAAAAGAAAAAAAATTTCGTCTAGTAATTATGGCGAGGTATTTAGTAAAATTGAACGACTAAAACATTGTTTCGTTTATATCTTGGCGAAAGCATTTGGCGAAGTATTAAAATTTAAGGAAATTTTGCCTGGATACTTGCGAAGTAACTTGGCAAGATTTTAACTTTAAAAATAGGTATCATCTATGTTTGGCGAAATTGCTAGGCGATGGACACATGATGTTGCCAACTTATCACTTAGTCTAGGCGATGAACTTAGGCGGGTGTTCAAAGTTTTGCCTGCAAGCAGGCGATGACACTGGCCACATAAATAAGACTTTGCCAACTCTATACTTAGTCTTGATGATTAACTTAGGCGGTAATGTTAGGTCCTGAAAGTGATTTTCGCCTAACTTGGCGATGGTTTAGGCTAAGAAATGAAATTTTGCCTAAGTCTAACTCGTTTAAATTTCAACTTTTAAGTCTTCTTCAAATTATCCAATTAGGCAATAATCTGTCTAAAGGCAGCATGTTAACCCAATATTAGCAAGTAGCTCAACTCAGAAATCATCAAGGCAATCATAACAGTTCACAGTACACTTAAATTCAGATTTGGAGATCATATACCACTTTATATATCAGACATCAGATTTTTCAGAGAATGACAAAAACATATACTAGAGTATATCAGCTTGTCATGCAGGTTACAAAACTTAACAAATGATGCCAGATTATGCATTTAATATACATCAGACTCCAGAAATTTCTTAACAAGTTCTTATTTAACACAGAAAACATCAAATTACAGATTATTTGCCTGTCTTTAGTTTGATAACAAAATCAGAAACAGAAAATAGGTCATAGACCTCTTACTTATGAGCAAAGCTCCAGAAAAATGGATCAAGGATCCCGGAAAGGTTGAGCAAAGCTCCAGACAAAGTTGATGTCGTCACATCCAGAAGGCAACAAGGCCTAATGTCGTCACATCCACAAGGCATTCAGGGCCTGTACGTTTTCACGTATCGATGTATACATCTAATATCCCTACGGCATGCCGATCTTATTGTTAGTATACTTTAGATAGAGCGTAGTTTTCATATTATTACAGAGTATAGCTTTCAGCATTCAACAGATATTGCATCAAATGAATAATAGCCATTTATCAACAAGTTTAACAACAGTTTCACAGCAATAAAAATATCATAGAGTCCAGATTCAGATTTTTAGATACATTAAGTTTAGTCCATATTAATGCAGCAGAGAACAGACATTAACAGACATAAGTGAGGGCTTAAACATGGCTACTAACCGAATACGCTAAGCCAACAGCAGGACTACTCCGGTTGACGTTCTCCTACTCCGTCTCTTTCACGCCCGAAGAATAGGTTCAATGGAAACTTTCATAGTGACAGCAAAAACCAATGTAACAGTGAAAGAGAGTTTCTGTTTGAGTTTTTTATAGTTGAGAGAAAATAGAAGAAAGAGGTCTGGAGGCTGAATGATTGCTAGTGGGGTAACCTAGGTTTTCACCTAATAATAGATAAATTGTAAACAAGCCCACCAGAGTTCTTTTAATTCAAAACTTTCCCCATGTCAAAAGTATTTTCAAAATAAGTCAAATAACAAAATAAGTTTAAATTTGGCCCCATTTATGGACGTGACAGATTGCAACATTATATTAAGTAAAAGTAATGAATTATTGAATTGGTTATTAAAAACTAAATGTTGTTTAAACATTTACAGTGATTGATATGTCTAAAGGGTGAGATCGATAATTGATCGCAACATTATATTAAGTGAAAGTAATGAATTATTGAATTGGTTATTTAAAACTAATTGTTGTTTAAATATTTACAGTGATTGATATGTCTAAAGGGTGCGATCGACAATTGATCGCAACATTATATTAACTTAATGTAACGAATTATTGAATTAGTTATTTAAAAATAATTCTTGTTTAAACATTTACAGTGATTGATATGTCTAAAGGGTGCGATCGACAATCAATCGCAACATAATATTAAGTTAAAGTAATGAAATATTGAATTGTTTATTGAAGATTAGTTGTTGTTTAAACATATACAGTGATTGATATGTCTAAAGGGTGCGATCGACAATTGATCGCAACATTATATTAAATTAAAGTAATGAATTATTGAATTAGTTATTGAAAAATAATTATTGTTTAATAATTTACAGTGATTGATATGCCTAAAGGGTGCAATCGACAATTGATCACAACATTATATTAATTTAAAGTAATGAATTACTGAATTGGTTATTGAAAATTAATTGTTGTTTCCACATTTACAGTGATTGATATGTCTAAAGGGTGCGATCGACAATTTATTGCAACATTATATTAAGATAAAGTAATGAATTATTGAATTGGTTATTGAATATTAGTTGTTGTTTACACATTTACAGTGATTTATATGTTTAAAGGGTGCCCTCAACAATTGATCGCAACATTACGTTAAGTTTAAGCAATTAATTATTGAATTTGTTATTGAAGTTTATTTGTTCTTTAAACATATACAGTGATTGATATGTCTAAAGGGTGCGATCGAAAATTGATCACAACTTTATATTAAGTTTAAGTAATAAATTATTGAATGTGTTACTAAAAACTAATTATTGTTTAAACATTTTCAGTGATTGATATGTCTAAAGGGTGCGATCGACAATTGATCGCAACATTATATTAAGTTAAAGTAATGAATTATTGAATTGGTTATTGAAAACTAATTGTTGTTTAAACATTTACAGTGATTGATATGTCTAAAGGGTGAGAACGACAATTGATCGCAACATTATATTAAGTTAAAGTAATGAATTATTGAATTTGTTAGTGAAAACTAATTGTTGTTTAAACATTTACAGTGATTGATATGTCTAAAGGGTGCGATCGACAATTTATCGCAACATTGTATTAAGTTAAAGTAATGAATTATTGAATTGGTTATTGAATATTAGTTTTTGTTAATATATTTACAGTGATTTATATGTCTAAAGGGTGCGCTCAACAATTGATCGCTACATTACGTTAAGTTTAAGCAATTAATTATTGAATTTGTTATTGAAGATTTGTTGTTCTTTAAACATATACAGTGATTAATATGTCTAAAGGGTGCGATCGAAAATTGATTACAACTTTATATTAAGTTTAAGTAATGAATTATTGAATGTGTTTTTAAAAACTAATTCTTGTTTAAACATTTTCAGTGATTGATTGTCTAAAGGGTGCGATCGACAATTGATCGCAACATTATATTAAGTTAAAGTAATGAATTGTTGAATTGGTTATTGAGCATTAGTTATTGTTTAAACATATACAGTGATTGATATGTCTAGAGGGTGAAAACGACAATTTAACGCAACATTATATTAAATTAAAGTAATTAATTATTGAATTGGTTATTGAAAACTAATTGTTGTTTAAACATTTACATTGATTGATATGTCTAAAGGGTGCGATCGACAATTGATCGCAACATTATATTAAGTTAAAGTAATGAATTACTGAATAGGTTACTGAAAATTAATTGATGTTTACACATTTTCAGTGATTTATATGTCTGAAGGGTGTGATTGACAATTGATCGCAACATTATATTAAGTTAAAGTAATGAATTATTAAATTGGTTATTGAAAACTAATTGTTGTTTAAACATTTACAGTGATTGATATGTCTATAAGGTGCGATCGACAATTGATCGCAACATTATATTAAGTTAAAGTAAGGAATTACTGAATTGGTTATTGAAAATTAATTGTTGTTTACACATTTACAGTGATTGATATGTCTAAAGGGTGCGATCGACAATTGATCGCAACATTATATTAAGTTAAAGTAATGAATTATTGAATTGGTTATTGAAGATAAGTTGTTGTTTACTCATTTATAGTGATTGATATGTCTAAAAAGTGCGCTCGACATCGGATCGCAACACTACGTTAAGTGAAACCAATTAATTATTGAATTTGTTATTGAAGATTAGTTGTTGTTTAAACATATACAATGATTGATATGTCTTAAAGGTGCAATCGAAGTTTGATCGCAACATTATATAAAGTTAAAGTAATGAATTATTGAATTGGTTATTAAAAACTGATTCTTGTTTAAACATTTACATTGATTGATATGTCTAAAAGGTGCGATCGACAATTGATCGCAACATTATATTAAGTTAAAGTATTGAATTATTGAATTGGTTATTGAAGAACAGTTGTTGTTTAAACATATACAGTGATTGTAATGTCTAAAAGGTGAGATCGACAATGGTTTGCAACATTATATAAAGTTAAAGTAATGAATTATTGAATTGGTTATTAAAAACTGATTCTTGTTTAAACATTTACATTGATTGATATGTCTAAAGGGTGCGATTGACAATTGATCGCAACATTATATTAAGTTAAAGTAATGAATTATTGAATTGGTTATTGAAGATAAGTTGTTGTTTACTCATTTATAGTGATTGATATGTCTAAAAAGTGCGCTCGACATCGGATCGCAACACTACGTTAAGTGAAACCAATTAATTATTGAATTTGTTATTGAAGATTAGTTGTTGTTTAAACATATACAATGATTGATATGTCTTAAAGGTGCAATCGAAGTTTGATCGCAACATTATATAAAGTTAAAGTAATGAATTATTGAATTGGTTATTAAAAACTGATTCTTGTTTAAACATTTACATTGATTGATATGTCTAAAAGGTGCGATCGACAATTGATCGCAACATTATATTAAGTTAAAGTATTGAATTATTGAATTGGTTATTGAAGAACAGTTGTTGTTTAAACATATACAGTGATTGTAATGTCTAAAAGGTGAGATCGACAATGGTTTGCAACATTATATAAAGTTAAAGTAATGAATTATTGAATTGGTTATTAAAAACTGATTCTTGTTTAAACATTTACATTGATTGATATGTTTAAAGGGTGCGATCGACAATTGATCGCAACATTTTAATAAGTTAAAGAAATGAATTATTGAATTGGTTATTGAAGATTAGTTGTTGTTTAAACATTTAAAGTGATTGATATGTCTAAAGGGTGCGATCGACAATTGATCGCAACATTACGTTAAGTTAAAGCAATGAATTATTGATTTGGTTATTGAAGATTAGTTGTTGCTTAAACATATACAGGTTTTGATATGTCTAAAGGGTGCAATCAAAAATTGATCGTAACATTATATTAAGTTTAAGTAATGAATTATTGAATTGGTTATTGAAAACTAATTCTTGTTTAAACATTTTTAGTGATTAAGTTTAAGTAATGAATTATTGAATTGTTTATTGAAAACTAATTCTTTTTTAAACATTTTCAGTGATTAATATGTCTGAAGGGTGCGATCGACAATTGATCGCAACATTATATTGTTTTAAAGTAATGAATTATGGAATTGGTTATTAAAGATTAGTTGTTGTTTAAACATATAAAGTGATTGATATGTCTAAAGGGTGCGATCGACAATTGATCGCAACATCATATTAAGTTAAAATAATGAATTATCGAATGTGTTATTAAAAACTAATTCTTGTTTAAACATTTACATTGATTGATATGTCTAAAGGGTGCGATCGACAATTGATCGCCACATTTTATTAAGTTAAAGAAATGAATTATTCAATTGGTTATTGAAGATTAGTTGTTGTTGAAACATTTACAGTGACTGATATGTCTAAAAGATGCGATCGAAAATTGATCGCAACATTATATTAAGTTTAAGAATTGAATTATAGAATGTGGTATTAAAATCTAATTCTTGTTTAAACATTTTCAGTGATTGATATGTCTAAGGGTGCGATCGACAATTGATCGCAACATTATATTAAGTTAAAGTATTGAATTATTGAACTGGTTATTGAAGAACAGTTGTTGTTTAAACATATAAAGTGATTGATATGTCTAAAAGGTGTGATCGACAATGGATTGCAACATTATATTAAGTTAAAGTAATGACTTATAGAATTGGTTATTAAAAACTGATTATTCTTTAAACATTTACATTGATTGATATGTCTAAATGGTGCGATCGACAATTGATCGCAATATTTTATTAAGTAAAAGAAATGAACTATTCAATTGGTTATTGAAGATTAGTTATTGTTTAAACATTTACAGTTATTGATATGTCTAAAGGGTGCATTCGTCAATTGATCGCAACATTACGTTAAGTTAAAGCAATGAATTATTGATTTTGTTATTGAAGATTAGTTGTTGCATAAACATATACAAGGATTGATATGTCTAAAGTGTGCAATCAAAAATTGATCGTAACATTATATTTAGTTAAAGTAATGAATTATTGAATTGGTTATTGAAAACTAATTCTTGTTTAAACATTTTCAGTGATTAATATGTCTAAACGGTGCGATCGACAATTGATCGCACCATTATATTTTTTTAAAGTAATGAATTATTTAATTGGTCATTAAAGATTACTTGTTGTTTAAACATATACAGTGATTGATATGTCTAAAGGGTGCGATCGACAATTGATCGCAACATCATATTAAGTTAAAATAATGAATTATCGAATGTGTTATTAAAAACTAATTCTTGTTTAAACATTTACATTGATTGACATGTCTAAAGGGTGCGATCGACAATTGATCGCAACATTTTATTAAGTTTGAATTATTGAATTTCTTATTAAAGATTAGCTGTTGTTTAAACATTTACAATGACTTATATGTCTAAAGGGTGCGATCTACAGTTGATCGCAACTTTACGTTAAGTTAAAGCAATGAATTTTTTATTTGGTTATTGAAGATTAGTTAGTGCTTAATCATAAATAGTGATTGAAATGTCTAAAGGGTGCGATCAAAAATTGATCATAACATTATATTAAGTTTAAGTAATGAATTATTGAATTGGTTATTGAAAACTAATTCTTTTTTAAACATTTTCAGTGATTGATATGTCTAAAGGATGCGATAGACAATTGATCGCAACATCATATTTTTTTAAAGTAATGAAATTTTGAATTGGTTATTAAAGAATAGTTGTTGTTTAAACATATACAGTGATTGATATGCCTAAAGGGTGCGATCGAAAACTGATCGCAACATCATTTTAAGATAAAATAATGAATTATCGAATTTGTTATTGAAGATAAGTTGTTGTTAAACATTTACAGTGATTGATATGTCTAAAGAGTAAGAATCACAATTGATCGCAACATTATAATAAGTTAAAGTAATGAATTATTGAATTGGTTATTGAAAACTAATTGTTGTGTAAACATTTAAAATGATTGATATGTCTTAAGGGTGCGATCAACAATTGATCGCAACATTATATTAAGTTAAAGTAATGAATTATTGAATTGTTAATTGATGATTTATTGTTGTTTAAACATTTAAACTGATTGATATGTCTAAAGGGTGCGATCGACAATTGATTGCAACATTATATTAAGTTAATGTAATGAATTATTGAATTGGTTATTGATGATTTATTGTTGTTTACACATTTACAGTGATTGATATGTCTAAAGGGTGCAATCGATAATTGATCGCAACATTATATTTAGTTAAAGTAATGATTTATTTAATTGGTTATTGAAAACTAATTCTTGTTTAAACATTTTCAGTGATTAATATGTTTAAAGGGTGCAATCGACAATTTATTGCAACATTATATTTTTTTAAGGTAATGAATTATTGAATTTGTTATTAAAGATTAGTTGTTGTTTAAACATATACAGTGATTGATATGTCTAAAGGGTGCGATCGACAATTGATCGCAACATCATATTAAGTTAAAATAATGAATTATCGAATGTCTTATTAAAAACTAATTCATGTTTAAACTTTTTCATTGATTGATATGTGTAAAGGGTGCGATCGACAATTGATGTCAACATTTTATTAAGTTAAAGAAATGAATTATTGAATTGGTTATTGAAAACTAATTGTTGTGTAAACATTTAAAGTGATTGATATGTCTAAAGGGTTCGATCAACAATTGATCGCAACATTACATTAAGTTAAAGTAAAGAATTATCGAATTGGTTATTGATGATTTTTTTTTAAACATTTAAAGTGATTGATATGTCTAAAGGGTGCGATCGACAATTGATCGCAACATTATATTAAGTTAATGTAATGAATTATTGAATTGAATATTGATGATTTATTGTTATTTACACATTTACAGTGATTGATATGTCTAAAGGGTGCAATCGACAATTGATCGCAACATTATATTTAGTTAAACTAATGAATTATTGAATTGGTTATTGAAGATAAGTTGTTATTTAAACATTTAAATTGATTGATATGTTTAAAATGTGCGATCGACAATTGATCGCAACATTATATTAAGTAAATGTAATGAATTATTGAATTAGTTATTGAAAACTAATTGTTGTGTAAACATTTAAAGTGACTGATATGTTTAAAGGGTGCGATCGATAATTGATCGCAACATTATATTAAGTTAAAGTAATGAATTATTGAATTGGTTATTGATGATTTATTGTTGTTCAAACATTTAAAGTTATAGATATGTTTAAAGGGTGCGATCGGCAATTGATCGCAACATTATATTATGTTAATGTAATGAATTATTGATTTGGTTATTGATGATTTATTGTTGTTTACGCATTTACAGTGATTGATATGTTTAAAGGGTGCAATCGACAATTGATCGCAACATAATATTAAGTTAAAGTAATGAATTATTGAATTGGTTATTGAAGATAAGTTGTTGTTTAAACATTTACAGTGATTGATATGTCTAAAGGGTGCGATTGACATTTGATCGCAACCTTATATTAAGTTAAAGTTATGAATTATTGAATTAGTTATTGATAATTTATTATTTTCTACACATTTACAGTGATTGATATGTCTTAAGAATGTAATCGACAATTGATCGCAACATTATATTAAGTTAAAGTAATGAATTATTGAATTGGTTATTGAAGATCAGTTGTTATTTAAACATTTACCGTGATTGATACGTCTATAGGGTGCGATCGACAATTGATCGTAACATTATATTTAGTTCAAGTAATGAATTATCGAATTGGTTATTGAAAACTAATTATTGTTGAAACATTTACATTGATTCATATGTCTAAAGGGTGCGATCGACAATTGGTCGCAACATTATATTAAGTTAAAGAAATAAATTATTGAATTGGTTATTGAATATTAGTTTTTGTTTAATTATTTACAGTGATTGATATGTCTAAAGGGTGCGATCGACAATTGATCGCAACATTACGTTAAGTTAAAGCAAAGAATTATTGAATTGGTTATTAAAGATTTGTTGTTGTTTAAACATGTACAATGATTTATATGTCTAAAGTGTGTGATCGAAAATTGATCATAACATTATATTAAGTTTAAGTAATGAATTATTGAATTTGTTATTGAAAACGAATTCTTGTTTAAACATTTTCAATGATTGATTTGCCTAAATGGTGCGATCGACGATTGATCTCAACATTATATATTTTTAAAGTAATGAATTATTGTATTGGTTATTGAAGATTAGTTGTTATTTAAACATATACAGTGAATGATATGTCTAAAGGGTGCGATCGATAATTGATCGCAACATAATATTAAGTTAAAATAATTAATTAACAAATTTGTTATTGAAGATCAGTTGTTGTTAAACATTTACAGTGACTGATATGTCTAAAGTGTGCGATCAACAATTGATAGCAACATTATATTAAGTTAAAGTAATGAATTATTTAACTAGTTATTGAAGATTAGTTGATGTTTAAACATATACAGTGATTTATATTTCTAAAGGGTGCGATCGACAATGGATCCCAACATTATATTAAGTTAAAGTAATGAATTATTGAATTGGTTATTAAAAAACTGATTTTTGTTTAAACATTTACATTGATTGATATGTCTAAAGGGTGCGATCGAGAATTGATCGCAACATTTTATTAAGCTAAGAAATGAATTATTGAATTGGTTATTGAAGATTAGTTGTTGTTTAAACATTTACAGTGATTGATATGTCCAAAGGGTGCGATTGACAATTGATCGCAACATTACGTTAAGTTAAAGCAATGAATTATTGATTTGGTTATTGAAGATTAGTTGTTGCTTAAACATATACACTGATTGATATTTCTAAAGGGTGTGATCAAAAATTGATCGTAACATTATATTAAGTTTAAGTAATGAATTATTGAATTGGTTATTGAAAACTAATTCTTGTTTAAACATTTTCAGTGATTAATATGTGTAAAGGGTGCGATCGACAATTGATCGCAACATTATATTTTTTTAAAGTAATGAATTATGGAATTGGTTATTAAAGATTAGTTGTTGTTTAAACATATACAGTGATTGATATGTCTAAATGGTGCGATCGACAATTGATTGCAACATTATATTAAGTTAAACTAATGAATTATTGACTTGGTTTTTGAAAACTAATTCTTGTTTAAACATTTACATTGATTGATATGTCTAAAGGGTGCGATCGACAATTGATCGCAATATTTTATTAAGTTAAAGAAATGAATTATTGAATTTGTTATTGAAGATTAGTTGTTGTTTTAACATTTATTGTGATTGCTATGTCTAAAGCGTGAGATCGACAATTGATCGCAATTTTACGTTGAAATAAAGCAATGAATTTTGGATTTGGTTATTGAACATTAGTTGTTGCTTAAACATATACAGGGATTGATATGTCTAAAGGGTGCAATCAAAAATTGATCGTAACATTATATTAAGTTTAAGTAATGAATTATTGAATTGGTTATTGAAAACTAATTCTTGTTTAAACATTTTCAATGATTGATATGCCTAAAGAGTGCGATCAACAATTGATCGCAACATTATATTTTTTTAAAGTAATGAATTATTGAATTGGTTATGAAAGATTAGTTGTTGTTTAAACATATACAGTGATTGATATGTCTAAAGGGTGCGATCGACAATTGATCGCAACATCATATTTAGTTTAAATAATGAATTATGGAATTTATTATTGAAGATAAGTTGTTGTTAAACATTTAAAGTGATTGATATGTCTAAAGAGTGAGAACGACAATTGACCGCAATATTATATTAAGTTAAAGTAATGAATTTTTGAATTGGTTATTGAAAACTAATTGTTGTATAAACATTTTTAAGTGATTGATATGTCTAAAGGGTGTGATCGACAATTGATCGCAACATTATATTAAGTTAAAGTAATGAATTTTTGTTTTGATTTTTGATGATTTATTGTCGTTTAAACATTTAAACTGATTGATATGTCTAAAGGGTGCGATCGACAATTGATAGAAACATTATATTAAGTTAATGTAATGAATTATTGAATTGGTTATTGATGATTTATTGTTGTTTACACATTTACAGTGATTGATATGTCTAAAGGGTGCAATCGATAATTGATCTCAACATTATATTTAGTTAAAGTAATGATTTATTAAATTGGTTAATGAAAACTAATTCTTAAACATTTTCAGTGATTAATATTTTTAAACTTTTACATTGATTGATATGTGTAAAGGGTGCGATCAAAAATTGATCTCAACATTTTATTAAGTTAAAGGAATGAATTATTGAATTGGTTATTGAAAACTTTTTGTTGTGTAAACATTAAAAGTGATTGATATGTCTAAAGGGTTCGATCGACAATTGATCGCAACATTACACTAAGTTAAAGTAATGAATTATTGAATTGGTTATTGATGATTTTTTTTTGTTTTTAAACATTTAAATAGATTGATATGTCTAAAGGGTGCGATCGACAATTGATCGCAACATTATATTAAGTTAATGTAATGAATTATTGAATTGAATATTGATGATTTATTGTTGTTTACACATTTACAGTGATTGATATGTCTAAAGGGTGCAATCGACAATTGATCGCAACATTATATTAAGTTAAAGTAATGAATTATTTAATTGGTTATTGAAGATAAGTTGTTGTTTAAACATTTAAATTGATTGATATGTTTAAAATGTGCGATCGACAATTGATCGCAACATTATATTAAGTAAAAGTAATGAATTATTGAATTGGTTATTGAAAACTAATTATTGTGTAAACATTTAAAGTGACTGATATGTCTAAAGGGTGCGATCGATAATTGATCACAACATTCTATTAAGTTAAAGTAATGAATTATTGAATTGGTTATTGATGATTTATTGTTGTTCAAACATTTAAAGTTATTGATATGTTTAAAGGGTGCGATCGACAATTGATCGCAACATTATATTTTGTTAATGTAATGCATTATTGAATTGGTTATTGATGATTTATTGTTGTTTATGCATTTACAGTGATTGATATGTTTAAAGGGTGCAATCGACAATTGATCGCAACATTATATTTAGTTCAAGTAATGAATTATTGAATTGGTTATTGAAAACTTATTATTGTTGAAACATTTACATTGATTCATATGTCTAAAGGGTGCGATCGACAATTGGTCGCAATGTTATATTAAGTTAAAGAAATAAATTACTGAATTGGTTATTGAAGATTAGTTGTTGTTTAAACATATACAGTGTTTGAAATGGTTAAAGGGTGCAATCGACAATTTATCGCAACATTTTATTTAGTTAAAGTAACGAATTATTTAATTGGTTATTGAATATTAGTTTTTGTTTAATTATTTACAGTGATTGATATTTCTAAAGGGTGCGATCGACAATTGATCGCAACATTACGTTAAGTTAAAGCAAAGAACTATTGAATTGGTTATTAAAGATTTGTTGTTGTTTAAACATGTACAATGATTGATATGTCTAAAGTGTGCGATCGAAAATTGATCATAACATTATATTAAGTTTAAGTAATGAATTATTGAATTGGTTATTGAAAACGAATTCTTGTTTAAACATTTTCAATGATTGATATGCCTAAATGGTGCGATCGACGATTGATCTCAACATTATATATTTTTAAAGTAATGAATTATTGTATTGGTTATTGAATATAAGTTGTTGTTTAAACATATACAGTGAATGATATGTCTAAAGGGTGCGATCGACAATTGATCGCAACAAAATATTAAGTTAAAATAATTAATTATCAAATTTGTTATTGAAGATCAGTTGTTGTTAAACATTTACAATGACTGATATGTCTAAAGGGTGCGATCAACAATTGATAGCAACATTATATTAAGTTAAAGTAATGAATTATTTAATTGGTTATTGAAGATTAGTTGATGTTTAAACATATACAGTGATTTATATCTCCAAAGGGTGCGATCAGCAATTGATCGTAACATTATATTAAATTAATGTAATTTATTTTTGAATTGGTTATTGATAATTTATTGTTGTTTACACATTTACAGTGATTGATATGTCTAAATGGTGTGATCCACAATTGATCGCAACATTATATTAAGTTAAAGTAATGAATTATTGAATTGGTTTTTGTAGATTAGTTATTGTTTACTCATTTACAGTGATTGATATGTCTAAAGGGTGCGCTCGACAATTGATACGGCAACAACTCAAGAACTAAGCATGAATCACCTCGGAATCAATAGATGTTCCCAAACCTAAATTCAATCAATCTACAAGAACCCTTCACCCCCAAAACAGCAAGGAATCGATAACAAAGAGTATAGAATGTGAAAGAATTGAATTAACGCCACAAGTCAATACTTACTTGATAAGTTTAATCAATCCTTAAAGTAAAATAGTCTGGAATCAAACATTTCTACTCTTAAAATAATGTTTTAACCAAGTCTGCCGTCAACGCACATAAAGAAGGGTTTAAATACCCTTTACAAATCAAACCCTAAAAAAACCTAAAAATCTTAAAGGCCGGGCTATTAATCAAAGGCCCAACATTAATTAATTTATGCACATGACTTTTAAGTGGGGCACATGCATATTAAAAACAGATCAGAATATTTTAAAGCCCAACATAATAAAATAAAAGAAGCCCAGATATTCAGCTAACGATAGCTAAGCCTAAGCCCATTTGATTAGATTTGTGCTTCAGATATTTGGCCAAGTGTTTAGCCTTCTGGACTTGGTTCCTCTAATGTGCATAAACACCTCGGCATCTCTTTAAGTTCTTCCCCAAGCTTGATCATCATATCCTCTTGAAGTTCTGTACATAAATCTGAAGTCGTGCTTTAAGTTTAGAAGAGCGTGATCTTGTAATTGGACCTGCTGGAATCATCAAGACTTCATCATTGCTTTGGTGAGTTGCATCATTCTCTCCCTCTTCAAAAGGGTTCGACCTCGAATCAGAAGCTACATTGATAAAAGGAGACAAATCAGAAACATTAAAAGTAGCACCAACACCATACTCAGCTGGTAAATCCACCCTATAGGCATTATCATTGATGCGCTCAAGTACTTGGAAAGGACCATCGCCTCTAGGATCGAGCTTCGACTTTCTTTGCTTAGGAAATCTTTCCTTCCTGAAATGTACCCAAACCCAATCTCCAGGTTCAAACTTCATCACCCTACGCCCTTGGTTGGCCTTCTGAGCATACTTCTTGTTCTTGTCCTCAATGTGCTGTCTAGCTTTCTCATGTATTGTTTTGACCACTTCTGCTCTTTGCTGCCCATCTATATTAACAATCTCATTCAATGGTAAAGGCAACAAATCCAATGGAGTTAATGGGTTAAAACCATAAACAATCTCAAATGGAGAATAACCTGTAGAATAATGTATGCTCCTATTGTAAGCAAACTCTATCAGAGATAAGCAATCTCCCCAAGTTTTAAAATTTTTACCCACAACAGCACACAATAAAGATCCTAAAGTTCGATTAACCACTTAAGTTTGGCCATCAGTTTGAGGATGACAAGTAGTAGAAAATAACAACTTAGTCCTCTATTTACCCCATAAAACACGCCAAAAGTGGCTTAAGAATTTAGAATCTCTGTCAGAAACAATTGTTTTAGGAATGCCATGCAATCTAACCACATCCCTAAAGAACAAATCAGCAATATATGTAGCATCATCAGATTTATGACATGCAATAAAATGAGCGATTTACAAGAAAGATGCTATCACAACCTTTCCTGGTCCCAGGTAATCCTAACACAAAATCCATAGAGATATCAACCCAAGGACTATTAGGAACAGGTAGAGGGGTGTACAACCCGTGAGGCTGCACCTTGGACTTGGCTTGCCTACATGCTATACAACTAGAGCAAACTCTCTCAACATCCTTTTTCATGTTAGGCCAATAAAAATGCTCTTGTAATATATTAAGTGTTTAGCAATACCAAAATGTCCCATCAAACCACCATTATGAGACTCCTTAACAAGCAATTCACGCATAGAACATATAGGAATACAAAGCTTGTTATCTCTAAATAAATACCCATCATTCCTATAAAACTTCTTAAAGGCAACTTCTTCGCATGCATCATACACATTGACAAAATTAGAATCTGATTTATATAATTCTTTTATATACTCAAATCCAATCAGCTTAGAACTAAGAGAAGAGATCAGAGCATATCTTCTAGATAATGCATCAGCAATCACATTTCATTTACCTTGTTTGTATTGCACAACATAAGGGAAAGTCTCTATGAACTCCAGCTACTTAGCATGCCTTTTATTCAACTTACCTTGGCCTTTAAGGTGCTTCAAACTTTTATGGTCAGTGTGAATCACGAATTCCTTAGGCCATAGATAATACTGCCAGGTTTGTAGAGCTCTCACTAATGCATACAACTCCTTATTGTAAGTTGAATAATTCAACTGAGCACCATTCAACTTCTCACTAAAGTAAGCAATAGGTCGCTTTTCCTGCAACAAAGCAGCACCAATACCTATCCCAGAGGCATCACACTCTATTTCAAAAGAAGAAGAAAAATCAGGTTAACTCAAAATAGGAGCAGAACAAAGTTTATCTTTCAAAGTATTGAAAGCATGTTCCTGCGCCTCACCCCAAATAAAACCTACCTCCTTTTTAATAATCTCTATCAATAGGGCTGCTATAGAGCTAAAATCCTTGACAAATCTCCTGTAAAAACTAGCAAGACCATGAAAAGATCTTACCTGAGAAATACTTGTAGGTCGTGGCCACTCCTTAATTGCCTTGACCCTCTCTTGGTCCACCTAAACCCCATTAGAAGAAACAACATAACCAAGAAAAGTAACACGATCCATGCAAAATGTACACTTTTTCAACTTCGCATACAACTTTTCTGCCCTAAGTGCATCTAACACAGACTTAAGATGCTCAAAATGCTCATCAATGCTTTTGCTATAAATCAGTATGTCATCAAAATATACCACTACAAATCTACCAATAAAAGATCTCAACACATGATTCATCAATCTCATGAAAGTGCTAGGGGCATTAGTTAACCCAAAAGGCATCGCCATCCACTCATATAAACCAGTTTTCCACTCATCACCAATTTTCATTCTAATCTGATGGTAACCACTCATTAAATCAATCTTGGTAAATACACAAGCACCATGCAATTCATCAAGCATATCTTCTAACCTAGGTATAGGATGACGATACTTTACCGTTATCTTATTAACAGCTCTGCAATCTACACACATGCGCCAACTCCCATCTTTCTTAGGTACTAGAATAACCGGTACGGCACAAGGACTCAAACTTTCTCTTATGTGTCCCTTTTGCAGCAACTCTTCAACCTGCTTTTGGATTTCCTTAGTTTCTTCAGGGTTAGCTCTATAAGCTGGTCTGTTTGGAATTTATGCTCCGGGCATGAAATCAATTTGATGCTCTATTCCCCTAATAGGTGCAACTCCTTGGGCAGGTCCTCAGGAAAAAGGTCTCCATATTCCTGCAACAAAGAAACAACACAACTAGGCAAACTTGGGTCAATGTCAGATTCATTGAAGTAAGCTTTCTTGTACAAAAGTACAAACAAGCATCGACTTTCCTTATAAGCAACCCTTACATCTCTCATTTTTGCATAGAAGTTTTTTTTTCTGCCTTCTCTCTCATTTGGGCCTTTTAATTGAATTTCTTTTGAGGCTTCTTTCCCCCCTTTTCTTCTCTCATTCACTGCCTCATCATCTCTCTTTTCTTTTATTTTCAATTTCTGCTCTCCTTTTGCAAGGCTCACAGCCTTCCCCTCAATTTTCGTCAATTCTTGTTTTTCTTGAGTCTTTTCAGCCTTCGTTTGTTGCATTGCTTCCATACTTCTTTTCAATTGCATTTGGTCTTCATAGACCTCTTTTGGTAGCAATGGAGCAAGAACAAACATCTGATCCCCCATGGAAAATGAGTAGCTATTCTTAAATCCATCATGTAACCTATCATATTGCCAAGGTCTACTAAGCAATAAATGACTTGCATGCATAGGTACAGCATCACAAAGAACTTGATCAGAACACTTACCAATGGAGAAATTCATAAGAACTTGTTTATTCACCTTGATTTCTCCCATGTCATTCAACCATTGCAACCTATACGGTCTTGGATGCCTCAAACAATCCAACCCCAGTTTTTCTACCATCATTGTGCTAGCTACATTAGTGCAACTTCCCCCATCAATTAACAGGCTACAAATTTTTTCATTCACTAGGCACCTAGAGTGAAAAATATTTTCCCTTTGCTGAAGTCCATCTTCCCTTACTTGAGCATTCAAAACACGCCTAGTAACAAGCAATTCACCCCTGGGTGTATCCTCAACTTCCACATCTAAATAATCCTCTAATTCAGGCATTGAATCAGAATCATTTTCATCACTAACCTCATCTTCAGAAATAACTTCCCCACTTCTTACAATCATTGTTTCTTATTCGGACATTGAGAAGCAATATGACATACACCAAGACATTTAAAGCATTTAATAGATCTTTTCTGAATTAGAATGAGAAAAACTAGAAGTTTTTAAAGTACCTTTCAGATCTGTCTTGTTCTTCTCTTCTTTTGACTTATCCTTGTACTTCTCATCTTTCTTGGACCATTTGGAGTTCAAACTTGTTGTAGAGCTCGAATAAGAAGTCTTGCTGGGCCCTTTGTACTTGAGCAGCTTCTCTATCTTCATAGCCATGTTCACCATCTCCTCTAACTCAACGTAATGGTGCAGCTCAATGACGTTTGCTACGTCTTTATTTAGACCAGTCAAGAAACGTGCCATGGTAGCCTCCCTATCTTCTTCTACATTCGCCCTAATCATTGTTATCTCCATCTCCTTATGGTATTCTTCAACACTTCTAGTGCCCTGTCTCAAAGTTTGGAGCTTCTGATGTAGCTCCCTATAAAAGAAGCTAGGTACAAATCTTTTCTTCATTACCCTCTTCATCTCAGCCCAAGTCTCAATAGGATCCTCTCCATTCCTTCTTCTATTCAAAACAAGCCGATCCCACCAAACAAGTGCATAGTCATGGAATTCCACAGCAGCTAGCTTCACCTTCTTTTCTTCTAAGAAGTTATGACATTCAAAAATCATTTCTACCATTCTTTCCCATTCAAAATAAGTTTCTGAATCATTTTTGCCTTGGAAAGAAGATATTTTCATCTTGATACTACCCAAGTTTCTATCAACATGTTCAACTCTATCTTCTCTCCTTGCATTAATTCGGCCCCTATAACCTCTTCCTCTTCCTCTATCATTTCTTGCTCCCGTTCTGTCAAATCTAGCCGTATTCCATTCTTCTTCATCCCTCCTATCTTCATATTCATCCTCATAGTCTGAAGGCACTAGAGTTAGTTCCCGTTCATTTCGCCTTCTTACTGCACCAGTAGTCGGTGTCTCTCTTTGCAACTCTCTAATGGCCTGATCTTGCCTATCAAATTTATCACTAACATCTCCGAACATGTTCTCAATCCTTTAAACTGTTGTTGCATTACTTGCAATGTAAAGAATGTGGTTTGCTCAGCCTCACTATTCTTTTCCTCCTTGTCACTACTTTTAACTTCATTTGAAGTACTCATGATGTAAAACCTGTAGGAAAAAAATTAGAATAGTTCCTCACACACTCCCTCACGTGTTTCACTCCAAGTCAGAATGGATACCCTCGTGTTTCACTCAAAAATATGGCTTTTACCCTCAATGAGCTCACTTACTCTTGCTTTTTCCCACTCTTGATTCAAGCACAATTTTACTTGTCCAGATTGATAACTACTAACGAATAAGCATAACAGCAACACAATTCAATAGAAGGAAACAAAGAATACCTACAGAAATGAAGAAAGCACAAAACTAGATGCAATTTACTGTTAAGACGAAAAAAGAAAAGAAAAAAACTGACAAAATATTAGTCACATACGAGATGAAGAAAATGTATGTGGACGATATATATATATATATATATAATTTTAAAGGAAATTGAGCCTGGAAGGAAATAATTCTAAGAGAGAATAAGAACAAACAAAAAGAAAGAGATTATGAATGGTTTAAACAACGTGAGTTTCTCTTGTGGTCTTCTTTTTTTCAAGATTTTTTTTTTCTGATTTTTTTTCAATATTTTTTTTTCAGATATTTTTTTCACGATTTTTTTTTCTTTTTTTTTTCAAAGTTCCACACTTTTTTTTCCCTCTGATTTTTTTCCCACGAATTTTTTTATTTTATTTTAATAAACAGCTGAAATAACAATACCAGAAAAGAACTTACAGAATATTAAAGAAAAAAAGATTGAATTTAACCTAGGCTCTGATAACAAAAATGATACGGCAACAACTCAAGAATAAAGCATGAATCACCTCTGAATCAATAGATGTTCCCAAACCTAAATTCAATCAATCTAAAAGAACCCTTCACCCCCAAAACAGCAAGGAATTGGTAACAAAGAGTATAGAATGTGAAAGAATTGAATTAACGCCACAAGTCAATACTTACTTGATAAGTTTAATCAATACTTAAAGTAAAATAGTCTGGAATCAAACCTTTCTACTCTCAAAATAATGTTTTAATCAAGTCTGCCACCAACGCACATAAAGAAGGGTTTAAATACCCTTTACAAATCAAACCCTAAAAAAACCTAAAAATCTTAAAGGCCGGGCTATTAATCAAAGGCCCAACATTAATTAATTCATGCACATGACTTTTAAGTGAGGCACATGCATATTAAAAACAGATCAGAATATTTTAAAGCCCAACATAATAAAATAAAAGAAGCCCAGATATTCAGCTAAAGATAGCTAAGCCTAAGCCCATTTGATTAGATTTGTGCTTCAGATATTTGGCCAAGTGTTTAGCCTTCTGGACTTGGTTCCTCTAATGTGCATAAATACCTCGGCATCTCTTTAAGTTCTTCCCCAAGCTTGATCATCATATCCTCTTGAAGTTCTTGTGAAATCAATGCTTGTACATAAATTTGAAGTCGTGCTTTGAGTTTAGAAGAGCGTGATCTTGTAATTGCACCTCTAGGCATCATCATATCTAAAATTGATTGAAATATTATATTAAGTTTAAGTAATGATTTATTGAATTGGTTATTGAAAACTAATTCTTGTTTAAACATTTTCAGTGATTGATATGCCTAAAGGGTGCGATCGACAATTGATCGCAACGATATATGTTTTTAAAGTAATAAATTATTGTATTGGTTATTTAAGATTAGTTGTTGTTTAAACATATACAGTGATTGATATTTCTAAAGGGTGCGATCGACAATTGATCGCGACATCATATTAAGTTAAAATAATGAATTATTGAATTTGTTATTGAAGATCAATTGTTGTTAAACATTTAAAGTGATTGATATTTATAAAGGGTGCGATCGACAATTGATAGCAACATTATATTAAGTTAAAGTAATGAATTATTTAATTGGTTATTGAAGATTAGTTGATGTTTAAACATATCCAGTGATTTATATGTCTAAAGGGTGCGATTGACAATTGATCGCAACATTATATTAAGTTATAATAATGAATTATTTAATTGGTTATTGAAAAGTAATTGTTGTTTAAACATTTACAGTGATTGATATGTCTAAAGGGTGAGAACGACAATTGATCGCAACATTATATTAAGTTAAAGTAATGAATTATTAAATTGGTTATTGAAAACTAATTATTGTTTAAACATTTACAGTGATTGATATTTCTAAAGGGTGCCATCGAAAATTGATCGCAACATTATAGTAATTTAAAGTAATGAATTATTGAATTGGTTATTCGTTATTTATTGTAGTTTACGCATTTACAGTGATTGATATGTCTAAAGGATGCGACCCACAATTGATTACAACATTATATAAAGTTAATGTAATGAATTATTGAATTGGTTATTGAAGATTTATTGTTGCTTATACATTGACTGTGATTGATATGTCTAAAGGGTGCGATCGACAATTGATCGCAACATTATATAAAGTTAAAGTAATGAAATATTGAATTGGTTATTGAAGATTAGTTGTTGTTAAACATTAACAGTGATTGATATGTCTAAAGGGTGCGATCGACAATTGATAGCAACATAATATTAAGTTAAAGTAATGAATTTTTTAATTGGTTATTGAAGATTAGTTGATGTTTAAACATATACATAGATTGATATGTCTAAAGGGTGCAATCGACAATTGATCTCAACATTATATAAAGTTAAAGTAATAAATTATTGAATTGGTTATTGAAAACTAATTGTTGTTTAAACATTTACAGTGATTGATATGTCTACTGAGTGCGATCCATAATTGATCACAACATTATATTAAGTGAAAGTAGTGAAATATTGAATTGGTTATTCATGACTTATTGTAGTTTACAAATTTACAGTGATTGATATGTCTAAAGGGTGCGATCCACAATTGATAGGAACATTATATTAAGTTAAAGTTATGATATATTGAATTTGTTATTGATGATTTATTATTGTTTACACATTTCTAGTGATTGATATGTCTGAAGGGTGCGATCGACAATTGATCGCAACATTACATTAAGTTAAAGTAATGAATTATTGAATTTGTTATTGAAGATTAGTTGTTGTTTAAACATTTCTAGTGATTAAAATGTCTAAAGGGTGCGATCGACAATTGATCGCAACATCATATTAAGTTAAAATAATAAATTATCGAATTTATTATTAAAGATCAGTTGTTGTTAAACATTTACAGTGATTGATATGTCTAAAGGGTGCGATCGACAATTGATCGCAACATTATATTAAGTTAAAGTAATCAATTATTTAATTAAATATTGAAGATTAGTTGTTGTTTAAACATATACAGTGATTGATATGTCTAAAGGGCGCGATCGACAATTGATCGCAACATTATATTAGGGTAAAGTAACGAATTATTGAATAGATTATTGAAAACAAATTGTTGCTTAAATATTTACAGTGATTGATATGTCTAAAGGGTGAGAACGACAATTGATCGCAACATTATATTAAGTTAAAGTAATGAATTATTCAATTTGTTATTGAAACCTAATTGTTGATTAAACATTTACTGAGATTGATATGTCTAAGGGGTTCGATCGACAATTCATCGCAATTTTATATTTTTTTTAAGTGATGAATTTTTGTATTGGTTATTGAAGATTAGTTGTTGTTTAAACATATACAGTGATTGATATGTCTAAACGGTGAAATCGAAAATTTATGGCAACATCATATTAAGTTAAAATAATGAATTTTTGAATTTGTTATTGAAGATCAGTTGTTGTTAAACATTTTCAGTGATTGATATGTCTAAAGGGTGCGATCAACAATTGACAACAGCATTATATTAAGTTAAAGTAATGAATTATTTAATTGGTTATTGAAGATTAGTTGATGTTTAAACATATACAGTGATTGATATGTCTAAAGAGTGCGATCGACAATTGATCGCAACATTATATTAAGTTAAAGTAATGAATTATTGAATTGGTTATTGAAAACTAATTGTAGTTTAAACATTTACAGTGATTGATATGTCTAAGGGGTGAGAACGACAATTGATCGCAACATTATATTAAGTTAAAGTAATGAATTATTGAATTGGTTATTGAAAACTAATTGTTGTTTAAACATTTACAGTGATTGATATGTCTAAAGGGTGCGATCGACAATGGATCGGAACATTATATTAAGTTAAAGAAATGAATTATTGAATTAGTTATTGAAGATTAGTTGTTGTTTAAACATATAAAGTGTTTGAAATAGCTAAAGGGTGCGATCGACAAATTATCGCAAGATAATATTAAGTTAAAGTAAAAAATTATTTAATTGGTTATTGAAGATTAGTTTTTGTTTAAACATTTACAGTGATTGATATGTCTAAAGGGTGTGATCGACACTTGATTGCAACAATACGTTAAGTTAAAGCAATGAATTATTAAATTTGTTATTGAATATTTTTTGTTATTTAAATATGTACAGTAATTGATATGTCTAAAGGGTGCGATCGAAAAATGACCGCAACATTTTATTAAGTTTAAGAAATGAATTATTGAATTGGATATTGAAAACTAATTCTTGTTGAAACATTTTCAGTGATTGATATGTCTGATGGGTGCGATTGACAATTGAAAGTAAAATTATATTTTTTAAAAGTAATGAATTATTGTATTGATTATTGAAGATTAGTTGTTGTTTAAACATATACAATGATTGATATGTCTAAAGGGTGCGATCGACAATTGATCGCAAGATCGTATTCAGTTAAAACAATGAATTATCAAATTTGTTATTGAAGATCAATTGTTGTTAAACATATACAGTGATTGATATGTCTAAAGGGTGCGATTGACAATTGATCGCAACAATATATTAAGTTAAAGTAATTAATTATTTAATTCAATATTTAAGATTAGTTGTTGTTTAAACATATACAGTGATTGATATGTCTAAAGGGTGCAATCGACAATTGATCGCAACATTATATTAAGTTAAAGTAATGATTTATTGAATTGGGTATTGAAAACTAATTGTTTTTAAACATTTACAGTGATTGATATGTGTAAAAGGTGCGATCGACAGTTGATCGCAATATTATATTAAGTTTAAGTAATGAATTACTGAATTGGTTATTGAAAATTAATTGTTCTTTACAAATTTCCAGTGATGAATATGTCTAAAGGGTGCGATCGACAATTGATCGCAACATTATATTAAGTTAAAGTAATGAATTATTAAATTGGTTATTGAAAACTAATTGTTGTTTAAACATTTACAATGATTGATATGTCAAAATGTTGCGATCTACCATTGATCGCAACATTATATTATGTTAAAGTATTGAATTTCTGAATTTGTTATTGAAAAATAATTGTTGCTTAATAATTTATAGTGATTTATATGTCTAAAGGGTTCGATCGACAATTGATCGCAACATTACATTAAATTAAAGTAATGAATTATTGAATTGGTTATTGAAGATTAGTTGTTGTATAAACATTTGCAGTGATTGATATGTCTAGAGCGTGCGATCGACAATTGCTCGCAACAATATATTAAGTTAAAGTAATAAATTATTGACTTGGTTATTGAAAACTAATTGTTGTTTAAACATTTACACTGATTGAAATGTCTAAAGGGTGCGATCGACAATTGATCGCAACATTATATTAAGTTAAAGTAATGAATTATTGAATTGGTTATTGAAAAATAATTTTTGTTTACATATTTATAGTTATAGATATGTCTATAGGGTGCGATCGATAATTGATCGCAACTTAAGGTTCAGTTAAAGTTATGAATTATTGAATTGGTTATTGATGATTTATTGTTGTTTACACATTTACAGTGATTGATATGTCTAAAGGGTGCGATCGACAATTTATCTAAACATTATATTAAGTTAAAGAAATGAATTATTGAATTAGTTATTGAAGATTAGTTGTTGTTTAAATATATAAAGTGTTTGAAATACCTAAAGGGTGCGATCGACAATTTATCGCAACATTATATTAAGTTAAAGTAAAGAATTATTTAATTGGTTATAGAAGATTAGTTTTTGTTTAAACATTTACAGTGATTGATATGTCTAAAGGGTGTGATCGACACTTGATAGCAATATTACGTTAAGTTAAAGCAATGAATTATTGAATTGGTTATTGAAGATTAGTTGTTGTTTAAACATGTACAGTGATTGATATGTCTAAAGGGTGCGATCGAAAATTGATCGCAACATTATATTAAGTTTAAGTAATGAATTATTGAATTGGATATTGAAAACTATTTCTTGTTTAAAAATTTTGAGTGATTGATATGTCTAAAAAGTGCGATTGACAATTGATCGCAAAATTATATTTTTTTTAAAGTAATGAATTTTTGAATTGGTTATTGAAGATTAGTTGTTGTTTAAACATATACAGTGATTTATATGTCAAAATTGTGCGATCGACAATTGACCGCAGCATAATATTAAGTTAAAGTAATGAATTATTGAATTGGTTATTTAAAACTAATTGTTGTTTAAACATTTACAATGATTGATATGTCTAAAGGGTGCGATCGACCATTGATCGCAACATTATATTAAGTTAAAGTAATGAATTTCTGAATTGGTTATTGAAAAATAATTGTTGCTTAAACATTTACAGTGATTGATATATCTAAAGGGTTCGATCGACATTTGATCGCAACATTACGTTAAGTTAAAGTCATGAATTATTGAATTAGTTATTGAAGATTACTTGTTGTATAAACATTTACAATGATTGATATGTCTAGAGGGTGCGATCGACAATTGATCGCAACAATATATTAAGTTAAAGTAATGAATTATTGACTTGGTTATTGAAAAATAATTGTACTTTAAACATTTACACTGATTGATATGTCTAAAGGGTGCGATCGACAATTGATCGCAACATTATATTAAGTTAAAGTAATGAATTATTTAATTGGTTATTGAAAAATAATTGTTGTTTACATATTTATAGTGATAGATATGTCTATAGGGTGCGATTGAAAATTGATCGCAGCTTTACGTTCAGTTAAAGTTATCAATTTTCGAATTGGATCTTTAAGATTAGTTGTTGTTTAAACATTTACTGTGATTGATATGTCTAAAGGGTGCGATCGAAATTGATCGCAACATTATATTAAGTTAAAGTAATGAATTATTGACTTGGTTATTGAAAAATAAATTGTTGTTTAAACATTTACAGTGATTGATATGTCTTAAAGGTGCGATCGACAATTGATCGCAACATTGTATTATGTTAAAGTAATGAATTATTGAATTGGTTATAGAAGATAAGTTGTTGTTTAAACATATACAGTGATTGATATGTCGAAAGGTTGCGATCGACAATTGATCGCAACAATATATTAAGTTGAAGTATTGAATTATTGAATTGGTTATTGTAAACCAATTAATGTTTTAACATTTACAGTTATTGATATGTCTTATGGGTGCGATCTACCATTGATAGCAACATTATATTAAAATAAAGTAATGAATTACTGAATTAGTTATTAAAAATTAACTGTTGTTTACACATTTACAGTGAATGATATGTCTAAAGGGTGCGATCGATAATTGATCTCAGCATTATATTAAGTTAGAGTAATGAATTAATTAATTGGTTATTGAAGATTAGTTGTTGTTTAAACATATACAGTTAATGATATGTCTAAAGGGTGCGATCAACAATTGATCGCAACATTATATTAAATTTAAGTACTGAATTATTTAATTAGTTGTTTAAAAATAACTATTGTTTACACATTAACATTGATAGATATGTCTAAATGGTGCGATCGACAACTGATCAAAAAATTATATTAAGTTAAAGTAATGAATTATTTAATTGGTTATTGAAGATTAGTTGTTGTTTACACATTTACAGTTATTGATATGTCTAAAGGCTTCGATCGACAATTGATCGGAACATTACATTAATTTAAAGTAATTAATTATTGAATTGGTTATTGAAGGTTAGTTGTTGTTTAAACATATACAGTGATAGATATGTCTAAAGGGTGCGATCGACAATTGGTCGCAACATTATATTAAGTTAAAGTAATGAATTATTTCATAGTTTATTCAAGATTAGTTATTTTTTACACATTTACAGTGATTGATATGTCTAAAGGCTGCGATCGACAATTGATCGCAACGTTAAGTTAAAGTAATTAATTATTGAATTGGTTATTGAAGGTTAGTTGTTGTTTAAACATATACAGGGATTGATTTGTCTAAAGGGTGCGATCGACAATTGATTGCAATATTATATTAATTTAAAGTAATGAATTATTGAATTGGTTATTGAAAACTAATTGTTGTTCAAATATTTACAATGATTAATATGTCTAAAGGGTGCGATCGACCATTGATCGAAATATTATATTAAGTTAAAGTAATGAATTACTGAATTGGTTATTGAAAAATAATTGTTGTTTAAAGTGTGCGATCGACAGTTGATCGCAACATTATATTAAGTTAAAGTAATGAATTATTGAATTGTTAATTGTAGATTAGTTGTTGTTTAAATATATATAGTGTTTGATATGTCTAAAGGATGCGATCGACAATTGATCTCAACAATTTATTAAGTTAAAGTAATGAATTTCTGAACTGGTTATTGAAAAATAATTATTGCTTAAACATTTAAAGTGATTGTTATGTCTAAAGGGTGCGATCGACAATTGATCTCAACATTATTTTAAGTTAAAGTAATGAATAATTGAATTATTTATTGAAGCTTAGTTATTATATAAACATTTACAGTGATTGATATGTCTAGAGGGCGCGATCGACAATTGATCGCAACAATATATTAAGTTAAAGCAATGAATTATTTACTTGATTATTGAAAATCTAATTGTTGTTTAAACATTTACAGTGATTGATATGTCTAAAGGGTGCGATCGACAATTGATTGCTACATTATATTAAGTTAAAGTAATGAATTTCTTAATTGGTTATTGAAAAATAATTGTTGTTTACATATTTAAGTAATGAATTATTGAATGTGTTATTGAAAAAAAATTCTTGTTTAAACATTTTCAGTGATTGATATGTCTATAGGGTGTGATCGACAATTGATCGCAATATTATATTAAGTTAAAGTAATGAAATATTGAATTCGTTATTAAAGATTAGTTGTTGTTTAAACATTTATAGTGATTGATATGTCTAAAGGGTGCAATCGACAATTGATCGCTACATTATATTAAGTTAAAGTAATGAATTATTTAATTGGTTATTGAAGATTAGTTATTGTTTAAACATATACAGTGATTGATATGTCTAAAGGGTGCGATCGACAATTGATCGTAACATTATATTACGTTAACGTAATGAATTATTGAACTGATTTTTGAAAATTAATTGTTGTTAAACTTTTACCGAGATTGATATGTCTAAAGGGTGCGATCGACAATTGATCGCAACATTATATTAAGTTAAAGTAATGAATTAGTTAATTGGTTATTGAAAATTCATTGTAATTTACACATTAATAGCGATTGATATGTTTAACGGGTGCTATCAACAATTGATCGCAACATTATATTAAGTTTAAGTAATGAATTATTGAATTTGTTATTTAAAAATAACTATTGTTTACACATTTGCATTGATAGATATGTCTAAAGGGTGCGATCGACAATTGATCGCAATATTCTATTAAGTTAAAGTAATGAATTATTGAATTGGTTATTGAAAACTAATTGTTACTTAAATATTTACAATAATTGATATGTCTAAATGGTGCGATCGACCATTGATCGCAACATTATATAAAGTTAAAGTAATGAATTACTGAATTGGTTATTTAAAAATAATTGTTGTTTAAAGGGTGCGATCGACAGTTGATCGCAACATTATATTATGTAACGTAGTGAATTACTGAACTGTTAATTGAAGATTAATTGTTGTTTAAACATATATAGTGTTTGATATGTCTAAAGGGTGCGATCGACAATTGATCCAACAATTTATTAAGTTAAAGTAATGAAATTCTGAATTGGTTATTGAAAAATAATTGTTGCTCAAACATTTACATTGATTGATATGTCTAAAGGGTGCGATCGACAATGGATCGCAACATTATTTTAAGTTAAAGTAATGAATTATTGAATTGGTTATTGAAGCTTAGTTGTTGTATAAACATTTACAGTGATTGATATGTCTAGAGGGTGCGATCGACAATTGATTAAAAAATTATATTAAGTTAAAGTAATGATTATTTAATTGGTTATTGAAGATTAGCTATTTTTTACACATTTACAGTGATTGATATGTCTAAAGGCTGCGATCAACAATTGATCGCAACATTACATTAAGTTAGAGTAATTAATTATTGAATTGGTTATTGAAGGTTAGTTTTTGTTTAAACATATACAGTGATTGATATGTCTAAATGGTGCGATCCACAATTGATCGCAACATTATATTAAGTTTAAGTAATGAATTATTGAATGTGTTATTGAAAACTAATTCTTGTTTAAACTTTTTAGTGATTTATATGTTTCAAGGGTGCGATCGACAATTGATCGCAACATTATATTAAGTTAAATAATGAATTATTGAATTGGTTATTAAAGATCAGTTGTTGTTTAAACATTTACAGTGATTGATATGTTTTAAGGGTGCGATCGACAATTGATTGCAATATTATATTAAATTAAAGTAATGAAATATATAATTGCTTATTGAAAATAAGTTGTTTAAACATATACAGTGATTGATATGTCTAAAGGCTGCGATCGACAATTGATCGCAACATTATATAAAGTTACAGTAATGAATTATTGAATTGGTTATTGAAGATTAGCTGTTTTTTAAACATTTACATATATGTCTAAAGGGTGCGATCGACAATTGATCGTAAAATTATATAAAGTTAAAGTAATAAATTATTTAATTAGTTATTGAAGATTAGTTCTTGTTTACACATTTACAGTGATTGATATGTCTAAAGGCTGCGATTGACAATTGATCAAAATATTACGTTAAGTTAAAGTAATTAACTATTGCATTGGTTATTGAAGGTTAGTTGTTGTTTTAACATATACAGTGATTGATATGTTTAAAGGGTGCGATCGACAATTGATCGCAACATTATATTAAGTTTAAGTAATGAATTATTGAATGTGTTATTGAAAACTAATTCTTGTTTAAACATTTTCAGTGATTGATATGTCTAAAGAGTGTGATCGACAATTTGATCGCAACATTATATTTTGTTAAAGTAATGAATTATTGAATTGATTATCGAAAATTAATTGTTGTTTACACATTTACAGTGATTTATATGTCTAAAGGGTGTGATCGACAATTGATCGCAATATTATATTAAGTTAAAGTAATGAATAATTTAATTCGTTATTGAAGATAAGTTGTTGTTTAAACATATATAGTGATTGATATGTCTAAAGGCTGCGATCGACAATTGATCTCAATATTATATTAAGTTATTGTAATGAATTATTGAATTGGTTATTGAAGATAAGCTTTTGTTTAAACTTATACAGTGATTTATATGTCTAAAGGGTGTGATCGACAATTGATCTCAAAATTATATTAAATTAAAGTAATGAATTATTTAATTGGTTACTAAAGATTAGTTGTTGTTTAAACATTTACAGTGATTGATATGTCTAATGGGTGAAATCGACAATTTATCGAAAAATTATATTAAGTTAAAGAAATGAATTATTTAATTGGTTATTGAAGATTAGTTGTTGTTTAAACATATACAGTGATTGATATGACTAAATAGTGCGATCGACAATTGATCGCAACATTATATTAAGTTTAAGTAATTAATTATTGAATGTGTTATTGAAAACTAAATCTTGTTGAAACATTTTCAGTGATTGATATGTCTAAAGGGTAGGATCGACAATTGATCGCAACATTATATTTTGTTAAAGTAATGAATTATTGAATTTGTTATTGAAAATTAATTGTTGTTTACACATTTAAAGTGATTGATATGTCTAAAGGGTGCGATCTACAATTGATCGCAACATTATATTAAGTTAAAGTAATGAATTATTTAATTCGTTATTAAAGATTAGTTGTTGTTTAAACATATACAGTGATTGATATGTCTAAAGGGTGCGATTGACAATTGATCGCAACATAATATTAAGTTAAAGTAATGAATTATTGAATTGGTTATTGAAGATAAGCTATTGTTTAAACATTTATAGTGATTGATATGTCTAAAGGGTGAGATCGACAATTGATCGAAAAATTATATTAAGTTAAAGTAATGAATTATTTAATTGGTTATTGAAGATTAGTTGTTGTTTACACAATTACAGTGATCGATATGTCTAAAGGCTGTGATCGACAATTGATCGCAACATTATATTAAGTTTAAGTAATGAATTATTGAAATTGTTATTGAAAACTAATTCTTGTTTAAACATTTACATTGATAGATATGTCTAAAGGGTGCGATCAACAATTGATTGCAATATTATATTAAGTTAAAGTAATGAATTATTGAATTGGTTATTGAAAATTAATTGTTGTTTACACATTTACAGTGATTGATATGTCTAAAGGGTGCGATCGACAATTGATCGCAACATTATATTAAGTTAAAGTAATAAATTATTTAATTGGTTATTGAAGATTATTTGTTGTTTAAACATATACAGTGATTGATATGTCTAAAGGGTGCGATCGACAATTGATCACAACATTATATTAAGTTAAAGTAATGAATTATTGAATTAGTTTTGAAGATTAGCTGTTGTTTAAACATTTACCGTGATTGATATGCCTAAAGGGTGCGATCGACAATTGATCGAAAAATTATATTAAGTTAAAGTAATAAATTATTTAATTTGTTATTGAAGATTAGTTGTTGTTTACACAATTACAGTTATTGATATGTTTAAAGGCTGCGATCGACAATTGATCGCACCATTATATTAAGTTTAAGTAATGAATTATTGAATGTGTTATAGAAAACTAGTTCTTGTTTAAACATTTACATTGATAGATATGTCTAAAGGGTGCGATCGACAATTGATCGCAATATTATATTAATTAAAGTAATGAATTATTGAATTGGTTATTGAAAATTAATTATTGTTTACACATTTACAATGATTGATATGTCTAAAGGGTGCGATCGACAATTAATCGCAACATTATATTAAGTTAAAGTAATGAATTATTGAATTGGTTTTGAAGATTAGCTGTTGTTTAAACATTTACAGTGATTGATATGTCTAATGGGTGCGGTCGACAATTGATCGAAAAATTATATTAAGTTAAAGTAATGAATTATTTAATTGGTTATTGAAGATTAGTTGTTGTTTACACAATTACAGTGATTGATATGTCTATAGGCTGCGATCGACAATTAATCGCAATATTACGTTAAGTTAAAGTAATTAATTTTTGAATTGGTTATTGAAGGTTAGTTGTTGTTTAAACATATTCAGTGACTGATATGTCTAAAGGGTGCGATCGACAATTGATCGCAACATTATATTAAGTTTAAGTAATGAATTATTTAATTGGTTATTGAAAACTAATTCTTGTTTAAACTTTTTCAATGATTGATATGTCTAAAGGGTGTGATCGACAATTGATCGCAACATTATGTTTTGTTAAAGTAATGAACTATCACTACTACAATACTGTGTAAAGATATCACTTTCAATAAATCGGTTTTTAATAACGGGTGTAAATAAGAAAGTAATCGTATTGGTTAATGTAAAACCGATTTATAAAATTTTAGCCTTCAAATTTACATCATTTTCTTAAAAACCCAATGACAAAACTTTATAGTTATAACATCATTTCTCAACAACAACGGTAGTAGTTGAAGTTGCAACTTTAATACATCGGGTATTTTTTGAAATCGATGTATTTGATTTTCATTTTATTTATATTTTTTATTTTAAAAATTATTTAAATTTTTTTTCAATATATTAATTTTCACATTGATATAATAAATGTTTAAATATTTTTTAATAAAAAATATAAATAAAGTGAAAATCAAATACTTCAATTTCATATTGTAAATCAAATATATCCCAATAAATTAAATTCATATAATATTAATGTGTAGAATTTATTTATTTATTTTATTATTTTTATAATTAACTACAACTCATTATAACAAATAAAATTTTAAAAATGAAAGGGTGGGAACTAAGGGAGATGAAAGGGTGCAACGACTAATAGCACAGGTGAGGAATAAAACATTTCAACTTTAACTTTTCATTTTCAATATTTTTATTCTACTTCTTCTTTGCTGTGAGATGCTGATTCCTTCATAACAAGGTTAGTTTCTTATACTCTCACTGGGTTTAGATTTGACAATTAATATTTAATGTTTTGATATTAACTTGGTATTTCGACATTTTACAGATTCCACTAATCTTTATACTTGAAGTCTTTGTCTTCATCATTTGAAAAGGGTAAGTTTTAAATTATATTCATTGTATACGGAGTCTAAGTTTAACCAAATTAAATCATAAATTTGTTGTATGCTTAGTGTATAAATTGATACTTTACTGATTATGGGGTTTATATGGTTAATTTTAAACCTGATGATATATTTTTTATTTTATCGATGAACTTTTATAATGTTTATATTCGCTATCTTTTTCATTATAGTTGTATAGATTATAGAAAAAATTTATATTTATATTTTATTTTTTTTATTAATTATGGGTTTATGGTGTTTTTTTAAAATATTTTTCACTATACAAATTATAGACAAATTTTATATTTATTTATTTATTTTATGCTGGGTTTAGAGTGTTGTTTAGAGTGTTCTTCATTTTTTTAATGTTTTTTTTTTGTTTGTTTTGTTGGTTGTATATTATGTCTTTCTCTGTGTAACCTTTTTAAGTTATTCCATTTTTCACTGCTAATATCTTACATTTTATATTATTTATATGTTTTTAAGAGTTTCACTTAATATTCCAATTATATTCATTGTATAGGGAGTCTAAGTTTAACCAATTTAAATCATAAAATTGTTGTATGCTTAGTGTAGAAATTGATACTTTACTGATTATGGGGTTTATATAGTTAATTTTAAACCTGATGCTATATTTTCTATTTTATCGGTGAACTTGTATAACGTTTATATTCACTATCTTTTTCATTACAGTTGTATAGATTATAGAAAAAGTTTATATTTAATTTTGATTTTTTATTAATTATGGGTTTATGGTGTTATTTTTTTAAAATATTTTTTACTGTACAGATTATAGACAAATTTTATATTTATTTTCTTTTCTTTTCTTTATGCTGGGTTTAGAGTATTGTTTAGAGTGTTCTTCATTTTTTTTAAATTTTTTTTATTTTGTTTTGTTGGCCGTATATTATGTCTTTCTCTGTGTAACCTTTTTAAGTTATTCCCTTTTTCACTGCTAATATCTTACATTTTATATTATTTATATGTTTTTAAGAGTTTCACTTAATATTCCAATTATATTCATTGTATAGGGAGTCTAAGTTTAACCAAATTAAATCATAAAATTGTTGTATGCTTAGTGTAGAAATTGATACTTTACTGATTATGGGGTTTATATAGTTAATTTTAAACCTAATGCTATATTTTCTATTTTATCAGTGAACTTATAACGTTTATATTCGCTATCTTTTTCATTATAGTTGTATAGATTATAGAAAAAGTTTATATTTAATTTTGATTTTTTTTATTAATTATGGGTTCATGGTGTTCTTTTTTTAAAATATTTTTTACTGAATAGATTATAGACAAATTTTATATTTATTTTCTTCTTTTTTTTTATGATGGGTTTAGAGTGTTGTTTAGATTGTTCTTCATTTTTTTAATGTTTTTTGTTTTGTTTTGTTGGCTGTATATTATGTCTTTCTCTGTGTAACCTTTTAAAGTTATTCCCTTTTTCACTGCTAATATCTTACATTGTCATATTATTTATATGTTTTTAAGAGTTTCACTTAATATTCCTATATTTTTTCAAGTTATATTCTTTTTCAAGACAAGTTGGAAAAGGTTAGTATTGAATTTTACTTATTAATCGTTAATTTTGAATGCAATATGTTTTATTATTAAGGTTAGTATTGTTATAAACATTTTATCACAAGTAATAAACATATTATAGATTAAGTTTCTATTTTTTTTGTAATTTTTTTTTATTATTATTCATATATTATATTTTCTCAATATAGATTGTCACTAGTTGATTCTAAAAAAATATATTTTTTTTATCATACATTAGGATGGACAAATCTTGGATGTCTAAGGATAGATTATCACAAGATTATGTGCAGGGTGTTGAAAAATTCTTAGAGTTTGCAGCCTTATGTTCTAGCAAATCTGATGTCTTTCGTTGTCCGTGCTTACAATGTGGAAATTTGAGCAAGCTTAGTGTTAGGGATATAAGAAATCACTTGTTTTATAATGGAATAGATCAAGGATATCATAAATGGATTTGGCATGGGGAACCACTAGATTCCACAAATGCTTATTCGCCACAAGATGAAATCTATGGAAATTATGATAATGTTGAGGATGTTGTAGAGATGGTTCCTGTGGCTGAAAAATGTGGGTTAGGTGATTCTGAATTTTTTAAGGAAGTATTAATTGATGCTGTCAAGCAATTGTATTTAGGATGTACAAAATTTACCAAGTTATCTGCTGTTGTCAAACTTTATAACTTGAAGGCAAAACATGGACATTATGATAAGAGTTTTTCAGAATTATTGATTTCGATTGGAGAAATGCTTCCAATAGAAAATGAATTACCATTATCTGTATATGAGGCAAAAAAGACTTTTAATGCATTAGGTATGCAATATGAAAAAATTCATGCATGTCCTAAGAATTGTGTCTTATATCGGAAGCAATATAAAGATGCAAATAGATGTCCAAAGTGCAATCACCCTAGATGGAAAGTTTCTCAAAATTCATCTCAAAGTCAGAAGGAGATTCCTGAAAAAGTTCTATGGTATTTTCCGCCTATTCCTAGATTTAAAAGAATGTTTCAGAGTGATGATATTGCAAAGGCATTAAGATGGCATGATGATGAGAGAAAGATAGATGGTATGATACGTCACCCAGCAGATTCTTCTTCTTGGAAGTTAATTGACCATACATGCCAGAATTTGCAAGTGAACCAAGAAACCTTAGACTTGCACTTGCTGCAGATGGTATAAATCCTCATAAGACTCTTAATAGTCAATATAGTTGCTGGCCAGTCATGATGGTAACTTATAATTTACCTCCTTGGTTATGTATGAAGAGAAAATTTATAATGTTAACATTATTGATTTCTGGGTCAAAACAACCAGGAGATGCTATTGACACATGTTTGGAGCCAATGATTGATGATCTTAAACTCTTATGGGATGAAGGAGTTGAAGTATATTATTCATTCAAAAAGGATATTTTTAACTTGAAAGCTGTATTATTGTGGACCATAAATGACTTTCCTGCTTATGGTAATTTATCTGGTCAATCAGTGAAGGGATATTATGCTTGTCCAATATGCAGTGGAAATACAAGTTCATGTTGGTTAAAACATGGGAGAAAAATGTCTTACATGGGTAATAGAAGATTTTACCAAAAAATCATCCATTTCGAAAGTAAAAAAAGTCTTTTAATGGAAAAAAAGAATATGATCTGCAACCTGAACCGCTTACTGGTGAAGAAATATTGAGAAAAGTTGAAGGAGCAAGCTTTTGCAAGGAGAAGAAAAAAAAAAGAAAAAATCTTGAAAATTCTGAGAACAATTCACCTTTAGGATGGAGTAAAAATTCAATTTTTTTTGAATTGGAATATTGGAAATCTTTGCATGTCAGACGTGTTGGATGTTATGCATATAGAGAAAAATGTTTGTGATAATATAATTGGCACATTGTTGAATATTCAAGGCAAAACAAAGGATGGGTTGGCAGCCAGATTAGATCTCAAAGAATTAGGTTTGAGATATGATTTGGTACCTGAAGTTGGATAACATCGAACATATTTACCTCCTGCTTCTCATACATTGTCCAAAGATGAAAAACAGAGATTTTGTCAAACATTATATGATCTCAAGACTCCAGAAGGCTACTCATCGAATTTTAAAAATATAGTTTTGGTGAAGGAAAGTAAACTTATTGGTCTAAAATCCCTTGATTGTCATGTTTTAATGCAACAATTGTTGTCATTGGCTATTAGATCCATGCTGCCTAAAGAAGTGAGGCATGCTATAACAAGAATTTGTTTCTTCTTCAATGCTCTTTGCAAGAAAGTAATTGACGGATCAAAATTGGATGATCTTCAATCTGATATTATGGTTACTTTATGCATATTTGAAAAATTCTTTCCTCCAGCTTTTTTCGATATTATGATTCATCTAACAGTTCACCTCATTCGAGAAGTTCGATTATGTGGTCCTGTATATTTGCGTTGGATGTATCCATTTGAACGTTTCATGAAAGTTTTAAAAGGCTATGTTCGAAATTGTCAACATCCAGAGGGTTGTATTGCAAAGTGTTATATAGCTGAAGAAGCTATAGAATTTTGTACCACGTATTTGGCAAACGTGAATTTCATTGGAGTACCATCTTGTAGAGATTATGGTATAAAAGATATTAGGGAGCCATTACCAGGAGGGTGGGTAGACAAAGTAGACCATAAACAATGGGAACAAGCACACCGCTATGTCTTAGAGAACACTTTAGAAGTTAAACCTTATATCAAGTAAAAATTCTAGAAACTTTAAATCTATTTATTTATTTATAATTTAATTGAAGAAATATTTTATACTTTAATTTCATAGTGAGCACATGGAGTACTTGAAATTAGAAAATCCAAGTAAATCAAGAAGACAAAAGTGGCTACAAGAAGAACATAGTCGCACATTTATTTATTGGCTTTGTGATAGAGTAAGTAATTACTTAATCAATTCTTAGTTTCTTTGTGGAGATAATCATATTTAAGCTTAAATTATTTTATATGTACAGGTAGATAGTGAACTCAAACTTCAAAATAATGGAGTATCAGACAATTTAAGATGGATAGCATATGGTCCTCGATTTGAAGTAATGAAATATTCTGGTTATGACATTAACAATCGGCATTATTGTACAAAAAATCGAGATATGTTTAAAGTTCACAATAATAGCGGTGTGATGATAGTTGCAAACACAATGCAAGTTGCTAGTAATCGTGACCAGAATCCAGTGATTAGTGATATGTGCTTTTATGGGATCATCCAAGAGATGTGGGATTTAGACTATAACAAGTTTAAGATTCCTGTATTTTTATGTGATTGGGTTGATAGTAATGGTGGTGTGAAGGTGGATGATTTAGGTTATATTTTAGTTGATCTTACAAGAATTGGTCATCGATCTGATTCTTTTATTTTGGCTTCTCAAGCAAAGCAAATATTTTATGTTGAAGATTAATCTGATTGTCGATGGTCAATTGTTATGCCAATACCTGCCAAGGATGATGGTCTTGATGATGAATTTTACCATGATGTCAATGTGGAGCAAGAAAAATTTAATAATTTTATGCCTAATATTTCCAATGATGTTATTAATGCGGATGAAGAAACCAATAGACGACTTGATTGTGATGGAATTTGGATTGAGAACTCCAAATGATGTAAGGTTCACATGTCTTATAATTTATGAAATATTTACTATTATAATTTATTTTATATATTGATTAAAAATAAAATATTAGTATTTGTTTTGATAGTGTATTACAAATATCAATTATAATAATTTTTCATATTTTTTTTAGGAATATGGACTCACCGCAGGAAAGCAATCAAGATGATCTAAGTCAATTGCCTTTGCATCCTCCAATAAGAAAACGTAAAGGAAGAAAAAAATGTAGTGTGAAACTTGATGATCAAGTAAATTGTTTGTGTCTTCCTACTGGTAATGGCGGTTTCAAAAATTCACAATCGAGTTCTCCTAAAGAGAAACATAAAGGAAGAGGTCGAACTATGTTGAAAAAAGTGATAAAAGCAAGAAGTAGTGGTCAGAAGATAGTTATCCAGTTCAATCAAAAATGAGTACCATATCAGAAAAATTGCTAGACATTAATGAGCTATATTGGTGTTTTGGCTAGGTCTATGGTTCCAATTGATATTGAGAGTTGGCATAAGGTGTCAAGAGATTTAAAAAATAAGATCTGGGATTGTACTTTGGTATGTATAGTATTGAGTATTTTACTAAAAATACATTATTTTGGTGAAATATACTTTGTTAATTTTTTTATAATTTTTTAAAATTTTGCAGGATATTTTTGATATTGATGGATGTCATAAAAAGAAGATGTTAACATATGCATCAACCAAATGGAGAGGTTTCAAGACACATCTAGCAAAAAAGTTCATCATTCCTCATCTTGAAAGTCCAGAAAACTATAAGGAACCACCAGAGGCATACAATTTCATTGAGCTTTCTCACTGGGAAATATTCATCAAACACAGAGTTTCTGAAAACTGTTTGGCAATTTTTTTTAGCTTTCAATTTTACTTAAATTATATATTAAATATTTATCTATTAGAGTATTAATTTTTTATTTTACTTATAGCAATTAAGGAAGGAACAACAAGAAAGACAATCACATAATAAGTATCCCCATCGACTATCACGTGCTGGATATGTCGACTTAGAAGAAGAATTGGTATGTATTTTATCAAAAAAATTTATATATATATAATTTTTAATTTTTTATCTTTTTATAATCCCATCTAGTTACAGTCATAAACAAGTTTGTTCTACAAAATTATTAATTGTTTATATATATATATATATATATATATATATATATATATATATATATATATATATATATATATATATATATATGTCTGTGTTTTTCGTTTTAGAATGAAGAATTTACAGTGATTGATATGTTTAAAGGGTGCGATCCACAATTGATCGCAACATTACATTAAGTTTAAGTAATGAATTATTGTATTGGTTATTGAAGATTAGTTGTTGTTTAAACATTTAAAGTGATTGATATGTCTAAAGGGTGCGATCGACAATTGATCGCAACATTATATTAAGTTAAAGTAATGAATTATTGAAGATTAGTTGTTGTTAAAATATATACAGTGATTAATATGTCTAAAGGGTGTGATCGACAATTGATCGCAACATCATATCTTAAAGTAATAAATTATTGAATTAGTTATTGAAAACTAATTGTTGTTTACACATTTCCAGTGATTATTATGTCTAAAGGGTGCGCTCGACAATTAATCGCAACATTATATTAAGTTAAAGTAATGAATTATTGAATTGGTTATTAAAGATTAGTTGTTGTTTAAACATTTACAGTGATTGATATGTCTAAAGGGTGCGATCGACAATTGATCGCAACATTACATTAAGTTTAAGTAATGAATTATTGTATTGGTTATTAAAGATTAGTTGTTGTTTAAACATTTACAGTGATTGATATGTCTAAAAGGTGCGATCGACAATTGATCGCAACATTATGTTAAGTTAAAGTATGAATAATTGAATTGGTTATTGAAGATTAGTTGTTGTCTAAACATTTACGGTGATCGATATGTTTAAAGGGTGCGATCCACAATTGATAGCAACTTTACATTAAGTTTAAGTAATGAATTATTGTATTGGTTATTGAAGATTAGTTGTTGTTTAAACATTTACAGTGATTGATATGTCTAAAGGGTGCGATCGACAATTGATCACAACATTATGTTAAGTTAAAGTAATGAATTATTGAATTGGTTATTGAAGATTAGTTGTTGCTTAAACATTTACAGTGATTGATATGTTTAAAGGGTGCGATCGACAATTGATCGCAACATTACATTAAGTTTAAGTAATGAATTATTGTATTGGTTATTGAAGATTAGTTGTTGTTTAAACATTTACAGTGATTGATATGTCTAAAGGGTGCGATCGATAATTGATCGCAACATTATATTTAGTTAAAGTAATGAATTGTTGAATTGATTATTGAAGATTAGTTGTTGTTTAAACATATATAGTGATTGATATGTCTAAAGGGTGCGATCGACAATTGATCGCAACATTATATCTTTAAGTAATGAATTATTGAATTAGTTACTGAAAACTAATTGTTGTATACACATTTACAGTGATTGATATGTCTAAAAGGAGCGCTCGACAATTAATTGCAACATTATATTAAGTTAAAGTAATGAATTATTGAATTGGTTATTAAAGATTAGTTGTTGTTTAAACATTTACAGTGATTGATATGTCTAAAGGGTGCCATCGACAATTGATCGCAACATTATATTAAGTTAAAATAATGAATTATTGAATCGGTTTTTGAAAATTAATTATTGTTTACACATTTACAGTGATTGATATGTCTAAAGGGTGTGATCGAAAATTGATCTCAACATTATATTAAGTTAAAGTAATGAATGATTCAATTGGTCATTGAAGATTAGTTGTTGTTTAAGCATATACAGTGATTGATATGTCTAAAGGGTACGATCGAAAATTGATCGCAACATTATATTAAGTTTAAGTAATGAATTATTGAATTAGTTATTTAAAATTAACTATTATTTACACCTTTACATTGATAGATAAGTCTAAAGGGTGCGATCTACAATTGATCGCAAATTATATTAAGTTAAAGTAATGAATTATTGAATTAGGTAAGAAAGATTAGTTGTTATTTAAACCTTTACAGTGATTGATATGTCTAAAGGGTCCGATCGAGAATTGATCGCACTATTATATTAAGTTAAAGTATCGAATTATTGAATTGGTTATTGAAAATTAATTATTGTTTACACATTTACAGTGATTGATATGTCTAAAGGGTGCGATCGACAACTGATCGCAACATTATATTAAGTTCAAGTAATGAATTATTGAATTTGTTATTGAAAACTAATTTTTATTAAAACATTTACAGTGATTAAATGTAATGAATTATTGAATTGGTTATTGAAGATTAGTTGTTGTTTAAACATATACAATGATTGATATGTCTAAAGTGTACGATCGACAATTGATTGCAACATTATATTAAGTTTAAGTAATGAATTATTGATTTTGTTATTTAAAATTAACTATTATTTACACATTTACAGTGATTGATATGTCTAAAGGATGAGATCGACAATTGATCACAACATTATATTAAGTTAAACCAATCAATTATTGAATTGGTTATTGAAAACTAATTCTTGTTTAAACATTTACAATGATTGATATGTTTAAAGGGTGCGATCATCAATTGATAGCAACATTATATTTAGTTAAAGTAATGAGTTATTGAATTGGTTATTGAAAATTAATTGTTGTTTGCACATTTAGAGTGATTGATATGTCTAAAGGGTGCGATCTACAATTGATCGCAACATTATATTAAGCTAAAGTAATGAAGTATTGAATTGATTATTGAAGATTAGTTGTTGTTTAAACATATACAGTGATTGATATGTCTAAAGGGTGCGATCGACAATTGATCGCAACATTATATCTTCAAGTAATGAATTATTGAATTAGTTACTGAAAACTAATTGTTGTTTACACATTTACAGTGATTGATATGTCTAAAAGGTGCGCTCGACAATTAATCGCAACATTATATTAAGTTAAAGTAATGAATTATTGAATTGGTTATTAAAGATTAGTTGTTGTTTAAACATTTACAGTTATTGATATGTCTAAAGGGTGCCATCGACAATTGATCGCAACATTATATTAAGTTAAAATAATGAATTATTGAATCGCTTTTAAAATTAATTATTGTTTACACATTTACAGTGATTGATATGTTTAAAGGGTGTGATCGACAATTGATCTCAACATTATATTAAGTTAAAGTAATGAATGATTCAATTGGTTATTGAAGATTATTTGTTGTTTAAGCATATACAGTGATTGATATGTCTAAAGGGTACGATCGAAATTTGATCGCAACATTATATTAAGTTTAAGTAATGAATTATTGAATTAGTTATTTAAAATTAACTATTATTTACACGTTTACAGTGATAGATAAGTCTAAAGGGTGCGATCTACAATTGATCGCAAAATTATATTAAGTTAAAGTAATGAATTATTGAATTGGGTAAGAAAGATTAGCTGTTATTTAAACCTTTACAGTGATTGATATGTCTAAAGGGTCCGATCGAGAATTGATCGCACTATTATATTAAGTTAAAGTATCGAATTATTGAATTGGTTATTGAAAATTAATTATTGTTAACAAATTTACAGTGATTGATATGTCTAAAGGGTGCGATCGACAACTGATCGCAATATTATATTAAGTTAAAGTAATGAATTTTTGAATTGGTTATTGAAGATTAGTTGTTGTTTAAACTTATACAATGATTGATTTGTCTACAGTGTACGATCGACAATTGATTGCAACATTATATTAAGTTTAAGTAATGAATTATTGAATTTGTTATTTAAAATTAACTATTATTTACACATTTACAGTGATAGATATGTCTAAAGGGTGCGATCGACAATTGGTCCAATATTATATTAAGTTAAAGTAATGAATTATTGAATTGGTTATTGAAGATTAGTTGTTGTTTAAACATTTATAGTGATTGATATGTCTAAAAGGGTGCGATTGACAATTGATCGTAGCATTATATTATGTTAAAGTAATGAATTATTTAATTGGTTATTTAAAATTAATTGTTGCTTACACATTAACAGTGATAGATATTTCTAAAGGGTACGATCGACAATTGATCGCAACATTACTTTTAGTTTAAGTAATGAATTATTGTATTGGTTATTGAAGATTAGTTGTTGTTTAAACATTTACAGTGATTGATATGTCTAAAGGGTGCGATCGCCAATTGATCGCAACATTATGTTAAGATAAAGTAATGAATTATTGAATTGGTTATTGAAGATTAGATGTTGTTTAAACATATACAGTGATTGATATGTCTAAAGGGTACGATCGAAAATTTATCGCAACATTATATTAAGTTTAAGTAATGAATTATTGAATTACTTATTTAAAATTAACTATTATTTACACATTTACATATATAAATATGTCTAAAGGGTGCGATCGACAATTGATTGCAATATTACTTTTAGTTTAAGTAATGAACTATTGTATTGGTTATTGATGAGTAGTTGTTGTTTAAAAATTTACAGTGATTGATATGTCTAAATGGTGCGACCGACAATTGGTTTAAGTAATGAATTATTGTATTGGTTATTGATGATTAGTTGTCATTTAAACATTTACAGTGATTGATATGTCTAAATGGTGCGACTGACAATTGAACGCAACATTATGTTAAGTTAGAGTAATGAATTATTGAATTGGTTATTGAAGATTAGTTTTTCTGTAAACATATACTGTGATTGATATGTCTAAAGCGTACGATCGAAAATTGATCGCAACATTATATTAAGTTTGAGTAATGAATTATTGAATTCGTTATTTAAAAGTAGCTACTATTTACACATTTACATTGATAGATAAGTCGAAAGGGTGCGATCGACAATTGATCGCAATATTATATTAAGTTAAAGTAATGAATTATTGAATTGGGTATGAAAGATTAGTTGTTATTTAAACGTTTACAGTTATTGATATGTTGAAAGGGTGCGATCGAGAATTGATCGCACTATTATATTAAGTTAAAGTATTAAATTATTGAATTGGTTATTGAAAATTAATTATTGCTTACACATTTACAGTGATTCATATGTCTAAAGGGTGCGATCGACAACTGATCGCAACATTATATTAAGTTAAAGTAATGAATTATTGAATTGGTTTTTGAAGATTAGTTGTTGTTTAAACATTTACAGTGATTGATATGTCTAAAGGGTGCGATCGACAATTGATCGCAACATTATATTAAGTTTAAGTAATGAATTATAGAATTTGTTATTTAAAATTAACTATTATTTACACATTTACTATGATAGATTTGTCTAAAGGGTGCGATCTACAATTGGTCGCAATATTATATTAAGTTAAAGTAATGAATTATTGAATTCGTTATTAAAGATTAGTTGTTTTTTAAACATTTACAGTGATTGATATGTCTAAAAGGGTGCGATCGACAATTGATCGCAACATTATATTAAGTTAAAGTAATGAATTATTGATTCGGTTTTTGAAAATTAATTATTGTTTACAGATTTACAGTGATTAATATGTCTAAAGGGTGCGATTGACAATTGACCGTAGCATTATATTAAGTCAAAGTAATGAATTATTGAATTGGTTATTGAAAACTAATTGTTGCTAACACATTTACAGTGATAGATATTTTTAAAGGGTGCGCTCGAAAATTGATCGCAAAATTACATTAAGTTTATGTATTGAATTATTATATTGGTTATTGAAGATTAGTTGTTGTTTAAACATTTACAGTGATTGATATGTCTAAAGGGTACGATCGACAATTGATCGCAACATTATATTAAGTTTAAGTAATGAATTATTGAATTTGTTATTTAAAATAAACTATTATTTACACATTTACAGTGATAGATATGTTTAAAGGGTGCGATCGACAATTGGTCGCAATATTATATTAAGTTAAAGTAATGAATTATTGAATTGGTTATTGAAGATTAGTTGTTGTTTAAACATTTACAGTGATTGATATGTCTAAAGGGTGCGATCGACAATTGATCGCAGCATTTTATTAAGTTAAAGTAATGAATTATTGAATTGGTTATTGAAAAATAATTGTTATTTAAATATTTACAGTGATTGATATGTGTAAAGGGTGCGATCGACAATTGATCGCAGCATTATATTAAGTTAAAGTAATTAATTATTTAATTGGTTATTGAAAATTAATTGTTGCTTACACATTAACAGTGATAGCTATTTCTAAAGGGTGCGATCGACAATTGATCGCAACATTACTTTTTGTTTAAGTAATGAATTATTGTATTGGTTATTGAAGATTAGTTGTTGTTTAGACATTTACAGTGATTGATATGTCTAAAGGGTGCGATCGACAATTGATCGCAACATTATGTTAAGTTAAAGTAATGAATTATTGAATTGGTTATTGAAGATTAGTTATTGTTTAAACATATACAGTGATTGATATGTCTAAAGGGTACGATCGAAAATTTATCGCAACATTATATTAAGTTTAAGTAAGGAATTATTGAATTGGTTATTTAAAATTTACTATTATTTACACATTTACATTGATAAATATGTCTAAAGGGTGCGATCGACAATTGATCGCAATATTACTTTTAGTTTATGTAATGAATTATTGTATTGGTTATTGAAAATTAGTTGTAGTTTAAACATTTACAGTGATTGATATGTCTAAATGATGCGACCGACAATTGATTGCAACATTAAGTTAAGTTAAAGTAATGAATTATTGAATTGGTTATTGAAAATTAGTTGTTGTTTAAACATTTATAGTGATTGATATGTCTAAAGGGTGCGATCGAAAATTGATCGCAACTTTATGTTAAGTTAAAGTAATGAATTATTGAATTGGTTATTGAAGATTAGTTGTTGTTTAAACATTTAAAGTGATTGATATGTCTAAAGGGTGCGATCGACAATTGATCGCAATATTACGTTAAGTTAACGCAATGAATTATTGAATTTGTTATTGAAGATTTATTATTGTTTAAACATTTACAGTGATATGTTTAAAGGGTGCGATCGACAATTGATCGCAACATTACATTAAGTTTAAGTAATGAATTATTGTATTGGTTATTGAAGATTAGTTGTTGTTTAAACATTTACAATGATTGATATGTCTAAAGGGTGCGATCGACAATTGATCGTAATATTATATTAAGTTAAAGTAATGAATTATTGAATTGATTTTTGAAGATTAGTTGTTATTTAAACATTTACAATGATTGATATGTGTAAAGGGTGTGATTCATTACATTATGTTAAGTTAAATCTTTGAATAGAAATATAATTTTACCTCCCTTGAGTTGTTAGTGATAATGATAGGAGATGGCTTTAGCAAACGTCTGTCAAATGGTTCGGCTCTGACCCATCCGTATCACCACGGTTACGGATCTAAAAAAGTTCACATTAAAATGGTCAAAAAATTTAGGTTCATATCTATTCGCGAACCGTGAAGAAAAAAAAAAAAAAAGAAAACTGTTAAAACCCATCCGTGGTATTAACACTATTATATTAAAACTAGTAAATATGTCCGCTTTGTGCGCGGTATAAATAGTTTGAAATTTTATTATTATTATTAAATATATATTTTTATTTTTATTATTATTTTATTAAATATTTGGTGGTTAATTTTTAATATTTTAAATTTTAAATTATTTACATAAAATGAATAAAATATTTTGATATTAAAAAGAAAAAGAGAGAATACAATAATATGATTATAACTTTTATTATATATAACTCTATCCTATTTTTTAAATAATTGTTATGAGATCTATGTTTTCAATCATTCCAATTTGAATTTCAAATTAACCATCCATATTATTCTTTTATCACGTCTTTTATCATTTATATAATTTTATGGGAAATTTCCAAAAAACTCCCAAATTCCCAAACTTTTTACTCTGATCCCCCGGTTTTGCTAAGATTTGCTAAACCACCACCAAACCAGAAACCAGCTCAGGTTTCTGTTAACTGTACATATTTTCTGTTAAATGTGTTTGTTAATTTGTCAAAACCTCCCTTTGTTGCTTTTTTTAGTTGGTTTTGGGCGGCTGCTGCATGTGATTTGATAATTGTTATTATTTTATTGGTAAAAGACAATTTGTGAAATAACTGAAAAGCCTCTAAATTTCAAAACGGTCATATTTGACCGTTGATCAACGGTCATAAATAGATCTGCTTTTACTCAGATTACTCACCCATCCAAATATTATATAAATTGAGGCTTACATAGCAGTTTAAAAAAAAATTCCCATTGCACAATATACACAATACTTGTTGGAACTAAATATGCAGAATGACAAAAATAAGTAACAACGTTTGGTAGCGGTATCAGCAAAATAAGTCAAAAACAATCTTGCAGACTGTTACATACATAACAGAAGCTAAAGCGTTTAGTAGCAGCAACAGAAAAATACAACAGAAGTTTTTCCCCAGCAACAACAAATAATCTATCAAAAGTTTCATTTGACAGCCTACTGCAGTAAAGTATACAATAGCAACATCTATTTCAATTAAGAAAATTTGCAACATTGTACCTACCTAAATAGCAGCATTCGATAGCAGATATGTTTAGAAATAACTTAAACGGCGGTATAGTCAAGTATAGGAATAGAAGATGCTACCGTGGAAAACGAGCTCTTATTAGAATTTCCGAATCAAACGAGAATCCAAACAAACTATATTTTCACTGTTTGGATTGTCACTATTTCAGATGGTGGATGCCTTATGAGAATGAGATTGATATGGAAATATTATAACAATGCATGATGTCTTCTGTAGAATATGAAGCAGTACATGCTCAGGAAAGAGGAAGATCTAACTGCTGTACAAAGTATGATTTTGGTGCAATTGCAGTTCTAATATTAATCTTATCATTGTTGTCCTATCTAATTCTGCAGTTCTAAACTTGTAGTAGTAGGGGAATGTAGTAAGATTATTTTCTATCATCTCTATCTAATTATGCAGCATTAAACTTGTAATGATGGATGCATGTCCTATCTAATTCATGTTTTTTTTATGAATGTCAGTTTCCATATGTCCTAATTTGTTTGATTAAGTATGATAATGCTACATATACATATAGATGTCCTATAATCTAAATGTAATTTGTGAGCAAGACATAATAAACCATCAGTAGCATGTATTCTTTGGATGCATTTTGTTCTCCTCTTATCTGCTTGATCCCGTGTGGAGTCGGGAATTTGATTAGCTGGTGGTACGTTGAGGGTATGGCTTTCATCCCATGAATCCAGGACCTTCCTAAAATTACGTTACAGGCAGAATTGGAACTTATTACCAGAAAGGTGGTGTGGAGGTTTATTCCTTCTGCGTATACCGGTAATTTGATTTCTCCAATGGTGGAGGTGGCTTTTCCGTCAAAGCCTACGAGGGAGACAGCCTTCCTACGCATCATTCTTTCGTCCAGCTGCATGTTTCTGAACGTCTCCATGAATAAGATATTGGCTAAGTTGCCGTTGTCGACTAGTACCCTCTTTACTGTCAGGTTTGCTATGGAGATTTTGATCACCAAAGCGTCGTGGTGAGGTGCATTTGTTTCTCCGGCTTCTCCTTCGGTGAAAGTGATGGAGTAATGGTTGTTCGTGTCCTCGCTCCTGATGCTGTATATGCTCTGAGTTTCTCTGAGCTTTCTCTTCGCGGCAGAGCTTGTCAGTCCGCATATATCGAATCCCCCAGCTTTCATGTTAATCACCCTTTCTTCCGCATTTGCTACTGGGGTCAGGTTCATCCGCTGTCGGTTTTTGTCGGCTTCGTCCGCAATTTTCCGCCCTTTCTCAGTCAAGTATTCCCGCAGGTACTCAGTTTTTATTAGCTCTGCAACTTCCTTTTTTAGGGTCCAGTACTCATCAGTATTGTGGCCGTGATCCCCATGGAATTGGCAGTATCGAGACATGTCCTTTCGCGCAGAGGGGTTCTTGGATTTTTCGGGCCACCTGACTCTGTCCCCTAAGTTTTTTAGTACCGTTAGGGCTTCCCTCGTGGGTATGGTGAGAGGGTATGGCAATAGTTCCTTTTCTCTTCGTATGGGATCGGGACCGTTGTAGTTTGGCCTGGAGGAGCTCCCGCGGCCGGAGTCCCTTCGCCCTCGAGAATCTTCACTTCGGGTACTACCGGTAAAGTCGCTTCGCCCTCGAGAGTTTGAGGAGCTTTGTGGTCCTCTTTGATTCTTAGGTTGGACTTCCTCTTCGTACTCCATCGCATCTTCTGCCCTTTCCAACACATCCTCGAATGTCCTCGGTTTTATGAGTTTGAGGCTTTCGTAAAATTTTGAGGTCTTTACGAGCCCTTTAATGAAGGCTTTGATGGCACTCTTGTCCCTACCATCTGGGATGGCCATCTTTGTCTGTTTGAACTTCCTTACGTACTGCCTGAGGCTCTCATTGGCTCCCTGCTTCAGGTCATAGAGGTCATCCACATCTTTTTCTTTTCCTCGGCTGTCGGAGAAGGATTGACAAACTTCGTGGCCAATGAGGAGAAAGATTTAATGCTTTTTTCAGGGAGGGCCCAATACCATCTTTGGGCGGTTCCGGTTAGGGTGGAACCGAAGGCTTTGCACATTATGGCCTCCAAATCTTCTTCTGGGATATTGCATGTCCTCATGCGAGTCTTGTAGTCAGCGATGTGATCTTCAGGGTCTATTGTTCCCTCATAAGGTTTCATACTAGGGATGGAAAACCTTTTCGACATTTTCGTGTCTAGGATCCAAGAGGTGAATGGGGTGTCGGAATAGCGTTTCGTCGAAGAACGCATTGTGACCCTTCTTCCCGAAGTTCGTTGTACCAGATCCTTCAATTCTCTGATTTCACGATCGTGGAGTTTTTCGCGGCTTCTTTTGGACGACGTCGGTCTCCTTTGTTCATCATCGGAACTGCTTGAGATGCTCCGTTCTAGAGTTCTGTGATTTTTCGTTGATTCGTCGCTTTCTTCTGACCTTTTGTCAGAGCCTTCTTCAAAGTTGAGCCTCTTTTTACGGAGAGGTGAGTATTTCCGGCTTGATCGCTTGGTTCTTCCCTTGGAGGAGGCTTTTCTAGATTCTGCTTCTTTTTTCCACAATTCTCTTTCTTCCTCTGCTTTCTTGAGCATCTCAGTCATGATGGCGAGTTGCTCTTCCGGCATCTTTGGAGTTTGGTCTTCTACGATGATGGTGTTGGGATTTGCCAGTGCCATGTTCGACGGGAATGGAACGGGGTTAGGGTAATTCGGAAAATTAGGTTTTGTTATTTCTCTGAGATTTCAGCCTCGTGTGTGAGGTTTCGTAGCCCCACGGTGGGCGCCAAACTGTGGTGTCAAATAAACCACAGCCAAATATTAGGCTAAGATTGCTTGAGAAAATAGCTAAAAGCTTACAGAGATGATCTCACAGAGTTTAGCTTCTAATGAATAAAAATCGGATCCTTTCACAATCATCCTTACCCCCTATTTATAGAAGGTGTTTGGGTCCTATTTCTATTTGGATTGGGACTCCTTATTCTCCTTGAATTCGGTCTTCTTTTCGGACTTGGTCTTTTTTTGGGCTTGACTCCTTTGTTGGGCTTGGTTTCCTTGTTGGACTTGGTTTCCTTCTTGGACTTGGTTTCCTCTCTGGGCTTGGGCTTGTTGGTGCTATCCGGGTTTGTATTAGATTCTTCGGCCGCAGGGGTTGTTTCAACGTGCTTGGTCTCTTTTCGGCCGCAGATATGGCGAGTCCCCTTCGGCCGAAGGAGCATTGATCCTCTTCGGCCGAAGGTCTTGCCTATGCTTTTAACTTGAGTTTATTTTTCGATTTGTTGAGGGTCCACAACTTTCTGAGACTGCAAGTTGTTATCCTACCACAAACTCGAGCGTGCAAAACATTTGAAACTTTTATTATTATTATTATTATTATTATTATTATTTAAAATTATGTATAATTTATTTGTAATGTTATGGAGCTTTTAAACTTTTTTTTTTCCAACTAGACATCAAATTTAAGTTTATTAGTAAAGTTTTTGGAGTTTGTTTGTATGCAATTTGAGAACCAACTTAATAATTTGATTATGGTAATTGAGAAGATTAACAACTTTCTCATATATATAGATTTGTTTTATTATATTGATTTTGAAATAATTATTTTATAAATATAAATTTGACAAACGGTGATTCCACAAAAGTTTTTTAATAATTATATTAATTGTGAAAAACTTAATTATTTTCACATAACCAGTATAAGATCTGTACTTCAATAACCAGTACCATTGGAATCAAAACCGGTAAAAGAACCGAACTAGAACTACACTGAAACCGGTACTTATTCTAAATACTACCAGTATCGATACCGAACTCTAAAAATAAGAACCAGTAATTCGGTTCTGTTATCAGTTCCTTCAAGGAACTTGTCTCACTCATCCATAAGAGCTCTATATTTTGTTTAAATTAGGACAACTTAGCAACCACAAGAGTCGTAAGAAATTATTTCTCAATTGTATATATGTATATCATTCAACTATTGAAAATAACTATTGAAAATCTATCCCAAAGTACCTATTTAAATTTGTATTCTCCAATGACAGTTTTATTTGCGGGGCCACCCACACCATACCTGTATGGTAACTGGCCTAAATGGGCAAGAAAAAAATATAAAAAATCATATTCACAGACATAAAATATAGACCCCTGCTTACACATATGAGCACACAAAATTGACAGCCCTATCTCTATCCAATCTCTTGTCTGGCTTAATCTCTATCTATCCACTGTTGTCTGGCTTACATTCTTTTTTATTTTTTATTTTAAATTTTTTTTTAGAAGTATACTTATTTCATAAAAAAAAAAAATTACAGAATTATTTGATCAAATAATCTGGTATTCCAAAAATTCACTTTTGAAAATTTCTAATTAATAAAACTAGAACAAAAATATGGACTTCAATAAAAGTTACTAGTTATATTTCGTTTGTAATCTTCATTTTGTTTCTTGTTTTTCATAAAATATATATACTTATTTTGTTTTATTATTTTCAATTTATTTATTATATATAAACCTCATCCTAAACTTTTCAAATGAGCTCTGCATTTAAAGATGTCATTGTGCTGCTACGGTATAAACAGGACATAAGAAATCATACATTTTCTTTTTAGTAAAAATTCGCAAAATTAGATCCTATCAACTTTTTTTATTTTAGTTTTAGACCAACTCTAAAATTTTTTCACTTTTAAACTTTTTTATAAAAAAATTACAAAAATAAACTTTTCAAAAAAAATTTGCACAAATTGAACTTCCCGGTATGTACTACCCGGAAGCAGGCAAAATTTTGTTAGCTTCCCGGTGTCTAATACCGGGAAGTAAAAAATCATTTCCTGGTATTACACACCAGGAAACAGATCCTGGTATTACACACCAGGAAACAGACAAAAATCAAAATCAGTTTCCTGGTGTGTAATACCGGGAAATGATTTTTTATTTTCCAGTATTACACACCGAAAAACTAAACTTCAATTTATTCTATTTCCAGATATGTAATACCGGAAAGTTATTGTGTATATTTTTTTTAATATCGAAAGGTAAGATGGTCATTTTGATCTACTATTGAAAAAAAAAATTTTAAAATTTAGTTTTGTAAAAATTTTAATATTGGTCTAAAAATATAATTTTTTAATAAAAAAGTTCAAAAGTGCAAATCACCCTTTTCTTTACTATTAAAGACACGTCAGCGACCATTATGGTTCACCTAGACTAAACACCGAAACCACTAACTTCACATCCAATACTCCAAACTAACAAAGCCCAGTTGCCAAATTTATAATTACTTTGGGTGAAAAAATGATAGAAAACAGGATTACTTTTAAGCAGTGGGGTAAAAAGAAATTTGCCCCAATGCCAACTTCAAAATTTAAGCTCCTTTCAGAGTGAGCTATACGACTGCAGACAACAAAATAGCCCCTGAACTAAACACAAACCTGGAGTCAGTTAACAAGTAAAGAATATTGTCACCTTAGATTGACTAAACATAGGTGTCGATTAATGATTTTCTCATCTCGTCGACAATGGCACTTGGCTGAGCTTCCCTCAACTTGAAAACACTTTCTATGACAGAGAGTTCAGTAGCAGTGGTGTCTGTCCCACAGAAGGCTGTCCAGTCATTCACAGTCATGCCAGCAGCAATCACTTCACTTCCACGGTTAACAGTACCAGCCACCAAAGGAACTTGAAGGAGAGTTGAGAGCTCATCCAAGTCTTCGATGGATGTATGAGGATGTACCTGCCAAGACAAGAACCTAAAGTTTATAAACAAGAGTACATCATGAGTATCTAACTTATTTCAAAAGCTACAGTTAAATGCTTACCAAGCCACCTCTATTGGAGAATGCACAGTAACTGCCAACAAGAATATTACCAGCAATTGTCTGTCTGAAAACTTCCACTCCAAGAACATCTGCAATCAGTTCTTCTGTTTCCTGAGAAAAATTACAAAGAAGTCATGTTTACATCACCAACACAACAATTCAAATTGGCTGGCAAATTGTTCAAGTTCTAAATTGCTACAATAAAAACAGGAAAGACTACTACCAATAAATGCCAAGTAAAATAAAATTTTAAAACAAAATAATAGTAATAAAAAAAACTTTTTAATACTGTCATAAATTAACAAACTAAAGCGAGAATGGAGAAAGAGAAAAGTTAACTTTCCCTAAGAAGAGAAAGCGAGAATGGAGAAAGAGAAAAGTTAACTTTCCCTAAGGAAGCCTATGATATTAAAAGATTTAAAATTTTCATTTTCTATGCTATTTAAGAAATTTTATACCTATGTTTGGTTGAAATTAATAATGATAGTAAAATAAAAGGCAAAATCATAAAGGGATTGAACAAATTAAATGGGTCTCTCAAAGAAGTTGGATGGTAAACCATCAAATTGTTAGCTTATCCTAGAAGACAAGAAGTAGTTTTGCCAGCTAGGAGAGAGGAGATAAGGGAACTCTCGCTGTAGGACGCGAAGCTGCACCATAAGTGAGGTGAGGTCAGCTAATGTTCTTATTATCAGAGAGCAGTGGGAGGGATTAGTATGGATTCTAGGATTGTTTTTACGAGCTCAGACTGCAGATGAAGGGTCTCGAATTCCATACTCACATGTAATAATTTCTGTTTAGCAACCAAATCTGTAATTTATTCAATCAATTTCAACTTGAATTGTTCTGGGTTCTATCACAATGAACCACTTCTATGCCAAATCCTAAGGAATGTTGAACATACACGTTTTTCTTCACTCAACAAACTTTTAATCTTTTAGATTAACTTGTGTCTATAAAAGTGTGTGTCTATAAAAGTGACAACTCTGGGATAGTTAATGTCAATAAAGAGACATTTATAAGGAGACATGTGATTAGATTTGGTATAAGTCCAGTCCCTCAGCACTGAGACTGAAATTTATCATTTCTTTCTGAACATGGGGGAAAGGAAACAGAGGAAAATATGGTTCAGTACTTAATTTTCGGACAAACTTATTAGTTTATGAAGTCAACTGTGGAACAGAACAGAGGGAAAAACTAGAAGAAAAACTTTGGATAAACAATAACGAATATTACCTTGTCAAGATCAGTATGAGTAAGGGCTACATGGTCATTGCAGGCAATGCAATTGCCCAAGGCAGATAGCCTCTCATCCACACGCTGAACAACAACTTGGTCAGGTAGACTATTCCTTAAGTGTTGAAGTTCTATGAAATCATAAAAGAAAGAGATGAGCAACAGTCTCACAGATGTATAACAAACTAACAAACCAAAGAACAATGGTTCATCATTTTCAGAGAGAATAAGAATTCTAATCATCATCTAAAGTAGTTTTCCGGTTAACAATTATACACAACATGTATTTCCCAAAAATTTTGTAATTATAAGCAAACTAATGGCAGTTTAGCAATATCACTCTATAAACATCTAGCATGCTACATAATCATCCTACTGCATGAATGAAAAAAGAAAAAGCATAATCAAGATGATTGTAGAAACATTAGCTGCTATATGTAGTTATGTACAACTGATACTGCATAGATAGTCAAGGTTATGTAAAATATACAGCTATAGTCACAGTGATTCTCAACTATACACGATGTTACTGAAGCTAATAGTATACTAATATCTCAATGTAATAGTATTGACCATATTCTAAGAATAAAGACAAAAGCATATACTTTTTCAAATCAACAGGTAATCACACTAAAACACCGACTGATTTGAGCCTAAAAGATTTACCTTGATCTGTGGTAGTGTGTGGCAAGAGAAGACCATTTTTGTTTCCTGCAAGTTAATGGGAAAACAGGAACAACAATTAGAAAGCTACATACACAAACTGCATAAGAACTTAAAAACCAGTGGGTAGTAAATTTTAAAATAAAATTTTCTTGCTGCTATACTTGAAAGACCCACCAGCACAGAGCCGACCAATAATCCTAGTGCCACCAATGGAGGTTTTTACAACTGGGATAACATCGGCTAACTCAGACTCAAAAGCACTGCATGAAAAAGATCAAGTTAAATAATAACAGACTTAATCTATTTAAAAATAACTAAAATTTAAAAAGGAGAAGAAAAAACACCTGTAGAAGCTCTCTGAACCTCCAATAGCAACCAAACAATATGCATTAGTGAGCTTGGAAAATACACCAACCTCACATGAATTCTCAAACATAAGCCCTAAATTATGACCACGACCACAACGAGAACAAACAGTATTAATTCCATTTCAGAATAATGCTGAAGAAGATAATTGATAAACCAGTCATCATATGAACTTACTGGTTGCCATGATGTGAAATTAACTGGAAACGAACAGACCACACAGAAGCAAAAATAGGAAAACCTACAATCACGAAACAATGATATGGTGAGACATTAAAGAAAATGATTATGAACATATTCGAAACCCCAGTACGTAATAGCAGAAGTAGAAAGAAGAACTATTAATTGAAAGCTCATCATTTTAAAAAAAATTAACAAGAACAATCTTAAACTCTGAAGACATCCATAATTAGATGTATGATGCCAATCATGAATTAAACCAGTTTCTATGCAATATCTAACATCAATACCCTCTATGCACATACAGTATCTGTCAGAAAACCTATCCAACATTAATTAACTAAAGGGAAATAGTGGAAACCAACCGATGAACTTCTTTGCTGGAGGCTTAGTCGGAAAAGGAAGCTTGTCAGAGGCCTTTTTCGTTGTTTACGATTTAGGGTTTCCAGGTAACGACGACAAACGAGAAATCAGAGTAATGGCTTTAGCATACACTCCCTTGGTATTAATGTATTCCGGGTACTATTCGGGACAAAGATTTGTCCTATTTTTAAAAAGAGTCCATTAGGTTATGGCCACTTTTGAAAAGTTTGCAAAATTAAATTTTGATTTTCACTATATAGATCAATTACAGCTATAGACCAATTACAGCTGTCAGCGTAATTCACAGACTGTGAGTATAATCCACAGCATCTGTGAATTATAAAGCATCTATGAATTATAAAGTTTCAGTAGTATTTTGGGAAACTTGGTTTTTGGAGTGAAAACTAAACTTTTAAAAGACTGTTTTTATATATTTTTCAAAACAGACCTATAATTATATTTTAAACTTTAAAAAGTCCATTTCTTAAAATTTTCACTTTTAAAAAATTAGGTTTAAACCAAGCACTTAACTATTTTAATTTTGATTTTATTTTTTAAATTGGATAGGGAACCGGCTCGCGCACCTCAAATTTAATAATAAATATTAAATCTATCAAAATTATAAAATATAATTATAATTATATACGTCGATATAATAAATTAGGTAAAAAATATTATTAAATATTATAAAAAATTTATCAGTGACAAATCGTGTTATTGTGTTAAGTCAGAGTTCACCCCAATACTGTCTTGTTTGGGATTGCTTCTGCTTTTAACTTCCGTCTGTAGAAGAAGAGAAGTAGAAGCAATTTTCAGGAAGCCAATATTTTTTATTTCATCTGGAAGAGCTTCTGGGATGCCAGAAGCACTTCTGCCAGTTACCCAAACACCATTTGAAACGACTTTCTGAAGCCGGAAGCCAAAAGCCAGTCTATCCAAACGGCGGATCGATTCATGTGAACACATTTGACCAATTTGTTAAAAAATAATATAATTTTATTAAATATTATATATTAATTTCAATAAATTAAATAGGTATAATTATAAATATGGATAATTTCATTTTTATTATTTGTTGCTTCTATTTACTTTATATAGCCTAACCCAACTACAAAACATCACAAAAATAAACTTTTAAACTTTTACTTTAAAAAAAATTAAATTCATGATTTTACCTTTATGTGATGACTTTTTACACTGATTCATGAATATATGAAAGTGAGTTATAAGAAGAAAATGTGAAGTTATAAAGGGTTAGTTTTGAAAATCAAAATTTAGATGAATGTAAATAAACTTTTTTTTTCTTTTTTTTTTTGAATATTTAAACTTTATTTAATTTATTATATATAGATTTTCCTTATAAAAATAATATCAAATGTAAATAATAATATTGTACTATTAACATAATATATATGTATATATAAACATTCAAATCAAAGGTTTTATTGTCATATATTTACTCAGAACTATTATAAATTAATAGTTTAATGGATGTAGTCATTTGGAACTACAACACAGCTAGGTTCAACCAGGAATCAGTTGGACCATTAAGAAACGATTTAAGGTCGCTCAGATAAAAGATCTTGCAATAGACAAATAAATGAGATATGAAATCTTTGGGACTTTGGCATGGTGTTTTCCTTAGGCACTCTGATGCTCAAGTTAGTAATGCCCTTTGAACAAAAATAACGTAGAGTGGACAAAGAGATAAAAGAATCTTATCTTTTATGTCTGTTTAGATTAACACAAAGAAGTTAGATCACCTGAGAGTTGAGATCTGTCGATGTATATAAATTGAGTTGTGTTGCTTGACTAATGTTGGAGTTTTAAAGTGTGATATTTTCAGAGATCTTAATAGATGGGGAATCGATCCTTTAGAATGACTTTGAATGGGCTATTTATAGGCAGTTTGAATGCTACTATTATGAGTGGAGATGATCTCGTTATCCTCGAGGCCGGATCCTTCACAGATCAGTAGAGAATAAATCGAATATTTGTTGGATTCTTCCTTACAGATGGTTGGGCCTACGCCTGGTTATTTGTTTGGGCTAACAACCCTTATGAACTTAATAACATGGTGGGTTTGATTGGGTCATTTGGCTTACCCACTTTTATTTTGATCTAGAAGACTTTTTTTTTTTTTTTTTTGGTGAGTTTGGTTCCGAGCGGCTTTATATTGACCACTATAAGATTATCATGTTGATCTTTTCATATCAACTTATTAAGCTTTAAACAGTTGAGTCGTATCATGTTCAAATTGCCACCTCTAATTAATTTTTTTTTTAAATATGATTCTATAAATAATAATATATATATATATATATATATTATTTCCAATGAGCTCAGGTGGACATTAAAAAAATAGTAAAAGAAAATGACTGAACCCAATTTATTAAAGTTCAATGTCGAGATTCAAGTCACTTAGATAGATGTGGAATTTATAAATCTTTGTAGCAAATAAATAGGAAAAAAAACTTTTAAAAAAACATAATGGGAAAAAATGGATAATTTAAAAGAATTAATCACCATAATTTAATAAAAAAATATTTATATAATCGATTTAAAATTTAAACTTAAAAAAATAAAATAATTTATCATTTATTTTCTTAATTTACTTGTACGTTTTCGATATAATCAAATATAGATATCAATTAAGAAAAATAAATATAAATTCTGTCATTACCTGAAAAAATAGAAGTTATTTCCATATCTTATTTTATTTTATTTTCTTTTAAAAGAAAACAATGAAAGAAAAATAAACAAATTCAAATTAAAGTGAAGTTTAAATTTTAAAACATCTTTACCTTTTATTTTCTAAATTATACTTATATTTTGGATTTAATAAATATATAATCAAATTTACTATGGTTGATTTTATTTAATTTAAATATCAAATTTAATTTTAAAAATTAAAAATAATTTATTAATTTTAAAATAAATGTATTTTTTTTCTTCCACCAATATCTTTTTTCAATTTTAAAAAGGGATAATATAACCTTGAGTACCTAAAGTTGTGTAAAATTTTCACTTAGGTACTCCAACATTTCGAGGTTCCATATATGTACTCCAACTTGCAAATTAGATTTATATATAGGTACTCCAACTTTACGATGTTTCATATAGGTACTCCAATTTGCAAATTAGATCCTTATATAAGTACTCCATCTTTGTGAGGTTTCATATAGGTATTCCAATCTTTTAGCGCCACGTCATCCCGAGGATCTAAATGACCTATAATTTGTAAGTTGAAGTACCTATATGAAACCTCGAAAATATATCATTATATATATATAAAATATAAAATTAAATAATAAATATAAAATATATCATTATTTTAATTTTATTATAACTTATTATGTCAATTTTTATAACTTATTTATATTTAATTTAATTGGTACATTTTATTAATATCATTTTATTTAAATTTAGTTTATTTTCTTAAATTTATTATTTTTATTTTATACAATTTTAACATCTTACATTCTAATATATTTAATTTTTCACTTTATAATTTTTGAAAATTTTATCTATTACATTTTAAGTTCCAATATTTATATTGATACATTGAAAATATGAGATATCACATTTAACCTATTAAAAAGTTTTAAGTTATATCATGATAATATATATATATATATTATATCCGAATATAATTTATGATATTAACTAGATAAATATATAAATGTTTAACGTTTGATAGAATATCCAATTTTATCTGATTGTTAAGATAAATTTGAAGAGATAAAATTGTTTATTATCATTTACCTTTTCTATTTAATCAATTCCAATATTAATTTTTTTTTAAAAAAATAACTTTATAATTTTTTATTTTATGTTAGATAATTATATTTTAAAATTAGTTTGTCGGAGATATATAAAAAGAAGAAAATATATGTATATTAAATTATAATCCAATTTAAAAGTTTATCTCGATATATTAAAATTTCTAAGATATTGTTGTGATATATATATATATATAATTGTTAAAGTAAAATTTAGATTAATTATTTAATTTTATATTTGTTGTTAAGTGGGTTTAGAATTATACTTAATAAATATAATAATATTAATTAATTTTCAATATATTATATATTATTGTACAAAATTTTATACTTTTAATTAAATTGTTGATGATTAAGTTGACAATATTAATTTTAATATATATATATATAATTAAATAATATCTTTAGATTATAAAATGATGTAAAAAGAAATATAAAATTACTATATTAAATTAAAAATTAATATTATCAATTCACCTAATATTTTTATGATAAATATACATTTAAAATAATTCAAATTTAATTAATAAGATAAATATTTAAATTCATATTTATCTTAACTACGTGGTGGTGGATTTCGATTTGATATCAATCTTCTCTCCATTATATATATATATATATATATATATATATATATATATATATATAAAAATCTCAATATTTTTATCATTGTTATTTTAGTGGTATTATATTTCTTTTGATAGTAATTTTTGTATTGGTATAATTTACATATGATTTGTATATGATTTTTTTTTTCAGCATTGTAAAGGGGCGAAATCAAGATAAAATAACAAATAAACATAAAGTTTATATCAAATGGAGAATATTAATTAACTTTTCATCTATGTCCTTGGTATGCTTCTAACCTTATTACTGTTATTATTTCATATATGTGGTGTCTTCGTTTTTCTTCAAATTTATATATTTTATCATTATATAAAAGTTGAGTAATTTGAGATAATTCTATTACGTTAGTTGGGTATTTTAAACCAATATGCAAATTTATTAATTTAAAAATAATTTAAATTAACAAGATAAATACTTAAATTCAATTTTATGTTAGTATGTGATAGAGTTTAATTTCATATCAATTTTTCCTTCACTATATATATCCATCACAATTATTTTAGTATTATATTTATTTTGATGATATTATTTTTTATCTCTATATGGTTTCAATGTATATGTTCATATTGATTTGATTATGTTTCTTATCATTGTAAGTCTTATAATGGTAGAAAGTCTATATAAAATAAGAGATGAACCCAAAGTTAGTTAAAGAATGGTGGTAATTTCATTTTTCATCTATGTTTATATGTTTTCTTATATGTTTCTTTTTTTTCCCTTTAAATTCATATATTTTTATCATTATATGAAATTTATGATGTTATATTTTATATACAAGGTGATGGAAGAAGAAAAGATGGTAGGAGAAAAGATAGGAGTTCATCAATTTTGAGTTTATACTAATTCAATTGATGAAGTCTTCAGATTCAAGTAGAACAATTATGTTTGTAATTTATTGTGTATGTAAACATGTAATTTATATTATTTATTAAATAATGTTATATTTATAGTTTTAATTTTTTAAAAATTAGTTTTAAGTTAGAATTAAAAATTATAATCGTTTACATTAATTTATTATTATTATTATTATACAAAAATAAATAAAATTAAAATATTCTCAAACTGCATCAACTTTATTTTCAAAAAGTATAATTATCTTTAACTTTTTATTTTTTAAAAAATAGTTTTAAGTTAGAACTAAATATTATAATCGTGTACATTAATTTATTATTATTATACAAAAATAAATTAAATAAGAATATTCTCAAACTACATATCTTTATTTCAATATGTATAATTATCTTTAGCTTTTATAAAATAAGTTTATACTTATTTTTATTACCTAAAGGAAATTATATATTTATATTTTAAAAAAATTAATATAATGGAAATCACCAATTTAATCAACCATTAACAATCCATATTGATGTTTTAATTTTTTTAATAAATAATATAAATTACATGTTTATATATATATAAAAGCAGAAAAGTCTCAGGACAAAACTGAATCCGACAATAAATCAGTATTAGTTAGACAAGAATTGTCTTTAAATTTAATGTAGCAGTTTTATAATTATCTTTATATATTTTTATAATTTAAAGATAATTATGTTATTATATATAGGGAAAATTACATAAAATGGACTACACAAAGTTTAAAAATTCAAAACTAAATCAATAAAACTTTATTTCTATTTTTGAGCCATCCAAACCTTGATTTTAAAAAATAGACCATCACAACTTCACAAATCCTCTTCACAGACCACCTTCACACCTTCATAAATCAGTGTAAATGGTCTTCACAGAAGGATAAAATGGTCAATTTGGTTCATTTTTGAAAAGTGAAAGTTTGAAAGATTATTTTTATAAAATTTTTAAATTTGGGCTATATAATATAAATAAAAATTATTAAATAACAAAAATGAAAATAACCCATATATATATATTTAAAAAATAATACTTCCTCCATTCTAAAATTGGTGAAACATTAGCATAGTATTCACTACTTATCAATCAATTTGTTTCACATATTGTTTCTTATGTATTAAGAAACAAATAGTCAAGTGGGATCTTGTTTTATTCGTCTTATTGTCTACTTTTAAAATATTAAATTATTATAATTTTTAGTTATATATAATTAAAAATATTTACCGTTAAAGATAAATATTGGATAGTATGTCCGCAGGAAGTGTTTCACCTATTTTAGAACGGAGGAAGTATTATCAATTCAACTAATATTTTTATGATAAATATATATTTAAAATAATTCAAATTTAATTAAGAAGATAAATATTTAAATTCATATTTATCTTTACTACGTGGTGGTGGAGTTCGATTTCATATCAATCTTCTCTCCACTATATATATATATATATATATATATATATATATATATATATATATCAATCTGAATTATTTTATATCACCCTTTATACATTTGGTTTAATCTTTAATCTCATAAATTTAATTCTTATATAAATATAGTTTCAAAAATTATAAAATATAAAGTTAATTATATTCGAAATTATATGTATATTAGAAAATAATATAATATAAATCATTGCAATTTAAATGAAAATAAATTTTTAAAAAATCACATTTTTATTAATTATATAATATTTAAATTATTATTGTACCTATTATAATTATAACCTCATATAAATCAAAATCCTAGATTAACTAAAATATCAATAATTGGAATTATAATAGATGATAACAACCATTCTAATAATGTGATGACTTATCTACATTAACTAAACAAAGTTATCCATTAACTAAAATTCTCCACCAATTGTCTTTGGTGATCTGCATCCCTATAATTGTAATTCCATATTTATCTTCATATATTTTTAGATTTAAAATAATTATATATGTAATTAAAATTATCAACTCAATAAAAAATAAATTTTTATAAGTAAAAATATTATATATATATATAATATGAACACAGAATATTATAATATTATTATATTTATTCTATTAATTATTAATATAAATAACTCTAAACTCACCTAACAACAATTTTATAGTAAATGCAAAATTAAATAAGCACTAATTAATCTATTTTTTATTTTAAGAATCTTATAATAAAATTATATATATATATATATATTAATTACTACACCATATTCATATCTTAAAACTTTTAATATAGTGAGATAAATTTTAAGTTTATTACACTTCAAATATAAATTTATTTACTTCATTTTATGTCGAAATATCCAAATTGATTAAATTCAAAACCAAATCCTTTATATTCAATTATGTAATAGAGTTGAATTTTATATCAACCTTTATACATTTACTATAACGCCCAACCCTCGCCCACGGCGGAGCCGCAGAGCGATGGTCGGAGCGCCATTTAATCCAATGCATTCAATACAATTCAATATAATAACGTTTGCAATAAATAGAACCACTATTTCAAAGTACTTTAATGTTAGTAAAATTCGATGAAATTCATTATTCAACAATAAAGAGTGGTTCCAATAATATCCTAACATGAAATCCAAATCCAACAAAAGAATATAAAGTAAATGTTTTACATTGAAATTCCAAAATGGTTCGATAGAAATGAAAAATGAACGAAATAGAATATGTGTGTTGCTATGATGACCAAAGTGGATGCAAAATGACCCGTACTAACTCAATCAACCTGTTAGTTTTCAAATAGAATAGACAAAAAGGAAAATAGGAAAGCTTAAGGCTATTAATGCCTGGTTAACAATTCCATACTCAAACAACCACAAGCATATGCGTCTTTATTAGCATACAATCATGATATTCACATACAAATGCACACTAACCAATACAATCATTAAGTTCATTCAATAACATCAATACATCATTTGTCATTTAATACTACATTTTATATATCATTTCATTTAATATATCCCACCTTTAATGAACATTTAATTTATCACACATTTAATGTCATTCAAATCATAAATCAATCAATTCAAAGAACATTTAAAGTTTTATAAAAGTGGGACACGGTCTGTGTGGTTTTACATGTCAGACAGTGCAAGGCTCTGTGGAAAATTGTGTCCGTGTGAGTGATTTTACACGTTCCGATTGATTTAACACGAGCAGACCGTGTAACATGCTGGTGGAGGTTTTCTTGGGCAAGGATAAACACGGAGCGTGTGGCGTAACACGGCCAGTCCGTGTAAGTCGCTGTTAATTTATTCCCTGAGGGGTTTTAGAACATGGTCCGTGTGAGGGCACACGATCAAACCGTGTTCGAGGCTGTTTAAACGTTTAACCAATTATTCAACTTGATTTTCCCACCTAGTCATTTATGAATTTGGGTCTTAGTGTCACCTAGTCTATAACTCCTCCCCATGTCATTAAATACACCAACCATACATGTTTTACAATATTTAAGGCAAATAAATGCTAAATTAAAATAAACCAACATTGAAATAATCAAACAAAAATATGGTGTTCAAACTTTATTATACCAAATCTCATTTGCCAATAATCAATATTTCAAAATATAACAATATATTTGTCAATAATCAATATTCCAAACTATAACAATGTATTTATCAATAAATCAATATTCCAAAATATATTAATATATCAATTATAGATTTTGACTGCCCCTAATCTAAATATTATATCGAAACAGAAAACAATAAGACTGAAGCCTGACAATAGGTTCGAAGACCGAAATCGGTAGTGCCGTTTAATCCCCCTCGGGACGGTCATCTACCTATGGATTCCAATAATAGATCCGAGTATCAATAATAACAATAGCCCGCATGCGGTGGTGCTGTCACACCCAATAGAAGTCGTCACTCCGGTTTCCAATAGTGGTTAGCTAAACCACGATTTACATACATTTCAATAGGCCAAGATCTCTAATTTTTCCTTAATGGCATGTAACTCCATCTCTATACCAATCTAAGAATAAGGGCAATCAATTATTAAGTAATTAAATACACATTTCTATTATATTCATTAGTTATCAATTCAATAGCCTATTAAAGGTATTAAAAACTAGGGGTGTTCATTCGGGGTTGTCCCGAACCAAACCATACCGAATTTTTGGTATTTCGGTATTCGGGACAACAAAAATTAGGCCCGAATACCGTACCGAATTAAAAATTTCGGTATGGTACGGGTTTGTTTGGGACGGTTCGGTAAATTTACCGAATCCCGATTTAGTTGAAATTATTATACAGTTATACTTGTATCAGGTTGTAACAAGAAATTAAAATAGGTTTGGAACTACAAAAATTGAAGCAGGTAATTGAATTTTGGTAATTCGGGACGGTCCCGAAAATTTGGGTTTTGTCCCGTATCGGCCCGTATACCGAATAACCAAAATCTATCTAACAGAATACCGACCCTAATAACAAATATTCGGTTCGGGCCGTCCCGAAATTTCGGTTTCCGGTTTGGTTTAGCCCGAACCGTGCACACCCCTATTAAAAACCATACTAGTCATCATGTGAACCCGTAGTAATTAACACTACCATGTTATGTTATGGTTCCAATATCCACATTTAAACACTTACATATAATAAATGCTATTAAATACAATGCATTTATTACATAATAAATACACATGTAATAAACACATGTCATTAAATTCATATTATTAATAGTGCCTAGGTAACATACTACAACAATGTTTCAATACACACCACAATCCATATCCAATCATCAATTCAACTACACAATAAACCATGTACACATTTATCCATGCATTAAAATCAATGTACACATTTAACTAGATATTCAAAATATTCAATATTAGGTATTCATTATTAAGTATTCAATATTCAAGATATTCAATATTAAATTTCAAACACAATTCCATCCATATGGTTATATATAATTAACCGGTTTAATGCACAAACAATAAAACACACAATATACAATATGTAGAGCTTAAAACAGAATTGCTAACCTGTCCTCCGTCGATTAGCTAAGCGCCGTCGGTTGGATTTCCACAGTCACCTATGTCGCCTAAAAATTTCAATTCACACAAGCATTTTATCAAACATTTGGTCTACACCAAGAACCAAACAATACAAACCCAATTTCCAACTCTTAATCAACCAAACTACCCTTCACAATTATTCTATCACCAATATAAAATCATCAATCAATCCCAATACGGTAAATCAAATCAATTTCTAGGGTTTCCTACATATCAATTTGAAAGAACTTTAATAGACAAATCAAATTCAAAGAACTAATTTACTAGTAATAAATCATGGTATCACTTTTGTAAATATGAAATTAGAAGTTAGGGTTTTAGAAAGACTTACCAAAGTCGTTGGGAAGAAACTTGAGAGAAACTTCAATTAATGTGTTTTGTGTTTTTGAAAGAAACAAAACAAATGAGAGTAATCTATTGACTTAGGGGTTTTCTAATGGGTCTCTTTTAAAAACATGGGCTATGGGCCTTTTTATAAAACAATTATAAAACATCTTAAAAATGATTTAACGATTTCTAAAATATTTTCTGCTCATGTAAAACTTGATTTTCATTTTAAATTCCTAAATTCACAATAACTAAATAGAAATCCTATCAACGTCTAATGTAGTATTTAAAATATCGTCTCCACAGGGATTGTTAGCTAAGAAGCATAATTGAGATTAAGATTCAAACTGAATTGCCAAAAGAATCTATTTACAAGTCGAATTGCAGAAATCATAACATGAAATGAATTATAGACACTAATGACATTCTCTCGTTGAAAACATAGGTCAATATTCTATTCTGTAAATGATCTGAACAATGAATACGCTAATCTACTAAACTTTGTTATCAATCAACTTCTTATGTATGCTTCAACTTAAGATCACAGTTTTACCTTCTAGATCATCATTAATGATCTATTAAAAGATCTCTCGATTCAGTTCAACAGATCTCAATTATACAGTTGCATATATCTCTATACTACAATGAATATATCTGTTAAGCATAATCTGTAAAAATTAGATCTATAGTCTATCTCTAGATCTATGATCCTCTGTTCTTAGATCCGGAGTCTGATCGCCATCTCTGGTCTAAATCAAACATCAAATCAGCAAGATTACGTAACTCTCATTCTTGTAATTCAATTAGCTCATGAAATTCAAGTAAAACTGACTTCAATTAAATAAGAAACATACAACTAGAGCAATGGTCATCAACAGAAGTTCGCAAATCAGAAGATCTTTTGGGTTAACATATTGACTTCAGCATATTCAATCAAAGCACAAATAATCATCAATATGCTTCTAAGATCTAAATCTTACCAAAGAAGATAAAAGCTAGACTCTGTCACAGTAGTTGCTTTGCTATCTTCAAGCTAAATCTCAATGATCGCAAAAACAGAATACGAATCTTTTTCAAGAAACTTCCTTGAAAATATTGAAAAAATCGTATAGAAGAATCTAGAATATTTTTCTAAGAATAACAGAATGTCAAAAGGTTCTTAAGAATGGTGATCCAAAAGATCAAAAGATTTTTTCCCCAAAGATATCGATCACTACATCTGAGTTACTATTTATAGAGTTTTGCTCAGTGACAATTTTGAAATAAAAACATCAAAGAAACACAAATTGGCGAAGTAGCAGTTTTCTTTACTTATGTCGCCTGTTCCTTCGCCTGAACTCAATGACTTTCATAAACCTGGCTTATCTTGATCGCCAAGCCATAATTCTTCAGAGGCGAAATGTTCTTCAGATAACCATTATATGTCGCCTAAAGCTCAGGTGAGAAAATCTTTCTTCAACATATCAATCTTCTATTCGAGAACATTCTAGGCGATATAATGTAGATATATGGTTGGTGTATTTAATGAAATACACTTCCCTTCATTTTCACTTTGGCAACATATACATGTATTGCCTCAGACATCGCCTTAAACATGACGAGATTCTAACTTCAGCGCCTAATGAAATCTATAAGAGTGGCGACATATAAAGGTGACTTGCCTCAGTTCTGATATTTTGGGCGACATTATCCAAACTTTGCCTCCCATATCACCTTCTTTTTTCAGCTAACAGCGATGTATGCAGGCGATGTTTATTTTTAAACAACAAATATTTCGCCTCAATTGTTGACTTTGGATGAAATTCTAGATGTTCCCTCTTTCTTCCGAATTCCACAACTTTCAGCTTCTTTTCCACTTCTTTTCATCAAGTCCGTGTCTCAGAATTAATAGTCTAGAATTACTAGAAATGTACTCAACTTTTCATCTTTTAAACTAATTTCCTTTACATTTAAGCTCATAAAAATTACTAACATATAGGTAAATTCTAGACTTATCAATTACCCCTAACTTAGCCATTTGCTTGCCTCAAGCAAACTAACCCAAAAATCTACTGAGACAGCAATTAGTGCAAACTTAATCATAATTCAAAGCAACTCATCAAATATATTTTGAAAATACCCAAACAGTGACCAACTCTTCTTTCAAAATTTCAAATCAACTAACTCAAAATTGGTCATTTTCTTCATGTTGCAAAGTATCTGAGAAGATCCAAGTATTAAATTTTTGAAACTACTTCCTCACTGTAGTCTCTCATAAGTGTTTAATCACTCAGAATCCTAGAGGTTACTCACACAATACACTAGTCACTTTAAGAATCAGAATTATGTACCAAGACAAATGTGATACTAGTGTTTCACAAGCACGTATGAAGAAAATTTTAAGAACCTCACGATCATTGAACTTCCTTCATACACTGCACAACACTTAGAGGTTCCTAAGTTCAGAACTGTCTATTTCTCTGCCTCAGAATCTCTTATTTGCTTATATAGGGAAAATGGGGTCAAGTTAGCTCATGAAAGAAAGGGAATTTCTTCAAGGATTCAAAGATTGGACTTACCACTAAATTCCTCTCATTCCCTCTACTTTTCACCCACTAGTGTTTCCCACTCACTGACACTTATTTATACTACATTTGCCCCCCCTTTTTTTTAATAAAGCAACTTTTTTTTTTCAGAAACACTCTTTTAGCAAATCCTCACTTCCCAATCTATTCATCCCCAATTTAATGGTTAGTCCAAAGGGTAGGATTGAGATTATATCTCCATCTTTATGGTTTGGACTGGATTAGGGACCAAAGAAAAGGTTTTTAAATAGAATGGAAACAAAATAGTTTACCTCACAAGATATCAAGGTCTGGTTATATCAAGCAGGCAAAGGTTTTTTTAGTAGTTTCACTCACTCTCTCAAATCAGATCATGTTCCTTGGCAAATTCGAAACAGAACTTTACCCGACCAATGCCCTGTGCGCTTGAGGAATGTATGAGAAATTCAAAGCAAACCTATGAAGGTTCTAATTCTAATAGAACAAAAACAGATCAGATAATGTGTTTAATAAGGAAGAGAAAAATATAACCTCTCTCATAAAGAAAAGGTGTGAAATAAAGCTCAAACCTCACATACCACCCAAGGTTTTCTCCACTCTTTCCTTATCAAAACTCATCAACTTATTCACAATTCAAATCTGACCAGAATTTATATCAGTGTTCAAAGAAATTTATCAAAAATTGCTCATAAAAAACTGCTTGTTTTGAACACTGATTTTTCTGTTCGAAACCTAATTTTATGAAAAACTGAATCGTTTTGAATTATAACAATGTAAGCTCAAACATGCACTCAGACCTATAATGTCCTAAAAAAAACTAAAAATTCAAACAAAATACGCAATTAAAACTACAACAAAAAGAAATTCAAACAACTAGAAACAATATTCCTAATAAGCAATGTGATTGCTACCCCACCCCCAACTTAAAAGAAAGCAGTGTCCTCAATGCTCAAGAGAACACAAAAGAATAGAAGGAGAAAAAGGGAAATAGAAAATAGTTAATTAGAGAGTTAATAGTGTACCTGGATGTCGCCACTACTAGTTATTATCTCGCCCAAAGTAAAGCAAAAACAAACAAGTGAAGCGAGAAGACTAAAAATATCAGACGAAAACTTGAAAGGAGCTAATTGATGGCGAAATAACTAGGTGACAGAACAAAGGGGAAATAAAAAGATATCGTCAAAACAGTCGCCTCTTACTAAAACAACCTGATTACCATTTAGGCGACATGAAAATACTTCGCCTGAGAAAACAAGATATAAATGAGGAGAGTCAAATATCGCCTTAAGCATTTGAAAAGCCCTACTCATCCTGTAAAACAACTTGTAAATTCATCATACAAGATATGATAAAAATCCAACATGAGAGATCGGCCTTGTCAAAATAACAGTGTTGGGAAAAATAACCCCCAACTTAAAACTTTGAAAATTCTCTGCACAGGTTACACAAAACAATCACATCACTCTTGTAACAATGAAAAATAAACAGACATATAAATCATTCACATTACTCTGAAAAATTTCAAAGAAAAGAAAAATAAAGACTCAAATATGCACATTACTCTTTACCAAAACATCAAAAGAGAAGAAAAATCACATTACTCTTGTATTGACAACACTATAAAAACTAAAATATAAGTAACTTTCAACAAAATGCAAAATACAATAGTAAACCAATTAATAAAAAATCTTCTAAATTAGGATCTTGATTTGGAGGAAGCTGTGGGTCTTGATGGCGAGATTTTGTTACTAATCTCTTCTTCTTAGGCCTAGTAACATATGGAGAAGTGGGTACTGCTTCAGAAGTACTGGAAATTTTCTTTTTCAACTTCAATTCATTCAAAACTATACCTCTGATAACAACATTGTCTGAAGATTTAGCTACAGCAGATCTCGTAATTCTTCTTGGGGTTTCTTGTGCATGCTCTTTAACAATAGCTTCCTTTTTAGTACTCTTCTTCCTTGAAGAAGGTTTGTTCTCAGCAATTGGTGATACAAGATCCTCATGATCACTTATTTCGTCAGGTTCTAGAGCCAAAATTTTTCGCTTTCTGCCCACAGAAGGAGGAATCACTAAGATGTCAGTTCGGCTGATGAACTCCCTCACCTGCAAGAAAAACTCAGTTATGTATTTATTTGGAACCACTAAAGCAGCAGTCGTGTTCCATGGAGATTTGTTAAACTTCCAATCCCAAATAAAAATAGAGCTGATCTCTATTGTAGAAGTCTGAAAATCCAATTCCACTGCACCTGGAGAAACTTGAGACATATGACCGGCATCTTCATCACTATCATCACCAACAAACACACGAGCAAGAAAATGTGACCATTTTTTACTAGTTCTCTCAGCAATCTCTCGAGCATATTCTTCATCTGTAATTAGATTGTCATCACTACCCACAGAACCATATGCAGAACCATCATCAAACTCAGCTTCAGAAGAATTTCCATTATTTTCAATGATCTGGCTAATAGAAATGGGTTCAGTATGATGGAAAGGAACTAAAGCCATGGAATCATCAGACTGTTCCATAGACTGACCATGAGAGAATATTCCCAATCTTGCCATATTGACTAATCTTTGAACCTCAGGATGCAACATATAAAGTCCTGGAATGTACTCGTCAATGGTCCGTGGTAAAACCTCAGTTGTACAATTTATAAGCCTCAAATTATCAGGAACTTGACAAGTGGAAATGCACAGTTCTTGAGTTGTCTGCTTTGCATTCTTCTCTGACTGGTCTTCCTCACCTAGGTGATCATCTTCTTTCAACTGAGAATTTGATCCCTCACCTGCTCCTGAATTGACACTGGTATACCTGCATCTTCAGCATAAAAAGCCAAAAATTTCCTTTGTTTTTCAACTTCTGCAGTATCAATCTCTTCACAATCTGAAGAGTCAGAATTCTCATCTTCCACCGGTGTAGGCTTCAATATAATTGATTTTCCCTTATTCAAATTTCTCTCATCAGCCTCTACAATTTGACTTACTACTAATTATGATGCTAAATCCAATTGTTCAACTAAACTTTGTCGAACAACAATCTCTTCAAATGATTGATCAGGCATCTCAGGCTGACTATCCACTAGATCTTCTTACTCAAAATGTAGATTCTCTTGATCGTCCATAGAGTCCTCTAACCTTGCTTGTTCCCTAATTGAAACTCCTTTAGAGAATTTAGCAAAACCAACTTGAGAAGCGTTTTGCTTAGTCCTATGTACTTCCCACATTCTCATGAATTCTTGTGGAGTAGAAATGGTTTTGAAAAATTCAGCAATTTTTTCTTCAACTTTTCTTTCTACCAAATCCTTCACCAACTCATCTCTAGAGACAATCTATCTTCTCATCCATTTCCCCTCGTTGGATCCAGAGCAGAAGGTTGAATAATTTCAGGTGCTGATTTTAGTGATAAAGTGAAGAAGAAAATTTACTTTTCTTAGCAGTGTTTCTCTTAGCATCTCTTCCAGCTTTCAACTCTATTACTTTGGCAACTGCCTCAGGACAAGGGTTGTCCTTGCCTCCTCTACTTTCCCAAATCCTTAACTCCAACTCTCCGGTGTGTGGTTTCGAGTCTGCTAGCCACACATCATTTTTCTTATGCTTGACTCCACGTCTCTCCAGCAAGCCAGTGATGAGAGATGGAAAATAGAGAGTGTGCTGCCTTGACTTTGCTTTCCTCATGTTATTCACCCGTTTTTGAAGCTCTGAATATATCAGTTGGCCTAGATGAATGAACTTGGCCTTGTTAAAATCTCTTAAGAACTTCTTTTCATCGGCTGTAAATCGACTGCCCTTGCATCTTGGCATCACATTATCCTTTAGCCAGTTCAGACAAATGGCTGAGTGAATATCCAATTCACTAGCAAGAACATCATCTTCTGCCTCATTGGTAGGAATGGGGAATCTCCTCAGACTTCTCAAATCTTCAAAAATCATCTCATCAGCTTCCATGCCTCTGTCTCCTTGAGGCTCAGCTTCCATCAATCTGTAATAAGTACAGATACTCTCTACAGTTATGTCTACTTATACACCTTTTATGCCAAAAGGTGTATCCAGTTCCTCTGGAGCTTCATTGTAGAATTCCTCTACCAATATTGCATTAGCCTTCATAGGTTGCTCCACCAACTGCTTCATATCCCAACTCCAAAGATAATGCCCAAAGCGTCTATCCTCTAGATCATCTAATAAGATAGCTCTTTCCTGCCAAAATTGCAGGTTATCCTTTTGCAATGGGACTTTAGCTTGTGATTCACTCTTGATGTCCTCAGGTGAACTAACCCTCATCTTCTTATTTTTCTTACTAACTCCAAAAATTTCCGCTGCTTGTTTCTTAGTCACCAAAGATTTTTCAGTCAAAATTTCCCCTTTTTCAGCATTTGATGTAGAAGGGGTCTTGGGTGATTCAGCTATACTTTTCTTCCTTGAAACATGAGAGTTGATCTGAACTCCCTTTGTTTTAGTTTTTTCAACAAACTTCCCAACATGCTTCCTAACAGATTTCTTCTCCTTATCAGCCACTGAAGTAGAAGGAGTTTTATTCTTAGCCCTTGGTGAAGATGGAAGTCTAACCCTCACAGTGTAGTTCTTCTCATCATAGACCTTTGGACTGGCCAAAGTCTTTGCTTTCTTACCATTCTTAGATGGGCTAGGAGTACTATCACTCTTTCTTTTCGCCATTAGTCTGCAAAATGAAAGTTAATCTCAACAACTATAACCAATATCAATTTGCAACAACTTAATGACCTAATATGCAGCAGCAATATCAATACTGATCAAATGACAGTGTATTGTAATGAATCTTTAAAATAGAGTACTTAGCAACCATTAGATACTTTCATCATAGGTTTCATACCTATCGCACCATTGTTACTGTCAAGCTTTGCTTAATCTATACCCTAATAATCACAATTCTCAAAACCACACAGACTAACTATAAACAGGTATCAATTCAATGAGAACTAAAAAGAACATACCTGGTTGAGTTCATAGATTCAAGCTTGAAAGCACAATCGAAGATTTTGCAAATTAGGGTTTTCGTGAAATGAAAACTCAGAGTGCAAGTACAGTAACGATAAAAAAATGAAATGAGTGTTTAAAGAGTAATGAAATAGGCGCAATGATGAGAGATGTAGGCGGAAGGCGGAAAGAAAAGCACTTTCTCTAGATTATTCAAGCAATCATCAAAACTATCTCCAATGATGGAAAAATAATCCATGAAAACTTCTAAGAACTTACCAATAAAATCTGTGAAAATAGCTAGCATACACCTTTGAAAAGTACCTGGTGCATTACAGAGTCAAAATGGCATTCTGTTGTAAGCAAAAGTTCCAAAAGGACAAGTAAAAGTTGTTTTATGCTGATCACCAGGTGCTATGGGAATTGTTGGGAAAACACGGCTAGCTCTGATACCACTCGTTGAACAAAATGATGATCTAATGCAGCGGAGACGAGCATTGGTAACCACAAAGTAAAACAACATACACAAGGCAAGAAATAGAGATAGAAAATAAGACACAAGGTTTTTACGTGGAAACCCAAAATGGGAAAAAACCACGGCCGTCAGGACGACGAGAGACTAATTCACTTTGTAACAATAAAGTAACAGTTACAACTAGAATACCACTCTTTCACTCCCTAATCCAATTACATTAGTTACAGTCTCACACACAAGCTCTCCAATATTGCACTCAAAGGATAATAAGACTCGATCCCAGAACTCAAGATCTCCATGGTCTCCATGGTTCCTAGGCCCCTATGGGGCACCTCTTAAACCTAACCAACTAGATCTACATTGTTCTCTTAGGATATCTAATAATAGATACAAGTACCATATTTATAGCATTAGATTACTTAGTAATCCTAAACCATTAAGAAAACCTTTTCCTATTTAGGATTCTCAAGGATCTCTTTCCTAATTAGAATCCCATATTAGGAAATACCCTTCCTAATCAAATATGACACTTCCAAAATAGTTTTCGAGTCTTTTCCAAATTACTAACCAATAAAGGATACTGGAATATACCCGAATTTTTGTCAAAATCCTAACAGGAATTTGGTTATATCCAGAATACCCATCCAAGAAGCAAAAATAAGGGTGTCCTGCTAACCTATCTAACATTTCATCAATGAAGGGAAGGGGAAATAATCCTTTCTAGTGGCTTCATTCAAAGTCCTATAATCTATACATATGCGCCAACCTGTAACAGTTCTACTAGGGATCTGACGGGTGCCGAGTCTGTCAATATTTAAAATATCATGTAAACGACAAATTAATTAAACAAGGTCGAATCCACAGAGAACGATTATCAATTCTGATTTATATATTAACCAAGTTGTATAAACTAGGGGTTTAAAAAGTGAGTTTGAATTGAACACTTAGAACGTAAATATTAACTATCAAATATATTAAAAGACCCAGCTAACCGATCATTTAATTAATGTGTTGATCATCGATTCTAAAGATATCTCTATCGAATTTAATAACCACAGTTATAGTTATTGACCACGTGCCTAACAACCAATCTTTTCCTTAGTTATTAGACTGACCAGGTACGACCCTTTGAATCAATCACTAATCTAACACGTAGATTGCGATATGAACTAGAAAAGACCTATAGTCATAGCCAATGAATCAGTACGACAGTTCTTGAACTATAATTGTGAAACCTCAATGCTACCTAGATTAGATTAATTACGAATTATCTAACATGCAGTGTATTAAAATACCCAATTAACCAATCGCGCGCTTAATCAATTAATTAAATAAAACTAACATGACCTTAGCTATGGGCACAAAATGACCTTAAATATGGGCACAAAGATTACACAAATATTAAAAGATAAAGCAACGAAGCAAAGATCTCACAATACAAATTAATTAAATCAATCATTTAGCTAGGCAGTCTAGTTTAGCACCCCATGGGCGCAATCAACATCATTGTCTAAAATATAAACTAAACGTACAAAAAAGAAGAAAACAGATAGAAAAACTAAAGCCTGATTCCTTCTTCCAAGTATTTTCAGAAAACCAAAAGATTATCTAACAATCTTTTATGCAGAGTAAATATACTCCGTTAAGAAAAATAACCAATCCTCCAAAATCTCCTCAAAATCCTCTCTAATATAATCTCTAATTAACTTTTGAAAGATGTGAAAGTTCGTAGTCAATCCTTGACTTTCTGCATTTTTGGTCTCTAATCCCAGAAATCTTCATAATTGCACAAATGCCTCCAAGCTGTTCGTATTCACAAAAATAGGGCAAATAAGTATAAAATCACAATAATGTTCTCAAAATAATTAATGAAATAGTGCATAAATGTTGCACATATCATGTTTAATCAAATTCCCCCACACTATCTTATACATGCCCTCAAGTATGCCCATAACTCACTCTTAAAAGAAAAATCAGGTGGTCTAACAAAACTGTCTGCCCAAAAGGAATCAACCATAATCCACAGTGCCCACAAGTAACTCAAATCACCAAAAATAAGAAAAATGAAAGACAGAGAGCTATCATGTATTAAGCACACAAACTTTAATTATATATTTGATTAGAGCAGATGCAAAGACAGCAAGTGATAATTTGCAAAAGAAATCACTTATACCAACGCCACAAGCAAATATAAAAGACAGTCAAATTATTATACACAACTAAAGCAGCCAGCAAAATAAAACAACTTTATTAGACAGTGGTCGTGTATCTCTCTTTATTTATTTATTTCTTTCTTTTTTCTCTTTTTTTTCTTCTTTTTATTCTTTCTTTTTCTTTTTTTTTGTTTTTTTCTTTTTTGTTTTGAGAGACTTTTACCTTAAACAACTAGTAAGACATTTCAAATAAGCACTCCCAGTTATTTCCAAGTTTAAAACGGCCCCAAAAAGGTACTAAACTCTTTCCAATCACTAGCTTCTCCGTACATAAGCCACTTAAGGAGAACAAGTGCTGTGTCACCTATTCCGGCCAGTGAAAGGAAATGGAAAAATTAAGAATGTTTGACTTTGGTCGGACTGTATAAGACCCTAATAGGGGAAAATTCTCCTACCACTAGCGGCTCCATACATGCAATAACTTAAGGAAGATGAGCGCCGATCTACTAATCCTAGCTGATGATACTGAGTCACACGATCAACGTCTTTTTTTTATTTTTATTTTTTTAGACTGCTATATTATTTCCTAACTAACTGGCTCCCTATTTGCAAGTATCTAGCATGGGTGAGTTCTAAATTAAATTATCACAAGCACTAGAAGCATCTGCTAATGTCTTAAGTACACACAAAAATTAAGTTCGATAATTAAAGATCCCAAATCAATCAAAAATCATATTAAAGGCGATTCAAGATTGGCACAAAATAGCATATCCTATGGGCATAAGTAAAGTCAGAACACAAGGACACAAAAGAAATAGAGGAAAAGCTAAAACTAAAATCCCAAAATTCAAATAACTAAAATAAAATCTAAAACTTCCTAAAATAAAAAATAAAAACAAAAACAAACTCAACAAAGAACAAAGTATTTCCTCCCCCACACTTAAATCATGCATTGTCCCAATGTAATGCCAATAACATAAAATAAACAATAAAATGTAGATAGACACTTCCCTGAATACTGTGGAGGTAGGAAAAACATCCCACTGAATGGTGTAGTGGGCGCCCAGAACCTTTTGATTTTGACGGAATGAGATCGGAACCAACTGCCAGAAATGGACTGGAGGCTGACTTGAGATGGCAACTCTGGCGACTGCAATAACTAACGACAAAGCTGGAATAAACCTGCCTGAAAACCGCGGCGCTGCTAGAGGTGATGACTAAAAAAGGCGAGACTGTCGCTAGAGAGAGAGACGGAGATCGCACGCCGATAAGATACGCGCTGGAGGAAAGAGCGACTGGAGATCATCGTTGCTGGATGGGAGTTGCTGGAGCGGTCGGCGATGGAGGAGAAGAAGACCGACGGATGAGATCAGGAGAAACAGTCGGTGGCTGGAACTCATTGGAATAGACGGCTGATGACCGGAACCGGAGATCGTTGCTTGGTGGAGATCGGTTGAAACTGGCGATGACGAGCGAGTTGGAGCAGACGATTGCGACTGGACTTACAGAGGAGAAGAGCTATGCTGAGAATCGTGGCTGCCTGGAGAGGAAGTGGACGACGACGGACTCTGAAGAATCATTGGTGAGATGAGGCGGAGAGCGGTGGCGTGGCTGACGGCTGCTTAAGATTCACGACTGTTCACTTTTATTTTTGATTTTTTTTCTTTTCCTTTTTCGATTTTATTTTCCTTCAAAAGAAAAAAATAAAATAAAATTAGAAATTTTAAAAATTTAATTCTAACTATATATTTACTTGTATTGTTATTTATTTATTTTTCAAAAATCATTATTATTAAATATCTAAAATAAAATAAGAAAAATAAAATAAAATAAAATGTAAGTATAAAATAAAATAAAAAATAATTGAAAATAAAATAAATAAAAGAAAAATAAAATAAAATAAAATAATAGAAACTAAAAATTTTGGGTTGCCTCCTAATGAGCGCTTGATTTTACGTCTCTGGTTAGACACGTTGAAATTTCACTCTGAAATAAGCTGGGGCACAACTGAAGTTCTTCAACTTGATTTGTTTGGAATCTATAGTAATACGGTTTAAACTTGTGTCCATTAACCTTGATGCTCTTTATCTTTACTACACCCTGAGGAAACACGTTAATGATAACAAAAGGACCAATCCACTTTGATTTCCACTTACCTTGAAATAATTTTAATTTCGAATAGTAGAACAATACTTTCTGTCCAAGTGAAAATGACTTCCTTGAAGTATCATGATCGTGGTCCCTTTCTAATATTTCCTCGATTTGTTGTGCCTGCAAGATAGAAGACAATTGTGACTTGACTGTGGGTATAACATTATTACTTACCTTTTGTTTTGATGTATCCAGCCCGCATATTTCAATGTCTCTCATTTGTAGACTATTGCAAGGTGCAATGTCCAAATTTTTAAACTCAGAGAATTTCTGGTCACTTGAATCAACAACATTCATACTGCAAACACTAGACAGATTGTTAGGACAATTCATATAATCAAAAACATTAAACTTGACCACTTTGCCATCGAATCCCATGGTCAAAGTTCCCTTATTAACATCAATCTCAGTGTTCGTAATACTCAGAAAAGGTTTACCTAACAACAAATTAGAAGGTGTTGTCGATATATCTTTTCCACCCATATTTAACACATAAAAATCAGCAGGAAAAATCAAATCCTGAACATTGACTAACACATCTTCTAAAACACCTTTAGGATACACAAGAGACCTATCAACAAGCTGAATGACAACATCAGTTTCTTTCAAAGGACCAGTATTTAATGATGAATAAAAAGAATGCGGCATAACATTCAAAGATGCACCAAGATCACACATGACCCTTTTAATCATCAAACAACCAATAGTACAAGATATACCAAACAATCCAGGATCATCTTTTTTAGGGGGAAGTTTCTTTTGCAAAATGGCAGAAACGTTATGCCCCATTAACATTTTATCACACCCACATGCTTTTTCTTATAACTGCATAATTTTTTCAAATATTTAGCATATTTAGGTATTTATTTTATAGCATCAATCAGATGAATGTTTAGTTGCACCTTGCAAAAAATGTCAAAAACTTCTTTTTCTTCATTGGCCTTGTTCGCCCCTTCAAGTCAACCCGGAAAAGGTGGTCTAGTCTCATAAATCCTTGGTTCTTTTGGTTCACCTATGACAGGAGTATTATATTTTACGTAAGTTTCTTTTTCCTTACCTAACGTTTCACTGTGGGCATAGCGCTCTTGTGGATGTGACTCTGGTAGTTGCTTTCCACTTCTCAACGTGACCGTATTAACTGAATTGACATTCCTTGGATTCTTCTCTGTTTGTGAGGGCAGTTTTCCTTGAGACTCTAGTTTACCCACCGTAGTAACAAGTTGACTCATTTGCTTTTCCAGGTTTTGAATGTGGCATTTGCCTCTTGTTGAAATTGATAAGTCTCTTGTTGGAATCGCTGAGTTTCCTATTGAAATTGCTGAGCGTTAGTGGCCAACTGCTTAACTATATCAGCAAGAGAATTACCTGGCTGGTTTTGGTAGTTTGACTGCCATTGTTGGTTGTTTGTCTGACCATATCTCAGATTTGGATGATTCCTCTGTCTCGGATTATAAGTATTGGAGTAAGGATCATGATTCCTTTGTCCACTATAATATCCGGCTGCATTGACTTGTTTAGGAGTGTCCTCTTCCAGAGTTGGACATGCGTCTGTAGGGTGGTCAGATGCTGCACAGATTCCACATGACCTTGCCTGTGGGCATGGCTGCGGAGTTTTACTTATAGCCATTTGATGAACCAAAACCGTCAGTTACTTAATTTGATTTGACAAGGCAAATTACTTATCTCATTAGCAGCTCTGGAAGGTTCCAGATGAGATTTATGGTTTCCGGTTGCTGCTGCCATCGTAGAGATCAAATCCATAGCTTGTTCTGGGGTTTTATTTTCAAGGGATCCTCCACTAGTTGCGTCGATCATATGTCTCTCCATGGGCAAGAGACCATCATAAAAATACAGGATCAATGCTTCTTCAGTTAGTCCATGCTGTGGCAACTTGCATAGGTCGTTTTGAATCTCTCCTAGTAATTATGTAGAGACTCTGAATCCTTTTTGCTTACTACTGCATATCTCCCTTCTGAGTGTCGCAGCTCGCGAGGCAGGAAAGAATTTTTTCAAAAAGACTCTTACCATCTGATCCCAGGATGTGATTGATCCGGATGGTAAATAAAATAACCATTCTTTAAGAGCATCGCCCAGAGAGAAAGGGAATGCATGTAGCTTGATCTGTTCTTCAGAGACACCTTGAGGCTTCATCGTTGAGCAAGTGACATGAAACGCCTTCAGGTGTTTGTGAGGATCCTCGTTTTCGACTCCACGGAAGGTAGGCAACAGATGGATAAAACCCGACTTTAGTTCAAACGTTCCTTTTGTATCAGGGTAAGTAATACAGAGTGGGGTTTAATTAGCTTATGATCGACCTAGCTCCCTGAGTGTTCGTTGTTGTTGACCATTTACTGCCATGTCTTCAGCTGTGGGCACAACAGAAGTTAGGTCAAAATTATCGCAATAGTTTTCAGAATACGTACCTTGATCAAATGTGACAGAGTGTAAAATCTTGAGAGTCTGCTTTTTGATTGTTGTTTCTTTACTCAATCTCCTAAAAGTTCTCTCAATTTCGGGATCGTATAGGAGTTTTCCTGTACGATCAGAACTAGTCATACACAAAAAAAAAATCAATTAGAACCGTTCCCCGGCAACGGCGCCTAAAATTTGACGGGTGTCGAGTCCATCAATATTTAAAATATCCTATAAACAACAAATTAATTGTAGTAAACAAGGTCGAATCCACAGAGAACGGTTATCAATTCTGATCTGTATATTAACCAAGTTGTATAAACTGGGGGTTTAAAAAGTGAGTTTGAATTGAACACTTGGAACGTAAATATTAATCATCAAATATATTAAAAGACCCAGCTAACTGATCATTTAATTAATGTGTTGATCATCGATTCTAAAGATATCTCTATCAAATTTAATAACCACAGTTATAGTTATTGACCACGTGCCTAACAACCAATCTTTTCCTTAGTTATTAGACTGACCGGGTACGACCCTTCGAATCAATAACTAATCTAACACGTAGATAGCAATATGAACTAGAAAAGACCTATGGTCATAGCCAATGAATTAGTACGAAAGTTCTTGAACTATGATTGTGAAACCTCAAAGCTACCTAGATTAGATTAATTACGAATTATCTAACATGCATTGTATTAGCATACCCAATTAACCAATTGCGCGCTTAATCAATTAATTAAATAAAACTAACATGACCTTAGCTATGGGCACAGAATGACCTTAACTATGGGCACAAAGATTACACAAATATTAAAACATAAAGAAACGAAGCAAAGATCTCACAACACATATTAATTAAATCAATCTTTTAGCTGGGCAGACTAGTTTAGCACCCCATGGCGCAATCAACATCATTGTCTAAAATATAAACTTAACGTACAAAAAAGAAGAAAACAGATAGAAAAACTAAAGCCTGATTCCTTCTTCCAAGTATTTTCAGAAAACCAAAAGATTATCTAACAATCTTTTATGCAGAGTAAATATACTCCGTTAAGAAAAATAACCAATCCTCCAAAATCTCCTCAAAATACTCTCTAATATTATCTCTAATTTAACTTTTGAAAGATGTGAAAGTTCGTAGACAATCCTTGACTTTCTGCATTTTTGGTCTTTAATCCCAGAAATCTTCATAATTGCACAAATGCCTCCAAACTGTTCATATTCACAAAAATAGGGTAAATTAGTATAAAATCACAATAATGTTCTCAAAATAATTATTGAAATAGTGCATAAATGTTGCACATATCACGCTTAATCAGGATCAGTTCATTCTTTTCATTTTTAATAACAGTAATCCCTCCCTTCTTTGGTACACACTGCACTAGACTAACCCATTCACTATCTGAAATTGGAAAAAATAATACCTGCATCAAGGATTTCAACACCTATTTCTTCACAACCTTCTTCATAGTTGGGTTCAATATTCTCTGAGGTTGGATCTTTGGTGTATGCTTATCCTCCATAATGATTTTGTGAGTACAGAAGGTTAGGTTAATTCCTTTAATGACTGCAATAGTCCATGCAATGGCTTTCTTGTGTTTCCTTACCACTTGTAGAAGGCTTTCCTCTTGCACATTTGTCAAGTCATTTGATACCACAATAGGTAAAATAGAATCATCAGGGTTTAGGAATGCATACCTGAGATGACTTGGAAGTGGCTTCATCTCTAGTTGTGGTGGTTTTTCTATGGAAGGAAGCATTGGTTCAGCAGATGGTTGTATGTCACTGATGTTGAGTACAAAGTGTGAAGTCATGGACTCTAACTCTCCATTATAAGCGCTTTCTTCAGGCATATCCATATCCACATCATTTATCAAAACATTGTTTAGTGGATCTTCACTTCTTAGTGACAAAATTTTGTCCATCTACTCTTCATCAGCATCTAGTTGCACACTTTTTACTTCGTTGAAATCATAAGGGAATTTCAATGACTCCAATAAGGTGAACTTGGCTTCTTCTCCATTCACTCTTAACGTGAGCTCGCCATTAGCTACATCAATTAAAGCTCTTCCAGTTTTAAAAAATGGTCGCCCGAGTAACAATGGCACATCCTCATCTATTTCCATGCCAAGCACTACAAAGTATACAGTAAACATGAACTTATTTACTGTGACTATCACATCTTCCACAACTCCCTTGGCATGAGTAAAGGATCTGTCAGCAAGCAGTAGTAGGACATTGTCAGGCCTGAAGTGTCCACCTTTCATAAATGGCCAAAGACATCAAGTTTATACTAGCTCCTAAATCACATAGAGCTCTCCCTTTAAACCTGTCGCCTATGTGGTTAAAGGTATGGTGAACTTGCCAGGATCTTTCTCCTTCTTGGGAATCTGGTACTTGACAAGTTGACTCACGCTTTCATTTACATTGGTACATCCCACATCAGCTGAATTCCTCCTAGAGTAATACTACACAACCTACCCCTAGTGCCTACTTTTGATGCCTACTCTTACGTGGCAATAAATGATAGGATATAGATTTTATAATAATTAATTCATTAATTATTATTATATTTTTTCACCCAATCAGCACTTGCCATGTGAGAGTAGGCAAGAAAAGTTGTCACAACGAGTAGGCTATCAATCATTACTCTTCCTCCTATTTGACAATAATTCCTTCATGAACTTAGCATAGACGGGCATTTGCTTTAATGTCTCTAGGAATAGGATTTTGACAGGGATTTGTTTCATCATGTCTAAAAATCTTTCAAGCTGCTTATCCAGCTTTTTCCTGTTTTCTCTCTGAGGAAAAGGTAAAGCAATCTTTACAACCTCCTATGGCTTATTAGCAGAGTTGCTAATTTCTTCAATTTCCTTATCTTGTGCAGGAGGTACAAAAATCTTCTTTTCCTTAAAGTTTCCAGGTGTTTCCCACTTCTTAATGTGATTGCATGCACTTGTGCTTGCTCCTTGGATTTTTCCTTTCCTTTAGGATTTGGCATAGTGTCACTTGGAAGTGATCCTTGGGGTCTTTGGTTCAAAACTTGCATAAGCTGCCCCATTTGAGTTTTCAAGTTCTTAATTGAAGTGGTATGATTAGTGAGAACAGAATCAATTTTCTCCATGTACTTGATGAGAAGATCCTCCATATTAGGCTTATTCTGCCCCATTGGCTGATACTGAGACCGTCCTTGTTGTTGGTAACCAGGTTGAGGGTTCCTTTGGTAATAACCCTGATTTTGATAGGGCTAATTCCTCTGTTGATAGTACGGTCTCTGCCGGTTTCCATAATTATTGTTCACATAACTTACTTGTTCCAACTCTTCAAGGTCTTCTTCATCATCAGCAAATGTTGCCTCTTATGCATAGTCTGCCAGAGTTGGTTTCTGTTTTTCAATAGAATTACTGAAGTCTTCTTTGGATGGCCCTTATTTGCTGCTATATTGTCCATCTTTTTATTCAGAAGTGCTATCTGTGCAGATAACCCATTAAAAGACTCCAGCTCATATACTCCTGACTGCTTATTAGTTGCAGCCTTGTCCCTTTCATTCCAACCAAAATCATTATTTGCCAGCAATTCGATGAAATCATGAGCATCTTCAGGTTCCTTATCCATGATTGATCCTCCAGCTGAGGAATCAATGTGCATTTTGATCTGAGGCATAACATTGTAAAAATTCATCACAATACTCCAAGATGCTATTCCATGATGCAGACATCTCCTAATCAACTCTTTAAACCTCTCCCAGCTCTCATACAATGATTCTCTATCCAAATATTGGAAAGAAGAAATCATGTTTCTCAGTTTCACCATCTTCATGGGAGGAAAATAACGAGCTAAGAACTTCTTGACTAAGTCTTCCCAACTATTGATGCAACCTGACAGCAAAGAATATAACCAGGCGTGAGCTTTGTTACTTAATGAAAAGGGAAATAGTCGAAGCTTTACTGCATCCTCAGAAACTCCATTGTGCCTGAATGTACTGCACAGATGCAGGAAAGTGTTAAGATGTTGATTGGGGTCCTCCTCCAAATTTGTTCTGTTGAACCATCTGGATGAGTCCTGATCTTAGCTCAAAATTATCAGTTGTTATTGCTGGAAGGTAGATGGCTTATGGCATGCCATCAACTGGTGGTGTAGAATGTTGACGTAGAGTCATCCTTTCAGGATCTACTCTTCCATCATTTTCATTATTTCGGTTGTAGCATTCTCCAGACATTATAACTCTTGACTCAGTTCTAGCTGTTGATCTCGTCTGGGATCTGGATTGCCTAATAATCCTTTCTAGTACAGGATCAAACTACAAGTCTTGAGTCCCTTTAGCTCTTGTCTGCATACACTACACACTTGAACAAGCAATTTTAAAGTTGAAAAAGAACTTAATAAATCAAGTTAGCACAATTCAATGTAAATCTTAATCTTCAAAATTAATCCTCGGCAACGGCGCCAAGAAATTGATGAGGATTTTTTGACATATAAATTCACAATAACTAAACAGAAATCCTATCAACGTCTAATGTAGTATTTAAGATATCGTCTCCACAGGGATTGTTAGCTAAGAAGCATAATTGAGATTAAGATTCAAACTGAATTGCCAAAAGAATCTATTTACAAGTCGAATTGCAGAAATCATAACATGAAATGAACTAAAGACACTAATGACATTCTCTCATTGAAAACATAGGTCAATATTCTATTCTACAAATGATCTTAACAATGAATACGCTGATTTACTAAACTCTGCTATCAATCAACTTCTTATGTATGCTTTAACTTAAGATCACAGTTTTACCTTCTAGATCATCATTAGTGATCTATTAAAAGATCTCTCAATTCAGTTCAACAGATCTCAATTATACAGTTGCATATATCTCTATACTACAATGAATATAACTGTTAAGCATAATCTGTAAAAATTAGATCTATATTCTATCTCTAGATCTATGATTCTCTGTTCTTAGATCTGGAGTCTGATCGCCATCTCTGGTCTAAATCAAACCTCAAATAAAAAAGATTACGTAACTCTCGTTCTTGTAATTCAATTAGCTCATGAAATTCAAGTAAAATTGACCTCGATTAAACAAGAAACATACAACTAGAGCAATGATCATCAACAGAAGTTAGCAAATCAGAAGAGCTTTTAGCTTAGCATATCGACTTCAACATATTCAATCAAAGCACAAATCATCATCAATATGTTTTTAAGATCTAAATCTTACCAAAGAAGATAGAAGCTAGACTCTGTCAGAGTTGTTGCTTCGCTATCTTCAAGCTAAATCTCAATGATCGCAAGAACAGAATACGAATATTCTTCAAGAAATTTCCCTGAAAATATTGAAAAAAGCGTATAGAAGAATTTAGAATTTTTCTCTAAGAATAACAGAATGTCAAAAGGTTCTTAAGAATGGTGATCTGAAAGATCAAAAGATTTTTTTTCCAAAGATATCGATCACTACATCTGAGCTACTATTAATAGAATTTTGCTCTGTGGCAATTTTGAAATAAAAACATCAAAGAAACACAAATTGTTGAAGTAATAGTTTTTTTCACTTATGTCGCCTATTCCTTCGCCTGAACTCAACGACTTTCATAAACCTCGCTTGTCTTGATCGCCAAGCCATAATTCTTCAGAGGCGAAATGTTCTTCATATAGCCATTATATGTCGCCTAAAGCTCAGGCGAGAAAATCTTTCTTCACCATATCAATCTTCTATTCGAGAACATTCTAGGCGATATAATGTAGATGTCGTTTCCCTTCATTTTCACTTTGGCGACATATACATGTATTGCCTCAGACATTGCCTCAAACATGGCGAGATTCTAACTTCAGCGCCTATTGAAATCTATAAGAGTGACGACGTATGAATGTGACTCGCCTCAGTTCTGATATTTTGGGCGACATTATCCAAACTTCGCCTCCCACACCGCCTTCTCTTTTCAGCTAACGACGATGTATGCAGGCGATGTTTATTTTTCAACAACTAATATTTCGCCTCAATTGTTGACTTTGGATGAAATTCCAGACGTTCCCTCGTTCTTCCGAATTCCGCAACTTTCAGCTTCTTTTCCACTTCTTTTCATCCAAGTCTCTGTCTCAGAATTAATAGTCTAGAATGACTAGAAACATACTCAACTTTTCATCTTTTAAACTCATTTCCTTTACATTTAAACTTATAAAACATACTAAAATATAGGTAAATTCTAGACTTATCACATACGAAGGTTATCCACTTAAATATACATGTTCAATTATGGTCATTAGTCACAATGCTTATCGGGTAATATTCAATCTAATTTCAATATCAATGTAAATTATATTTCAATTTCATCATTAATTGCATCAACAAGTTTACTTGGCCTTAAACCAAGGTCCTCACCAAGTCATTGTAACGTCTAACCCCCGCCCCCAGATGACTTGAGTCGCGGTGGTCAGGTGCCACATCTTTACATGACTGGTCTTAAAGCTGACCACTAGCCCCACAGACTACCATTATGCTTTCAAAAATACTTTGTTCTTATTCACATACTTTCCAAAAACCTTCTCGGAATGTCACCCATCCTAAGATTGCTCCAAGTCAAAGACACTTAACTTTGAAGTTCTCAAGTTCTAGACTATTAAAAAGTAATGTGCACATTGGTGATATGAGAAGCAATTGAAGTCAAAGACACTTCTCGGAAGGTCACCCATCATAATGTTGTTTTGGAGACATAGGTGGATCGTCATTTGTGAACATAATGTCCCAAGCTGGGTAAACCCGTATACAAGTAAAGTCGTCACCCCAAAAGTAGACTATCCACACATACTTTACCATAAAAACTATATCATGGGTCGAAGCACTTCTAGTCTCTAGGCATACCTTTCATTCTATCTCTAGCTAGTTTAAGGGAATTTTGTTTCAATATCAATTTTCATTATTTAACATCATTTTCAAGTCCCTTTCAAGGGTCATAATAGAATTTAATCAAGCCGGTCATTTTTATCATTCAAATAACCTTTCAAGCTACTTGTTATACCACTAACAAGTTATATACCATCATTATTTTCATTTAAACAAGCCCTTTAAAGGGAAACATCATTCATGCTCAATAAACCATTTAAGGCCATTAAATGACAATTATACATGTTCAAGCTTCAATCACCTTCAATTTACATTGTCATAATCCATAGCAATCAATTTCCACTTTCTCATCACATAAGCATAATCAATCAAGAATGCAAAGCGAAAAATAAGTCTCTAACCTATCTCCTTCACATTCACAAACAATATGGACTTAGTCCACCCAAACTTCATTTCCCAATAACAACGCCTAACATGATTCTACATACATCACATATATGTTCTAGTGCCCTAGCATGACAATTACACTCATCACATCAACTTTAGGGTGATTATCTTATTTAACCAATTTCATGACACAAATACGAATAAGCATGTTCAATGCATCAATCAATAACAAATAAACGTATAGTGCTAAAAACAAAAATACGAACCTCATATCCGTTGATCACAAGCTGAAAGCTAACTTTGTGCGATTCTAGTGTGTTTCTAGACATCCTCTGACATTTATACCATACACTACAATCATAATATCAATACAATCATCATCACAAGACTCCACTATATCTCAATCATTATATAGTTACTCTATTAAAGGCACTAATATACTAAATGAGATTAGGGTTTTATAAATGGGTAGGAATTAATCTAAAATCATTTCCTAACACTCTGTGATCATTATTTAACAACACTTGCTAACAAAAAGCATTTCTCCTCACGCAAGAGTAAAACATCAATAGTGAAAATGAGGGTTTTTAATATCTAAGCTCTAATGGAAGCTAGGGCACTTGATTAGCATTTGAAATCAACTCAAAAACATCCTAGAATCAATCTAGAACAAAAATCTAATAACTATTTTTGGATTCAAAGAGTAGAGATAAAATAGAGAAAATCACCTTTGAAGAATGAAGCTTTAAACACCCAAATAGGAATCAATCAACTCCTTGGAGATTGTTGGTGAATCTAATGGAAAGATTGATGGTGGATGGAATGATTAAATGAAGAAGAAATGGGAGATAAGGTTTTGTTGGAGAAGAAAAAGAAAAACTTGAATGGAGTGGGAGAATAAGGAAGTGAGAGAAAATGGAAGTGTTAGTGGTGGTGTAGGTATTTATACACACACCTGTGGGCTTTAGTTTTGGATTGGGCCAAGTTTGGTCCCAATCCAATTTCAAGCCCGTTTCCCATCGAAATACAATTCCGAATTTTCTATGCTTCTCCAAAAACTTATTTTCAAATTTTTGAATAAAAAACCACCTAATAATCTGAATTGTTTCGCTAAGAGGGGCAAAAAAGTAATTTTTTCAAAATTACCGTTTTGATTCAAAATCCATATTTGTTCAAGTCTAAAAATAATTTTGACTCTATGCTTCCAATTAAATCAAGTTTTGTCCTAAAGCTCAATTTCGGTTTGAAAGTCTCCTATTTGAATATCTAACTTCAAATTAAACAAAGTTTTTTTTTATCCTAGTCGTTTCATTTCAAAATAATTTTTCTAATCTCAGCATAGCCCTTAATAGTATTTCGATTTATTCAAATGAGGAAAGTATCGAAAATCAAACTTTCAGAAATTTTGAATTGGCCCAAATTTAAGACTCAATTTGCAACTGTTATTGAAGCAATGGATAGAATACTCAGATTATGAATAGGAATGGCAATGGATCGAAATCCGATCCAAATCCACAAACTCGAATCTGAACCCAATTGATATGCCCAAATCCAAATCCGATTCAAAGCCACCTGATTTAAACGGATTCAGGACGAATTTAAATCCGTAGATTCAAGTTCAATCCGCAAATACCCGAAGAAAATTAAAAAAAAAAAGTATTTGGACGTTGATTTTCGAAGTAATAATGATTGATTAGATGTATTGACAACGTGGTTGAATAATAGTGAAAATATAAACATGGTGTCTATTTCCATCCATATTTCATAAGGTGAGATTTGGTGTTTGATCACTAATACAATTTAGGGACATTCCAGTAACTTCACCAGTAAATCCACAAATCCGAATCCGAACTTAATTGATAATTCAAATCCGATTCAAAGCCACCTGATTTAAACGGATTGAGGACGAATTTAAATCGTGGATTCGGATTCAATCCGGATTCGTGGATTCGGATTCAATCCGCATATATCGGGAGAAAATTAAAAAAAAAAAAGAAAAAGGTATCTGTACGTTGATTTTCGAAGTAAGTAATAATGATTGATTAGATATATTGACAATATGGTTGAATAATAGTGAAAATATAAACATGGTGTCTGTTTCCATCCACATTTCATAAGGTGAGATTCGGTGTTTGATCACTAATTCAATCTAGGGACATTTTAGTAACTTCACCAGCATGTGGTGTCGGCCTGCAGTTATATACATTAATCTACAGACTTAAAAACGAATTGCCACGTTAGATTTTGCTGTAGTAGTGGAGTAATATATATATATATATATATATATATATATATATATATATATATATATATATAGACACGTGTGGATATGAAAATAATCCAAGATGAATGATTTTTTTTAAAAGATTTATTTTAAATTTTTTTAATAAAAAATTTATAAAAATATAATAAAATAATATTTAAAAATGTTTAACAAAAATTAATACACTATAAAAAAATTAATATTATTATATATTAATTAAAAAATATTTTTAATTTAAATTTTTATTATAAATAAATAATTTTATATTACACATTAATTTATAAAGAGAAATTATATTTATCCTAAAAATAATAAATATAGATAAAATAAAAAATAATTGATTTGAATTTACATTAAAAAAATAAATAAATTTGGTGGGTTCATGGATACGGATTAGGGTATCCAAATCCAAACCCACCATAAAAGGAGGATTACAAATTGTATCCAAATCCGCTAACCAACAAACCCACAAACCCGAACCATCACTAATTTCAGGGATGTGTATCTGCTAGTTTGTGGGTTCGTAGATATTTTTTTCATTCCTAACTATGAATACAAAGATATGGAGTATTTATATATAATTTCCTAGATTTTTTTTATGGGAATTTACTTTTGAATAACTTTGTACTTTTTCATCTAGTTTATATTATACAAATGTATCTCCGACTGAATCCTACGTAGTTGTGAATGTGAAAATATTGGATCCAAAAAGTTTTCAGTTATAACATGAGAGACTTGATCATCCTGAATACGTAATTATGAGTAGGATTGTTGAGAATTCCGATGGACACCCGTTGAGGGATTAGAACATTTTGTTATCGAAAGATAACTTTTATAAACCTTGTACACAGGGAAATTGATTATTAAACCATTCAATGCAAATGTCTATCAATTTTAGAAAGAATTCAAAAGAGATGATAGGTGAAGTGATAATCACCAAGTAGGATATTTCGATATCTTAAATGGTAAGAAACCTTAACCTCTCTTTAATGGTAGTTTCAACTGTTGATGATTTATTTCAATTATAGTATGAGATTAGGCTATAATGATGTATTTATTGATTACAGTCTTCAATTTTCATTTTTAGCAAAATCCTAGACTGTATAGACAAGGATTCTAGTGGATTTGTAAAGTCTTGTGTTGATTAATTACATTAGTAATCGGTTTAGGTGAATTGGTGTTAGAGGAGACAAAGCTGAAGGAGCCTAACTTGTTGTCATTGGAGAAAACATTAACTCTTTCATTTTAAGCTCTATATATATTATTTTATGGTTATTTTGAGTTTGATGCATGAGAATGGTAATTAACATTGTTGATATGAAATGAATTGGATATGAGATTGTAAAGTTTGCAAATTGGGCCTAGAAGTTAGGGCCAATTTGAAAATTTTGCATATTTTATTTTTGAAAAATCCATGACAGAATAAATCGAAAATAATATTAAGGGGCTTGATGAGATTAGGAAAAATTATTTTGCGACCAAAAAGTCTAGGATCAAACATCTTATTTAATTCGAAAATTAAATATTAATATTTTGGCTGTAAAATTGAAAATTGATATTTAAGGGTAAAGAATGATTCAATTGGAAGTTTAGAGCGTATTTAAATTGAAAATTGAGAAAAATGTTGATTTTGGGTCAAAACATCATTTTTGGTAAAATGACATTTTTTTACCCCTATTGAGCGGAAAATCTAAATTTTAAAACCAGTGGCAATTTTTATTGTGAAATGTCGAAATAAATTTTGAGAAGTAAACGGAAGTTTCGGAAAAGTGTTTCGGTAGAATAACGGGCTCGAAATTGGATTGGGCCCAAATTGACCCAATCTACTTCTAAGTCCAAATGTGTGTCATGACACACTTATCAACCCCACCAAACACATCCATTCATTTTACTATTCATCTTCTCTTCTAACACATCCTCTAGTACCATTAAAATATACTCATTTAACATATTTTAAATTTCTCTCAAACCCTAGCCACCACTCTTAACACCTACCACTAAAACACCCAAAATCACTCATTTCCAACCCCATTAATCTTCAAGGAACCTACAAATTGCTCTAAGGTGTTTTTAAAAGTAAGGTAAAAATTCACACTCTCTCTACTTGCTCTAAATTTCGAAAATGGCTCATGGGTGTTAGTTCTTAATGCTTATATCTAGTTTCTAGAGTGTTTTTTAGATTAAAGTTAGTATTTTTAGCTTCCAATTGAGTTTAAGTAATTTTGCTGTATTGTCTCTACAATGGTTATTTTGGTTTTGATATATATGGTTATAATAAATTATGTTCTTACATTCCAATGATGTCAATTAATGTTTTTTAAATTGCTACCTTTCATCAATGATGTCTCTAATGCCTATTTTGTCAAAATTCCTTACTTGAATATTTGGATTTTGTGTTCTTAAATATTGAAAAATGTTAAGTGATGATCCTAGGTGGTTACTAAATAATGTTGGGTTAATTTTAACCTATTTTGAATATCTCTAATCTCATCACTATGCTAATGCCCTTAATAGAATGTTGTGTTGTGATTTAAATGTGTTGGAACCATGTAATGATTTTGTGGTGTATATTGATGGTTGTAGTGTGATAATTGTATATTGGTGATAGCTTCGAACAAGTGGAAACCCTCACGGAAGCGGCTTTCTAACTTGTGGATTGACGGATGGGAAATTCATATTTCCATTTTTAGCCCTACACACTTGTTTGTTATTGATTGATGCATTGAATATATGTCTACTTATAATTTTGTCATGAAATTGGTTAAATAAGATAACCATCCAAAAGTTGATGTGATGAGCATAATTTCCATGTTAGGGCATTAGAGCATACATGTAATGCATGTAGAATCATAGGCGCTGCCTTTGGGAATTGAAATTTCGGGTGGAGTAAGTCCACATTATTTGCGGATATTAAAGGGCATAGGTTAGATAAATATCTTTCGGCTCTTGATTGTGGTTGTTTGAAGTTGTGATGACATATGTTTGGTAAATATATTTGTTGAATACATGACTTGATGATTATGAACGTATTACATTTATGACCATGTGAAATTGTATATGTGGTTGCCTGTGGCTAAATGATTTTAAATGATAATGTCTTAGTACCTCTAAGAGGTCAAATGTGCAAACGAAAGTTATGAAAGAAGGGATAAATGGGTGATTGTGATTGAATGACTAAAATGAATGAATTGTCCTTATTATAGCTAATTAGCGAATGTAGTGACATGTCATAAGGAAACTCGAGATATATCTCCACATATGTAATGTATGTGAACTTGGTCATGGAACGACCTTAACGAAATGAGTGATGGCTTCTAATGGGTGTGACGACACCACCGCCTTCGGGCCTAACGAACGAATTCAAAGGTAGATGACCGACTTGAGGGAGACTAAATCAGCTCTACGGATTATTTGTCTTCGGACCCTAACGAGAGCTTGGCTGTAAAAAGATGACTTTGGCCCTAACGTCCCGTTTTCACTAATCAAGCTAAAATTAAGGGCGATTGCTTAAAATGGAATAATGTGTCTATTGAACTTGATTGTTGGGTATTTTGAATTTTATTGTTCATATATTGTGGAAACTTATCTTATTAAATGATTTGGAACTCGAATTGCCTCGAGCTTAAAATGTTGCAAACTTGAAATACTTTGCACTTGCATCGTTTTGAACCCGAAATGTTATTGATGAATGATCTTGATGATGAGTTGAGATTATCTTGATAATGAACTTGAAAATGTTCTTGAACTTGAACTTGAATTTGATGACGAAATTTGTTAGGTGTTAGGAAAAACTTCCTAATGAACTTCATAACAAAATGACATTATTATGGTTATTGAAAATTTGGAATTGATATGAACATGGTTGATAATCAAAATGATTAATGAACTTGAATTAATAAGAGATCATGACATATCTTGTGCATGATCTTGATGCTTTGGAATGTTTGTTTAGCGAGCCAACCCTTAGTCCAATACTCTTGTCTAGTGGTGCAATCTTAATGTGTTTTTGTTAAGTTAATATGGGTCTTTTTTGGCTTAATTGGATAGATTATGATTTGGAATCACATTAATAATTGATAACCAACTTGTTATTAACTTGGTTAGTAAGTGTTTGTTTTGCTTGAATTGGTATTGAAATAGTAGAATAAGTAAGAACTTGAAAAACTGGAAATTTGTTGACTTGTGTTGCTGTGGCAACAAGTTGACCAAATAGGAAACTTGTTCAGTTTTGTTCGCCCAAATGGTTGGGTCACTTGACAAACGAATTATTTATATGTGTTTTTTGATATGTATAGATGATGTATTTAAAATTTAGTTGCATTCTGATGTTGTTTGGTTGGGTTTTGAAACTGAGTAAATCACTCAGATGGTGACCTGAGAGGTGTCACTATTCTGCCCAAGATAGGGCATGATCGCTGCCAATTTTTCCTCGTCCACTGCTAGCAAATAGTGGAAGCCAACAAGGACAGCGAGCGCTGCATCGTTCGCTACCAATTTTTCTTTGTCTACTCCCAGCCAACGTTGCCGACGGATGGACTCCTAGAGCGCCATAACATTATTTTTCCAACTTGTCAGTCTTCGTTCTCCCTCATCCAAACTCCAATTTAGGTGCCGTTTGTGGCTACAAATTCTTCCTTGAGTCTACTTTCTAACAATATTTTCAGATTTCAAAAATATAATCATTTGAATATCCAGATTTTAAATCTCCTCCAAGTGTTTGTAAATTTCAGCTTTTGGAAAATACGTGTAACTTGTATAAGTTTTGCATCCGGAATCCAAATTGAGACCCGTTTATTGCTATAAATTTGTGATGATATCCTCTAATTACTATATATTTTGAAATTATAGAAATAAATCAATGATATTGCAAGGATTTCAATCTTCTTTAATTGTATTAAACATCCTATTTTTAGGAATCGAAATTCTTGAATTAAAAACATCTTGATTGAATTTTCTCCAAAACTTTTTAAATCATTCATATAGTTAACTCATATACTTTTGACCATGCTAAAATTTATTTTGTTATCGAATATCTTGTCGACAAAGTGTCTTTAAAGGTATTTAAAAATACTATAGTTTCTGTAACATGAAAAGTTTACAATGTGGTTAATTTGTTGATTACTTCTTGTTCAAGAAATTACCTTGTATCTTTCATTTTTGATATGTTACCAAATTATAATTTGATATATAATTCGGTATTGAGCTCGGACAGAGACGGTTTGAGCCATGCATTTGAGCCACCGAACCGTAGCTCAGAAAGGAATTCGGTGGACAGTTCTGTAATGTGTTTAAAACCTAAAAATTGAATATATTTGTGGCATAATTAAACCCCATTTGATTATAGATTGAAATATGCGATAGTTTGATTGATTGGTGATCTCCTTGAGTCGAGTTGTTCGGATTAAGCGGGGTTTGGCTCATGGATTGATTTCTTGATGGGTCATTATAAATTGATTGTCTTGATTGACTTAATTGAATTGATTGTGTTGATTTGGTCATCATGGGATAATTGCATCGATTGATTTAATTGAAATGATTGTTTTTGATTGACTTAATTGAATTGGTTGTCTTGATTGACTCAATTGTATTTATTGTCTTATTGATCACATTATTGATTGATGGATCCATATGGTTAATAACAAGATGAATGAGATTAATCCTAATAATTGGTAAGCCCTATAATGAACATGAATATGTTCATAACATGCCTCGACTGTTACACTAGCATTACTGATTGCTAGGAATTGGTTGTATTTGACTTCTATGAGTTAAGGTGAGCTTAGAGATTCTCACATTAGACTTGCATTGTGTGTTAAAGCATTGCATATCTACAAAAAGGTAAGAGCATTTGTCTGTGCTTGTTTGGGACATGGAATGCAAACCAGGCGTGTGCCTGACCCTTTCTTCTTTTTCTTTTTCCCTGTAAATTGTGTTTTCAGGTTCGATCGAGCAAGGCATGTGGTATTTGAGCTCTCATGGTGAAGTCCATTATGTTGTAATCACTCATACATGTATTTTAGAATTTTATCATGTTTGTAAATAAGCTTATAATGTATTTGAATTATTATTTTAAAAGATATTTTATTCATTTGGAAGTTTTAAACATTTTCTATGTATGATTTACACCAAGTATCTTATGTTTAAGAAAGTAATGTTTTTATTCATTTTCCGCATAAATATCATATAAACTGATTAACTTTTGAAATGTTCTTAAATTGTAAATTGAAATTGCATCGTTAATATGACGGTTTGGGCCACCCGTTACGGTCTTGACTGGGGCGGGGGTTCGATGCTACAGAGATGAAATGATGATGGTATGTTTTTATTCCTTGTTGAATTGACAGTGATATGACAACAATTCAAGAACTAAGCAAGAACCACTTCCAAGTCAATAAATGTTTCCAAACCTAAATCCAAAAAATTTAAAAGAATCTAAATGATAACAACAATTCAAGAACTAAGCAAGAATCATCTCCGAGCCAATAAATGTTCCCAAACGTAAATCCAATCGATCTAAAAGAACCATTCACCCCAAAGTAGTAAGAAATTGGTAACAAAAAGTTGAGGATTTGAAAGAATCGAACTAACGCCACAAGTTAATACTTACTTGATAGTTGAATCAATCCCTAAGGTAAAACAAGTTAGAATCAAACATTTCCCGGAGAAAATAATACTCTAAAAAATTCATTTATTGCCTATACACATAAAGAGGGGTTAAATACCTTTTACATATCAAACATTAAATAAGAAAACCTAAAACCTTAAAGGTTAGGCAGGTTTCCCTTTAATTAGATGCTCATACATAAATTAATTCATGCACATTTATTTTGAGTGAGGCACATATATATTAAATGCAAATTAAAGCCTAAAAAAACTACATACTCATTTTAAAGATAGTTAAGCCCAAGTCCATTTGATTAGACTTATGCTTCAAATATTTGGTTAAGTCTTTAGCCATATTGACTTGAGTCCTTTAATGTGCATATAAACACTTAGGCATCTCTTTAATCTCCTCCTCAAGCTTAACACATAAATCTGAAGTTGTGCTTTAATCTTAGAGGAGAGTGAGCTTATAATTGGACCTAATAACATCATCAAGTCTTTCTTATTGCTTTGATGAGTTGTGTTAGATAAAAATTGTGACAATTGGACAATTGATGAGTTTTGGTCATATGGTGATAATTGTGACGAAAGCATGTTATTTGGATGGTTTGTGACAAAACGAGTATAGATATGTGTTGTGACCATATGAAATTAGATTTGTGTCTTGTTGTTATTGAATGATAAATGACCATGTGGTGTAAATTACCTCTAAGGGGCATATGGTAATGAATGAATGACTTAATGGTTGAACTTAGTTGATCACATAAATGACATTGCCCTTGTATAGTTTATTAGAGAATGAATTGGCATGCCATAGGGAATAGAGGTATCTCATATATGTCTCACATGTAAAACATGGCTAAGTAGTGTAAAACTAAAGAAATTAGGGCGATAGCTCTCATCAAATGCAACGATATCATTGTTCTTCGATCCAACCGTTATAGAATAAAAAAATACGGTAGTAAATCTAAAAGGGGTACAACTAATTACTGCGGATTTAACCTTTAGGTCAATTATAACGTCCGCAAACCCGACCTAGAAGTTGAACTGCTTTGAAATCACTTATTAAATTATTTGTTTGACCTGATAAGATTTTGGAAATAAAAATATCATTTTTAGAGTCTTTTGAAAATTTGAAATTTCTTTGAATGAAAACCGAAAGTCTTGATTGAGTTAAAATGATTACTTTTGAAATTACGCCAAAAGGGTAAAATGGTAATTTCAAAATCCAAATTTAGAAGTCATAAATTGAAATGGTCCATCAAAACTAGTTTCGAGCTAATTTTTATTTAATATCGGTTTAGTTGAAAAATATGAAATTTTGTTTAAAACTAGTGGTTTTTAATTGAAAGTATGTTTTTGGGGTGATTTTAGAAATAATAGAAGTTTTCCTAAAGAAACCTCAATCCATTAGCCCATTAGCCAATATGTATATAAGTGTTCTTTTCCAACCCTAATGAGAATTTTTATCTCTTCTATTTCACGTTCAAAAACCATAAATTCCTTTTCTCTCAAAACCCTAACTTTTGGTTTGCGCTGTCCACACTGTAATTGCCGTAACTTTTCTATAGACCTCTGATTAACGTGATTTTAGTGGCCACGAAATTCTATTTCATCTCTCTATAAACCCTTGCAGCCTTTAAACCGAACATTGCCAGAATCTACCCAGAATGTCAAGAATCGGTCATGTCCGATCAAAAGCCTGTCAGTTCTTGATTATTTTTTTTCAATTTCCTACAACTTTTACGAAGACACAATTCTCAAATTCTCGCATCTTCGCGGTCTAATTTGGCTAAAACCGAAACTTTAGTTTATAGGGTCGATCCAAGAATGATCCCTATTCATCTGATCATATTTCCTTCGTCTGATATCTGATTGACATCAATCTAGTTGAGTTTTCTTTACTGTCATGTCCTTTGCAAATGTCATGAAGACTTCATTTGCTAATTTTTATGATCTTATAGTCGAAAATGGTAAAGTCTGAAATTGAATGAAAACTATTTTTATTCAGTGTTATTTGTCTTAGGTTATTATAGTCAATTCTATTATGTTATTTGAACATAATATATGCTATTTGGATTTTGTATAGGTTCTAATAGCAATATAATGTCATATTCAAATCCTTTTAAGCAAGTGCAAGCTTGTGATCAACGATAAAAGGTTCGTATCCCATTTTTTGTCTTATAGAATCTATGTTATTGTTTACCTAGTCATAGGAGGATGGATAGAATTGTATAAGATATGTAGAGACTTACATATTTGCACCATGGGAAATAGATTCGATTATAAAACTGATAGATTCAAATATATATATATATATATTGAATTAGAAATACACAATATTAATAACTCTAATAATTCTATCAAAATGGACTCATAGCTCAAAGTTCAAAACTATTCGTAAAATTATTAGATATTGGTAAAAAAAATTCAATTGAATTTCAAATGGGACTTTTGAAACTTTATCGGTATGATTGCAAACTTTTTATTATGGCCCATTTGGTCAATGATATATATACATATATATATATATATAATTAATGATAATTATATTATGTTTATATTAGGGTGGAAACACCACGAGCAATCAAAGATAACCGGCAAAGAATGAGTAAAGAAGGGTTGAAACACCAATTTGGCTAATCCACCAAGGATTGGAGTTTTATTTCACTGTGATACATTCTATTATTACAAATACATTCTATTGTTACAGATACATTTGGGAAAACAAATACTTATAGTTTAGAAGAATAAAAGATTAAAAAAAATTGTCTAATAAAAACTACCCAATAAAGAGCTTCAACTAAATGTGTGGGGTATATACCCCAAATTCTATTATTAGACTCCGTATCTCAACAAAAATATATATATATATATATATATATATATATAAGATTTGTGAAAATTAGATTGGACATCGAATCGATATCTTAAATGATTCACGTTTACCCGATGTTTTATTTTTTTTCAAAGTTTTTCAAGATTTGTCACCGATCTATTTTTTTTCTAGTTAAAGCCAGTTCTCCAATTTTTTTCCTGGTTCAACCAGTTGGTTCACCAATTTTTTTCGGTTCAATCAGTTAATTCGTTAATTTTTTTCCGCTTCAATCTGGATCAATTATAATTTTGGTTTTAAGGTTGATGTTGACTAGACTAAAGCCGCAGGCTTTCCAAAATGATCCATGGATGTGTTACAAATAGATCAATATAAGAATATTAAAGTCCATTTTGAAGTAGGTTTTTTAAGTCCGAGCCCTCACCAACTAAATTTGTTTAAACCTTGTTCATTCGTTTCAATGCCACTAGCTTATAGTTGTATTTATTTTTACTTCATAGGATGGTAATCAAATATGCAAAATATTTTCTTATCATCACGCCGGTCAGTTCTAATATGATTTTTCGCATATGAGACTTGATGGGCTCATGGACTTTTATTTTACTTATGAGGTTATATTTATAATCTACTTTTTTATTGTACTTAGATCCTTTTATTTTTGGAGTAATGCTACACATCCTACTCAGTGCCTACTTTCGTTGTCTACTCTTACATGACAATAAATAATTGGATATAAATTTTATAATAATAAATTGGGATAATGTAATTTTGGGTACCTAAAGTTGTGCAAAAGTTTCACTTACGTACTCCAACTTTTCGAGATTTCTTATAGGTACTTCAACTTGCAAATTATAGGTCATTTAGATCCTCGGGATGACGTGGCGCTAAAAGATTGGAGTACCTATATGAAACCTCACAAAGATAGAGTACTTATATAAGGATCTAATTTGCAAATTGAAGTACCTATATGAAACATCGTAAAGTTGGAGTATCTATATATAAATCTAATTTGCAAGTTAGAGTACCTATATGAAACCTCGAAAAGTTGGAGTACTTAAATGAAAATTTTACACAACTTTAGGTACCCAAGGTTATATTATCCCTAATAAATCATTAATTATTATTGATTTTTTTTCACCCAATCAGCACTTTTCATGCAAGAGTAGGCAAGAAAAGTTTTCATAACGAAGAGGCTATCAATCATTACTCTTATTTTTTATTTTGGAATATATTAATTTTGATATTTTATTTGTTTGGTTTATATTTAAATGTTATGGATTAGGTTCAGTACATTATTAAATGTTTAGTTTCATTCATTTAAAAACACGAAAAAAAATCAATTCCATATTCAGTTCAACTGAAAATCAAATCGAACACACAATTATCCGTCCCCAATAATATAATCACTGTATTTACTTTTGTGATATATATATATATATATATATATATGTATATATATATATATGAGTTAATATAGTAAATGGATAATAAATTTATTTTAGCACACAAGTATTACCAAGAAGGAAATTAGGGTGTAATGGTAACGTATCTTGGGATAAGAGTTCATTAACCTCCTTGTCAAGAGTTTGAATGTTACTACCTATATAATTGATTTTGATTTTTTTTATCTATAATTAATAGAAAATAAATGTATTTCAGCTTAAATATATCTTAGGATAACCTCCTCACATGGAGGGTTCGAATGTCACTACCTATCAAATTGATTTTTTTTAATTAATTTTTCTATTATGTAATTATTGGCAGAGGAGACAAAGCCGTTGAATGAATGCAACTTTTTCACCTTCTCTATTTACTTTGTACAGTAAAAGAACAATCACGACAAAAGCCATTAACCAACATTTTCACTTTCTATGTTTTCTTTAAACTGTAAAAAAACAATCACGACAAAATCTATTAACCATTTCTTTTTCTATTATGCTAAGTTTCTTCAAGTTAGAGGGATGCAAAACAGAATAGATTATAATGTAACTACTGATTCAGCAGATGTCGCAGACCAATCTAGTATAGGCGACTTCGTAAATGATATCACTGTAAGACAAACAATCGAAGACATTTTTGGATTATCAGAGAACGACAACTTGATGGAGGAATATCAGAATGATCATGCTATGAATGAAAATGCCAATGATTGTAATGCAATAAAAGTCGTCATCGCTACAACAAACGTGGATGTAAGCGAAGAACAAATGGAGCAATTCGATCAAAATCAACATATAGAACAAGGACCAATATCTGGTATGTGCTTCCAATCTGTTGATGAGCTCATTTAATTTTTATCAAGAGCATACTAAGTTAAGAGGATTTAGTGTTGTGGAACGTTCTCTTAACAAAAGAGGTCGTGATTTTTGTAAGTATGTTTTGTTGATTTACGACAAAGGTGGAAAATGTGGTATAGAAAGATTAGCAAGAGAAATGTTGTCCAGCTAGGGTAAATGCAATGTTAATTGATGATGGAAATTTTTGTATCATGATTGTAGTAACTTACCATTCTCATGAATTATTTCCTGACATTTCTAGACTTATGCTTACACATAGACATGTTTCAAACCAATTGAAAAGAATATTAGAGGCAAATGATAGAGGTGATATTCAAATTTGTAATAGTATAAAACTAGTTCAAGTTCAGAGTGATGGACCTGATCAAATGGAGTGTTTGTCACAAGACTGTAGAAATTTTGTTCACAGCAATCAGAGATTCATTTTGAAAGATGGAGACGCAGAGTCACTACGAAGATTTTTATTAGAAATGCACCAGAAAGATAGAGATTTCTTTCAAATGATTGACCTTAATGACGAAGCTCGGTTGAAGAATATTATATGGATCCATCTACAAGCTAAAGCTGCTTATGAGGATTTTCACGATGTAATTAGTTTTGATACTTCTTATATCGTGAATTGATACAAAATGCCATTTGCTTTCTTCAATGGTGTTAATCACCATGACCAATCAATTTTGCTTGGATGTTCTTTGGTATCACATGAAGATGTGGAGACATTTAGGTGGTTGTTTTCAACTTGGCTGTCAGCTATGGGAGACATTCAACCTCAATGCATTTTGACAGACCAATGTAAAAGTATAAAGGATGCACTTACTACTATTATGCCTAACACAGTTCATCGATTATGTTTATGACACATATACTGTATGTTACCTAAAAAGCTGGAGGGTGTGGTGGATTATGATTTTTTCAAGAAAGAATTTTTTCTATTGTTGGGGAAAGCATTACAGTTGAAGAATATGAGGCAAGGTGAGTTCAATTTATCATTAAAAATGGATTAAGTGATAATGAATGGTTGAATTCTTTGTATAGTGAAAGAGAAAATTCGATTCTTATTTATCTAAAATGCATGTTTTGGGCCGGAATGAAATCAACTCAAAGAAGGGAGGGGATGCATGCATTTTTTATGGTTATGTTAATGGTAGGAGTACACTCAAGAATTTTGTAGAGCAATATGAGTTGGCTATAAGAGAAAGACAAGAGAAACAATTATTGGAACAGTATAGGTCTTAGTATAATAACTTGAAGTGTTTGTCTGAATTCTTATGGGAAAAATAGCTTGAAGGAGCACTGATTGTAAATATATTCAAGATGGTGTAGAAAGAACTATATAAAATGATGCATTGTGAATTATTTTTCCCATGGATGAATATGACAATTTACTTCCTGATATGCGAAGAGTGGAGACATATAAAATAGAGGATAGGTCAATTAGGAATGATTTCTATAGAAATACATTTGTATGGACCGTGAATTATAGAGCTGCTGGGGAGTACCTGGATTGCAATTGTAAACTATTTGAGAATGATAGGATTATATGTCGCCATATTATGAAGGTGTTGGCACATAAAATAATAGGTCACTTGAATGAGAGATATGTAAAGAGAAGGTAGAGGAATGATGTATCGTCCATACTTATCTATTTTTTTCAAAGAAGGATATCCTAAAATGTCCAATGAGTATAAAAAATACAAAGAACTGCTAGCTTACTTTGATGCAGTAGCTAAAATAGGTCCTGAACTCTAATTCAAATATTGAATACATCAAAGGAAGTTTACTAGAATTGAAGGATGAGTTACTAAATTTTGATACAAACAATCTTGTTGTTGAGCATACCAATGGAGAATCTGCTGTTGTTCATAGAGATAATGGTTTCCAAGCCATACTTCAAGCTTCTAGTAATAGACTTCAAGATCCTCCTATTGCGAGATCTAGAGGAAGACCTCGCCGAATACATTATAGGTTTGCATTAGAACGTACATTTAGATGAAGATCAATGGGAAGCAGGGGAAGTGGGGGGAAGGCTAAGAGGAAGGGGGAGATCAAGCAACCTATTGAATTTGTTAACTGTAACACCCATAGTGAGACAGGGTTAAAAGGAATTGAATTGCTACCCATATCACCAATATGCATATTGTTTTTCGAAACCCAAAACTTGAGAACTCCAAAGTTAAGCATGCTTGGCTTGGAGCAATCTTGGGATGGGTGACCTTCCGGGAAGTTTTTCCGGAAAGCATGCGAGTAAGGACAAAGCATGTTGGAAATCGTAATGGTGGTCTGTGGGGCTAATGTTCAGCCTTAAGAACGATTGTGAATGACGTGGTGCCCTGCCACCGCGCCTCGGGTTTATCCGGTGGCAGGGGCCAGACGCTACAAATGGTATCAGAGCAATCCTACGACCGCGAGTGAGCCTGTGGACATAAGAGCCCTAGGCATTTGTATAGCGGGGGTAAATATTCTGGGAATGATGTGGGCCAACCACAACGAGGACGTTGTGTCCTAAAGGGGTGGATTGTAACACCCCATATTGAGACAGGGTTAAAAGGAATTGAATTGCTACCTATATCACTAATGTGCACATTGTTTTTCGGGAGCCCAGAACTTGAGAACTTCAAAGTTAAGCGTGCTTGGCTTGGAGCAATCTTGGGATGGGCGACCTTTCGGGAAGTTTTCTCGGGAAGCATGCAAGTGAGGATAAAGCATGCTGGAAAGCGTAATGGTGGTCTGTGGGGCTAGTACTCAGCCTTAAGACCGATTGTGAAAGATGTGGCGCCTTGTGACTACGCTTCGAGGTCATCCGGGGGTGGGGCCCGGACGTTACAAATGGTATTTGAGCAATCCTGCGACGGCAAGTGCGCCTGTGGACATAAGAGCCCTAGGCATTTGTCTAGCGGGCGTACAGATTCAGGGAATGATGTGGGCCTACCACAACGAAGACGTTGTGTCCTAAGGGGGGTGGATTGTAACACCCCATATTGAGACAGGGTTAAAAGAAATTGAACTGCTACCCATATCACCAATGTGCACATTGTTTTTCGGTAGCCCAGAACTTGAGAACTCCAAAGTTAAGTGTGCTTGGCTTGGAGCAATCTTGGGATGGGTAACCTTTCGGGAAGTTTTCTTAGGAAGCATGAAAGTGAGGACGAAGCATACTGGAAAGCATAATGGTGGTCTATGGGGCTAGTACTCAGCCTTAAGACCGATTGTGAAAGATGTGGCGCCGTGCCACCGCACTTTGGGTTCATCTGGGGGGTGGGCCCGGACGTTACAAATGGTATCAGAGCAATTCTGCAACCGCAAGTGCGCCGTGGACATAAGAGCCCTAGGCATTCGTCTAGCGGGCGTAAAGATTCTGGGAATAATGTGGGCCTACCACAATGAAAACGTTGTGTCCTAAGGAGGTGGATTGTAACACCCCATATTGAGACATGGTTAAAAGAAATTGAATTACTACCTGTATCACCAATGTGCACATTATTTTTCTAGAGCCTAGAACTTAAGAACTCCATAGTTCAGTGTGCTTGGCTTAGAGCAATCGTAGGATGCGTAACCTTCCGGGAAATTTTTTCCGAAAAGCATACGAGAAAGGACAAAGCATGCTGGAAAGCATAATGGTGGTCTGTGGGGCTAGTGGTTAGCCTTAAGACCGATTGAAGTAATGATGTGGCGCCCTGCCATCGCGCCTCGGGTTCATCCGAGGGTGGGGGCCCGGACGTTACATTTACCAATTGATTTTTGAAAATGGCTTGGGTATTTTGAGGATTTGGAAAGTGTTCTTAGAAATGTTTTTTTTTCTCATCAACTTTGTTTCAATTTAAAAGACTTTGCTTAGGAGATAGATGTGAACTAAGGATGCTGAATTTTATTGTTCTTGGTGTCAGAAAACTTAATTTTATTGTTCTTGATTTAATTTGTTTATGTAATTACTTTAGTTATATTGAATAATTTTAGTGTAAGATTGGAAAATTGTTAGTTCGCTTTATTAAAAATCCATCTGATTTATACAAAGTTGACGTAGTAAATTGCATTTGGTGTTCAGTAGTTACTAGTACAGACTTTATGAATTTTGATTTGGAATCTACGCGTGATGCTGTATTATTTTTATGAAGGTTTTACATTTTCTTTTTCTAGTTTCTATTTTCTTAATTGGGATTGCTGATTTAGAGTTTTTATTTTGTTTGTTGGAAAATTTGATGTGAATGGAAATTTAGACTAAATGGTGTATACGAATATTTGAATTTTTCTTTTTTAAATATAATTTAGTAGATTTTTGCTACTTTTGTTGTGTTGTTTTTGTACTAAAGCTGTTGAATAGGAATTCTAAGTCTTTAGGCTTGATGTTTTTAGAGGTTGGGATTGCTGTTGTTACACGCAATGATGGAAGACTGTCTCTTGGAAGACTAGGAGCGCTTACTCAGTAAGTATGTGTTATAATTAATCAGGTCTAATTGAACTTTTTGTTTTTAATGTGCTTTTGTTGTTGAAAATATGATTTTGGCCGTAGAATAGTTCAGAGTAAACACGAGCCCTTTTTTCAGTAAGTCAAAGAGTGAGATTTAGAGAAGCAAAGAGAACAGAGAAAAAAAATTCTCCCTCATCTTCAGCTTCAAGGAGCAGACGCAATAAGAGGTCACAAAGACGAAGAAAAGAACCTAATTCATCTCCAATTCCAAGTATCTTAACACTTGAACAACAGAGCTACATTCAACAACTCGATAGGAAGCATCCATGTCTCAGCCATTCAATCCAGTATCTACGTCGTTGATTAAATCCTCTTGATATTACTGATTACAAGTCTCCCTCATGATCACACCCACTCTCTCGCTATAATGCCTCTCTTGCACTTTGAATCAACTCACACTTTGCTACTTGTCATTAGGTCATTGATTTCATTTTTTTTTTTTAATTTCCTTTCGATTTTATGAATTGTGGATTTGGATTTTTATGGGATGATTTCGATTTTGAATTTATAGGGTTTGGATTTCTATGGGATGATTTCAATTTTGAATCTAAAAAGAGTTGATTGAAGGTGAAATGATTGTGTTTGAGATGGATTTTAGCTTTAATTTTGGGTCCAGCCGAGTTAGGCTCTTAACGCCTGGATTGGGGATTTTTCATTTCTACTGCTAGAATGTTGATAATTTGTTGTTTTGAGTATGGTTGCTCTGTTTTTGGCTGAAGAACTGATCAGTTCGATTATTTTTGTTTGCTTTGATTGTCTGTAAGTTGATGTATACTGAATACCCGGATCTGAGTTGTATTGCTTATATCTTTTTAGTATATTAGTTAGCTGCTTTGGATCATTTTTATGTTGCAGACGAATAGACATTGTTAATTAATTTCTAGCAGCATTTTAATTGATAAAATGCAATTGTTTTAAGCTAATCATGAAAGCTAATGTTGAGCTAGTAATATGAGCTGCAGTTTGAAGCTATTATGTCAGGATTTTGATACTAATCATTTTAGATTTCTTTAATGGTAATGAGTTGCTGATTGGTTTATGTTTACGCTGCTAAATTCAGATATCTGAAGCTGATTATTGAATCAATTTAATAGTCATGTTAAGAAGATTTTTTAGTTGTTTAGAAGTCCCTTCTTGTTTGATTATAACTTGGATTTAGAGTTGGTTTCAATTGCTTTTCAAACTCAAGATGTTGTTGTTTCATGAACTGATTTGGATGGTTATTTTGAGCAGATTTTGGATTATTTTCAGTAGCCAAACTTTTGATATTTTAGGATTATTGCAAGAGCTGTGTTGAGTATTGATTTTTATGTTGCTTTTTTTTACATGATTCATGATCTGTTTGTAAGCTGAGTCTTCTATGATATTTAGAGCTATTTTATTGCTTAACTATCAATCTATTGTGAGCTTATTTGGTTTGTTTTTCTCCTTTCTGCTGATTCTTAAGTTCTTCTGATATAGTGGTATTGCTAAGCCTCTCTATTGTGATGAAAAAGAAGATGCAAATCCTAAGAATAAGTGTACATGAGCAAAAATTATTAGATTTTCATCCTAGTTCAAATGAAAAGGTAACAAAGTTTTGTTTACCTACATTAATGGTGGATTTTAATTTTTCCTTTGTTTGTTTACCATGTATTGAAAACATCTTTCAGGTTCTTCTAAAAAGTTATCCTTATGAAGTCTACATACAACTTGGTGAAAAGCGAACGAGATTTTATGCCTGAATGCCTCGACTACATCTTCCGTAATGTAAGTTTCAATATCGGTGAACCTGTATAGTACAAGGAGTTTGTAGTTGTAAAACAGTTCTAATGTGCAGTATAAGTCTTACTGTAATTTATTAAAAGTTTGATAAATGTTTGGTTTTGACAATTTGTTCAATACATTTTAAAATTTCTCTCTATCAGACATTAGGTTGATATTTTATGAACAATTTTCTATGTGAAAGCTATTGAGAACATTATTTTTGGATGTTCACTTACGTGAAGAAATGTATATGTATTGTATGGCTTATGGTGGATATGTTTTTTAGCTTACTTGATGGTGGATCATCTTCTTTTCAAGTGTGATACAGTTAACACCTTACTAAAATCTATCTTTCTTGTAACTTTTATAAGATAGCAGATGTGGTTTATGGAATTTTAGATGACAATGTGGAGTTTATAACCGGAGCCCACTTCCACACAAATGCACTTGATGATGAAACATTTTTGCAGACTGTTATATCACCCATCTAAGTTTTGGTCGGGCAAATTTTGATTTTGTGCACTTCACAATGTTCCAATTTGAAAGTTTAATAAATTTAATAAAAATAAATAAATAAATTTAAATAAGAAAACAAGTACGATTCACTACTAATAGTTATGAAATAAAAATCCGAAACAAAAATAAATTTTTTTGTTGAGATCACTTAATTAAATGTTCTATAAGAACATAAGCGATAACGCTAAAAGAACATAACCAATAACAACAAAACACCGAGTTTAATAAAATTGATAAAAAAAGCAATTCATAACTTAAGAGTAAATTAAAACTTTAGTTGTTGATATCAAGAGACTGGTTCAAGGACCTTGCCACAAATTTAGATCCCAACTTTGAAGCGGATGACCCTGTTTTTACTTAGACGAGTATGAAGAGGAGTCTGATGAGAGCACTATCACTTTAGAAGGTTGAAGCTTCTCACCTACTCCATGAATCCCTGTAGATTTTTTGATTTGGAAAAGCTTACTTTTTCTGTTTCGAACATCTCGTATAAAGTTGCCAGTGGACTGTCTTGGAGCAAAACACATCTCAAGTATTCAGGACCCTTCTCTTGTTTGATTCTTCTCATGCACTCAACAATTTCAGCCGACAAACTATTCAGTTTTGATTTGCTACTATTGTAAAATATTTCAATAGCAGTTGGAGAAGCTGGGAGTGTTGGTTCATAGGTTTGGTTATTTTTGTTATTTGGCGTGTGAGACATTTTTAATTTGCAGATGGAGTGTTTTGTGTTATGGTGTGTCTATTGGGAGGGGAGATGTATTTTATAGCGATTAAAAGTGGTTTTTAGTTGTTGGTAGTATGAATGATACCAACCAATCTTTTCACATTCTCTAATGTATTGGAATCTGATAAGTCTTTTGTAATATGATAAAGACTTTATTTTTTGACGTAAATCTTTCTTTTTATTTTTGTATATGGTATGAAGGAATGTTTAGATGGGAAAGTTTGAGAAGTTTTTCATTTGTTGGGTATGGTGTAATCAGAAGTTTGAAAGTATTTTGTTATGGGCATGGTGGAATTTTGTTTTGTCTTGGATGTGGTGTAATCAAAACCATTTGTCTCCCACGTATCTTTCTACATTAAATATTCAAACCATCTATTCACACTCACTAATCTAAGTCTTTTCATTTTTTTTGTCTTTATACATTCAATTCGTAAAATTATAATAATATATAATATATTAATTTTAATAAAATAATTAATATAATTAAAATATGGTATTAAACTTAATGTAATATTGTACTAAATATGATAAATATAATATAAAATCATATAAAATAAATAGTTGATTACAATGTAAATCACTTTTTAATTTCAAAATTCATTATTAATTTAATTTAAAGATATTAAATGGTTGTGAAATACATTATTTATTTAATAAAATTTATTTATATTTAAATTTATAATATATAAATAATTAATTAATTTTTAACATTTTGAACATATATTGAAAAAAAATACTATTTAATAAGATATTAGTGAAAATTTGAAATCAAAAGAAATAAATAAATATTTTATTTCTTTTTTACAAATAATTATTAATATAAATAATAATTAATGAAAAAAACAATAAAGTGTATCACATTAATGTTAAAAGGTCAAACCAAAACATTAATGTCAGACTTAATATATTATGAAAGAGAATAGAAAGGGTAAAATTGACCTAATAAGATTAAAAACATGTGTCAGTATAATGATTGTCTGTACACATAACATCTCTCTTAAACTTAATGTTATAACTCTTGGAAATTGAATGGTAGTGTATGTATATTGATTTACGTGGAATTTATTGAACTATAAAGTTGATATTAGAATAATGGATATGTAAAATTGGTTTATTGACTTGGTATATAACTCCCTATTCCTAGGCATAATTAACACATGTATATTTACTTATATATATATAAAAGTGTGTGCGCGCACGTACATTAATTGGTAAGTGGAATTGCAGTCTACTATAATGATGATTAAATGAGTATATTGATAACATAATCGGTTAATAGTTATATTTCACCCCTAAGAGGTTACTGAAAGAATAAATGATAAAAAATTGAATTATATGCGTGTATTGATATGTGATTGTTATTGTTCATGAAAATTTGAATCGCAATATATGTGTTGTTATTTATAATGACCTAAAATATGGCTAGTTATCTATGTTTAAGCATAATTAAATTCATATATTTAATATATGTCTATGTATTTGAATCGATGAATGTGGTTATCTATGTCTAAGCATAATTAAAAAATGTGATTGAAATTACAAAGAGGTGCATATTCGTGTTAAATTGGGTCGTTGACAACTTAATTGAATAATTGATTTGGTTAACCTATGTGAGGTTATTGGAATGGTAAATGATGGAAAATGAATTTGTATGTGTGTAACCACTTAAATAAATGATTACCCTTATTCTTAGATTTGTATAGAGATGAAGTGGCATGTCATTAGGGAAAAACTAAAGATGTCTCAGCCTATTGGACCATAGGTGAACCATGGTTTAGCTAACCACTATTGTTATTGGAGTGACGACTTCTATTGGGTGTTGATCTTCGGCTCTATTGATGGAATCCACAGGTAGATGACCATCCAGAGGGGGATTAAACAACACTAAGGATTTTGGTCTTCGGACCTATTGTCAGACCTCGACCTTATTGTTTCCCGTTTCGATATAGCAACTAGATTAGGGGCAGTCCACTAAATAAACTGGTAAATTATTGTGCTTTGGGTGATTGGTTATTGCTTATATAAACTTGTTTAGCTTATTATAGTTTTAGTTACCAAATTGTAAATTCAATTGACCTCGGATTGAATAAATGCAGTCAAATAATAAATTAGTCAACTTGCAAATTGGTTTATGCGGTGCTCTTGAATATTTATTGTTGATTAATGTGAACTTGTTAATCGTATATGTGGTTCGACTACCCAATAATGAACTTGGTTAATGATAATTTATTATTATGAACTTGTTGGCTTAGTTACATTGTTAGACTACTTAATTTATAATATTGAATGGCCAAATGATTGCTCTATAGATCGAAGAAAAATGTAACTAGAACGTTTAAAACAATTAACGATTAAATAAATCTTGGTGACTTATACTTGTTATGTTTTTATATTGTACTTGATATATGGATGTATGAGATTATTGTTATTGTGTTACAATGTATTATAATATTATATTGCTTGATGGTGAATCCATGATTGATAGGATATGTATGTCCATTCCTTGAGTGAAAGGGAGTGGATTTAGATATCTACTGTAGAATTTCACTATAGAAGCTATATGTTAGAGAATAGCATACATGTGAGATTATTTGGGACATGGGTGCAAACAAGATGTAAGTCCGACCTTCCTTTATTTTCCTTTTTCTTTTCCCTACATGAGTGAATGCACATGTAGATTGACATGTATGATCGAACAAAGCACAAAGGTATTCTCATAATGTCAATATATCGTTATGATCATGACGTCTTTAATTTTTAATTGTGTTTTTATTGAATTGTGAAATCTTGTAAAATTTTTATATTGAGTTGTAATTGTTCATTTATGGGCCTTCATTGATTTTATACTTTCATGGTATCATTAATTTAAAAAATGTTATTTTAGGCCTCCACATACATATAGTTGCATAGTATTTGAATTACGTATTGAAAATTTATTCATTAATGAACTATTGAATTACCTTTGATAAATTGGTTTCATTATCTCAATCGATATTGAATTAGATTGTAGGGAATGCATATTGTTAATGTAGCGCTCTGACCATCGTTTTGCGGCTCCAAAGTGGGCGGGGGTCGGGCGCTACATCCATCATGAGTAATCGCTCTTATTACAGCTTTGACCTAATTGTCCCATTTTCATTAATCGAGTTAGAATTAAGGGTAATCATTCTAAAACCAAAGTATTATGATATTAATTTATGATTGTTTGAGTTTTTAACTTGTTTCACTTATAACCTTGTTTCATAGATAGGTAAGAGTTATTAAAGCATTGAGCTTATTTATCTAACTTGATGTGTGCTGTTACAATAGGTTGGTGATATAGATCACTCGTGTAGTGTCACAACACCATTTATTGTGATATTCATTGTGTTTGTTTGGATTTTGAACTTGTTTGAGTTAAAATCTTATTCATAGATAGATAAGAGTTTTTAAAGCATTGAACTTGTTGATTCAACTTGATGTTGCGCTATCACAACAGGTTGGTCATATAGAACACTCGTGCAGTGTCATAACACCTTTTAGATGGGTCGTAGGTTGATTAGTTTGTTTCTGAATGTTATTTGACGTTCCTAATTACTTGCATTTTATATTGTTATCTAAGACGGTTTTATGTGTTTTGTAACTTAGCAAGTAACTCAGATGACCAGCTCTGGTTTACTATCATTTTTTTTAGTTTTTACTCTTGCGCAAATTTCTACGCGACTTGCATATCGCCAAACAAGTCTTCTATCATTAAATTCTTCTACCGTTAGTATTGCATGACTTACTGTGCACAATATGCATATCACCAATCAAGTTGTTTCGAACCTCAGGTTGCTAGAATTAATTATGTGCAACTTTTTGTGCAATTTGCATGTCGTCAAGCAAGTTGTCTGTACCCTATGGCTGCCAGAATTAATTCTGAGCAACTTGTTACATGACTTGCATATCACCAAGCAAGTCGCGTGTAACCTTAGGTTGCTAAAGTTCAGCTATTAACATATCAGGTTCGGTCGAGTTCATTTGGTCTATAGCCTAATATTATTGAAATCTTATATAAGTGATCGACTGTTTATGTATAATTAATTGATCAAATTGCTCTCTAATTGCATTTGTGTACCCATGAGATGTAATAATCAGTGAAGCATGTTGTATGTGTTTGTTTGAGCGTTAACTAAACAGCGATAACTTGACCCTCCTCTTTGTTAATTTTCTTTGTCTCTTTTATATTTGAAATCTGAACAGGAGATCCAACAAATTAGGAAAATCAATATCGTTTAATACTCATGAAGCTAATTTTGAAGATCATCATGGCATCTATTTAATTTAATATTTTCTTTTGCAAACTATTTGTCAATTGAATAATTTGTAAAGCCACCTGTTTTTGAAAACTTATGTTTTATTATCATTGTAAATGTTTAATCAATTATGTTGAATATTCTATGTATTTGAATTCAACTTCATATTTTGACCAGTAGATTCTAATGAATGAACATTTAGACAATTCAATATTATTATATGATGTATTGGTGTTATACATATATATATATATATGCACATGTATACATTTTAAGTAGTGTCTTCGGACACCGTGCCTTGGATCCTCCACGGCTAGGGTTAGAAGAGGATACTGTTACATATATTGCTCAAGTTAAAAAAGAGTATATCCAAAAAGATCAAACAAAGTATAATTTCCTAAGTTCTTTTACTCCCATGAATGCTAAGAATCCAATGAAATTGATATTAAAGAGATCCGATCTTCAAAAAATTTAACTAATTTACTGGCAAAAATTTTGCCAACTTTAACTTTTAAAAATTTATTTTATAAGATTGAAATGCAAAAATTTTCTAAATTAAATAATTTATTATAAAAAATTAAGAAGAGTACTGCATTTGAATTCCAAACCCTCTCGTCTGTGTTTTTGTCACTTGATTTTTAATTAAATAAGGTTCTTGATATGATGAAAAATTGAAAATGAAATGTTTGTTGTGAACATCTAGATTCCACCATAAATACCAGGTGTCCAGATACAAGATAACATTCTCATGTAGATAACAAATGTCTTTCATATGTCATATAATATGACAAATGTCATGCACAGGTAGTAGTTCATGTGACTCATGTGTTATTCAAGAATGTATATAAAGGTTGTGCAGAGTGTTAATAAAATGAATGCTTGACAGAATAGACTCCACACTTTCTTTCAATTTCTTTTAATCAATATCATCTTTTATATTTGATATTAATCAAGAACAACCACCTGAAGACTACGAGAAGATTACCAGGTGTGTAGTTCATCTTATTGGATTATTTCATTTTATTATTATTATTATTTTTTCTCCTTCTACCTATATTCCATTCTATCTATTATAACACGTTATCAGCATGAGTATGCTCTTTGGTTGCAACTTAGATGGATATTCTAGATCAGAAAGTGTTTGGTAGTTGTTATTCTGGTTACGAGAAATAGTGAGATCTGAAAATTGGAAAATCACAATTGTTCACCTGAAGTTGAATAATTGAATTTTGGAAATCTGGAAATTTAAAGAAAGTGTTCTTGTTTTGCAGAAAATGAATCGATACAAATTTGAGCCACTGTTGGTTTCTGGAGTAAATTATATGAGATGGTTGAGTGATTGTGGAATAAGGTTAAAATCTAAAAATTTGTATAGGACTCTAGATAAGAATAATGAAACAACTGAGCAAAAGAAGAATAAAGCTTTGATTATAATTCGAACCCATCTGAATGATGATTTACAAAATTAGTATATGACAGCCAATGACCCTGCAGATCTGTTGCAAGCATTGATTTCTAGATACAATCGCCAAAATGAGATCATCCTGCCTGAAGCACGAGATGAATGGGCGAATTTGAGATTTCAAGATTTCAAAAGTGTGAGTGAATACAACTCAGCCATTTATTTGATTGTGAACAATCTGAAAATGTGTTGGGAAACAAAAACTGACCATGAAATGTTAAATAAAACATTTACCACGTTCCATCCTTCCCCAACAATTTTACAACAACAGTATCGGGAAATGAAATTCCAAAAATAAGATGATTTGATTAGACATTTGGATATTGCTAAAAAACACAACCAGTTGTTGTTGACAAATAGGGAATGACGCCCTATTGGCACCCAAGCATTCCCAGAAGTGAATGCACATTATAATGAAATCCAGGCCGAGGTCGTGGTCGTGGTTATCGTGGTCGTGGTCGTGGCCGTGGCTGTGGTCGTAATTCCGAGCATTGGAATGATTATGAAAATGGACATGGAAATGGTAGGGGTAATGGCCGAGGTGGTCGAGGTTCTAGAAATGGTCAAGGACGTGGTCATAATAGGGATTATGGACATCCATATAATAATCCAAATGCCCCCAGAAGTGGAATGTTTACAATGCAAGTTCCAATAAAGGGAAAGAAGTTCAGGAACCGCCAAAGTTCAATCGTGGTCCCTGTTATATATGTGGTTCCCCCACTTGTTATTCGAGGACTTGTCGCACCCCTAAACATGTAGTTGAAGCTTACCAGAATTTGAGACGTGAACAAGAAAAGGAAAAGAATAATGAAGCAAATATGGCTGATGTTTTTAATGATGGTGATACTGGTCCTATCAACATATCAAATCTGAAAACTGCTGATTTCGGTGAAGATCCTGATGGGAAGATAGATCATCCGATTTGTGATGGAACTGTTAACTATAAATGAGGTGTATTTTATTCGTTTGGAATGTAAATAGAATTGAATGTAATTTTGTTTTTGATTGTAAATATTTGTAAATAGTTATGAATATTACATTTCCATTCAATTAATGTTATGTTTCATTTTATTAAAGGTTATGGGTTCGAATCAAGAATTAGTTATATCTGGAGATATATGTTTAGCCGATAGTACTACAACTCATACGATTTTGAGAGATACAAAATATTTTCAAGAATTGATTCTAATTCAAGTAAAAGTGAATATCATATCAGGTCTAGTAGATCTGATCGAAGGCTCTGGAAGAGCTCTAATTGTGTTACCAAATAATACTGAATTGGAAATTGAAAATGCGTTATACTCTAAAAAATCTAGAAGAAATTTGCTCAGTTTTAAAGATATAAGAATGAACAGATATCATATTGAAACAGTTGATGAAAAGGGTGTCGAATATTTATATATTATTTCGAACAAATCTAGCTAGAAGCTTGTGATTGAAAAGCTGCCTATTTCATCATCTTGATTATATTATGCAACCATCAGGCATATTGAAACCCATGCTATTGAGAACCAGAAGTTCTCTTATCCTAAAATATTCCAACTATGGCATGATCGATTTGGGCATCCGGGATCTACAATGATGCGTAGAATAATAGCGAATTCAAAAGGGCATCCACTAAGAAATGATAAAATCTTATTGAATGATAGGGACCTATGTATCCCATGTTCTCAAGGGAAATTGATAACGAAACCATCGTTTATGAAAATAGGTTTTGAATCTCCATCAGTTTTACAGAGAATCCAAGGAGATATTTATGGACCCATTCATCCACCTAGTTGACAATTTCGCCACTTTATGGTTTTGATAGATGCATCCGCAAGATGGTCCCATGTATGCTTGTTATCCACTCGTAATGTTGCTTTTGCTAAGCTGTTAGCACAGATTACTCGATTACGAGCTCATTTTCCAAATTACCCTATTAAAAGTATAAGACTTGATAATGCTGGGAATTTACATCGAAAGCATTTGATGAATATTGTCAAGTATTTGGGATTGATGTTGAACATCTAGTATCGCATGTTCATACCCAAAATGGATTAGCTGAATCATTGATTAAGCGCCTTCAGATAATTGCGCGAACTATATTAATGCGCTCGAAATTACCAGTAACTGTTTGGGGAAATGCTATATTGCATGCTGCTGCATTGATTCGTATTCGCCCAACAGCTTATAACCAATATTCCCCATTACAGTTAGTATTTCGACATCCTCCTAACGTCTCGCATTTGAGAATATTTGGGTATGCTGTATATGTACCCATTACTCCGACTCAGAGAACAAAAATGGGACCCCAAAGACATTTAGGAATATATGTGGATTTTGATTCTCCATCAATTATTAGATATTTGGAACCATTAACAGGAGATTTGTTTACTGCTAGATTCACTGACTGTCAATTTGATGAAAGTAATTTTCCGTCACTTGGAAAAGAAAAGATTTCTCCTCAAGAGAAACTTGAATTAGCATGGAAAGTTCCCACATTAGCGCATATGGATCCATGTAATCCACAATGTGAACTAGAAGTTCAAAGGATCCTACATTTACAAATGATAGCTAATCAAATGCCTGATGCATTTAATGATACTTCGAAAATAACCAAGTCTTATATAGAAGTTGCTAATGTACCAGTAAGGGTAAATGTTCCAAAAGGACAATCACAAAAGACAATAGCAAATGAAACTCCTATCCCTTGCCAGAAGCGTGGTAGACCCCTTAGTTCAAAATATACAGTTCCAAGGAAAAGAAAGAAAAATGATCTGTATCCTAAAACCACATCTAATGAAATCCCAAAAGTTGTTGAGATCTCTAAAAATAATATCCCTGAAGAATAAAATGATCAAGGAATATTAGAATCGAAAAATGAAGAAATTTCTATAAATTTCAATTAGGAATTATGGAATATAAATGAAATGAAAATTGATGATCTATTTTCCTACACAGTGGTAGTAGATATTTTATATGATGATCATGAGCCACGTAGTATGGAAGAATGCAGAAATAGACATGATTGGAAAAAATGGGAAGAAGCAATCCAAGCAGAGTTGAACTCTTTAAATAAACGAAAAGTTTTTGGACCTATAATGAAAACACCAGAAGATGTTCAATCAGTTGGTTACAAATGGGTATTCGTTCGAAAACGAAATGAAAGAAATGAAATTGTGAGATATAAAGCACGTTTGGTTGCAAAAGGTTTCTCCCAAAGACCTGGAATTGATTATGATTGAGACATATTCCCCTGTAAGGGATACTATTACGTTCCGATTTCTGATCAGTCTTGCCATTTCTGAGAAATAAGAAATGTGTCTTATGGATGTAGTTACTGCATATTTGTATGGATCATTTGATTCTAATATTTACATGAAACATCCAAAAGGACTGAAATTACCTGAATCATATAGATCGGGACCTCGAAACTTGTATTCTATAAAGTTACAAATATCCTTGTATAGATTAAAACAATTTGGGAGAATGTGGTATAAACGTCGTGGTGAGTATTTAATAAAAGAAGGATACCATAATAATACTATATGTCCATGTATCTTCATTAAGTGATCAGGGTCTACTTTTGCCATTATAGCATTTTATGTGGATGATATGAATACTATTGGGACTCCTGAAGAGTTCAAACAAACCGCTGAATATTTGAAAAAGGAGTTTGAGATGAAAGATTTTGGAAAAACAAAATATTGTCTTGGTCTAGAAATTGAACATAAATCAAATGGGATATTGATTTATCAATCAACATACATTGAAAAGCTTTTGGAAAGATTCAATATGGATAATGTCCATCCATTAAGTACACCCATGGTTGTAAGAACACTTGATCCCAAGAAGGATCCATTCCGACCGAAGGATGATAACAAATAATTACTTGGTCCTGAAGTACAATATTTGAATGCAATAGGTGCACTGTTATATTTGGCTCAATGTACGAGACCAGATATCTCGTTTGCTGTAAATTTATTAGCGAGATATTGTTCTGCATCCACCCGTCGTCATTGGAATGGAATCAAATAAATTTTGGGTTACCAGAAGGGTACGAAAGATTTGGGATTATTTATATGAATTCTGATAAATTTTGGGTTTGACTGGTTATGCCGATGCTGGATACCTTTCGGATGTATAAAGCACGTTCTCAAACTGGCTATATTTTCACGTATAATGGTACTGCGATCTCTTAGAGATCTACGAAACGAACTTTAGTAGCCACGTCCATGCTGGCATTACACGAAACCAGTCGAGAGTGTATTTGGTTGAGATCAATGATCCAACATATCCAGAATTCATGTGGTATCTCTCAAACTACGAATGAGCCAACTGTAATATTTGAAGATAATGTCGCATGCATCGCCCAAGTTCGGGGAGGTTACATCAAAGGAGATCAAACCAAACATATTTCCCCAGAATTCTTCTACACCTATAAGCTTCAGAATACTGGTCAAATCGAAGTGAAGCTGATCAGATCTTCCAGTAATCTAGCCGATCTATTAACAAAATCATTGCCAACATCCACATTCAAGAAGCTTGTTTTCGAGATCGGAATGCGGAAACTTTCTAGATTAGAAAATTAGATGTATGGGTGTTATCATCAGGGGGAGAACTTTTTACCGACTGTAATCTTTTTCCTTCGTCCAGGTTTTGTCCTACTGGATTTTTCTAGCAAGATTTTAACAAGGCAGTTAAATATCTGAAATGATGAAATTCAAGGGGAAGTGTTGTGAACATCTGGATTCCACCATAAATACCATGTGTCCAGATACAAGATAATATTCTCATGTAAATGACAAATGTCTTTTATATATAATATAATATGACAAATATCATGCACAGGTAGTAGTTCTTGTAACTCATGTGTTATTCAAGAATGTATATAAAAATTGTATGCTTGACACAGTAGACTTCACACTTTCTTTCAATTTCTTTCCATTAATATCATTTTTTATATTTGATATTAATCCAGAATACGTGAAAATTACCATGTGTAATTCATCTTATTGAATTATTTCATTTCATTATTATTATTTCCTCTCCTTATACCCATATTCCATTCTATCTTTTATAACAATGTTATGAAACTAATGAATTACCACCGCCCTATTATTTTTACATGCACAGAACACGTTTCATGCAATTTTGGGAATTTATGAAATTAAGGTGATGAATCATTTCTTTATTTGCCTATAAATAGACTGTTATATTAATAAAGCTGGTTTTTGCTGACTCCTAGTTTTCTGCTTCTATCTTTCTTTCTCCTCTGTTTATATATTTTATTTTATTTTTTAAAGGGTTGTTTTTAAGTAATCTTATCAATATCATGATGATGTTCTTTAACTTCTTTTAAAAATTGCCATATGATGTCAATGAGGCCACTTGTGACCCGCTCTTTGTTCAATTTTTTTAATTGCCTCGACCATTTCATGGCTCAGCTCTTATAAAACACAAAGCTCGCCAAAACTTTGACCCCAATTTAAATTTACGGGTATTGACCATTGCTGACCGTTCGATGGATCTCGATCATTTCAATCTAATGGTGCAAATTGTGTAGTAGACTCATCGTAATTGACCAGCATACCCCCACATTATAACAAATTATTAGCTTTTATAACAGTTTTTAAATATTTATGATACCAGAATTATTCATTTATTTAACATTAATAGTTTAGTAATTATCTTTATATGATTTATTAGTCACACATAGTCACCAGAGCATATGGTATAAAAACGATTTAAAAATTTTAGTTAGAACTAAATTTTATTTAAATATAGTTATTATAATTTTCTAATTTATAAAATATTATTTAAACTATTTAAAAATAATAATAATAAATTCCGTAAGAAAATGTGGAATCTACCTACCTTATTTAAAATTTTGATGGGTAACCTTTTGTTGAGTGATTCCAACACTATAATTATTATTCTGAATAAATTTATATTTTATAATAAAATAGAGTACAAACTCTCCAGCATATGCTTCGATATTGAATAACCTCCCAAGCTCTGCATAATTAATTTACATGTTTGCAGAGTCAACATAGGCTAGATAGGACCGATTCCAGATAATACAAAGCAAACTATATCATATAATGGTATGAGTTCATGAATGAAAAAAATTCAAAACAAGCCCTCTGTAATCCCATCCATGGCGAACAACACCATCCTCATTCTCTCAACTCTCTTCCTATGCTCCACCCTAACATTATCACAATCTGAAAATTATTTCTCGAAAAACACATCGCCATCATCACTGGGTCTAAAAAAGCAAAAGCTAACCCACCTTCACTTCTACTTCCACGACCTGATCACAGCCAAAAACCCAACAGCAGTCCAAGTAGTTCCCACTCCAAACAACACCGACACAAGTTCTGTAAACTTCGGGGCCGTTTTCATGATGGACGATCCTCTGACGGTGGGCCCGGAGATGAGCTCCAGGACGGTGGGGAAAGCGCAGGGGATTTACACCTCCGCTTCGCAGACTGAAATCGCGTTTTTGATGGTTTTGAATTTCGCTTTCACGGAAGGGAAATTCAACGGAAGCAATTTGAGCGTTTTGGGACGTAATGCGATATTTTCGGGTGTGAGGGAGATGCCGATTGTTGGTGGTAGTGGTGTGTTTAGGTTTGCAAGAGGTTTTGCTTTGGCTAAGACTCACACGATTGATCTAGCTACTAAGAATGCTGTTGTTGAGTATGATGTTTATGTTTTTCATTATTGATCGTTATAGGCAGTACTTGTCTTGTCACGTGTCCGCTTCATTCTTCTAATGATTTCTTCTTGTTTGTATCAATTGTTTGTGTATGTGATTGAGATTGGAAAATGAATAAACCTCCGTGATTGAATATTATTTTGAGAATCAATTTAGTGGTTATTAAAAATTAGGGCTCCTTTCATTTTGATGCTTTGAAAAATTAGAATTATTTTTTAGCCCAATTTCAAAATAGTTCATAAATGAGCTTTCTAAACTTTACTTTACATTCTATAAGCTGTGCTTCCAATTATACCCTTTTAATTTAAAAAATAATTAAATAAATAATTTTGATATTATTAAAATAAAAACTCAAAAATCAGATTGTTGTATTTCTAAATTGCCTTTAACATTACAAACCCGGTTTAGACCAATTACTCCTCCACTTTCTTGTTCTTCATCGTGTTCGATTTCTTCTTCCTCATCTTATTCGATTTCTTCTTTCTCCTCGCTGAGTGCTTTTCTTCTTCGAAACCCATGAATGAATTCCATCTGCTGCTTCTCTCGCTGATTCGGTTTTTCTACTGGCGGCGTCTTCCCATTTCGCTAATTCAGTTCCTCTTGTCGCTGATAGAATTCGAAATCAGGTAGTTTGTTCTCTTGATTGTTGTGCAAACAGATGCGTTGAGTCAATTCAGTTCCTCCTCTTGTTCGTTCATATTATCCAATTCGAATTTCAATCTACGCTGTGGTAGAAGCAATTTGTAAAGGTATATGTTCGAGGCTATATTTCTCAACAGAGATGCTACCTACTGCGAAAATTGACCCAATCTCACACACAAGCGTGAAAGCGAAAAACCCACACACGCACATAAACAAAAAAACAACAATTTTCATACTCTTCAATCCTCATCTGGGGTTTCTATTTCTAAACTTGCTTATATAAGGTAATAACGACTCACCTTATACTTCTCTCTCTTAATTGATATCTTGATTATGAGGAAATAATATGTTAACTGGAGTTGAGTTTCTCTTCTGGGTATCTGTTCTTTTGACTTTCGATTGATGATTTCTATTGATTTTGTGAATGCATATGCTGATTTGATTTAATTCTATTGGGTTTGGATCCATTCTCAGTTTCGTTTATTGATGTAGAATGTTTTTTTTTTCTGTATTGGATTTGATAGGTTTTGATCTTAGATGGTTTGTTATTTGATTAGTGATGGGAAAGTGTGTGAGGTTGTTTGCATTGCTTCTACAATTTCATTTTCTGAATAACCAAACTGATCATTTATATCACTTTTCCTTCTTTTGTAGCTTGTGTTGAAACTTCAGCATTGGAACTTTTAGCAGTTAAATTTTGGTACTATTAATGATATAATATGGAGATATTCTGAGAATTAGCTTTTACATGTATATATTTTAAATTCTGCATTTTTTTTTTTTTTGGTGAGTAGGAAGTCATTTTGATTGTTATGTTTGGTGTTAGTTCTTGGAAATGAATTGATTACCTAGGTTTTTTTATGGTCATTATAAAACCTCTATGCGATAGATTTCTGGTTTGCCTTTATGGTCATTGTTGAATTGTACGTATTAGTTTCTGATTGCATATTAGAACGTTTTGATGAAAGATGTCTGTGTTATGAGTTCAGATATCTCAAAAATTTATTTACGTGGTTGTTGTCTTTTAATGTTATTGTAGTTGGATGGAGTACTTTTTGGATTGATTTAGCTTTAATTGGTAAGATTATTTCCATTTTAAGTTTAATTAATTTGATTGACATATGAGTTGTTTATATTCTTAATTAGATTGATTTGGTCTTAACTAGTTAAACTTTTTTGGTTTAATTGATTTGATTATATATTTTCTAATATGATTTATTTTCTTAATTGATTCAATCTTAATTGGTTGGATTATTTCCTTTTTGAGTTTAATTAATTTGATTTTGTAACACGAGTTGTTTGTTTTCTTTGCATTAGATTGATTTTATTATATTTTCATTTATGAGTTATTTTTTAATTGATTTGATCTTAATTGGTTGTATTATTTCCTTTTTGAGTTTAATTAATTTGATTTTGTAACACAAGTTATTTGTTTTCTTTATATTAGATTGATTTTATTATATTTTCATTTATGAGTTATTTTTTTTTCTTTGGGATAATACATCCGTCGGAAATATTTGTTGATATGCAGGGCATACTGTACAAAGTTGCAAGGAAGCAGTAATTGATGTAGATGTAACATGTAATGGGATCTCTCATGTACCTTCCAATGGTCAAGCTTCAAGAGAACACAAACAGAGTGAAACATTCGACAGCCCGACATGAGGAAGCAACAAAGTCATAGCTGTGTAATCGTTGTTCTTGTGTACATGTAATTTATGGTTTTCAAAAATTGTAACTTAGCTTAATTCATTTATTGTTCAGGAACTAGAAATTTGGTTGGAATCAAAACTTTGAGCTCTAGTCAGGCAGAGAAAATATGACATCAGAAACTATGAGTTGATATCAAATTTGCGATGTACAACAAATAAAATGAATCAACAGAAATGAAGGCTTGCAAGATTTGGGCCGATCTGCCCAGCCATTTATGAATTAATTTGACTCTGATTTGACCTCAGACGGTAATACGATAGATCTGAAATCCAATGGCACCTCAGAAGCCCAGTTTTGGCAATTTTTGGACTCCAGTTCGCTTTGCGCATGTATAAAATGTCCCTTACAAAAGTATTGCTAAACTCTCAAATAGAAAAGTGCATTTGCAACTCCCCTTAGTGGAATTCATGAGTGTAAGGGACTATATGTGATACTCCTACTTTAGGAGGTACTTAAGTGTAGTCCAATAGTCGGATCCCCTAAATTTTTTTTTTTTTAAGTTTTTTCTGTAAAAATAGGTGAGACGGGGTGAGAAATGAAGGCCTGCAAGATTTGGGGCCGATCCGCCCAACCATTTGTGAGTTAATTGGACTCTGATGTGATCTCAGACGGTAATACGGCAGATCAAAAATCTGATGGCACCTTAGAAGCCCATTTTTGGCCACTTTTGGACTCCAATTCGCTTTACCCATGTAAGAAATGTCTCTTACACAAGTAGTACTAAATTTTCAAATAGACAAGTGCATTTGCAACTTTTCTTAGTGGAATTCATGAGTGTAAGGGACTAGATGTGATACTCCTACTTTAGAAGATACTTAAGTATAGTCCAATAGTTTGGTCCCCTAAGTTTTTTTTTTTTTAGTTTTTTCTATAAAGATAGGTCAGATGGGGTGAGAAATGAAGGCTTGCAAGATTTGGGTTAATCCATTGAGCCATTTGTGAGTTAATTTGACTCTAATATGACCTCAAACGGTAATATGGCATATCAAAAATCTGATGGCACCTCAAAAATAGTCAGATCCCCAAAGGTTTTTTAGTTTTTGTATACAGATAGGTTTGATGAGGTGGGAAGTGATCACTTGCAAGATTGTTGGCCTAACAGCCCGACCATTTGTAAGTATATTTGACTTTGATGTTTCATCAGACAATAATATGGAAGATCAGAAATCTAATAACACCTTAGAAGCTCAGTTCTGGCCACTTTTAGACACAAGACTACTTTGGGCTCCAGTCGACATTTAGTTTTCAGTTCAGAAGTGAAAATTGGGAAAGACTAAAAATATAGTCTGATGTGCTATCAGAGATGGATTTTAATTCAAAAATATGATCTGAGATTAAAAAAAAATGTATATCATTATGGTTCAACCTACGTATTGTAAGGCAGTTAAACAATGAAGATTAGGATGGTTATATTTAACATGACAATGGTCCGGACCCTAAACAAAATTGGTGTCGTAAACATACATTCCCTCCAAAAAATGATATTAACTTTGAAAATTTTGAAATATTAAATTTGATAGGATATTAGAACATTCACAATGACATAAAAAAATAACCAAACAAACATGCAAAGCTTATAGAGAATTGGTGTCCTTAACTTAAACACAACAAACATGCAGAGCTTACACAAAATTGATGTTCTAATCCACCATTTCATACAAGGACACCATAATGTACAAATTTATTTTCTAAAAAACCTAAACACATATAAGAACACTTAAATATTTTCCTTGTCAATCCCCTTCTTCTCTTTTGACTTGATTATATATTCTTGCAAATGCATGGATGAGTCACAATCAGAGTCATCATGATTTGATATATGTTGATCGAATTCGAAGTCACAACAACTGAAATACCACGACATTCTCTCTGCTTTTGAAGGAACTAATGTTATTTTACCAAGTACCTAAAAATGTACGTAACATCAGACATATCTGAATACAGATCACATATATCTGACTTGACATAAAAAACAACGAAAACCAAATAAAGTAACAGATTATATAAAAATACCTGCAATATCATGTCAAAATGGCTTGCTAGAGTTGTCTTTAATATTTTGATTAAACTCATTTGATGTCACATTCAACAATCGCTCACTAATATCCTCAACTTTATCATTTTCTTCCAACAGAGGATCCTTATCAGGTTCTATTTCACTACTGCTTCACTAGTCCTATTGACGCAATCCAATTCATTGGATGGACTAACATTACTAAAATTCTCAGATACAGGAGATGGACTAATAGAAACTGAGCTACTATTTTGAATCTTACTTGCAAAAAATAGAGCCAACAGAGGATTATCATGAGGAAGTTCAATAAACTGGAAACGAATAATGACAGCAAACGAGATCCCTGTAAGCCATAGTAATCTTTTGATCTCTCTAAAGCACATTGATTTTAGTTCGTGACCCATCAACAAATGTATTAACCACTATCCAACCTCCAAAATTATCATTCCTACAAATTATAAGTGTGACCAAATTTAGAAACCTTTAGACATACACCTTTCAAATAAAAAACTAAACATTCTAGCATCATATATTGATACAATCAATGCCTCAACAGACAGATGAAATAGAAAAAAATTCCCAGAAAATAAACAAAAACAGAACTTATAGAGCAAAGATTCCACTTGAGGAGCTGCCAAGAAGAACTCAGAGGCTGAGTTTTCTTAAAAAGTGAAATTCATTATAAAGACATAACAGAGAGAGCTTTCCAAGCTGTGTTATTACCTTGGGTATTAATGGCATTTGTTAAGCATGAATGGCATCAATGACATTGATTATCTTCTCAATAATTGATATAAGTGCTTCCAATCTGTTCTGATTCAAGCGAGCCCAAACACAGTTACTGAACAATTTCATAGACAAAATACAACCAAAATTTAAAGCAATTTCAACATATTTCAGGGGAGCATCAATCTGATTTTTCCGAAATGGCATCTCAACTAGTAGACCATAAGAATCATCATCAGGCAAAGCTTCTTTTTCTGTCTGAAGCATCCTGGTGGTAAAGTAAACAACAGAAATTCAACTCACCCAAGAAGCAAACAATCAAAATACTTGGATTTAAGTCATTGAAACGAGAAGATACTTGGGTTTTGGTTGGATGTTGAGGTTGAAATTAAAACCCACATCCAAACCAAAAAACCCAAATGAGAAGAAAATACCTGGATCTAATCAAAACCCAAGAAGAAAATAATCAAAGTACCTGGATTTAAATAGATATATATCGATTGAACAAAACCCAGATCATCATCCGCATCATGAGATTGAAGAACAATTGAAGAACGATGATTTGGAGTTAGCGGAGGAGCTGTGAGTAGGATGAGGAAGAGCTGTGCGGAGGAGGCGGGGGAGCTGTGCGGAGAAGGCGGGGGAGCTGTGCGGAGGAGGCGAATGAGCTGTGCGGAGGAGGCGAACGAGCTGTGCGGAGGAGACGGAGTGGTAGATATCGGCAAAACTGAATATTGATGATTTGGATGAGGAGTTGTGAAGATGATTTAGAAAGGGGAGGGAGGAGTGATAGATATCACATATTGAAGAATGATCGTTTTGATATTCGCTAATAGATTCCATTGTGTTTTTTCTTTTAAAAATTATTTTAATGGTTAATTATTCACAAGGATAGGAAAGTCATTTTACATTTAAATATTACATGAAATTTATTTGAATGATATTTTTGTTAATCATTTTTAAGAAAAGGGTATAATTGGAAGCACAGCCTATTGGATGCAAAGTAAACTTTCAAAAGATTATATTTGAAAGATTTTGAATTTGAGCCTATAAAATTAATTCAAACTTTCCAAAGCCCATTTTGAATAATTTCCAAAAAAAAATAAGACGTTGTATTTTTGAGTTGTTTGTTTTTATTTTTTTTTTGTAAAACTATTTTAAAATTGGTTTTGTCGTTGGATATGAATAATTATAATATTTTAATTATTTTTAAATTTTCGTTTAATAATTTTAAATTATTAAAACATTATAATATTTTAAAATTATACATTTAAATCCCAAAACCACCTGCGTAACAACAAAATCTATAGTTATTTTAAATTTGGGAGTGGTTTTGCACACATTTCCAAAACTTCGAAATAAGATTTTTTTTTAAAATAACACAACAATTTAATTATATAATTAATCTACTTAAATTATGAAAATAAAAATTGTAAAAATGATCCATTAAACTATTATAAATGATGCGCAACATTTTCAATTTCACACCAGACATCCTTTCCGTATGAGATTTAAATATATATGATGAGGGAAATATGCATTTTAGCACAATTTTTATATCATGATTGTATTACAATTTTATAAGTTTTTAAAAAATATCAATAAATAAAAATTTTTTAAATTAAATAAAAAAATTAGAAATTTTCATATATTTAATAGTTATTTTATTTTTTTAAAAAAATTATAAAATAAAACTCAAATTTTCATTAAAAACTATTTAAATTACATAGTTTTCGGTTGTATGTATAAAATTAAAGATTAAAGGTTTAAAATAAAAATTATTAAAGTTATTAAAATAATTAAATAAGAAAATTAAAATTTAAAAACTATTAATACCGGTTGTAGTTTAATAAAATTAAAAATTAAAAGTAGGAAGTTATTAATTGTTTTACAAAAATAATAAACTAAAAAATTCAAAATATTTAAAACATACTTTATTTAGTTCAGTAAAAATAAAAATTATTAATTAAAACTATAAATTACTAAAATTAACGAATTAAAAAGTAAAATTTTTTAAAACTATAGAACTTTTGTTTAGTTACAGTAAAATTAAAATAAAAATAAAAAATTTATTTAAATTATTCAATAAAGTATTTAAAATTTAATGAAATTATTAAACCAAAAATTTTAAATTATTAAAACTTAATAATTAGCGAAATCTCTAAAAACCACAAAGCCACCTGGGCCTCACCAAATAACTAGTGGTTTTGGTTCTGGGAGTAATTTGAAAGAAGTTTACAAAATCAAGTGTTAGAAGTAAAATGTTTCAAAAATGGGATAGTTTTTAGAATTAATCCTAAACTATAAATTATTTATAATTAAATATTTGATTTTGTTCAAGTAAACTAATTACAATTAGGGTTATTTCCAAAAACACCCCATTTTTTCAAACGTTTCACTTTGAGCATCCGGTTTTTAAAAGTTTTGGAAAACTACCCCCAAAATCAAAACCGCTAGTGGTTTCGTATTTTTGTGAGCAATTTTGGTGTTGTATGAGTGGTTTTGAAATTCTATATGTTTTAATTTGGAGATTCAGAAATTCCCTAAAATCAAAATTACTCATGCAACACCAAAACCGCTCACAAAAATACCAAAACCAGTAGCAGTTTTGATTTTGGGGTGGTTCTCCAAAACTTTTCAAAACCGGATACTCAAAATGAAACGTTTGAAAAAATGGGGTGTTTTTGGAAATAACTCTTACAATTAGAATATGTTTGTATGATATTTTTAATGATAAGAATTCAAAGAGTTGTAGCTGGTAGTTAACAGACGGACTTATAAATTAGTTGTTAGGTTTGTTGTTGAATTGAATATCTACTAAATATTAAATCACTAAAATTTTATTACAATTATAAATAAAATTGTAAGCATTGCAGCTAATTAATTATAGATAAAAATAATAATAAAATAAATTATTATTAGTATTTGGGTTAAAAGTTATATATAAAAAATTTCCTAAATTTTATTTTTAAAATTAATTTAAACCTTCAATGTATTCTAAACATCATTGCCCAACACAATTTATTTTTTTTCCGCAAAGTTGATTTAAAATGTATATGTTATTTGAAATGTTTTTTTCCAAACACATACTACCTCTTTCTCAAAATATGTGTCACATTTGATCCAAACACAACTATTAAAATAAGTAATATTTACATGTAATATTTACTTAAATAACCATGTGTATTTTATTTAGTTTTTATTATTACTTTTAAAATAATTGGTTAATAAATTAATTAATAAAATTATAGTGATGATGTATGTCTTTCTTTTTTGTCTTTTTTTTAAAACTGAAATTTCATTAATTAGGAAATAATTTCTACACCGACATTTCATCATGTGAATTCTCTTTTAAAACGGAGGGTTTCAAGTCTAGGGAATGAGCTACCTTATTTGTCTCATGAGGAATATAGTTGGTCATGCAAATTCTAGCCTCTCACAACAAATTTTGAATATTCGAAATAACTATCTGAACACTATCTAAATGGGTCCGACATGAATTGACCTTATTACAAACAGTTTGAGCATCTATCTCAACAAAATCAACCTTGATACCAAGAGAGGCAACCCAAATTAAGCCTTTTCTAAGGGCATAGGCATCAGAGAGAAGAGCAGAAGATATACCTTGTAACTAGTAGTACATTGCTCCAACAATTACACTTTAATGATCACGAATTACCATTCCTAGCCCACAATCAAATGAACCAGGCTTAAATGCCGCATCTTTGTTCAATTTTAGTTTTGATGTAGGAGGAGGATTCCAAGATATAGAATGGTTGACATGGCTAGGTAGCTGATAAGTGCAAGTTGACGGGGTGGTTGCCTTCAATTATTCTAAAAAAAGAAATTGTCCAGTTGTAAACCTCCTCATTCCTATTGTTCTTCTCTCCAAAAAACAGAGCATTTCTATTTGCCCAAATTGCCCAAAGCATGCAATAAAACAACTCTATTTGAGTTTCTGTAAAGGAAATTGATACCAAACTCAAAATGTTTATTGGAGTGGCAATTGATTCAACCGATTGAATAAATCTCTAGAACGACGATAGCTTCTAAGTTTTCTTCGCAATCATGCACCACAACATAGCATGAGATCCATCTTCTATATTTTGGTAGCACACATTACATGTAGTAGATGTTAACACCTTCCTCCTATAAAGGTTTAAAGCAGTAGGGATCGCATTATTACAAATCTTGCATATGAATATTTTGACTTTCGACGGGATTTGTAACTTCCATAATAGCTTCCACTATGACTTGAGAGCAGAAGAATATGATGAAGATGAACTACTAATACCATAAGACTCCTCGAGTCGATATCCACTACTTACAGTATATGAATCGGTCCTGTGGTAATGCCACATCAAATCATCAGCAGCAGAATGCAAGGACAGTGGAATAGACAAAATACTTGCAGCAGCATCTTTGCAAAGGGTAACATTTATCAACTCTCTTTTCTAGCATTTGTCATGTTCACTGAAAAAATCAGCTACACGAGTGTTAGCATGTGATGAGGAATATTCTGACATATAAAATAACACAAAGAATACAGAATTCCTATCAACGTCTATTATAGTTTTAAAAATATCGTCTCCACAGGGTTGTTTGTTAGGAAGAAAGAATGAGATCAAGATTTAGTTCGAATTGTCAAAAGAATTCATTAGCAACAGAATTGTAAAGTTCATAGAACTTGATTTAAGTTTTTAGACATTTCTAACATTCATCAATCAAAATAAGGATTTATACTCAGTATTTCAATGATCTCAAATGGAAATGAAGTGATCTGCTACTCTCTGTTGTTATTCATCCTCTAAATTGATAATTCAACTCTAGATCTCAGATTCACAATCTAGATCATCATCAATGATCTCCTAAAAGATCTCTCGATTCAATCTAACAGATTTGAGTCACACAATTGCATATATCTCTATACTACAATTCATGTAACTAATAAGCACAATATGTAGAAAATTATATCTATTGTCCATCTCTAGTACAATGATCCTCTGTTCTTAGATCTGAAACTCAACTACCATATCTGGTCTAAATTGAGCAACAGAATAACAAGATCACTTAACTCTCATTCTTGTAATTCAATTAACATATGAAAACTCAGAAAATCTGACTATAATTTGAACCAGAATTACACAATCAGATCCACAATTAACAACAAATTACAGCAAACACAAAGAGCTATTAGCTAACATATCTACTTCGGCATATTCAATTCAACACAAAATCATCACCAATATGCTTTAAGATCTAAATCTTACAAAAAAAAGATAGAAGTTGGACGCTGTCACAGTCTTCACTTCACTATCTTCAAACTAAATCTCAATGATCATAGAAAACAGAGCACAAAGCTTCTTCAAGAAACTTCAACGAATAAAAATCTTAAGAATGAACAGAAGATTCTAGAAATTTAGCTCAGATTAATAAAATGTCAAAAGGTCCTAATTGCTTCAACTGAGCTGCTATTTATAGAGTTTGCTCAGTGGCAATTCTGAAATAAAAACTATCAAAGAAACACAAATTGGCGAAGTACCAAAATTTCCATTTATGTCGCCTGTTCCTTCGCCTAAACTTCAAGCGACATTCCGATTAACTGCCAAACTTGATCGCCTGTAGACAAGTCTTGTAGGTGAAATATATTAATATTTGCCTCTCTTATCATCAAACATTTAGGTGATGTTGCTTCTTCTCTCTTCCTTGATATCGCCCTTTTCGAACTTTAGGCGAGATAAGTCATTTGTCGCCTCCCACTATATGTCTACTATAGGAGATATTCATTATTTAGCCTTGGTCCGTCGCCTGCTTTCACTTCTCCTTAAGCAATATCTTCTTTTGTTGTCTGAAGATTTTGCCTGTATTGGCGACTTGTTGTAGGCGAGGAACACTTATGTTGCCTTCTGCATCTTTTTTTCTAGACGACTCTCATTTGTTTCGCTTTTTCCTGTTGCCATCTTCATTGAATGTGCAGGCAATATCCTTAGGCAACATATTCTTCTCTTGTTATACTTCGCCATGATCTTGGACTTTGGACGAAATTCCATTTGGTCCTCCTTTGTTCCGATTTTCACTCTTTTCAGCTTCTTTTCCTGATCTTTTCATATAAGTCCCTATCTCAATGAAATAGTTTAGAATTACTAGGAATTCATTCAATATTTCAACTCTTAAGCTCAATTTCTACTCATTCAAGCTCATAAAATACAAGAAAATATAGGTAAATTCTAGACTTATCAGTATGTAACGTTGTTATGATCGGTCAGAATGTTGATTCTTTTAGGATCCAAGAGTCTGAAACAGCTAAAGTTCCTTGACCATTCCCTTTTCTCTTCCTGATGCCTTTAAGGAGGAGGTATATACCATAATATACTTTGCCATACATTTGATGAACTTGCCTTTGTTTTAATATCCAAAAAAGTGGAATTTCTGAAGTATTTTGCTCTGAGCACTTTAGATGACAATAAATCTGGTTGTGTGAGAATTCTCCAGGCTTGTTTAGCAAGTAGGGCCTTATTGAATAACACTAGATCCTTGAATCTCATACCATCAACCGCTTTAGGACGACATATAAATTTCCATGAACACCAACTAATTTTTTTTTTGTTTTTCCCCAGAAGATCCCCACCAAAATTTTGAGAACATTGAATTGAGTTCATTACATCGAGAAGTAGGGAGCTTGAATACACTCATGGTATAACAAGGAATGGACATGGCTACCGCTTTAAGGAGAATTCCCTAACCACCTATGGAAAGTAGCTTGCCCTTCCAGTCTTGGAGTCTTTTCCATACCTTATCCTTGATAGCAGAAAAACCTTCATTTTATTTCTCCCTATCAGGGAAGGGAGGCCAAGATAAATTTCAGTAGATCGAATTACTAGAATGCCAAAATTCTGCCTAATGCGATTGCGAGCGATTGAAGAAACATTATGGAAGAAGGTTATGGCTGATTTTTGAAGATTTATTAGTTGCCCAGAAGCCTTTTCATAATTCTTGAGAATTTGTTGTAAAATGGTGACATTATTCTCATTAGCCCTACAAAATAGAAGACAGTCATCATCAAAAAAGAGATGGCTCACTAAGGGGACACCTCTAGTACCACAAAATTCAATTCTACTAAACTCTGACTCATTAATTTTGAGCATTCCAGATAATTCTTCAACACACAGTATGAAAAGGTAAAGAGAAATGGGGCATCCTTACCTAAGACCCTTACTTAGAACTACCTACCTGGACCTCTTCCCATTCATAATGAAGCTAAAGGAAGTGGAGGAGATGCAATCCATCATACTGTTAATGAATTTTAGAGGAAAGAGCATTTTAGAAAAGATTGAAGATACAAATCCCCATTCGATCCTATCATAGGCTTTGTTCATATCAAGCTTAAGAGCAAAAATTGAGTTGACTAATTACATTCTTTTTGTTTCTTTTTCACATATAGGGATGTTGGTTACTGTTATTGTAACGTTCGACCCCCGCCTTCGGATGAACCCGAAGCGCGGTGGCAGGGTGTCACATCATTCACAATCAATCTTAAGACTGACCACTAGCTCGACAGACCACCATTATGCTTTCCAGCATGCTTTGTCCTCACTTGCATGCTTTTCGAGAAACTTCATAAAAGGTCACACATCCCAAGATTATTCCAAGTCAAGCAAACTTAACTTAGGAGTTCTCAAGTTCTGGGCTCCTGAAAAATAATGTGCACATTGGTGATATGGGTAGCAATTCAATTCCTTTTAACTCTATCTTAATATGGGGTTTTACAATCCACCCCCTTAGAACACAACGTCCTCGTGGTGGTTGACCCACATCATTCCCAGAATCTTCACCCCCACTAGACGAATGCCCTGAGCTCTTCCATCCACAGGCGCACTCGCGGTCGCAGGGTTGCTCCGATATCATTTGTAACATTCAACCCCGCCCCCAGATGAACCTGGAGTGCGGTGGCAGGGTGCCACATCATTCACAATCGGTCTTAAGACTGACCCTTAGCCCCAAAGACCACCATTACGCTTTCCAGCATGCTTTTTCCTCACTCGCATGCTTTCCGAGAAACTTTTCAGAAGGTCACCCATCCCAAGATTGTTCCAAGTCATGCACGCTTAACTTTGGAGTTCTCAAGTTCTAGACTGTCATGCCCATGAATAGGGCCAAATTAAAACTTATTTTTGTTATTTGACTGATTTTGAAAATACTTTTAAAATGGGAAAAAATTTTGAATTAAAAAAACTCTGGTGGGCTTGCTTGCAATTTATCAGTGGTTAGGTGAAAACCTAAGTTACCATATCAGCAATCATTCAGCCGCCAGAATCCATCTCTTTCTTTTCTCTCAACTTTAAAAAACACAAACATGGTTCTATACGACACTATTTCATTAGTTTCAGCTGTTAGTATGAATGTTTTCATTGAACCTGTTCTTCGTGTCTAAGGTAAGTTCATATGTTCACGATTGTTTGGGGATGCTCTTCAATGCCTCTTCTGTCACATTTTGTAAAACTTAACTATTTTATTTTTGTTTGTGTTGAGTCTGTTATTGATTTTGGTTCGTCCGTTGTTGAGGGACAGGGTAGGAGAACGTCAGCTGGAGTAGTCCTGCTGTTGGATTAGTGTATTCGGTTAATAGTCATGTTTAAGCCCTCACTTATGTCTGTTATTGTCTATTCTATGCTGCATTAACATGGACTAAATTAATGTATGCTGAAGTTTGAATCTGGACTCTGTAAAATGTTTTATGCTTTCAAACTGTTGTTCAACTTGCTAATAAATGACTATAATTATATGAACTGCTGCAATATCTGTAGAATATTGAAGCTATACTCTGTTACAATCTGAAAAACTAAGCCCTGCCTAAAGTATGATAGCGATAAGACCGGCATTGCCGTAGGGATGTTAGATGTATACATCGATACGTGAAAACGTACAGGCCTTGGCTTGCCTTCTGGATATGACAACATCAAGCCTTATTGCCTTCTGGATGTGACTACATCAAACTCTGTTCTGGGGTCTTTGACCCATTTTCTGGAGCTTTGATCATAAGTAAGAGGTATATGACCTATTTTCTGTTCCTGATTTTATTACCAAACTAAAGACAGGCAAATAAGTTATAATGCGATGTTTTCTGTGTATGATTTGTGTGTGGTAAGAATCTGATAAGGAAACTTAAATTTGAAGTATTCTGAGTCTCCTATTCTCTGGGATCTGATATACTCATAAGATAATCTGAACTCTACTGTCTGATATGTAATCTGAATTTTAAGTGTACTGTGAACTGCTATGATTGTATTGATGATTTTTGAATTGAACTACCTGTTTGCTTCTGGATTAATATGCTGCCTATAGATTAAGTCGTCCCTAATTGGTTAATTTGAAGAAGATTTAAAAATTGATATTAAAATGAACTAGACTTAGGCGAAATTTCAGTACTCAGCCTAAGTACATTGCCAAAGCTAAGTATAGGTTGGCGAAACCTTATTTCTATAGCCAGAATCTTCGCTTTGTGGTTGACGAAACCTTAATCCTACACCAAAGTATATCGCTAAGCTAAGTAAGAAGTTGACAACACCCTATGTCTATCGCCTAAACCTATCGCCATAGTGTAGACGATACCTCACTGAACAGTTCAACCATCGCCTATCAATCTTGCCAAGACTTAGACGATACCCCTTTTTGAAGTTAAAATCCCGCCTAGTTACTTCGCTAGTAGTCAGGCGAAATCTCCTTAAATTTTAACTCTTAGCCAAGTGCTTTCGCCAAGATATAGGCGAAACAATGTTTTAGTCGTTCAATTTTGCCAAATACCTCGCCAAAACAGCTAAACGAAACTTTTCTTTTTTAAAAATCATTGCCAAACTAGTCGTCGAGATTGAGACAAAATGTTTCTATGTTGCCAAGTAAGAGTTGCCATGAAATTTTTCATTAAAATCAATTGTCACCAATGACATCGCCAAGATTGAGGCAAAATGTTTCTATGATGCCAAATATATGTTCGCCTTAAGCCATTTTTGTGTTATAAAACATCGCTAGGGATTGCAATGGGTCCAAACCCGACCCGAATCCGTCAACCCAAACCCGAATCCAATTAATACACCCGAATCCAAATCCGATCCAAATCCGATCCAAATCCGTAAAACTTAAATAGATTTGGGTAGTGTGTAATCCACGGATTCGGATATCCATGGATACCCGAAATTTGCAAAACATTTTATTAAGTGTTGTGTTGTAGATATCTTCCTAGTCAAGAAATCAAATTTCACGTGCATCACAAATTCTTTTGTTAGGCTAAAATTGTTTTTTCTTTTTTTTTTCTCCACTTTCCAAATTTGTATTTATTTTTATTATTTATTTTTAATTAAATGTACTATTATTGCATAATAGATATACAGTTTTAGTATGACCGATGTAATATTAATTATTAATATAAAAATAATTTAATTTGAAATATAATTATTAGATATTATTTGAGATTATTGTTTTTAGATACTAACAAAATAAAATTTAATTTTTAAAATATTAAATTTAAAATAAATAATTATTAATATAAATAGTTACATTAATTATAAAAAATAATAATTAATTTAAAATTTTATTTAGAAACTAATAATTATATGATTTATTTTGTTGTGATGTAAATTTTAAAATTAAAGAAAAAGTAAAGATTGGTGGGTTCATGGATTTGGATTAAAATACCCGAATCCAAATCCAAACCCGCACTAAGAAAATGATTGAAATTATATCCAAATCCATAAACTCACCAATCCACGAACCCGAATCCATCATGGATTTAATGGATGGGTATCCGTGGATTCGTGGGTTTATGGATTTATTTGCCATCCCTAAACATCGCCTGATGGTTGAGGCGAAATGTTTTTATGTCGCCTAAGGTGTCGCCACATCTTAGTTTGTCGTCATATTTTCTTTAAGCTTCTTCTTCTTGAATTTCCCTTTCCGAAAAGTTATTATAAGTCTGATTTAGACTTAAAACGAATAAGTTATTACTGTTTTAAGTTTAGAGCATTTTCAGGATATAATTAATCTGTTTAATCCCTGTTAATGATAATAGATTTATTTGTTACTCCCTAAGGAACCTAGTAAGTTTTAGAACCTCTTATTATTGTTTGAACTCTTTTGTTTTCTTCTGTTTTAGGCCTTTGGATGGTCAGGTAAGTTGCATATGTTGTGTGTTCATGCTTAATTATTAATTTAAGAAGCATTATATGTGTGTGGATGTTGAGCATTGGCTTACTAACCAGACATTCGATAGTCTGACCCTGTTGTTTCTTTATTTTTGTTTTGTATGTTAATTTTTCTGATCAGGATGGAAAATGCTGAGTTCAGACAGTCAAGTGGAATAGTAAGACACACTCATATATCACTCCATGCATCAATTCTGACATTGATTTTCAGATTTGCTTCCGCTTATATTATATATTGAACTTTTAAGCTTTATTAAACTATTTCAATTGTAAACCAGACTTTAGAACAATATGTTTCGAATTCTTATTATTTTGTATTTAGATGATTTTTAAGTTTACGTCTTGGATTAAGTATCCATTTTATCATTTCATTCTCAGATTTTAGTAATAAAAGTCCTATTTGATATTTACTCTGTATATGTAAATCTATTATATGTACATTTTCTATCATGACGTCCAACTCCCTGCATTTGTCTATAAGGTGGGGGTTTGGGCGTTACATGGGCTCTCGAAAAATAATGTGCATATTGGTGATATCGATAGCAATTCAATTTTTTTTAACGATGTCTCAATATGGGGTGTTACAACTCTAGTTTGCACTTGGAAGAGAGTTCATCAACTTGGTCATGAAAAGTACTTTTAGGTTCCTTAGCAAAGTTACCAGAATTAGCTTGGAGATTTAGTGCCTGTTTGGTTAGGCTTGTCTACTGATTGAAAGTGCTTTTTTAAACCTAAAAGCACTTCTTTTTTATTTCTGGTTATGTGGCTGGAATTGCAGTAGATCTTTTAATAATTTAAAAAAGTAGAAAATCATCTACTGAGAGAAGCACAAATTTGATGTTTTTTTCGAGTAGATCTTTTTGAACATTTTCAAAAGATACAAAATATCTTTTATACCCCTATGACATATGATATATAACTCATAAATCCATTCTTTATTTTACTTTACATATAAATACTATTATTTTGAGACATATAAAATTACGAAAACTTAAATTTAAATCGACAATCAAATTTTTTATATAAGTTTGTAAAATATATACAAATATTATTATTATTATTATATATATATGCAACTTGAATTTTTTCTTTTTAATTGAGTTTAAAATATATATATATATAATATTCATATTTGAATTGATTTCATGTTAAAAAAATCGAAAAAAAAATATAATAACTACATGTATTTTTTACATGTAGATATTATTTTATATTTCAATACTCAACTCTCAATTTGAATTTTAAATTTAAACCAAATTTTGTGAATTCCTATATGATAACAATTAATGAATAAATATATTCCAATATTAACAAACAAGTGAAAATTGTAGTTGCTTCAAATAACTCTCTATATCTTCATTCGAATTTATTCAAATAGTAATTAAGAGTTCAAATCTAATACCTTTAAGTAATTATTACGTCTTAAAGTATTTTTAAAAGTGATATTTCCAAACGCTTTGAAATTGATAAGTACTTTTTTAATTGATAACTAAACAACTAAACTTTTATTCTTCCAAACTCTACTTCTAAAAGATCTATTATTAAAAGATCTATTGTTAAAAGATCTATTGTTAAAAGATCTATTCAAAGAAGCCGTACCAAATAGACACTTAATTGGGAAGGTTTTGTTTTGGCCACTCTCTTCCACTTCTTTGTTTGAAGGGCTGTCTGAATACTCTGTGGTATATGTGTATAATTTGGTGGGTTTAGTTTCTTACTCTGAATGCTAGGCTTCTCAGTTCTCTCTTTTAGATCTTGAGATTGGATGTGATTTTGGGTAGGATGGGTGTCTTTTCAGTTTATTTCTACCCTTCTGGTAAGGATGGGTACATCAGTTTGAGAGACTTATTGTGATGGTGATTTTAGCCTATGTGTTTGTAACTGATTTTGTTCCCTTGTTAGATTCTCTATTTCCATTGTAGTCACAGTAGAATCTGAGGATTTCGGCTCTAGGAGTATAGTCGTCAAGTTTTCAGTTTGGGGTGAGTTTGAACTAGGATTTGGCTCAGGATTTTGAGCATAGGGTAAGGGGTAAGTTTCTTGTAGCGTGGATTTTAGGTTGGACAGAACATGGGGTGGAGACTCTTGGTTTTGTTTTTGGTTTTTTCTGGCTGGAATGATATATTTTGGAACCTTTTTATTGTCAATGTGCAGGCTGGTTTCATTTTAATCTGATGATATAATGTTTGAGGGTTTTTCTGAACTGGTGTACGTTTATGGAAATTGGATGAGATAAATGTGGGTTATGGGTGGATTTGAAATGAGCTTTTATTGTGATATTCTTGAATCCTTCTTTCTCTAGAGGGCTGGCTCTCAATAAGGAATTATATGCGGATTATCACCTCTATTAATCCGCTTTTTAATATCATTGAGTAGACATTCATTTAGGGAGTGATTAAGACAACCACAAGCAGGGCAAAAGTCAGGAAGTCGTTCATACCTGATTTAACCATATGAATACCACCTTCAATTGGTACTTTCATATTTGCTCTTCATCAGAGGTTTTGAGACATCCACTCTAACTTTAACTCTAATGAAAGCACCTCATAATCTCTATCTTCCAGAGGTAATTGGACAATGCACCTAATTCTTTTAGCTAACATCTGAGCACCTAATTTTGTCATGAAAATTATGGGAACATTGTGAATCTGCACCCAAATATTAGTCCACTTGAAATCAATACTTTTTGGGTTAGTATTTGCAGTTTCATCTGGTTTATGAAGAAAAGGATCTGGTGGTCAAAGTGCAATGGTTCGTTTGTAAGTATGGCCTCCCTATCTTCAATGGTATTAAATTTGAATAAGAAAATATTTTCTCCCAATGATTGAATAATAACAGTACCAACAAAATCCCATACTTGTTTCATTTGATTGATGAAATCTTCTCTGTTTATCCTTTTATGTGACAAGATTTTACCAACTAAACTCAGCTTAAACAAGTTTTTGCCACGCTGTATTGCTTCCATGGGAAGGTCTGTAACTAAAGCTTTATCATCTGTTAACTTTAAAGAGGAACGGAGATTTTCAAGTGCTTCCACGATGTAGAATGTAAATAAAGTAAGATCAGTGAAGCAGATGTTAGAAAAATGAAAATTAGGGATATATAAATAAAGTAAGAAAATGATTGGAAAGGAAGAAAATGTTGATGGAGATGATAAATTTTACTAAAGATGGAAATGAAACACGGGGCTCAAGAACACATCACAACTACAACGGCTACCCAAAGGGATTTCTACTCTTTCTATCTCCTAAGAGGTGCGGGAACAAGAAAAAAATTATTTTTTATGTTTCTTTTTATTTCTGTTTTGAAAAAAGTAAGGAGTAAAAGTGGAAAAATATTAATAAATGACACTTAGGACAAATTGTTTTAGACATTGTGACACTTATTTGTAGATGGAGGCACTTTTTAATTAATAACTATAAATATACTTTAAACTAAATTAAAATCAAATTAATCCAAAATAAGTGCTCCTACTATCTAGATGTCTAGAATTTGAATCAAAATTGTTGATTTTGATAAAAACATCAAATTAAGGAGAATCTCAAAGTATTTAAATTCAATTTTATTCACTATATCCTCTCTCTAATAATTGTATATACAATCCAATCCTATATTAATTGATTATATTGGATAATATATATATATATATATATATATATATAAAATTTTGGCTCAATGCTTCTAACGTATATCACTAAGGTTGGTCATCAAAACATTAGGTAGAAAGTTAGTTTCGCATAACCCCATTGAAGGTCAGCATGGAATCAGCTGCTTTAGCTCATGAATGTGCAACCTAATTTGCGGATCTATAAATAAAAAACATAACCAATAATGTAGAGCTCATTCAAAATAACTATAATAGTTATGAAACTATAGAGTTTAATGCTCTTATTGACATTTTCCAATCAATCTCAATAGTATCGGGTAGTAATTACAAACTTTTAATCTAAGTTAGATTTCTTTAGAACACAAAGTTTAACCAGTCGTAGGGTCATTATTTCCAACAAAGCGTATGATCTTTCCATCTTATGATAATTCATGAGTATTTCTTAAAATCATACTTATACTATATTACACTAGTAGGAAACTGGCTTTTGGGAATGGATGTCTTTGTAACAGTTGGAAAACCATTCCCTATAGAATGTATAAGAACAATTCTAAAAATGTTCCCGTAATCGTTCTATAAATTCGTTAAAGGGAACAGTTTTGAACCGTACCCTATAACAAAAGAAAAACTGTTCGTTATACATGATTTAGAAACGGTTTTGAAACCGTACTGTATTTGAAATTCAAAAATTGTTGTAATAACATATTAATTTTGAACCGTACCATAAAAGATCATAAAAACCGTTTGTATGACTTATTTTAAAAATGAATTTACTACCATACTTTAAGAAAAAATGGAAACTGTTCCAAAATCCTCATTTTGTTGAAACGGTTTTGAACCGTTTCCTATAAATAACCAAGGTTTGAAATATCGGTATCGGTGTCGGTATCGGACTCTTCAGTTTTCAGATAATATCGGGATATTATCGATTTCGGTTAGATATTTTGTTAAATTTTAAAAAATTAATAATTTTATATTTTTATGTTGAAATTTTAAATTTCCCAAAAATAATAAACTATATTTCACTTGATATAATCATTATGTTCATCTTAACACATGTTTATATACATTTTGTTTAATTACAAATACATGTGAGTTATAATTAATCGTAAAATAAACATAAAAATATTGAAAATAACATCTAAATTTATTAGATTATTTACAAAATTTTACAAAAATAAAAATCACTAAAAAAAAAAGAATTTCATGGTGACTCAAATATATAAAGTGAATAACTATCCTTTCACACAATAGATTTGCCATGAATATGTGTTTACATATTTTTTTTTAAGTAATTGTTAAAATGTCATGTTTATGGCGTTTCATCTCTTCCAAATGATTCGTAAATAGAATCATTTGGATTCATCCAAGTAGATTGATATTGTCACTCAGTGTACATTCGAACTTCATTTGACATTTTTGAAGAATGATAATCAAATATATTGTAGCTCCAAAATTACCAAAGAATTAGATATTAGAAATTGATTCTGATCCTAACTAAGGTTGAATATTAGAACTTAACCCCTATTTCATTTCACCTCGTGATTGTAAATCATTCAAAAAATTATCTAGATTACCAACGTTCATTAATGAGAAAATTATTATTTAAGATTCCTCATCCATTTGCTGCGCTCTTTCTTGTTACCAATTGCAACCTTCTTAACCAACATTTTGCTATTTCTATTTTCAGTTAGATAATAATGTTGACCTAATGGATTAAAGGTGGATTAAGGTGTGAAGATTATATTATTTCTTTACAGTCTCCTCCAACAGTTCCATCAAGCATCTCTACTACTATGTTTGAATTTTAATCTCCATTACTACTAATTGGATTTTCATGGTAATTAGAGAAACTATTTACACATAATTATTTTTCAAGTACCCGTTCAACATTAATTCCACATTCATAAATATAACTAGCAACACATAAAATCGACATCATCTAGTAAGCAAATATATAAATAAAATAATAATAATAATGATAATAATAGTAAAAATAGTAATAATAATAATAATAATAAGATTCTCAATTCTAATACTTATTTTTACATCTAAAGTTCATATGAGATATATTTTCTCCACATATAAATAGTTATATATATATATATATATAATTTTCAACTTCACATTAAAATAACAAAAACTATTTTTTTTTCAATATACTTATAAACAAGATAGTTAAATCAATGCGAATGTGCTTTAATGGCATTCACATATTGAAAATGTTGGTGATAATACTTTTATTGTAATATTTCTCAATGACATAACACTTTCCGTATATATATATTTCTCAATGACATAACACAAATATAAAGTAATAATATTAATAATTTTTAATTAATATTATTAATTTTTTTATTATATTGTAATAATTTCTAGATATAATTATGTACTTAATTTCATTTTGCTACTCGATGCAATTGTTTTAGTTTTGTCAAAAAAATTTCACAATGCACCTAAAATATTCCCTCAATAAAACTATAGTTTAAATTGATATTTATATTAGAATTGTACCTTATTACTAAAATTAGAAATTTATTAAGTATCTTAATCCAATTGTATACATAACTTGTATAAGATTTGAGTTCTCTTCATGTTTTCTATCATATTAAAAATGAGAATTTAATTATGAAATATCATACTAAATAATATACAAATAATTAAAATCATAATTCTATAATTAATCTTTTTTCAAAAGAAATAATAGAGATTAATATATTTGCTGCACGAATGAGCAAACCAAATATATACTTTCTGCTCCACACCTACATACTTCCATGTGAAATGCAATTTTTTCGATTGATGTACGCATGAATTCATACAATATTGGCTAGTAGGAATCACATTAGTATCAACAAACCTTAAAACGGTACAAATTAGTTCACTATTCTTATTTTCTCAATTGTTTATTCTTAATATTTTCATTTTTACCATTTAAATTTCATTAGTCATGAATCCACACTTTAGTACAAATATCAAAATTAAAATCTATTTATCACTTAATTTTTTGTTAACTACTTTCTAAAAATATTATTTATTTCTAAATATATCGGGATATTTCGGATAATATCGGAAAATATCGGGAATATCGGGATATTTTACAGATATATCGGATTCCGTACGGATACTCCGGAGAATATAGGATATTCAGATGTATCGGTACCGGTCGCTCAGAAATTTAGATAATATCGAATAATATCGAGTATCGTTTCGATATTTAAAACCTTGTAAATAACATAAAACCATTCCCATTAAAGTTTTAAAAACGGTTTTGGACAACTCGGGTTGTTTTTTTACTGAAAGCACCAAATACTTATTTTTCAGCGCCCAAATATCAAATTCATTTATCTCGTGAGGTTGGAAATATCATAAGTCTTTGAAACGAGAGTAACAGGAGGACTCTTGCGATGATTGTGAGACGAGGCTCACGAGAGAAGTCTCACGAGAGGCACCGGCGAGATGAATTAGATGGAGAGGATGTGGAGTATGAGAATACAAGGAAACCGAAGGAGGGGGAGGAGAGTGAGGAGAGAGTAGAGAAGAAATCTAGGGTTTCTGATGGTAAGAGAGAGGAGAAGATTCGAGGATAGCACTGTTAAGGATGAATCTGCAAATGCAAAGAAAGAAGTGTCTGATAAACATTCTGTGCCACATAGTGGCTCTGCAAATGCCAATGTAAGTTTCGTATTATTCTATTTTTGGATTATTTTTGTATCTTGCTTAATATCTATATATGCGTATAGAGCTGAGAGCTAATTGTAGATTAGCTCTCTTTGCTATCTAAACTCTCGGCCCCTTAGTCACTCTCCTCCATCCTTAAACTCTTTCTCTTTTGTTCTGTGGTGATAGTGAAATGGCGGAAGATGAGTCGAAGCCTTTGAGATATATAGAAGAGACCGTGTTGAAGAGAGGGAAGAGCACCGAGTTTCTGGCTCTTGCTAGAAAAACTCAATTGGAGCTTGGGAATTTCAACAAGAACAAGAGGAATAAGAAGGAGGTCCATGATATTAAGAGGCTTGAGAAGTTTGTCAAAGAGTATAGGGACCAGGTTATCTCCTATCTTTTTTGTTTTTCTTTTCTTGTTATAGGTGGATTCAGTTTGTTATAGGTTTGTAGATTGTTAAAGGTTGAATTTTTATGTATTTTGTGGTGTTTAGTGATGTCGAACTTGAGTAGCCTTAGTTGAAGAAATTGTAATTGGTTTGTGGTGATGTTTGATAGAGGCTTCTGATTCATGTTTTCTCAGTGATTGTTGTATTCGAGTGACTCGTAATATGTTGATCTTTGAAGGGTTGTAGGGTAGGTTAAAAAGTCTAGTTTTTGCTCACAGTTTGGCACTTGGCTATTTGAATCAATATAGTGTGGTGGAACTGAGTTAATAATGGTGTTAATTGTTTATTATTTTTGTTCGCCTGATTTTAGATGTTTAAATGTTGTAATTTGAGGTTGCAATGGTACTTTAATTGGTCAGGGTAAGAGCATAGGATTTTATATGTAGATATGTATGTGGGATGATCACGAAGAATGAAGAAGTGGATATTTTTGTACATGGATGGAATATTTTGTTTGAATGGCTAAGGATTAGGGATGTTGATTTTTGAGCAGGCTACAAGACATGTTTTACTAGATATGGTGTTTTCTTCTTTTCAGGAACTTGATCTGATCTGGTTGAAATTGAAACAAGCCGAAATCCGTTGACAAGAACCTGCAATCTAAGTTGCTTTTTGTTGTGCACATACAAGTGTAAGTAATTATCTAAGTTTTTCTTGATTTCTTTTGCTTTAAAGTTTTAATTTCTGATCCTTACCACTTTTTCAGCAAAAATGATATGCACTCCAAAACCAGAAGAATTCTTCACTACCTTATGTTAAGGAGAATATTCAATGGTGTCTTTGTCCAGACCAGTCATGGTAATACAAATTATGCAGAATTTAGAGCCATTCATTACATATGGGTAAGCGATGCATATTTACCAATGTCTGTGTGTACAAGATTAAGCATACTTCGCTAGATTTGTTTTTCGCTGCCTTCATGGTCTTCACGTCAATTGTCTTCCTTGTGTATTTTATCTTGATACAGAGTTAGACCACCATGGTTGAGGATTTTGATTTATTGATTAGTTTTGTTTGATCTAGCCTCGGCATTAACCTCTAGAAACTCACAGTGCTTGTAATATCAAGCTAGAAGATTTTATGTAAGTTCATCTTGGTATGTGTCCCTAATTTGTGCTTATAATTCAATTATGAAGAAATGTGCATGTGTGCACTTAGAAACTTGTGTTGTTTATTTGTTTATATGCTGAAGTAGTATGTTAATCAAAGCAGTATGGTAATATAAGTCTAAAGTGGCAATGTTTCCTCCTTCCATTTTCATATAATTCGTTAATCGATAGATTTTTAATGCATCTTAGACCATTCTGTGTTCTAAAACTTTCATGTGGAACAGGTGATTAGAATATCTTAAATAGAAAAGATTTAGTTTCATTTATCACTTTTGGTCTTCTCATGAACATGCATATTTACAGGTAAAAGCATACACTATAAGGTTATTTCTAGTAGCTTATAACTTCAATCTAACCCTCTTATTGGTCTGACCTGAAAAGAGAGTGGCAAAGAGGGGTTTGATATGGTTGACAAAATCTATGGCCGATCGAGCAGGCCTTATCTTCATCATGATGAGTGATACTATTACCAGCAACCTCAGTATAAGTATCAACAGAAGCCATATTTTTACCAAGGTCCTCAAGCTGTGATGGTGACACAGCCTATTTTGAGAGAAAACATGCAGTTGAATTGTTCGGTGGCACTATTATGAAAACTACTACTACAAAGAGTGTCACTTATTATTAACTTGGCCTAACTTGGCCTTTTATATCTAGTTTTCTGTGTCTATCTTATTTGTATATATATATATATTTTGGACTTAATGAGCCCTTATGCAGGTGTGGTTATGTTATATTATGTTGGATACAAACACAGATGTTTTGGATTCTGTATGTATTTGTACATACTCATTTGGATGGAAATTTGATTATGTGGGTGTGGTAAGGATATGCATTCATTATTTCAAAATACAATCCGTGAATGGTTGTATTTGGATTTTTTTTTAATCATTTTGATTAGTATATTTAATTACTAATCCCTTTTAAATTTTCATATTGCGGCAAGTTTAAAGAAAATTCATATTGCAGTCAAATTTTAATTTTTTTTAATAGCTAAACATATTGCTATCATTTTATCGAAATATAATTCATTAAAAAAAAAAAGTTCCCTAAAGAGTTATAGAAAAACCGTTCCGTGAAAAGGTCATACTAAACCATTCCGTAAAAGTTCATACAAAACCGTTCCCTAAAGGGTCCTAAAAAACCGTTCTCTAAATGGTTCAAAAAAACCGTTCCCTAAAGGATTCCTAAAACCATTCTCTAAAGGCCCCTAAAGGATTCTAAAAAACCGTTCTCAAAAGTCTATATTATAAAGAACGGTTTTGTATTACTGTTGCCTATATTAGAAAAAATCATTCCCAAAACCTAAGGAAACGGTTACCATATTAAAACCGTTATAAATGCGTTCCCATTAATATTAAAACCGTTACCATATCTTAGGGAAACGGTTTACACACAATAGGAATAGTTTTATGACCGTTCCTAAAAGGCTATTTTCTACTAGTGTTACCATTAGCTAAGAGTGTCACATCAGCATTTCTTCTACCATTTTCCTCTGTTGATGCCTTTATATTCTTATCATGAGCAAGCTGTCATTAATGCAACATAGAACTTGATCGGTTGATAATTGCAGGCAATTCCTCCCGTTGTTTTTATTGTTGTCATCGTTTCTAATATTTGTTACACCATAAACTCCACATGACCATTAACAATTCATGTTTCTACAAATTTGTTCCTGTAGAAAGTACATTTGAAATCTAGTCTTTCAAATTCTCCACCAGTTTCTATCCCAGACTGGATGATAACCAAGTTGTTTATACAAACATAAAATCATGCAACAAGTTTGTTCCTATTTATGCTATTAAGTACAAAGTATATTCATGCACCTCTACATAACTCTTCCTGAGTTTTTACATTGTATGCAAGGCACTACATAATACTCTCCAATAAAAGAATTTAATTATTATCGGTACTTTCAATTTCTAAATGTTATTTCATAAGTGTCCATCTATATAAACTTGATAATCTTCATACTCCATCACCTTTCTATAATCCTCGTTCACTTGATACATTTCCAATCATTCTAATTCCAATGCCATGCATCTTTTCTCTATTGCAATGGTTAAGGAATTTGTTGAATTAAAGAATCAATCTTAGCTCAATATTTCATGGACTTTCAGGTAATAAATCAGAAACCTTCTCTTATCACCCATAAAATTCATAGTCTGCATAAAAGGATTTTCATCAAGTAACCATGAATTTTCTTTTATGCGAATTCCATCTCCATCCCTAATTATTTTTAACACCCATGAATTAAGATAGAACAACTTGTAGATATACTTTACGAAATCTGAATTTGATTGATCCCGATAACTGTTGAGAAAAATTAAGAATTTGGAAAGTATCATTGTATCATAATTCGCTCCATAAAAGACTTTAGATATCTTAAAAATCTCCGTACTTTTTTTTTGCCAATAAGGCCAAATAAACTTAAAGTAAATCTCGATATCCTAAACCTGCATTCACCTTTGAGACAGTTATCTTTTCCATTGAAGCCCATGAATTTAACCACTATTTCCATAATTCATAAAAAAAGAGTTCATCAATATTTCTAAATCCTTACATATATCCAATGGAAGTAAAAACAATGATATGAGATAATTAGGCATGGTTGGAGCAACTATACGAAGCAAATCATTCTTTCCTATCTTTGACATCATCCCTGCTTAGTTAATTTTTTAGTAATAACCTTGTTGACCGAAAGCTACTTGATAAGAATCTTAAGAGAACCACCCCTCAAAACTCAGCTTACAAGGAGGGAGAGCCCAAAGTCCTTATAAACCCCACACCAACTTTGTATTTAGTTGATGTGGGATCCAAGTCCCATACCTTGCACTAAGATCATAAAACTACTTCACAAGCTTTCAAAGACATCTTCAATCAAATTGCTTCTAGTTCTATCGCCTTTATAAAGAATAATGCATCTTTTGTGAAAAAAACAGATTTAAAATTGAAGGTTAACCTCTATAAACTTGAGCCGTATGAATTTGCCCTTATACCTGTAACTTTGCTAGCATTGTGATAAACCATCTGCACACAAAACAAAAAGGTAAGGTGATTAACCCTCTTTCTTATATTATAAGACCATATTCATCTACCATTCACAAACTTGTAAAATATAAAAGTTACAATTTTCATAATCTTGTTTACCCATTGCTCACAAAACATGAGCTTTACCATTATAAGTCTCAAATAATTCCACTTAATTCGATCATAAGCATAACTCATGTTTGTTTTGAGAGATAAAAAAAAAAAATTCCCTTAAGTCTTTTGTATCAAAGAATAAAACAACTCATACACCATTATATACTATCTCTAATTAGGCGGTTCAGAATAAAGTCACTTTGAGTATCTGATACCCCATTAGGTAAACATTTCTTTAATAAATTCACTAGTATCTTACATATACCTTTATCTATTACATTACTAAAAGAAATGGGTCTTAAATCTGCTACCATCTCATGAGTTTTCTTTTAGGGTATCAAGATGGCCTCATTACATTTTTCCCAGCATCTTTGCTTCATCGTCCAAGTAATACAAGAAAGTTTTAGTAATTTGACGTTATATTATATCCCTAAAAATTTGAAAAAAAAAAACCCGAATTTAGCCCATCTAAAGTTGGAGCTTTATCTGGCTGCTTTGAAAAGACTGCATTTGTCACTTCCTTTGTTGTACAGACTACCATCAATCTTTTGTTATGTTCCACCGTCACCCTACGCTAAACATGCTATAAAATTGGATCAGTTTCCCCTCTACTTGCTGTGAATTTATTTAATATTTTATAAAAGTCCAAAATCAGTCTTGGCAAACGTGAATCCCAATCCATCCACTGTCCAATGTCATTTTTCAATTTTGTAAAAGTGTTCTTCCTCATTCTATTCAAAGCTATTACATGGAAGAACTTTGTGCTTGCATCTCTATTAGCCCACCGAAATTGCTTAGATCTCTGTTTTCAATACATCTCCTTTGCAATAACAAATTACTATATTTTCGTTCTTGGTGCAATTCTTTCATGTCAAGTAGTATATTTTCGTCCTTTGCAATAACAAATTACTATATTTTCCTTCATTCCTTTTGTATTTCTTTCATGTCAAGTACGTGTTGACAATGTAACTATTCCATAAGTCTTTTTACATCATTTAGATGATGCCAAAATATTTTTTTTGATGATTTCATGCCCATTCTTGTACATTCTTGGTGCAATTAGCAATTCTATTTTCTAATAGCATCACATCTTCATTCTCCCCACAAGATTCCACAATTTCTTTGCATCCACTTCTAAAGTTTAGGAGTTCTCGTATCGAAACCTTATTGCCACATACCATTGTAATGAAACTTCTAAAGATAAAAGTAAAGGCAAATTATCAAAAGCATTAGATTGTAAGATTTGTTCTTAGGTAATTGGAAATTTTCTTTTCACGAAATTAGTTACCATCACACAATCAAGCTGCTCCTGAGTTAAATCTTTTTTACCTTTATCATATGTAAATTTAGTTCCTTTATACCCCATGTTATAAATTTGGTGCTAAACTAAGGTTTGCCAAAATTCAAACATTAACCATTGTGGATGTGGCATTGCACTATCTTTTTCAGAGGGATAGCATATGCATTGAAATCACCTATTAAGCTTCATGGTAAAAACAACTTGTCTTTCAAAGGTCTTATTAAATCCTCACCTAGTTTTCATTGCGGTTTTCATGAATACTCGTAGAATACAGTCAATCTTTAGTCTAGACACCCTTCCAATACAACTTTGACATTAATTTAATGTCTAGAGTAATAATTGTATACTATTTTTAGTATTCCAAAACAAAGTAATTCCTCCTCCTATGGTCGGTGTAAAACCCTAGCAAAGCCCAATTACTTTATTATTTTAAGAACATATTTTTTTTTGTTTCTATTTTAAAAATGGATCTCTTAGATAAAATAATCTCACTAAACATCCTAATTGTTTCTTGGTTCAGAAGGCCTTGATAATTCCAATTCAGGGTTCTCATATTGTTAGGTGAGCTCTAGTCTCAAAGCCTACCTGTTCTTCGTTTTATGAAACACGAGTCAATCATTTCTAGAAAGACATCATTATATATTGATTGGTTTTTGAATTCTCCCATTCATCTGCTTCAATCATCCTATGTTGTTTTCGGTCACCTATCAAAATTATACATAAGGACATTTAAATAAATTCACAACTTCCTTTCGATGCACTTAAAATTAACCATCGATATTTGAGATGATCACTGCCCGTATTTTGTGGGATTTGTGCTTGATTGTTTGAAAATTTTCTTTTCCATAAATCTTATCCATCTAATAGTCAACTCTGCCTAGAAGATATTACTCGCATCATCCCTGTTGCGGCTTCCATAGAGGTGGTACTCAAGATGTCGTGCTTTGATCGTAACCCCTCTAAACCAATCTACCTCATTGCTCTAGTATCTACTTTAAGTTAGGCTCCATAAGGAAACTTTTCTCTCGATATTCGTAGCAGATCATAGACATGTTTGCAATTTTGATCCCAAATAATATAAAAAAATTAACAAAAGCTATTAAGGCACTCATACTTAAATTTGAGACAAACATATGCACATGATGGTCTTTAAAATAAGATCACGTTTAAACAATCCGCGAACATCTAAATAAATTATTTAAAAGGTATTAAGGTTTTTCCTTCTTTTAGATGAGTTCTAAAATAAATTGTATAAATTGATGAATATGTTCAAAATATTTCAAAATGTTGAATCATCTATTATACCATATCATTTGAATCGAAATATCGATTTTCAAATTAAAACTACTTATTTTCGAATTTGATGTTGATTATACCCTAGCTTCAATTTTTAATTCAAAATACCTAATAACATATTTTACCCTTATTCCGACTTGAAAATTCTTAAAATTAATTTTCTCAAAATTTAGAATTGACCAAAAATTTAGTGTTGATGAATAAAGCTCTCATTTCTAAAAATATTTGGAAGATTTTGGTTGATAAATATGTTAGACTAGTATTTGATGATTCTCTATATATGAAGAAATATGATTTTGTGGTAGTAACAATTTTATAATATTCACTCATACTTTCTTTCTTAACAAAGATAACAATATAGTGATACAAGTTTGACCTAACGACATTGAAATAGGAAAATAAAACATATATCCTAATAATTAGAAAATCATATACAATCACTACAGACAACCCAATAAATATTTCTACAAATAAAGTATCATACTAACAACACCCCCCGTCAAGCAGGGTTATAGATATTGATTAGACCCAGCTTAATGACGAATCCTTCAAAAGTAGCTATAACTAATGGTTTAGTGAATATATCTGCTATCTGTTTTTCAGTAGGAATATATATCAACTCCACCGTATCTTCTTCTATTCTTTCTTTGATGAAATGTGATTCATATCCATGTTTGGTTTTTTCATGATGAATTGGATCTTTCACCATGCATATTGCTGATTTATTATCACTAAGTATTTTCATAGAGTTTCCCCTATGAATATTTAGTTCACCCAATAGACTCCTTAGCCATATCCATTCACATAATCCGTCTGCAATGACTCTAAGTTCAGATTCTGCGCTGCTCTTAGATACAACCTTTTAATTCTTACTTTTCCAGCCAACTAGATTGCCGCAAAGGTAAGCACAATATCCACTAGTTGACTTCGGTCTACCGGGCACCCTGTCCAGTTAGCATATGTATATATTTCGAGATTTTTATGTGGATTTTTCTTAAAGTATAAACCTTTTTAATAGTCAATTTGAGATACTTCAATATTCTGTATACCCCATTCATATGTTCTTCCATTTGATTACTTAGAAATCTACTGAGAACACTTACCGAGTGACTAATATCAGGCCTAGTGTGTGATGAGTATAATAGCTTACCTGCTAGCCTTTGGTATCTTCCTTTATCGAACGGAACACCACTACCGTTTACAGTAAATTTAGTTGTTTGTTTTATAGGAGTTCCACTCGGTTGGCACCCAAGCATTCCTATTTCAGTCAATAAATCCAAAGTATATTTTTTCTGTGAGACAACTATACCTTTACTGCTTCATGCCACTTCTATTCCAAGAAAATATCTAAGACTCCCTAAGTCTTTGATTTCAAATGCTCCAAGCAAGAAATCTCTTAGTCTGCTTAATCCTAACCTCATGATTGCCCGTAAGGATTATATCATCGACATAAACACTTAGAATCACCTATTTGTCATCTTTTGTTTGCTTGATTAATAGTGTATGTTTTGAATTACACTACTTAAAGTTGAATGAAATGATTGCTTTTATGAATCGACCAAACCATTCCCTTAGAGATTGTTTGAGTCCATACAACGACTTCTTCAATCTACACACTTCTCTTGATTTGAATGCCACATTCAGTCCAATTGGAATCTCTAGATAAACCTCTTCTTTTAACTCACCATTTAGGAATGCATTTTTTACATCCATTTGGTGTAATTTCCAGTCTAAGTTGGATGAAATAGATAATAGAACTGTGATTATATTCGAATTTGCTATAGGAGTGAAAGTTTCCTTATAATCTATTCCATAGAACTGTGTGTAACCTTTTGCCACTAACCTAGCTTTAAAACATTCAATGCTCCCATCAAACCTACACTTGATATTGAATAGCCATTTGCAGCCCACTGAATGTTTCCTCGGTGGCAATTCTGTAATCTCCCAAGTTTGATTTTTTTGAAGTGCATTAAGCTCCTTATGTACTGCTATTTTCCATCTTGGATCTTTCAATACTTCATAAATTGAATTTGGTATTTTCTCTTCAGTCATATTTGAAGTGTGGGTCTGATGGGATCATTGAACGTTTTAAAGGCAGGTTAGTGGCAAAATAATACACACAGCCGTATGGAATAGATTATAAGGAAACTTTCGCTACTGTAGCAAATTCGAATAGAATCACTATGACGTCGGACCCTTACCCCATTATTAACCCGATAAGAGACCAACGTCACCTTATCAAATTATATTTATCAATTAATTATCCATTTACTAATGTCATATATTAATAATCTGTTATTCGAATCATACATCAAAACATTACTTATATGTACAAACTAGTAACATTCTTTATACAATACAAGTATTTAATTTACATATCAAGTATCCATATAACAAGTTACTCTTTAGCCCGTAGGCCAATTCTTCATCAGTTCATCAAACTTTTCTTTAATATACAAGTACGCATTCAGATTATGCATATAACTGTACATGTCACCATGCATTTTACTTATCATCATTCCTTCTCTTAAAAATTTCATTTGCTTCACATGGTAACCTGCCTTAGTCTTTTCCTGAAACCATATCTTCATACTTAGAGTGGTCCTTGATGTTTTTCCCCGATTGCCTTTCCTGGATTGTTATTAAATAAAGGAAAAAGAAAACATAGAAAATAAAACGTCAGGCAACAATGCCTGGTTTGTACCCCGTGCCCGGGGCATGCAACACAAATGCTTACCTTCATTTTCAATACAAATCATTAATTCAAACAAGTACACCCAAGATCAATCAATCCATAAAATGTTTCCAAACATCATTACAAAGGCAAATTCATTAGAGTTTCCAAGAATCCAAATAATGTAAATTTTCATGTTAGTTTAACTTACATGTGGTTAGTAAGTCATATAGGAATCCATTTATTTCCATATATTCTATTATTCAATAAGATTTCATTTAGCCTTATACCTTTAATCATTTGAGATTTAGACACAACTTATGTTAGTTATTCTTTTTTTTTTTTTTTTATTGATAGCCCTCTTCGAATAACCTATGGAGGAAACGGAACTGTTTTGGCCCGAGAGCCGCCGATAGACCCGAGGGCCGCCGATAGACCCGAAGGCCGCTAATAGACCCGAAGGCCGCCGATAGACCCGAGGGCCGCCGATAGACCCGAAGGCCGAAATCATCATCATCGTCTCATTTCATTCAACTTTCAGGGTGAAGTGCACTTCTAGTTCCTAAGGCATGCCTTTCATCCTCTAACGGTATTCTACAAAGGCTATCGCTTCAATTCTTTCATATGTTTATACTATTAAATCATTCTTTTATTAAGTACTAACGATACCATCATCATTCGATTCGATGCTAATAATCACATTACTTCTATTTCCAATAGGATGCATAAGCATCCAATATCATCCATAAATTAAACATTTCTATCAAATATTCTTTTATAAGATCTCTATTTATGTCATCTTTACATTTATGTATAAATTATCTCACATTATACAAGTATGCTATGCTAAAAATCAAGTAAAAGTGTTGTTATAAAAGTTTATTATCTAGTGGTAACAATTCCAGTTTTCAAACAAACTGAGTAGTTCGAATTCGATTTGGCATAATTTATTCTATAGGTATTTAATTAACTTCAAACCACTTCTATCATTTCCATAACTCATTCTTATATGTTATGATGGCTTCACTTGTCATTAATTCAAGGTCAAAATATTTTTAATCATCTCATTTTCACCATTCCAGATTCACTGGAATCTGGGACAGTGTTACAGGACTTATTTCACTTTACTTAAAACCTTAACAATCAATTCCAATTATCATGATTTTTGGTGTGAGTCTTATTTGAGGTCTTACCTTTCTACTGTTTAAATTTCAGTACATTTTGAGTCTTTTAGCTTAGGTTTTGGTATGCCACAAAATTAGGTTACCAAACTGCCCTGTTAGGGACAGTTTGTATGTATTGGACTCTTATCATTAAAAGGCTTAACAAATGAACTTATTTCACTTTCAAATCTTCCAGTATACTAATACACATGTAAACCAACATTTTTCACTTACACAACTTTTTCCAAATAGGCCTCTAGCTATTTTTCACGTTTGTATCAAGTTTTAGACATACCCTGTTTCAGGACAGTCTGCATGTATGGCCTTCTTGACATCAATTAGGGTACTAAATGGAATTATCTCAGCACCAAATTTTACTGGTTCACACTAGACTTATAAAGGAACATTTCATTCTCGTAGGTCTTGGTCTAATTATATTTCTAACTATTTTTAAAAATTCAACCAAATTAGAGGACAGTTTCAGTATTTTCTGGAGTAGGCTGGACTTGTTTTCAAAACCATATCATTTTATTCAAACAAACATTAACCATCACAAATCTATTATTTCTTAGAGCCAAATACTTCAAATAAGTCTCTACTAACTTTATAGCATATGTCCATGCTTCCAAAAATATTGATAAAAAATTTTAAACCAACAAACAATTATATACATCACCATAAAAACCATTTTAGCATGCAAATCATATCAAACATGAAACCAACAATAAAACCTTTAGGGCTTAGGGTACAAACCTCGCTTGAGAGTTTCCTTCTAGGCTTGTTCTTGCTCCTTATGATCTTCGTTTGATTCTACTAACCATGAAAACAAGATTTTAGCATTCATCTTCACAAGATTCAACCATAAACAACACTAATATCAACTTTACATGCTAACTTGGGTACTTCTCTTTCTAATACCATAACTATAAAACTAAGAACCAAGGGCTTTTTAACCATTAAAATCATCTCCTTAACCTCAAGACCTCATTACCATGCTAAGCTAAGTTCAAATCACCCATGAATGAAAACTAGGGTTTGATAGTCTTACCTTGATTCTTGCCAAATCTTGTTGTTTATGCTTGTTTTCTTTACTTGAATGGTGTTTCTAGGATGTGAAGAGGTAGAGAAGGGAATTTGGAAGTTAGTTGGTAGAAGTAGAAGAAGAAAAATGGAGTTATGGTGCTCCTTAGGGTGGTTGGCCAAGCTTGCTAGAGAGGAGAAGATGAAGCTTTCTTGAAGAGTGAAGAATTATGGTGAATTTTCTAGATCCCCTCCACTTATATACTAGTCTTCATTTGGGTAATTGCCACATGGTCCTTCATCTTTCCAATAATTGCTAAGTGGTCCTTTGACTTTCTAATAATTCCATTTCATGACCACCAACTTTATTCTATTTACATTTTAATGAAGGCTTTTCATTTCTTTTCATTTAGGTCCTTTGACCATCTTTGACCTTTCCCTAGATTAATTTAAAATTAACCTTTGAACCCACTTGAACTTGGAAATTAAAGGAAATAATCAAATCTTTCTATAGCTCCTTATATGTATTCTATCACCTCTTAGGTGGAAAAATGACCAAAATGCCCTTGGATGTTCCTAATATTTACTATAATGCCACTAGTACCCAAGTTGCACGTCTTATGGTTCTAAATTATCTCTAACAACCTATTTACTATTCTAATAAAGGAATAAGAATTTTATCGAAAAATTCTAGCCTATAATTGTGGACCTTACAACCCTACCCCCCTTAAAAGTTTCGTCCTCGAAACTTTACCTGTATCGAATAAGTAGGGATATTGTCTTCTCATGTGCTCTTCCGTTTCCCATGTAGCTTCCTCTACCGCGTGATTTCTCCATAACACTTTAACTAGAGGGACGGACTTGTTTCTCAACTGCTTTACTTCTTTAGCCAATATCTTCACCGGCTCTTCCTTATAAGATAAGTCCGGTTTGACCTCTATTTCCTCTTTCCTTAATACATGGGAAGGGTCTGAGCGGTATCTCCTAAGCATCGACACATGGAATACATTATGAATCTTTTCCAGTTCCGGCGGTAATGCAAGCCTATAGGCTACTGGGCCTATAACCTCGTACGTACCCAATAAACCTAGGAGTTAGCTTTCCTTTTCGCCCAAATCGTAATACTTTCTTCCATGGCGATACTTTAAGGAAGACTTTATCTCCGACTTCAAATTCAATGTCCTTCCTTTTCAAATCAGCATATGACTTTTGACGATCCGAGGCCTCCTTTAGTTTGTCTCGAATAAGCTTTACCTTTTCTTCCGTCTCTCCAATCATCTCTGGTCCTACCACTTTAGGTTCGGACAATTCAGTCCAGCAGAGAGGTGTTCTGCATTTTCTTCCATATAATGCTTCGTAAGGAGCCATTTGTATACTTGCTTGGTAGCTATTATTATAAGCAAATTCCACTAGTGGCAAGTATCTTTCCTAGCTACCTCCGAATTCAAGTATACAACACCGAAGTATATCTTCCAATATCTGAATTACCCTCTCCGACTGTCCATCCGTTTGAGGGTGGAAGGCCGTACTGAAATGTAATCGGGTTCCCATAGCATCTTGAAGCTTCTTCCAAAATCTGGAAGTGAATCTGGGATCCCTATCCGTTATAATCGATGAAGGAACACCATGTATCCTTATTATCTCTTTTTATATACAATTCTGCCAATCTTTCCAAAGAGTAATCCATTCGGACTGGCAGAAAGTGTGCAGACTTGGTTAATCGATCAACTATAACCCATATAGCATCATGCTTCTCTTTGGTCATAGGTAATCCTACCACGAAATCCATGGTTACCCTATCCCATTTCCACTCCGGTATGCTTATGGGTTGCAATAGTCCAGAAGGCACTTGGTGTTCTGCCTTCACTTGTTGACATATTAAACATCTTCCCACAAATTCGACTATACTCCTTTTCATACCTGGCCACCAGAACATTGCTTTTAACTCTTGAAACATCTTGGTGGCACCTGGGTGGACAGCAAAGGCCTGATGGTGAGCTTCTTTTAGGATCATTTCTCGTACACCCAATTTTGTTGGTACATATAGTCGATCCTTGTAGTACAGTCCACCATTTGCTTTCAGTTGAAATTCGGTAGGCTTCCCATATGATATCTTCCTTATCCATTCTCCTACTTTTGGATCCGACTTTTGAGCTTCCAGTATTTGTGGTATCAAATCAGGTTTCGCCCGTAGTTCAGCCACAAGAACATTATCTTTCAAGCTCAGATTAGCCATTAACATTGGCAATGTATACACAGACTTCCTACTCAGAGCATCTGCTACTTTGTTCGCCTTTCCTGGATGGTAATCAATTACACAATCATAGTCCTTTAGGAATTCCATCCATCGGCGCTGTCTCAAGTTCAACTCCTTCTGAGTAGGAAGATATTGGAGGCTCTTATGATCTGTATAGATATAACACTTCTCGCCATACAAGTAGTGCCTCCATATCTTTAAGGCAAAAACAATGGCTGCTAACTCCAGGTCATGTGTGGGGTAATTACGTTCATGTGGCTTGAGTTGCCTAGAGGCATAAGCTATCACTTTTCCATCTTGCATTAGCACACACCCCAATCCTTGTAAGGAAGCATCACTGTAGATAACATATTCTTTCCCTTCCTCCGGTTGTACTAAGATAGGAGCTTCAGTTAATATTTTCTTCAGACGCTCAAATCTTTCTTGGCATCTACTCGTCCATTCAAACTTCACTCCTTTATGCAATAATCGAGTCAATGGATTAGCTATAGAAGAAAATCCCTTCACAAATCGACGATAATATCCAGCTAACCCAAGGAAGCTCCTTAACTCCGCTACATTCCTTGGGGGTTCCCATGCAATTATGGCTTCTATCTTCTTCGGATCCACACTAATCCCTTCCTTCGATACCACATGTCCCAAGAAAGTTACTTGTTCCATCTAAAAATCACACTTGCTCAGCTTAGTATACAATTTCTTTTCCCTTAAGGTTTGTAGCACTATCCTCAAATGCTTATCATGCTCCTCTGGAGTCTTCGAATACACTAGGATATCATCAATAAATACCACCACGAACTGGTCCAGATATGGTTTGAATATTCTATTCATTAGATCCATGAAAAATGCCAGTGCGTTGGTAAGACCAAACGGCATTACAATGAACTCATAATGTCCATATCTGGTTCTGAAAGCAGTTTTAGGAATATCCTCCTCCTTAATCCTTAATTGATGATATCCAGATCTTAGATCAATCTTTGAAAAGACTCCAGCTCCCCTTAACTGATCAAATAGATCATCTATGCGTGGAAGCGGATACTTATTCTTCACTGTAAGCTTATTCAGTCGTCGATAGTCGATACACAACCTTAAGGATCCGTCCTTCTTGTGAACAAATAAGACTGGCGCACCCCATGGAGATACACTCGGTCTAATAAATCCCTTATCTAAGAGCTCTTGCAATTGAGTCTTCAACTCCTTTAACTCCGCAGGAGCCATCCTATACGGTGCCATAGACACTGGTGACGCTCCTGACATAAGTTCAATACTGAACTCTACTTCTCTTTCTGGAGGCAATCCAGGTAGCTCTTCTGGAAACACATCCAAGAATTCTGACACTGTAGGGATAAATTTCCTTTCCATACTTGGTTTATTCAGCTCCATTACGTGAGCAAGGTAACCCTTACATCCTTCTTAAGCATTTTTTCAGCCTTAATGGCTGAAATTACATTGTCAAGGCAATTCCTTCTATCACCAGTAATAGTTATTTCCTTATCAGAATTTCTAAGGGTTACTTTCTTGTTTCGACAGTCCAGCTGAGCGTTATATTTCGATAACCAATCCATCCCAAGTATAACATCAAACTCCCCACTTTTCAATTCTAACAGGTTACTATTAAAAATTTCTCCTCCTACTTCTAGTGGTACATTCCTATAAATTCGGTCAACACTCATTTCCTGTCCCAGTGGGTTGGAGACTATTATACTATAATCGGTTTTCACCGATTCCCATCCTTGGTCCGAAAGAATTTTATTACAAATATATGACAATGTGGACCCGGGATCAATCAATATAAAGACAGGTGTATTAAAAATATGGAAAGTACCTGTCATCACATCGGGAGTATCTATCTCTTCTCGCCCCCGCATGGCATATGTACGTGCTGGCGCCTTTCCCTCTGCTCGGCTACTAGCACCAGAGACTGCTCCCTTTCGATCGCCACCTTGAGCAGGCTTAACATTCCTGGGAGCTGTAGAGGCTCCTTCTGCCGGTGGCCTAGGCTTGTTCTGATCATTAGGACAATTACGAGCCAGGTGCTCCTGAGAACCACATATGTAACAGGCACCTGTAAGCTTTCTGCACTCACCCCAATGTTCCTTACCACAAATTTGGCATTTAGGCTTTTCTGATCTTGTTCTAGCAACTGAGGGAGTACTAGCAACTGACTGAGCAGGCTGATTACCCCTGCCTCTTTGACTTCTAGGTGATGTTCTTGTTGCCTCCATATTGGTCCTCTTACTTGGATTACCACCGCTGGTGGCCCCACTTTTCGAACCAAACTTTCTTTTACCTTTACTTTTATCAATATTACGTAATCTTTCTGCTTCTATGGCCCTCTCCACTAACTTATTGAAATCATCAGTCTCAAGGGCCAATAGGGTCTTTCTAATCTCCAAATGTAACCCCTCTCTAAACTTCCTGCACTTCTCTCTGTTGTTGGGAATTAACTCGGGGCCATACTTGCTCAGTCTTACAAATTCAATCTTGTATTCCATTACTGATTTGTCTTTCTGCTTCAAATGTAGGAAATCCATTCTCTTCTCATCTAGGAATACCTGGCCCACATAGTTCTTTCTGAACTCTTCTTGGAAAAATTCCCAATTAACCACTTCTTGGCGGACAGTACTAACCAGTGAGGTCCACCATCTGTATGCGTCTCCTTGCAGCAGGGATACTATACATTCTAGTTTCTCCTCTTCGTTGCAATGAATTTCCTCCAGTACCCTGCTCATGTCCTCCAACCAGTCTTCAGCTTTGGAGGGATCCTCATCTTTAGAACCAGTGAAATTGCGGGTTTTCCTCTTCGAAAGTCTTTCTAAAGCTGGTTTCTCTGCCCTAGCAGGTCTGGCCAATCCTCCTTGTACTACATGCCCTAGGAGGTCCGCAATTTGAGCAAACGCCCTCGCTTGCTCAGCCATGGGGTCAGGAGGGATGTTGACAGATTCATGCCCCTCTGAGGGCTGCCTAGGAGGACTTGGATTTCTATTCAGATCTCTAATGCTCTCAACACTTCTACTTGTACCCTCCTCCGCGTGTACGGAGGTAGCCCTTTGTGAACTCATTTCTTCTAACCTACATATCCAGGAAGCAATCGGGTTGGTACCAAGGACACAATTATATTTATGCAATGCAATGATTCCTTATGTATCTCTAATGCACAAACAAGGCAAACGATTGCAAACAATTACAAACAAGCACAAACAAAAGTGTCCTAGACCTTGCTCTGATACCAAAAACAAAACATGTGACGTCGGACCCTTACCCCATTATTAACCCGATAAGAGACCAACGTCACCTTATCAAATTATATTTATCAATTAATTATCCATTTACTAATGTCATATATTAATAATCTGTTATTCGAATCATACATCAAAACATTACTTATATGTACAAACTAGTAACATTCTTTATACAATACAAGTATTTAATTTACATATCAAGTATCCATATAACAAGTTACTCTTTAGCCCGTAGGCCAATTCTTCATCAGTTCATCAAACTTTTCTTTAATATACAAGTACGCATTCAGATTATGCATATAACTGTACATGTCACCATGCATTTTACTTATCATCATTCCTTCTCTTAAAAATTTCATTTGCTTCACATGGTAACCTGCCTTAGTCTTTTCCTGAAACCATATCTTCATACTTAGAGTGGTCCTTGATGTTTTTCCCCGATTGCCTTTCCTGGATTGTTATTAAATAAAGGAAAAAGAAAACATAGAAAATAAAACGTCAGGCAACAATGCCTGGTTTGTACCCCGTGCCCGGGGCATGCAACACAAATGCTTACCTTCATTTTCAATACAAATCATTAATTCAAACAAGTACACCCAAGATCAATCAATCCATAAAATGTTTCCAAACATCATTACAAAGGCAAATTCATTAGAGTTTCCAAGAATCCAAATAATGTAAATTTTCATGTTAGTTTAACTTACATGTGGTTAGTAAGTCATATAGGAATCCATTTATTTCCATATATTCTATTATTCAATAAGATTTCATTTAGCCTTATACCTTTAATCATTTGAGATTTAGACACAACTTATGTTAGTTATTCTTTTTTTTTTTTTTTATTGATAGCCCTCTTCGAATAACCTATGGAGGAAACGGAACTGTTTTGGCCCGAGAGCCGCCGATAGACCCGAGGGCCGCCGATAGACCCGAAGGCCGCTAATAGACCCGAAGGCCGCCGATAGACCCGAGGGCCGCCGATAGACCCGAAGGCCGAATCATCATCATCATCGTCTCATTTCATTCAACTTTCAGGGTGAAGTGCACTTCTAGTTCCTAAGGCATGCCTTTCATCCTCTAACGGTATTCTACAAAGGCTATCGCTTCAATTCATCTTTCATATGTTTATACTATTAAATCATTCTTTTATTAAGTACTAACGATACCATCATCATTCGATTCGATGCTAATAATCACATTACTTCTATTTCCAATAGGATGCATAAGCATCCAATATCATCCATAAATTAAACATTTCTATCAAATATTCTTTTATAAGATCTCTATTTATGTCATCTTTACATTTATGTATAAATTATCTCACATTATACAAGTATGCTATGCTAAAAATCAAGTAAAAGTGTTGTTATAAAGTTTATTATCTAGTGGTAACAATTCCAGTTTTCAAACAAACTGAGTAGTTCGAATTCGATTTGGCATAATTTATTCTATAGGTATTTAATTAACTTCAAACCACTTCTATCATTTCCATAACTCATTCTTATATGTTATGATGGCTTCACTTGTCATTAATTCAAGGTCAAAATATTTTTAATCATCTCATTTTCACCATTCCAGATTCACTGGAATCTGGGACAGTGTTACAGGACTTATTTCACTTTACTTAAAACCTTAACAATCAATTCCAATTATCATGATTTTTGGTGTGAGTCTTATTTGAGGTCTTACCTTTCTACTGTTTAAATTTCAGTACATTTTGAGTCTTTTAGCTTAGGTTTTGGTATGCCACAAAATTAGGTTACCAAACTGCCCTGTTAGGGACAGTTTGTATGTATTGGACTCTTATCATTAAAAGGCTTAACAAATGAACTTATTTCACTTTCAAATCTTCCAGTATACTAACACACATGTAAACCAACATTTTTCACTTACACAACTTTTTCCAAATAGGCCTCTAGCTATTTTTCACGTTTGTATCAAGTTTTAGACATGCCCTGTTTCAGGACAGTCTGCATGTATGGCCTTCTTGACATCAATTAGGGTATTAAATGGAATTATCTCAGCACCAAATTTTACTGGTTCACACTAGACTTATAAAGGAACATTTCATTCTTGTAGGTCTTGGTCTAATTATATTTCTAACTATTTTTAAAAATTCAACCAAATTAGAGGACAGTTTCAGTATTTTCTGGAGTAGGCTGGACTTGTTTTCAAAACCATATCATTTTATTCAAACAAACATTAACCATCACAAATCTATTATTTCTTAGAGCCAAATACTTCAAATAAGTCTCTACTAACTTTATAGCATATGTCCATGCTTCCAAAAATATTGATAAAAAATTTTAAACCAACAAACAATTATATACATCACCATAAAAACCATTTTAGCATGCAAATCATATCAAACATGAAACCAACAATAAAACCTTTAGGGCTTAGGGTACAAACCTCGCTTGAGAGTTTCCTTCTAGGCTTGTTCTTGCTCCTTATGATCTTCCTTTGGTTCTACTAACCATGAAAACAAGATTTTAGCATTCATCTTCACAAGATTCAACCATAAACAACACTAATATCAACTTTACATGCTAACTTGGGTACTTCTCTTTCTAATACCATAACTATAAAACTAAGAACATAACCAAGGGCTTTTTAACCATTAAAATCATCTCCTTAACCTCAAGACCTCATTACCATGCTAAGCTAAGTTCAAATCACCCATGAATGAAAACTAGGGTTTGATAGTCTTACCTTGATTCTTGCCAAATCTTGTTGTTTATGCTTGTTTTCTTTACTTGAATGGTGTTTCTAGGATGTGAAGAAGGTAGAGAAGGGAATTTGGAAGTTAGTTGGTAGAAGTAGAAGAAGAAAAATGGAGTTATGGTGCTCCTTAGGGTGGTTGGCCAAGCTTGCTAGAGAGGAGAAGATGAAGCTTTCTTGAAGAGTGAAGAATTATGGTGAATTTTCTAGATCCCCTCCACTTATATACTAGTCTTCATTTGGGTAATTGCCACATGGTCCTTCATCTTTCCAATAATTGCTAAGTGGTCCTTTGACTTTCTAATAATTCCATTTCATGACCACCAACTTTATTCTATTTACATTTTAATGAAGGCTTTTCATTTCTTTTCATTTAGGTCCTTTGACCATCTTTGACCTTTCCCTAGATTAATTTAAAATTAACCTTTGAACCCACTTGAACTTGGAAATTAAAGGAAATAATCAAATCTTTCTATAGCTCCTTATATGTATTCTATCACCTCTTAGGTGGAAAAATGACCAAAATGCCCTTGGATGTTCCTAATATTTACTATAATGCCACTAGTACCCAAGTTGCACGTCTTATGGTTCTAAATTATCTCTAACAACCTATTTACTATTCTAATAAAGGAATAAGAATTTTATCGAAAAATTCTAGCCTATAATTGTGGACCTTACAACCCTACCCCCCTTAAAAGTTTCGTCCTCGAAACTTTACCTGTATCGAATAAGTAGGGATATTGTCTTCTCATGTGCTCTTCCGTTTCCCATGTAGCTTCCTCTACCGCGTGATTTCTCCATAACACTTTAACTAGAGGGACGGACTTGTTTCTCAACTGCTTTACTTCTTTAGCCAATATCTTCACCGGCTCTTCCTTATAAGATAAGTCCGGTTTGACCTCTATTTCCTCTTTCCTTAATACATGGGAAGGGTCTGAGCGGTATCTCCTAAGCATCGACACATGGAATACATTATGAATCTTTTCCAGTTCCGGCGGTAATGCAAGCCTATAGGCTACTGGGCCTACTCGTTCTATAACCTCGTACGGCCCAATAAACCTAGGAGTTAGCTTTCCTTTTCGCCCAAATCGTAATACTTTCTTCCATGGCGATACTTTAAGGAAGACTTTATCTCCGACTTCAAATTCAATGTCCTTCCTTTTCAAATCAGCATATGACTTTTGACGATCCGAGGCCTCCTTTAGTTTGTCTCGAATAAGCTTTACCTTTTCTTCCGTCTCTCCAATCATCTCTGGTCCTACCACTTTAGGTTCGGACAATTCAGTCCAGCAGAGAGGTGTTCTGCATTTTCTTCCATATAATGCTTCGTAAGGAGCCATTTGTATACTTGCTTGGTAGCTATTATTATAAGCAAATTCCACTAGTGGCAAGTATCTTTCCTAGCTACCTCCGAATTCAAGTATACAACACCGAAGTATATCTTCCAATATCTGAATTACCCTCCGACTGTCCATCCGTTTGAGGGTGGAAGGCCGTACTGAAATGTAATCGGGTTCCCATAGCATCTTGAAGCTTCTTCCAAAATCTGGAAGTGAATCTGGGATCCCTATCCGTTATAATCGATGAAGGAACACCATGTATCCTTATTATCTCTTTTATATACAATTCTGCCAATCTTTCCAAAGAGTAATCCATTCGGACTGGCAGAAAGTGTGCAGACTTGGTTAATCGATCAACTATAACCCATATAGCATCATGCTTCTCTTTGGTCATAGGTAATCCTACCACGAAATCCATGGTTACCCTATCCCATTTCCACTCCGGTATGCTTATGGGTTGCAATAGTCCAGAAGGCACTTGGTGTTCTGCCTTCACTTGTTGACATATTAAACATCTTCCCACAAATTCGACTATACTCCTTTTCATACCTGGCCACCAGAACATTGCTTTTAACTCTTGAAACATCTTGGTGGCACCTGGGTGGACAGCAAAGGCCTGATGGTGAGCTTCTTTTAGGATCATTTCTCGTACACCCAATTTTGTTGGTACATATAGTCGATCCTTGTAGTACAGTCCACCATTTGCTTTCAGTTGAAATTCGGTAGGCTTCCCATATGATATCTTCCTTATCCATTCTCCTACTTTTGGATCCGACTTTTGAGCTTCCAGTATTTGTGGTATCAAATCAGGTTTCGCCCGTAGTTCAGCCACAAGAACATTATCTTTCAAGCTCAGATTAGCCATTAACATTGGCAATGTATACGCAGACTTCCTACTCAGAGCATCTGCTACTTTGTTCGCCTTTCCTGGATGGTAATCAATTACACAATCATAGTCCTTTAGGAATTCCATCCATCGGCGCTGTCTCAAGTTCAACTCCTTCTGAGTAGGAAGATATTGGAGGCTCTTATGATCTGTATAGATATAACACTTCTCGCCATACAAGTAGTGCCTCCATATCTTTAAGGCAAAAACAATGGCTGCTAACTCCAGGTCATGTGTGGGGTAATTACGTTCATGTGGCTTGAGTTGCCTAGAGGCATAAGCTATCACTTTTCCATCTTGCATTAGCACACACCCCAATCCTTGTAAGGAAGCATCACTGTAGATAACATATTCTTTCCCTTCCTCCGGTTGTACTAAGATAGGAGCTTCAGTTAATATTTTCTTCAGACGCTCAAATCTTTCTTGGCATCTACTCGTCCATTCAAACTTCACTCCTTTATGCAATAATCGAGTCAATGGATTAGCTATAGAAGAAAATCCCTTCACAAATCGACGATAATATCCAGCTAACCCAAGGAAGCTCCTTAACTCCGCTACATTCCTTGGGGTTCCCATGCAATTATGGCTTCTATCTTCTTCGGATCCACACTAATCCCTTCCTTCGATACCACATGTCCCAAGAAAGTTACTTGTTCCATCTAAAAATCACACTTGCTCAGCTTAGTATACAATTTCTTTTCCCTTAAGGTTTGTAGCACTATCCTCAAATGCTTATCATGCTCCTCTGGAGTCTTCGAATACACTAGGATATCATCAATAAATACCACCACGAACTGGTCCAGATATGGTTTGAATATTCTATTCATTAGATCCATGAAAAATGCCAGTGCGTTGGTAAGACCAAACGGCATTACAATGAACTCATAATGTCCATATCTGGTTCTGAAAGCAGTTTTAGGAATATCCTCCTCCTTAATCCTTAATTGATGATATCCAGATCTTAGATCAATCTTTGAAAAGACTCCAGCTCCCCTTAACTGATCAAATAGATCATCTATGCGTGGAAGCGGATACTTATTCTTCACTGTAAGCTTATTCAGTCGTCGATAGTCGATACACAACCTTAAGGATCCGTCCTTCTTGTGAACAAATAAGACTGGCGCACCCCATGGAGATACACTCGGTCTAATAAATCCCTTATCTAAGAGCTCTTGCAATTGAGTCTTCAACTCCTTTAACTCCGCAGGAGCCATCCTATACGGTGCCATAGACACTGGTGACGCTCCTGACATAAGTTCAATACTGAACTCTACTTCTCTTTCTGGAGGCAATCCAGGTAGCTCTTCTGGAAACACATCCAAGAATTCTGACACTGTAGGGATAAATTTCCTTTCCATACTTGGTTTATTCAGCTCCATTACGTGAGCAAGGTAACCCTTACATCCCTTCTTAAGCATTTTTTCAGCCTTAATGGCTGAAATTACATTGTCAAGGCAATTCCTTCTATCACCAGTAATAGTTATTTCCTTATCAGAATTTCTAAGGGTTACTTTCTTGTTTCGACAGTCCAGCTGAGCGTTATATTTCGATAACCAATCCATCCCAAGTATAACATCAAACTCCCCACTTTTCAATTCTAACAGGTTACTATTAAAAATTTCTCCTCCTACTTCTAGTGGTACATTCCTATAAATTCGGTCAACACTCATTTCCTGTCCCAGTGGGTTGGAGACTATTATACTATAATCGGTTTTCACCGATTCCCATCCTTGGTCCGAAAGAATTTTATTACAAATATATGACAATGTGGACCCGGGATCAATCAATATAAAGACAGGTGTATTAAAAATATGGAAAGTACCTGTCATCACATCGGGAGTATCTATCTCTTCTCGCCCCCGCATGGCATATGTACGTGCTGGCGCCTTTCCCTCTGCTCGGCTACTAGCACCAGAGACTGCTCCCTTTCGATCGCCACCTTGAGCAGGCTTAACATTCCTGGGAGCTGTAGAGGCTCCTTCTGCCGGTGGCCTAGGCTTGTTCTGATCATTAGGACAATTACGAGCCAGGTGCTCCTGAGAACCACATATGTAACAGGCACCTGTAAGCTTTCTGCACTCACCCCAATGTTCCTTACCACAAATTTGGCATTTAGGCTTTTCTGATCTTGTTCTAGCAACTGAGGGAGTACTAGCAACTGACTGAGCAGGCTGATTACCCCTGCCTCTTTGACTTCTAGGTGCTGTTCTTGTTGCCTCCATATTGGTCCTCTTACTTGGATTACCACCGCTGGTGGCCCCACTTTTCGAACCAAACTTTCTTTTACCTTTACTTTTATCAATATTACGTAATCTTTCTGCTTCTATGGCCCTCTCCACTAACTTATTGAAATCATCAGTCTCAAGGGCCAATAGGGTCTTTCTAATCTCCAAATGTAACCCCTCTCTAAACTTCCTGCACTTCTCTCTGTTGTTGGGAATTAACTCGGGGCCATACTTGCTCAGTCTTACAAATTCAATCTTGTATTCCATTACTGATTTGTCTTTCTGCTTCAAATGTAGGAAATCCATTCTCTTCTCATCTAGGAATACCTGGCCCACATAGTTCTTTCTGAACTCTTCTTGGAAAAATTCCCAATTAACCACTTCTTGGCGGACAGTACTAACCAGTGAGGTCCACCATCTGTATGCGTCTCCTTGCAGCAGGGATACTATACATTCTAGTTTCTCCTCTTCGTTGCAATGAATTTCCTCCAGTACCCTGCTCATGTCCTCCAACCAGTCTTCAGCTTTGGAGGGATCCTCATCTTTAGAACCAGTGAAATTGCGGGTTTTCCTCTTCGAAAGTCTTTCTAAAGCTGGTTTCTCTGCCCTAGCAGGTCTGGCCAATCCTCCTTGTACTACATGCCCTAGGAGGTCCGCAATTTGAGCAAACGCCCTCGCTTGCTCAGCCATGGGGTCAGGAGGGATGTTGACAGATTCATGCCCCTCTGAGGGCTGCCTAGGAGGACTTGGATTTCTATTCAGATCTCTAATGCTCTCAACACTTCTACTTGTACCCTCCTCCGCGTGTACGGAGGTAGCCCTTTGTGAACTCATTTCTTCTAACCTACATATCCAGGAAGCAATCGGGTTGGTACCAAGGACACAATTATATTTATGCAATGCAATGATTCCTTATGTATCTCTAATGCACAAACAAGGCAAACGATTGCAAACAATTACAAACAAGCACAAACAAAAGTGTCCTAGACCTTGCTCTGATACCAAAAACAAAACATGTGACGTCGGACCCTTACCCCATTATTAACCCGATAAGAGACCAACGTCACCTTATCAAATTATATTTATCAATTAATTATCCATTTACTAATGTCATATATTAATAATCTGTTATTCGAATCATACATCAAAACATTACTTATATGTACAAACTAGTAACATTCTTTATACAATACAAGTATTTAATTTACATATCAAGTATCCATATAACAAGTTACTCTTTAGCCCGTAGGCCAATTCTTCATCAGTTCATCAAACTTTTCTTTAATATACAAGTACGCATTCAGATTATGCATATAACTGTACATGTCACCATGCATTTTACTTATCATCATTCCTTCTCTTAAAAATTTCATTTGCTTCACATGGTAACCTGCCTTAGTCTTTTCCTGAAACCATATCTTCATACTTAGAGTGGTCCTTGATGTTTTTCCCCGATTGCCTTTCCTGGATTGTTATTAAATAAAGGAAAAAGAAAACATAGAAAATAAAACGTCAGGCAACAATGCCTGGTTTGTACCCCGTGCCCGGGGCATGCAACACAAATGCTTACCTTCATTTTCAATACAAATCATTAATTCAAACAAGTACACCCAAGATCAATCAATCCATAAAATGTTTCCAAACATCATTACAAAGGCAAATTCATTAGAGTTTCCAAGAATCCAAATAATGTAAATTTTCATGTTAGTTTAACTTACATGTGGTTAGTAAGTCATATAGGAATCCATTTATTTCCATATATTCTATTATTCAATAAGATTTCATTTAGCCTTATACCTTTAATCATTTGAGATTTAGACACAACTTATGTTAGTTATTCTTTTTTTTTTTTTTATTGATAGCCCTCTTCGAATAACCTATGGAGGAAACGGAACTGTTTTGGCCCGAGAGCCGCCGATAGACCCGAGGGCCGCCGATAGACCCGAAGGCCGCTAATAGACCCGAAGGCCGCCGATAGACCCGAGGGCCGCCGATAGACCCGAAGGCCGAATCATCATCATCATCGTCTCATTTCATTCAACTTTCAGGGTGAAGTGCACTTCTAGTTCCTAAGGCATGCCTTTCATCCTCTAACGGTATTCTACAAAGGCTATCGCTTCAATTCATCTTTCATATGTTTATACTATTAAATCATTCTTTTATTAAGTACTAACGATACCATCATCATTCGATTCGATGCTAATAATCACATTACTTCTATTTCCAATAGGATGCATAAGCATCCAATATCATCCATAAATTAAACATTTCTATCAAATATTCTTTTATAAGATCTCTATTTATGTCATCTTTACATTTATGTATAAATTATCTCACATTATACAAGTATGCTATGCTAAAAATCAAGTAAAAGTGTTGTTATAAAAGTTTATTATCTAGTGGTAACAATTCCAGTTTTCAAACAAACTGAGTAGTTCGAATTCGATTTGGCATAATTTATTCTATAGGTATTTAATTAACTTCAAACCACTTCTATCATTTCCATAACTCATTCTTATATGTTATGATGGCTTCACTTGTCATTAATTCAAGGTCAAAATATTTTTAATCATCTCATTTTCACCATTCCAGATTCACTGGAATCTGGGACAGTGTTACAGGACTTATTTCACTTTACTTAAAACCTTAACAATCAATTCCAATTATCATGATTTTTGGTGTGAGTCTTATTTGAGGTCTTACCTTTCTACTGTTTAAATTTCAGTACATTTTGAGTCTTTTAGCTTAGGTTTTGGTATGCCACAAAATTAGGTTACCAAACTGCCCTGTTAGGGACAGTTTGTATGTATTGGACTCTTATCATTAAAAGGCTTAACAAATGAACTTATTTCACTTTCAAATCTTCCAGTATACTAATACATATGTAAACCAACATTTTTCACTTACACAACTTTTTCCAAATAGGCCTCTAGCTATTTTTCACGTTTGTATCAAGTTTTAGACATACCCTGTTTCAGGACAGTCTGCATGTATGGCCTTCTTGACATCAATTAGGGTATTAAATGGAATTATCTCAGCACCAAATTTTACTGGTTCACACTAGACTTATAAAGGAACATTTAATTCTCGTAGGTCTTGGTCTAATTATATTTCTAACTATTTTTAAAAATTCAACCAAATTAGAGGACAGTTTCAGTATTTTCTGGAGTAGGCTGGACTTGTTTTCAAAACCATATCATTTTATTCAAACAAACATTAACCATCACAAATCTATTATTTCTTAGAGCCAAATACTTCAAATAAGTCTCTACTAACTTTATAGCATATGTCCATGCTTCCAAAAATATTGATAAAAAATTTTAAACCAACAAACAATTATATACATCACCATAAAAACCATTTTAGCATGCAAATCATATCAAACATGAAACCAACAATAAAACCTTTAGGGCTTAGGGTACAAACCTCGCTTGAGAGTTTCCTTCTAGGCTTGTTCTTGCTCCTTATGATCTTCGTTTGATTCTACTAACCATGAAAACAAGATTTTAGCATTCATCTTCACAAGATTCAACCATAAACAACACTAATATCAACTTTACATGCTAACTTGGGTACTTCTCTTTCTAATACCATAACTATAAAACTAAGAACATAACCAAGGGCTTTTTAACCATTAAAATCATCTCCTTAACCTCAAGACCTCATTACCATGCTAAGCTAAGTTCAAATCACCCATGAATGAAAACTAGGGTTTGATAGTCTTACCTTGATTCTTGCCAAATCTTGTTGTTTATGCTTGTTTTCTTTACTTGAATGGTGTTTCTAGGATGTGAAGAAGGTAGAGAAGGGAATTTGGAAGTTAGTTGGTAGAAGTAGAAGAAGAAAAATGGAGTTATGGTGCTCCTTAGGGTGGTTGGCCAAGCTTGCTAGAGAGGAGAAGATGAAGCTTTCTTGAAGAGTGAAGAATTATGGTGAATTTTCTAGATCCCCTCCACTTATATACTAGTCTTCATTTGGGTAATTGCCACATGGTCCTTCATCTTTCCAATAATTGCTAAGTGGTCCTTTGACTTTCTAATAATTCCATTTCATGACCACCAACTTTATTCTATTTACATTTTAATGAAGGCTTTTCATTTCTTTTCATTTAGGTCATTTGACCATCTTTGACCTTTCCCTAGATTAATTTAAAATTAACCTTTGAACCCACTTGAACTTGGAAATTAAAGGAAATAACCAAATCTTTCTATAGCTCCTTATATGTATTCTATCACCTCTTAGGTGGAAAAATGACCAAAATGCCCTTGGATGTTCCTAATATTTACTATAATGCCACTAGTACCCAAGTTGCACGTCTTATGGTTCTAAATTATCTCTAACAACCTATTTACTATTCTAATAAAGGAATAAAAATTTTATCGAAAAATTCTAGCCTATAATTGTGGACCTTACAATCACAGTTCTATTATCTCTTGCAGCAAATGTAGATTAGAAATTACACCAAATGGATGTAAAAAATGCATTCCTAAATGCGGAGTTAGAAGGAGAGGTTTATACGGAGATTCCAACCAGACTGAATATGGCATTCAAATCAAGAGAATCGTGTGGATTGAAGAAGTCAATGTATGGACTCAAATAATCTCCAAGGGCATAGTTTGGTCGATTCATGAAAGCAATCATTTCATTATTTGCTTGTAAAGTATAGAAATAATTACCTTTTTGGGCAACTGTCCCAGCTCCAACAATTGCAGATCCAACAATACTACAATCGTGCCTAATTTCCTACAGCTCTCGAGTTGTTGATTGCATTCGTCAAATTGTACTAGGCTGGATTGGACTCCTATCCGGTATCTGCATTGGTTTTTTAGGTTTCTGATTTAATGATTCTACTTGAATGGTAGATTTGTTACAAGTATTGCTTTCTAGAAACTCACCCCTTTTTACTCAGGTTGTGGAGGGTTGTGGGAATTTCTAGGATTGTTTCAGTCTGATTACCTCCTCTGATAAGCTCTAAGAAAGTTTATGTGAAAATTGGTGACTCATTGTCCTACCATTTAGTCATTCAAATAGACTCTGATACCATGAAGAAATATAACTTTGTGGTAGTAACAATTTTATAATATTCACTCGTACCTTCTTTGTTAACAAAGATAGCAATATACAGTGATACAAGTTTGACCTAACGACACTGATATAGGAAAAAAAACTTCTTAAAAATTAGTAAATCATATACAATCACTACAGACAGCCTAATAAATTCTGCTATAAATAAAATACCATACTAACAACATTATATATATATATATATATATGTATATTTCATGTTCATTTTCATGCATTTATTTGTATGGTGTTTTTTATGAGATTTATTAAGTATATGTTGATTGATAATTTTTTTAAAATAAAATCAATTGTTTGAATATCTTTTTTTTTAAAATTATTTATTTGTTTTCTTTTAGAAATATAATTGACCGGATAATAGAGAAATTTTAAATTTTTTTAATCTATATTTATTTTTTATAAGTTATTTTTATCTTTTCAAGAAATCCGATTGATAAATAGTAATTTTCAAAAGTTTTGGGAAAATGATGGAGATACGGAGATCTTCAACACATTATTGAAAATTTATACATGTGTGCATATATATATATATTTGTGTGTGTGTAACGGCAAACGCCCACCCTGGTGTAAAACAGGACGGAAGGCCTAACTTCACAATGTAGATATAACCTTGTAACAGAAATATTGCAATTCTAATGCTACATTAATACCTAATAATTTTCAAAATTCCAGAATTCCAAACAGTAGCAATAATTCCATTAAACAGAAAAATATCCAAAATCAAATACAGTGTTTACATTTCCAAATTCCAACAATTAACCAAGTATCCAAAAGACAATATCTGAAATAGTCTATTACACTGTTTAAATAACCCAATAACAGTTTACGATTCCAAATCTAGCATAGTTCAAAAAACACTAAATGTCTAAATAATGTAAAATATGCGGATACCATATGCATGCTCGTGCTCCAGATGCGATAGTCATCTCTTAATCGATCGATGTACCTGTACCCGTTCAGGGATTTCCACATTAAAGAAGAAATAGAAAAAGGAAGAAAGTACAATGTTAGACTACAAAGTCTAGTTAGCAACTCAAGTTCACATACAAATTATAATCTATAGGAATTTTTATTGTTTCTCTCACATCTCTGCATTAATTCTTTTCTAATTCAACTTATTATTTCTCTCGATCACTCTTCATTAATTATTTTATAACTAAATTTATTTTCTTTCATTAATTTATTTTTATTTTATCTCATTGATTGCTCTACTTAAAATTTTTAATTTTTCCCTCTCATTTGGTTTTTGTTTTCAATGTATAATTATTTTCTAATTAAAATTTTATCATTTTTTAGTAATAATATTAAAAGTATAGGTGGTTCTACTTCAAATATTTTGCATGGAAATTAATTTTTTAAAATACAAAAAAGATTTTAAAAAAATTAAATGGCATTGAAAGAATACAATTATAAATTTCAAAAATTAAATTAAATCACATTGAAATAATACAATCATAAAATTAAATAACATTAAAATAATACAAATGTAATTTTGAAAAACAAAAATTAAATGTCACTTAAAGAATACAAATATAATTTTCTCCATACAAGCAAAGTAAAGTTAAAACATTATTGAATATCTGTTAGGATTGTGATGAGAATTCGGGTATATTCTGGTATCCATAATTGGTTATTAATTAGGAAAAGACTCGAAGACTATTTTGAAAGTGTCATATTTGATTAGGAATGATGTTTCCTAAAGTGGATTTTAATTAGGAAAAGAGATCCTTGAGAATCCTAAATAGGAAAAGGTTTTCTTAATGGTTTAGGATTACTTTGTGACTAAGTAACCTAATGCTATAAATATGGTGCTTGTATCTATTATTAGATATCCTGAGAGAACAATGTAGATCTAGTTGGTTAGGTTTGGGAGATGCCCGGTAAAGGTCTGAGAACCATGAAGACCATGGAGATCTTGATTTCTAGGATCGAGTCTTGTTATCCTTTGAGAGCCATATGAGGAGAAATTGTGTGTGAGACTGTAACCAATGTAATTGGATTAGGGAGTGAGAGAGGGGTATTCTTGTTGTAGTTGTTGCTTTATTGTTACATAGTGAATTAGTCTCTCATCGTGCTGACGGTCGTGGTTTTTTTCCATTCTGGGTTTCCACGTAAAAACCTTGTGTATTATTTTCTATCTCTATTTCTTGCCTTGTGTATGTTGTTTTACTTTGTGGTTCCCAATACTCGTCTCCGCTGTAATGGATCACTAATTTATTTAACAAGTGGTGTCAGAGCTAGCCGTGTTTTCCCAACAACTGGTATCAGAGCCCTTTGTTTGTGAGCTAGCGCTGGTGTAATCCGTAAGTTTTTGTTTTATTAAAGTAAACATTGGTTAAGGTAAGATGAAAGCGAAAGGTTTTGAAGGTGGGTAAATCTCCCGGAGTCTTTAGAAGTTCTGAAAAATTGATTTGGTATCTCTGATTGAGTTTGGAGCTGGTTGCGTGAGGAAAAAAAGTCAAAGTTGAAAAAAAAAATAATCCACAAGTGTTGTCAAGATTTGGTCTGCGTTGGTCGTAGAGATGAAAAAGCTTTGGCGGTAGTTCTCGAGCGATGGTGATGGTGATCTACGACATGTATGATTGTGATGGTGAGGTATCTTTAAGGCTTTTGTACTTCTCTGTTAACGCAAGTAAAGATCAAAAGATGTGGTCAAAGATTAAAGTTTGGTCGAATATGGAAGGACTGTGAGGAGCAGTTCGACAAATGTTCCGACCGTATGCTGGGATAGGTGTCCTTATGACATGTTTTGAACCACCAAGGTTGGTCATGATAAATGATTAAATAATTCTAGTGTGTCCATAATTGCACGGGCATTTGGTCAGCATGGATGTGGGTGTGGTGGAAAGTATGTCTATGGCTAAGGAGTTTCCTGAAAGCTAATAAAGAAAGTTGCACCATGGTTTATTCAGCAAGTGTTTCGACATGTGCCGAGAAAAGAAAATCTTAAATTGATGGTTTCTGAGTGGTTAGTCTTGGGATGGATCGTACCTGAGTGGGTATACCTTCATGGGGGTATGATGACTCTATTTTGGGTTGTGGTCGTCGGAAAGGGACAAAAGGAATTCTCGTCAATGGGTGGTTTGTTAGGATTGTGATGAGAATTCGGGTATATTCTGGTATCCATAATTGGTTTGTATTTAGGAAAAGACTCGAAGACTGTTTTAGAAGTGTCATATTTGATTAGGAATGTTATTTCCTAAAGTGGATTCTAATTAGGAAAAGAGATCTTTGAAGATCCTAAATAGGAAAAGGTTTTCTTAATGGTTTAGGATTAATTTGTGACTAAGTAACCTAATGTTATAAATATGGTGCTTGTATCTATTATTAGATATCCTGAGAGAACAATGTAGATCTAATTGGTTAGGTTTGGGAGATCTAATTGGTGCTTGTTATCCTGTGAGAGCCATATGATGAGAGCTTATGTGTGAGACTGTAATCAATGTAATTGGATTAGGGAGTGAGAGAGGGGTATTCTGTGAGAGAGGGGTATTCTTGTTGTAGTTGTTGCTTTATTTTTATATAGTGAATTAGTCTCTCGTCGTCCTGACGGCCGTGGTTTTTTCCTGTTTTGGGTGTCCACGTAAAAACCTTGTGTCTTATTTTCTATCTCTATTTCTTGCCTTGTGTATGTTGTTTTACTTTATGGTTACCAATATTCGTCTCCGCTGCGATGGATCACTGATTTGTTCAATAAGTGGTATCAGAGCTAGGCGTATTTTTCCAACCATATCAACATTCACTATAATATAATTAAAATAAGGGAAAAATATAAAAATTGAACTAATCAAACTATATTTTAAGTTAATGAGCCTTCAAAGTTTAGATTTCATAAAATGAGCCTTCACATCCTTCACATGTTATTAAAAGTCCTTTATTTTTATGTGAAGAGGGGTAAAAAAGTCATAAAGGCTCATTTTGTGAAATCTAAAGTTTTGTTTGGTTTAAAAACTTAATTCAAACTTTAGAGACTCATTAACTTAATTAAAATTTTAAAAAGACCAAAAATAAAACTATCCCTTAAAATAAATATTCACTTCTTATATAATTTATGCATACAAAAAAGATACAGAAGAAAATAATATATTTGAGTAAATGACTAATATGAGATGAATAATATTTATACATCAATTTGATGAAGGTGAGAATAATGTCATATAGAAAAAAAAAGTATTTATACTTGAATTGAGCCTGTTTATAATAAAATATTAAAAAAAGGTTCAAATAAGGGGAAAAAAAAACTTACATCAACGAGCATCTCCAATAGCATGTGAATTAAGAAATTCTCCACCGTCATGTAGCAGTGTGGAGAATTTTTTTAAAAATTGATTTCAAATTCTATTTCTAATGTTAAGTTGACATGACATATTTTATTATTCACACTGTGAACTTGAACTGCTATTTTTTGGAGGGTCAAAAGCCAACTCATCAAAATAAATATTTTTAATATTATTTTATTAAATTAATTTTATTATCTATCCTTTTTCACCAGAGATTGAATTTAATTAAAATTTTGTTAACAATAAAAATATAAAAAAGATAATAGACGGTGATTACTGTATCACTCTTTTAAATAGAGACTATCTATTTTTAAATATTCAGCCACAATATTATTCACGCCCTCTATTTTTGACGACCACATCATTTCACGTCCACGTTCTATTGGAGATGCTCTAAGCTTCAAATATGTACATAAGGAAGAGGAAAGAATTAATAATAGAGAGAAAATGAAATAAATAAAATTTACAAATAATTACACACATTCAATACACTAATATAAATGACAGGAAAAAAATGTTAATTGAATTTTCACTGTTGGTATTCAATAAAATAATGAATGAATAATGAATGAGACGCAGTAAAGGAAGGAAATTTGAATTTAAAAACACAATATCACAATTAATGTGTAAAACAAAATTAATTAATGAAAAAAAATAATAAAAATATTTAGAAAATAATTAATAAAGAGAAATGGGAGAAAACTAATATAATTTAAAATATTAAAAATTTCCTATATTATTATCTGTCATATCGATTCAAAAATTCGGCTTTTAAATCCATATGCTATTAATATGTAGAGCATCCGCATCGCTGCGGTTAGGTTTTTTTTTCCAATATTTTTTCGTTTTTTCTTTATTTTTTCTAAATTCTCTAATTATTTAACTACTTAGGCCTGGTCTAACATTTACATAATTTGCCAAGGCACTGGATTTGTCCAGTGCCTCAGTTTCGATTCCTAATTTCTAAACATGAATTAGAAAAAATAAAAAAAATGAATAAAAATTAATTTATCCTATTATGAAAATTAATTTAAAAATACGTGGATGTTCATAAATATATATATATATATATATATATATCTTATAAATAAATATATTATAAATTGTATTGGTATTATTGCCAACTTGAAACCTATTTATATAGAAAAGATAAATTCTTTTAAAAATATATTTCTTTAAAATTAAAAGAAAATGATATTGGGAAAAATTATTTTATATTATGATGAATTATAAATTTGATTATGAGTTGATTTCCTATATTGTCAAAATTTTTCTATTATTTGATCCATTACTTATATTGTCTATTGTCAATATATTTAAAAAGAAATTGAGAAAAAAAGACTAAATATAATAAATTAGTAAACTTATTACATTTAATATATAAATTATAAAATTTAAATTACATTACTTTAGTTAACACAGGTATATTTTTAATATTATCATTTTTTGACCCGTCATATTTTATTAAAATAAAATAATAATCTCTCATATATATATATATATATATAGTTTTAATTTAATTTATTTATTATAATATATATTTAATGTCAATTTTGTTTTGGTAAAAAGTAATAAATAATTAATTTTAAATAAGGGAAATTTTTTTACAGACCATAAAAAATTTACCAGATAATTATAGGCCAGTTTTGAAAAGTTTAAAAAATTAAGTTTGATTTTCACTCCATAGGTCATTCAAAGACTGTGACTGTAATTTACAGACTGTGAGCGTAGTTCACAAAATTTGTGAAGTTAAAAAATGTAGGGGTATTTTGGGAAACTTGACTTATGGAATGAAAACCAAACTTTTAAAAGTTCGTTTTTGTATATTTTTTAAAACAGGCCTATAATTATATTTTGAACTTTAAAAAATCCATTTAAAAAGAAATTTCATTTTATAAATAATGCTTTGAAGAGAAAATGGAAGATAATTTAAAAAAAAAAAAAACAAATTATGAGAATGGGTGAATTAATCGATAGGAAAAGATATATAAAATAATTAAATTGGTTCTGAAAACTACAAGTTAAGAATAAACGGAATATTAAAATAAAATCAATTATTGTGCTCCTCTTCAATTTTATCTAGTACAATAAATTTCAAAATGTTGGGTAAATTTCGCTATATATAACTTCTATTAAGACTTCGAATAAATAATAATACTATAGAAATACTAGCTACAAATGTAATATTTAAAAATTACTTTGGTGCATTACTTCAACGAGGTAATTGTATTGTTAGCTATAAATTTCTTTTTATAATATAGATATTTTACTACAAATATTATAAAATAAAATAAAAAATTTAGTGTTTTTAATTTAGTGTTATATAATAGGTATATGTACATTATAGGAAAAATAGTTTAACAAAATTCAAAAAAAAAAAAAAGAAACTACCTAGTTCTTAAAATTCACTTTTTTTTTTAGTCTTTTTAAAGTCAATATCTATTTTGTTGTTCATCCGATAGTTGGATGAACAGTGTCAAATGATATTTTAGTAATTTTATATTTAATTAAAATAATTTATCAAAAATAAAAATAGTAAAAAAAAATAGCTAACCTCCTACTTACTTTTTTCTCTTACCCTCTTTGGTTTTCATTTTTTTTTTATTTTATTTCTTCTCCTTTCTCCTTTTTTTTTCTTTTTCAACAAATGATTCATGCACAGTGGTAGATTTTTCCTTCAAAGAAAATCTCATTTGCACTATAGGTCTTTTGAACGGAAATTGAAATCCTCCTCTTTTTCATTTTTTCTCAATTCGGTCCATCTATTTTTGAAAAATTACTCTTTTATTCTCCATTAAAGTGACAACGCTTCCCAATCATATATTACTCAAACCGTGAAGAATAAATGTTATAATAATTACAAAAAGTACTAAATGAGAAGCAAAACATGAGACTTAGGATAACTTTACCATGAAAATTAAGAAATAGAATAAGAAGCAAAACATTAAAAACCGCATTGAAGCACCAACTCTAGATCCCAGAGCAACCCAATCCACTAAAAGTTGAAACTTATTTGAAATAGAGAGAGTCAATGTACCGCTGAAATAAAGGACATTAATTTACAAGCTATTAGCATCTATTTATTCTACAATTTAGGATTGAATATATCAGTAAATTATTTTGTTACTATTTTATAATCAGCCTATTTAAAGGCACTCTATCATCCATTAAAAAATAGAGCATTGCAATATTTTTGTTTATCTTGTATATTCAATTCACAGAGGCAATATTCTCGTATCTAGAGTCTACTGCGTTAAACATCAAAAGATGCTTAAACACATTTAAGCAATTGTGAGCAGAGATCCGAATGTAACACACTGAGTTTAAACAAAAACTAGTTTGAGAACAGATCAACATGACCAGCAACAACAATGCTCTAGGAACATCTCAGTCACTCATCCCCATTTTCAAAGGAGAAAATTACGAGTTCTGGTCTATATGGATGAAGACGCTCCTCACATTGCAAGATTTATAGGATTTCGTTGAAACTGGATTCTCAGAGCCGGGTAGATATCTGAGGATGTGACAAAATTAAAAGAAGTCAGGAAGAAAGATGTCAAAGCACTGGTAATCATACAATAAGCTGTTCATGATAGTGTGTTCTCAAGAATTGCCACATCTAACACTTCAAAACATGCATGGTTGGTTTTGCAGAAAGAGTTCCAGGGAGATTCAAAAGTCTTGGTAGTGAGACTCCAATCCTTGCGCTGAGAATTTGAAACGCTACAAATGAAAAATGATGAAGATTTATTAGATTTTTTAAGTAAAGCAATTTAGTTAGCCAAATGAGAACATTCAGTGCAAAGATAAATGATCAAACACTAGTTGAATTGATATTACGCAGTTTAAATCCCAAATATGATCATGTCATCGTTGCTATAGAAGAGTCTAAAGATCTATCTGTATTTTCTTTTCACGAGAGAATGGGCTCTTTGCAGGCTCATGATTTCAGAATAAGCAGAAAGGTAGACAAAAAAGAAGAAAAGACTTTATAGGTGCAGGACATCAATAATGGCAGACGGGGTCATGAAAGATGTGGATATCATGGTTCATCTACAGGCAGAATCTCTAGAAGAGGAAGAACATGGGGACGTGGTAATGGAAGAGGTAGATCTGATGATCATAATCAGAGGCCATATATGAATATTGTCTAATGTTATAATTATGGCAATTATGGACACATGAAGGCTGACTGTTAGCAAAAAGAAGAGCAATCAAAATTTATAAAGGAAGACACAGGAGAGAAAGAATATAATGAATTTGAAGAGAAGCTATTTATCGCATAAGAAAGCATGAAAGATGAGCAGCATCAAATTCATATTTGGTTCATCGACAGTGGATGCTCGAATCATATGACGGGGGTTAAATCTTTATTTGCTGAGCTCGATGGCATAGATAAACTGATTGTTCAGCTTGGCAATGGTGGAACTTTATTTGTTGAAGGTAAAGGCACAATCAGGTTTGAAATTAATCCTGAAAATTGAAATACCTGTATAATGTGCAATACGTTATCAATTTAGGATTTAATCTTATTAGTCTGGGACAGTTGCTATCATGTGGATACCTAGTATTGTTTGATGATGGTAAATGCAATATTACCAAAAAGAAGACAGGGTGTTTGATGGTCAATATTTTCATGACAATGAATCAAATGTTTCCTTTGGATGTTTTGACAGTAGGTAATTTTGTTCTTAAAGCAAATGTAGAAGTCGACTCATCACTCTGGCATCTTAGATATGGACACTTACATATCAAAGGATTGCAACTTCTCAAAAATAAAGGTATGGTTTCAGGGTTACCTTATATCAGTAACATAAAGTTATACCAAGGTTGCATTTACGTCAAAAAAAAAGAGAAGGTCCTTTTCAAACGGGTAAGCATGGCGTGGAAGTGAATGTCTGGAATTAATTCATGCTTATCTTTGTGGTCCAATGCAAACAATTTCTCTTAGTGGGAGTAAGTTTTCCTTTTTGCTTACTGATGACTACACTAGGATGTCTTGGGTTTACTTTATTGACAACAAATATCAAGCATTTACCAAATTCAAGTAGTTCAAAGCACTTACGGAGAAACATAGTGGATTACATATCAAGACTCCAGAATAGACAGAGGAGGGGAATTTATGTCTAAAGAGTTTATGTCTTTTTGTGAGCAACATGGAATCCATTGAGAGCTTACAACTCCATATACTCCAGAAAAGAATGGTGTTGCAAAGCGTAAAAATCTAACTGTGGTTGAGATGGCGAGAAGCATGTTGAAAGAGAAATATTTACCTAACAAACTATGGGCAGAAGCAGTTGCTACTGTATACCTTCTGAACATTTCTCCCACATGAGTTGTGATGAACCAAACCCCTTTCGAAGCATAGAATGTCTTTAAACCAAATGTAGTCACTTAAGAGTCTTTCGGTTCTGTATGCTATGCTTTAATTCATTCTCAAGCTAGAAGTAAGTTGAATCATAAGTAACATAAATGTATATTCATTGGTTATAGTAATCAATCAAAAGCATACAGACTATATGATCCTAACAGCTAGAAAGTACTTACTAGAATAGACCTCATATTTGACAAAAAAATGAGCTGGAATTGGCAGGAATAACGGGAGCCTCACAACCTAAAAGAAAGAGATGGTGTCTATACTAAAGGCATCAGTAGACATGACAAAATTAACACATTAATTAGAAAGTTCAACACCAGTGTCCACATCTTATGTTGGCAATAAATCAGATTCACAAGAAGTTATATTAGCAGAATTATCCACACCAGCTGTAAAATGTAGGTATCGTTCCTTAGCATGACTATATGAAACATGTGGATTAGCTTTAATGAGTGCAGATCCAGTGAACTTTGAAGAAGCAAAAGGGCAAGCTAAGTGGGAACAGGCAATATAGGAGAAAATTACATCCATCAACAAAAATAGAATGTGTTATCTATGTGATTTACCATATGAGAAATAATAATTGTACTTAAATAGGTATTTAAGACCAAATATGGTCCTAGTGGTGACTTTCAGCAACATAAAGCTCGCCTTATTGTTAAAGGTTATTCGCAGCAAGCCGACATAGATTTCGAGGAAACATTTTCACCTATGGCTCAATTTGAGACAGTTTGAATATTTCTTGTTGTAGTTGCCTAACAATGTTGGATGGTGTATCAATTTGATGTGAAGTATGCATTTCTTAATGGTAAACTCCAAGAAGAGGTATATGTCAAGCAACTTAATAGATTTAAGGTCAAAGGTGTAGAAGAGAAAGTGTACAGATTACAGAAAGCCCTTTACGGTCTCAAACAAGCCCCAAGGGCCTGGTACAGTTGTATTGATAAATACTTCTTGAATTTTGGCTTCCAGAGAGTGACGAGAACCCACACTATATGTCAAGCGCAGTGGAAAAGAAGACTTTATGATGGTATGTCTCTTTATTAATGACATGATTTTTGTAGGTTCCTCTCAAACTCTTATTAATGAATTTAAAGAACACATGAAAAATAAGTTTGAGCTGACAGACTTAGGGACATTAAGATACTTCCTGGGTGTAGAAGTAACACAAGAAAAAGCTGGAATATTTTCTGAAACATGAGATATATGTAGATGATTTGTTGACGAAGTTTGGGATGTTGAATTATAATCTAGAGTAACTCATTTGTATACTAATGAAAAACTTGTAAGCTTCAATGGAGAAACTGCAAAAAATCTTACAACTTATAGGAGACTTGTTAGTGGATTGATCTGTTTAACTCACACACGTCCTGATATCGCATTCGTTGTGAGTACGGTTGTCACATCCCATATTAAGACATTGTTAAAAGGAATTGAATTGCTACCCATATCATCAATGTGCACATTATTTTTCGAGAGTCCAGAACTTGAGAACTCTAAAATTAAGCGTGCTTGGCTTGGAACAATCTTGGGATGGGTGACCTTCCGAAAATTTTTTCTGGAAAGCATGCGAGTGAGGACAAAGCATCCTGAAAAGTGTAATGGTGGTCTGTGGGGCTAGTGGTCCACCTTAAGACCGATGGTGAATGACGTGGCACCTGCCACCGCGCCTCGGGTCATCTAGGGGTGGGGGCTGAACGTTACAAATGGTATGAGAGCAACCCTAAATGCGAGGTGCGCCTGTGGATGAAAGAGCCTAGGGAAACTATCTAGCGAGGATAAAGATTCTGGGAATGATGTGGGTTAACCACAATAAGGACGTTGTGTCCTAAGGGGGTGGATTGTAACACCCCATATTGAGATAGGGTTAAAAAGAATTGAATTTCTACCTATATCACCTATGTGCACATTATTTTTCGGGAGCTCAGAACTTGAGAACTCAAAAGTTAAGTGTGCTTGGCTTGGAACAATCTTGGGATGGATGTCCTTCTGAAAAGTTTTTCCGGAAAGCATGCGAGTGAGGACAAAGCATACTAGAAAGTGTAATGGTGGTCTGTGGGGCTAATGGTCAGCTTTAAGACCGATGGTGAATGACATGGCGTCCTGCCACCGCGCCTCGGGTCATCCAAAGGCGGGGCTTGGATGTTACAACGGTCTCAAGATTCATGAAAAAACATTCACAAATTCACTTTGGTGCAGCAAAGCGCATCTTGCGGTACATAGCAGGTACAAAAAGGTATGAAATATGGTATTCTAGCAAAACAGAAATTCCTGTTGAGTGCAAACTCCATGGTTATTCTGATTCAGACTTTGGAAGTTGTCTTGATGATTGACGAAGTATATCTGCATATGTGTTTACTCTTAGTTTAGGTGTTATAGCATGAAGTTCAAAGAAACAGCCGGTCATTGCTCTCTCAAGCATGGAATTTGAATATGTGGTTGTATCATTTGCAGCACGTCAAGCAATATGGATCAGAGGGGTTCCTGAAGAACTACAATAACATTAGAAAGTAGCAACTGTTATTTTTTGTGATAACAAATCAACTATGTTTATGATAAAGAATGCAGCTATTTATAGTCGGACGAAACGCATTGATATAAGGTTACATTTTATTGGAGATTCAGAATCCGGAAAAATGGTGAATATTCAATATTACAACAACCATGATCAACTTGCAGATGTCTTGACAAAAGTCTTAGTAAAAGAAAAGTTCATTCACTTCAAAACATTATTTGCCGTCTGCAATTTCAAATCACTGGGAAGTGTTGAAACTAATTTGAAATAGAAGAGTCAAGGTACTGCTGAAATAAAGGACATTAACTTTACAATTTAGGAGGGAATACATCAATAAATTATTTTCTTACTATTTTGTAATCATCCTATTATGTCATCAATTAAAAAAAAAAATAGAACATTACAATATCTTTATTTATCTTGTATACTCAATTCGTAGAGACAACACTAAAATGATAATAATAACATAAAACCCGACACAACAAAACTAAAAATAAACTACACAATCTGAAAATTCGCGACGAGTCTCTTCTACTTGGGACAAATTCCTACAACACTTCAAAAGTAGTACAAGTACATAACATGAACAAATGAATTAGCGAGGATAGCCAAATGAAAGAGAGATTGAAAGTGGAAATCCACAAATAGCACATGACCAATACAGTGGTGCGATGGTAGACATGGAGAAATGTCAGGCGTTGGATGGAACTAGGAAAGATAATGAGAAGGACGTCAAGGAATTTAAGGATTTTTTTAGAGGTAAAAGATGAAGATTGTGGAAAGGTAAAAGAGGAACGAAAGAAAAGGATGTTTGGTGGGAAGCAGAGCATCTATCAAGGGTGAGGTGGATGATGGAGATCGTGGTGCTGATCAACATGGTGAAGGACATGAGGAGATTGAAGTAGAGAAGACGACATTTTGTTATAAGCTTTTTTCTTAGAGTCTAGTGTTTTGACTCAGTCAAAACTCTAAAAAAAATATCTTTGTTTGGATCAAGAGTTTATAATCTAATATGAGTGTTTTTTTTAGAGAGTTTTTAAAACGTTTTTAGAAGCAACGTTTAGTGTTTTTGTAAGACAGTTTCCAAAATTCTTCCCAAATTATCCTCATCAATATTAGTTTTAAATTACTTTCTTTTCATTATTTTATTTCATAATATTTTTTATTATTTATCTTAATTTTATTTACAATAAATTAAATATTTATTTTTTTATGAAAATATAAAAAGAAGTTGATTTTTATAAATTTATTATTTAACTTTGTTACTTACTGAGAAAAAAATTTATAATAAAATTTTATTTTAAACATAAAAATAATTATTTTTTTTATATTATGTCCTTTTATGTCATTTGGACTTTATTAGATAAATAAAACGCTAATTTACCAAATAATATTTATTAAAAACATAAATTAAAACGCTAAACACTAACCGCTATTAAAAAATGCTAAACGCTTTAAAAAAACTCTAAACGCTTTAAAAACGCTAAACGCTATTAAAAACGCTACTCACGCCAAACACAACCATAGAGTTTGAGTAATAAAAGTGGGAGAGAGATTAAAAAAAATTCAGATTTATTATTATTTTTTTATTTTAATTAAATATAAAATTACTAAAAATGTCATTTGACACCGTTCAGGATGAACAATATCCGGAAAAAAAAATGAAAAAAATAGATATTTTGGAATTACTCCATATTAAATTTGTATTTATTGCTATGAAATTTATATTTTTTAATTTTAAATATTTTTAAAATTGGACATAATTTTTAACTTTATATTTATTTATGTCATATTAATATACTTTTAATATTTTTTTTACAAATATTTTATATATAAAATTTTTTATATTTATTGTTTACTTTTATTAAAAATATCATTACTTAATTATTAATCAAGTAAAAACTTATTATCATACTAACCGAGTCCTTGACTCGGTTATCACTTAACATATTTTCGCAATATATATATCCCAAATATTAATATGGGTTATTTCAAAAAAAAAAACCCCACTTTTTCAAACGTTTTATTTTGAACTCCCGGTTTTGAAAAGTTTGGAAAACCACCCCAAAAATTAAAATTACTAGTGGTTTTGATATTTTTTTTGAGTGGTTTTGGTGTTGTATGAGTATTTTTTATTTTAGGAATTTCCGAATCTCTAAATTAAAGCATATAAAATTTCAAAACCACTCATAAAATACCAAAACCACTCAAAAAAAAATACCAAAACCACTAGTGATTTTGATTTTTGGGATGATTTTCCAAACTTTTCAAAATTAGGGGTTCAAAGTGAAATATTTAAAAAAGTGGAGTTTTTTTTTTTTTTTTTTTTTGGAAATAACCCATATTAATATTGCAAGAGGTTGTGTGTAGTTGACAAACGAATATTATACGATTATGACCTACTTTTTATTGTCTTGGTATTCAAAATATTGGAAAGAACTAATGGATTCTTTCTTCAAATCGAATGTAGTTCGGATATGCCGAAGTTGTAGCAGACACGTTAGCCAAACATGGTTGATTCATCAACTCACATTATTTAATTATTATTACTAATGTTAATACAACAGGAAAGGGAAGAAGTGAAGTGGGGACGGAGTGCCCTGGTTGCATAATATTAATACATCAACATCGAATTCAAAAAAAAAAAAAACATTATTTAACTTCAAATAACTCAAATAATGAACCTAACCATCACTTAACATATTCCAATTCAAGTAGCTTCCAACTCAGAAGTAGGAAAATACTATTTTCAAAATAGTCATGTTTAGCTCATAACTAACAAGAAGTGGGTCCGATCCGTTAGCCTGTTACTTTTTCTAATTTATTTATTTTACTCTATGCTGTCGGTTACTGTATAAAGAAAGCCTCATTTCATTGTTGAAGAACGAAAAGCTTATCCTCAGGCACAGCCATGGCGAGAAACAACATTGTGATGATCGCGTCGATTCTGGTTGTTTGTTTCGTGAGTGCAATACAATCAGATAAAAAAGAGCATTCATTCTACAAGAAAATATCTCCATCATCACTTAACGTTGACTTCAAAAAAGAAAAGTCAACCCACCTTCACTTCTACTTCCACGACATAGTCACGGCCAAGAACCCCACAGCCGTACAAGTGGCGGGAGCCGCAATCACCAACACTTCGTCCACTCTATTCGGAGCAGTGTTCGTGATGGATGACCCGTTGACCCTCACGCCCGACATAACCTCCAAGACTGTGGGAAGAGCCCAAGGCATATACGCTTCCGCTTCTCAAAACGACATCAGCCTTCTCATGACGTTGACCTTCGCTTTCACGGAGGGCAAATTCAATGGCAGCAATTTGAGTGTGTTGGGTCGTAATTCCGTGTTTTCCGGTGTCAGGGAGTTTCCGATCGTCGGAGGGAGTGGTGTTTTCCGATTTGCGAGAGGTTATGCTCTTGCTAAAACGCATTCTATTGATCTTAAGACGGGAAATGCTATCGTTGAGTATAATGTTTATGTTCTTCATTATTGATTAATGCGTACCGTCGTTTGTGTTTTGGTTCGAATAAATTATATGTTTTCATGTTGGTTCGTCTTGTCTGTGTCTATTCAATGAGATTGGTGAAAAATGATTATAATGTTATGTTTACTCTCCTGAAATTTTCGGCATGTCGGCATTTAGTTTTTTTTTTTTTTTAATTAAATTTAGTATTTTTAAATAGGGTTTCATTTACCAACTGGACTAGTGTTTTTAATTAAAAATATAAGTATTTATGATTTTATAAAACCTAAATAATATAAATGGACATTTAAAAATATATTATTAATATTTTTAATTAAAATTGATCAAATTAATAATTCAAATAATGTGAAAAAATTAATAAAATTAATAATTGTTTTTTTAAAAAATGAATAATTTTTTATTTTTTTTATTAAAAGTAACGACTAAATAGATATTTAATAACTATTATTTTTATTAAAGTTTATAATAATAATAATAATAGTAATAAATAAGTTTGATTCACAAGTTGAATTTGAGTAGGATAATTTATCATAATTGACACATTTTTATTAGCGTTTGTAGAATGCCGTTAAAAACTCTAAATATTATATATGTGTTTGGTACAAGCTGTTTTATAAGAGTTTAAAGTATATTAGAATTTCTTTCCAGTCAAAATTTTATTGAATTTTAAAATTTGTGTCTGTTTAACTAATTTATAATCTAGTGTTTAACGTTTTCTAAAAAAATTTATAAATACAAATAGAAGAGCGTTTATAAAATTATTTCAACATTATCCTACCTAAATTCAATTTGTCAATTATAATATTATTATTATTATTTATATAAATAATAATTATTAAATAGTTCTTTTATTATTATTTTTAATAAATACTTTTAAAGATAATTATTGTTTTTAATAAAATGAGAACTTATTATTTATGATTTATTTTTAATATTACTTTAAGTATTGATTAATTAAAATAATAATAATTTATTGTTATTATGTCCATTTATGTCATTTTAGTTTTATTAGTTAATTAAAATGCTAATTTTACTAAATATTATTTATTAAAAATACTAAGGGTAAGTCAAAAAAACACTATTAAAAATGCTAGATTTGGTAGAAAACGCTAAACACCATATTAAAAAAAAAAAACAACAACAACAACAACATTGTTGTTGTCAAACATAGGCTGTGTTTGTGACAAGTGTTTTTCACAGAGTTAAGTGTTTTGACTCAGTCAAAACAACGTTTGTGTTTAAAAATATTTTTCCTAAATTATCTTTATTCATTGTAGTGGTTCGGAACTACAGTTGATCCGGACTGATTGGACCGGATGGTTCAGGGCTTGTTTGGGACCGATTCCAAATGTCAGGGTATCCTGTAAAAGAATAAGCAAATGTCGGACCTGGGGACACCGGTGTGGTGTCTGCCGTAGGCACTCCGACGCTCAAGCCAGTTCTGAACTGTAAACGAATAAGAAAGTAAATGAACAGAATGAATGATTAATTCTCTATTAGCGATGGTTCATTTCGGAAGAATGGCCTCGGAAGGTTGCTAACTGACACCAGTATGAGCTCTGGGCTCGGTTGACTGTGATAAATAAAGTCACCTGAATCGCCTAATGTTCACCGGAGTGTAATCAAAGATAGTAGTAGCTTGAGTAGCAATTTCGGCAGAGTTTCGGTATGTAATTCTGTGTCCCCCATTGTGAGGTTTAAACTCTCTATTTATAGAGGCTTGGGAGGTTGTTGTTTGATCCTAGCGAGATTCACACGGAATGATCTCCGCATAATCCGGGATCTCATCAACAGCTCGCTTACCCAGTAGATGGGCCTTGGAAGGAACGGGCAGCCTCAGAATTACTGGCCCTGGGCCTCTCAGAATTGGCAGGCCTAGGCCTGGGCCTGGGTTTTGATTCCGAACCGGGCTTGGATTCTCAGCCCACTACAGATTCTCTCATCCATCTGTATGGATTGTTCCGAGCGGATGGATGAATACGAAACGGTTGAAAACCCACTAGTCCCTTCCAGCTGTCAAAAGACGTCACATCAAAGAGAAACTCTCTATTGGGGTAGCGACACGTGGGCGAGCTTCCCCAAGAAGACTCGTCTTTTCACCTACCCCCTTTTGCCTATAAATAGGTCAGAGTTGGCCGTTTATTTCTCTTCTACTCTTCTCCGATCTCTTTTATCTCTCCAGAACTCCCTTCAATCTCTGTCACTGAGAAACTGTGAGCTCCTTTCTTCCTGCCATTCACTCAAGGTAAACTATTTTTACTGTTCTCTCTTTAACTTTTGTTTGTTGATGCTTGCTTTTGTTGTTGTGGTTCGTCGGAGAAGACGAAGAGTTTTGGGTAACTCAACGGGAATGGGTATGTTAGGTTACCACTTTTGAGGGAATAACATTGTTTATTGGACCGACAAGAAGTCCTTAGTTGGATTTTCCGGCCGTTTTGAGCTTTTTCTGGGATTTTTGGGACCAAAATTGCATTTTCCGGTTAACCGGAAAAACTCCTGATCTGACTGTTGTCGTTTCCGAATAGGTATGTGAAGTGAAGCTACCGAATCTGAGATACAAAGGATGTTCGAAGATAACCCTTCCGGAAATGACGACAGCCCTTCCACATCTGGATCGACTGGGGGGTCCAATAATCTGGACTTGAGTCTGAGGACCTTGGCAAGGGTCTGTGCAGAACTTAGGGGCGATAGTGATCCTACAGGGATCCCGGCCGGAATTATTATAGAGGTGGTGGATGACGCCACGGGTCGCTTGGTGGTGCATCCTTCGACTTTTGGCCCCAGACAAAGGATTGTCCTTCTATCATTCGTCCGGATCAGATGGATGACATTTGTAGGGCCTACAACATCCCGGAAGATGTGTTGATCCGTGCACTAGAGGCCGAGGAACTGGCCGATTGGCTTATTGAGGGATGGATCCCTATGTACACACTCCTGCTAAGTATGGGTCTAAAGTTTCCGATCGGAGGCATGCTCCAAAAATTCTGCAAGAGGTTACGGATTGCTCCGAGCCAGGTGAATCCGAACACCATGAGGCTTTTATGGTCGTTTGACGAAATGGCCGAGGTGAAGGAGATAATTTGTGAAGTCGCGGATGTTTATGGGGCTTACTCCATTCAGAGGGTGAATGGTGATCCGGGTCGAGTGTATCTTCATTGCCACTCAGATCAAACAAGGGTATTCCTGAATCCCGCCTCGTGTGATAAGGCGTGGAAAGAACGGTTTTTCTTCGTCTCCGGTCGGTGGAAAGAAGAAGGAGACGGCGATATTCCATATTGGTGGAATTCCAAGCCAAGTATGAGGGCGACTATTAGCTCAGATGCTTTCTCTTTTTGTTTGTTAACATCTGATTCTGATTGTCTCATCTTTTATTTTGCAGTGGAAATTAGGAAGGCAAACTGTCCTGCGGATCGAACAGCGAGGCTGTTATTGACTGCATTCTCTCGTTTGACCCGGAAATCCGAGACCTTCAGAAGTTGGTCCCTATCCTTCCTTATCCAACCAAGAGAGGTCAGGCGTCGAAGATGGAAGGGAAGGACCAGAGGAAGAAGAAGAACAAGGGGTCTTCCAAGGCGGCGGAGACCCTCAATTTTTTGTCAAAGCAACGTCCGAACAAGGGCGTAGTGATCAGTGAACCTTCTGGAGCGAGGAAGGACAAGGAAAAAGATAAGGCCCCAAGGGGCTCTGCTCGGAAGCTGAGCAAGGATAAGGGGGTTGCCGTGGTGCGAACCCGTGAAGAAGGTGGGTCAGAAAATCCGGACCCGAAGAAGCAGAAGACCTCGCCTCCAGAGGTTCAAATTTCGGGGGAGTCCGAGACTGTCACCCGGACTTTATCTGTGCCGGCTGGCACTTCCCTTTTTAAGGAACCTGTGGCGGCTCTTGAAGTTTTTCGTGGGATGGCTTTAGAGGAAGATCAGAAGTTCCTTTACGAGAACTACTCCCAATTGGTTGACGAGCTGCTGTTGGCGAGTCATAAGGTAATGTCTGAATATATCCTTTGTATGCTACAGTTTGTTCGGAGTTTTGACGTACCTGTTTATGTGCAGATAGTGCAGATTGGTCATGCTTTTGACCAACAGTGGGACCGTCACTTTGCCGCGGTCAACAAGGCTCGGGCTGACCGAGATGCTTATAAGAAGGACAGAGATGATTTCCAACAGAAGTTCGAGGCTGCTATCTCGGAGCTAGACAACTTGAGGGTAATTGCTCAAGATAAAGAGAAGGAGCTGGCTTCCGAACGGGAGAAGACAAAGAGGACAATGGAGGAGTCCTCTGTGTTGAAGGGGACTGTTGAGTCCTTGTCCTCTCGGATAACTAAGATGGAGAAAAGTCTGTCGGAGGCCAAGGAAAAGGCCATGCGAACGGAAGCCCGGGCGGAAGTGGAGGCCAAAGGCAGGGTCTACCAAAAATTCCAGGCTGGTACCCTTTCTAAAGAGGTGGCCGAGAGAAGATTTGGCTATTGGCAGCAACTCGTGGAGGCTACTGGGGCCTCTCTTCCGAGTCCAACAGAGGACAGTGACTCAGAAAAAGACTTCGAAGAGGAGGATGAGGAGAAGGAGGAGGGCAACACATCCCTTCCGGAGAAAGGAGCCGAAGATGTCGCTTCCGGTCCTGTGGAAGTAGACCCGATTTCCGTGGTTCCTCTCGTCACTGTGGTCGCTTCTGAAGATCAAGGGGCCAGAGAGGGGCTTACTTTAAATGACTTAGATCTTTAGGTTTCTCCTCATTTCTTTTTGCATTTCTCGCATTGTACTTCCTTCTTCTAATTAAATGAAAATTTTGCTTTCCTTTCTGATTGCCTTTTCTATGAATGTTGCTAAGTATTGAAACAGAATAAAAGATATACGGAACTTAATTAATGAACAAGGCATTCAACAATAAGTAATGAATTTCAAGTAATAGATAATTCGAGTCGATTCTCGGCTTTTATTAATTGAATCGGATGTAACAACTTTGGTCTTTTCAGACTGTAATTAACAATAGTCCTGTCGGACTTTTCAATTTCATTGTCCTTTCGGATTTGTGTACACAATAAGATGCATAATCAACTTTTTACAAGTAATGATTCGTAAAGTTTGAGCGCTGTGTGGGGTCTTATTTTGTGCCCGAGTGGAGTTTTCAAGACGGTTTTATTCTGAGCTTAGTTATTTGTTTAATTCTTCGTCTTGACGATTTTTTCCATGCTCTTGTTCGGAATTTTGGTGCGAACACCTCTCAAAAAATGAACTTTTGGGGTTAGAGCATGATTCGGAATTTTTGTAGTACGGATTTACATGTCTTGGATCCGGGACTTAACTTGAGTTGTTATCCGTTTTCCGAGGTACGTGCGGCGTCTTGTCTTAGGTTTCGTACTACCTGAGATTTTAACACCGGCTGAGGGAGGTCCTCAACGTATTGAGGACCCTCCGATGCTTAAGTCAGTAATCGATTCGGAAGGAAAATCGAAATTGAAAATGTGAATATCGAAAGGGTTCTTTAGAAAAACCTGATTTCCCCTCGTAGGGGATTAATGGTCCGGACGGACGTTGGCTTCTGACTGCAAAGCGGCAAGAGGGTTAGGATGGTCCTCAACTTATTGAGGACCCTCCGATGCTTAAGTTAGTAATTGATTCTGAAGGCAAATCAGAATTGAAAGACATTGAATGTAAAGAATTTATAGTTTGAAGTCGGAACCTGGTCCCCGAAGATCATGGGGTTATGTCTAGAACTGGAATTTCTTCAAGTGAGCTGCATTCTATGTGTTTCGGACTGCTTTGCCGGCTTCATCCTCAAGTTGATATGCTCCTTTGCCTATTATTTATGTAATCTTGTACGGACCTTCCCAGGACTCATCCAATTGTTTGCAGTGAAGTTTTTTCGGAGCACCCAATCCCCTACGAAAAAAGTTCTTGCTTGGACAGATTTGTTGTAAGCTTTTTCAATGGTTCTTTTATATTTTTCCATTTTCACCTCGGAATCTTCTCGTAGTTCATCAATTGTGGCGAGGTCGAAGTCTAGCATAACTTGGTTCTGATCATGGAGCGGGTATTGTCCGAATCCCACGTCGGAAGGAAGTACTGCTTCGACTCCAAAGACTAGAGAGAAAGGAGTCTGACCTGTCGGGACCCTTGGGGTTGGCCTGTAAGACCATAAGACGCCAGGCAGCTCTTGAACCCATGCACCCTTATGCTTCCTCAATCTTTTCTTAAGAATGGCCATGAGGGTTTTGTTTGTCGCCTCAGTCTGACCATTTTGCTTTTGGATATCTTGGGGTAGAGAAGTTTAGTTTGATATTCCAAGCGATGCAGAAGTCTTTAAATACCTTGGAAATAAATTGCGAGCCATTGTCTGTGACTATTTCATTTGGGACTCCAAATCGGCAGAGGATGTGTTTCCACACGATGTTCCTGACGGCCAAATCTGTGACATTGGTAAATGCTTCGGCTTCTACCCACTTGGTGTAGTAATCGGTGACAAGGAGGATAAACCTTTCACCTTTCCCATGAGCAGGTGGAAGTGGTCCCACTATGTCCATTCCCCATTTAGAGAAAGGCCAGGGGGATGAAATTCCGTGCAGAAGTTCGACTGGTGCGTCAATATAATTCCCATACCTTTGGCAACTTTCACATCTCTTGGCTTATTCTTTTGCATCCGATTTCATGATTGGCCAATAATACCCCGCTCGAAAACATCTGAACGCTAGACTTCTTCCCCCGGAATGATTTCCAGCTTGACCATTGTGAAGTTCTTGCAAGACTCTTTTCACGTTGCTCTCATCTAGGTATAGCTGGTAATGACCACTAAGGGATCTTCTGTAGAGTACCCCTTCGATTACTGCGAATTTGGTTGCGGATGTTCGTAACTTCCGAGCTGAAGCTTTATCTTGGGGCAATAAGCCGGATTGGATGTACTCGAGAATCGGTTTGATCCAACCTTCTTGTGGATTGCTGACAGGAAGGATTTCAGATTCGTGTGGTTCCGCCTTAATGGAGAATTTTTCGATGTGCCCGTGCAGAATTTACCTCGGGCCTGGGTCTTTAACCGCTGATCCGTAAGAGGCAAGAGCGTCCGCACGGCTGTTTTCCCCCCTTGGAATTTGTTCAAACGATATAGTCGGGAGGGTGTAAACTAATTCAAAGTAGGCTCTCATCCTATTGTCTTTGGCTTGATAGGTTCCAGTGACTTGGCTCACGACTAGCTGAGAGTTGCATTTGACCAGCAGGCTTTTGACATGTAGGCTTTGGGCTAACTTTAAGCCGGCGATCAATGCTTCATACTCTGCTTCGTTGTTGGTGACTGGGAAATCGCAGTGCAAGGACTGTTCTAGTAATTGTCCATTCGGATTTATCAACACAATCCCCACACCGCCTCCTTGTGAGTTGCTGGCTCCATCAACTTCTAAAATCCAAGGGTCGGATTTTTCCTCTGCAATGTTGACATTTTGAGGAGGGATTGCGAAGTCTGCCACAAAGTCAGCTAGAGCTTGTGATTTTATGGCCGTACGAGGTTTGTAGTTGATGTCAAATTGACTCAACTCCACAACCCACTTCATCATCCACCCGGATACTTCAGGTTTGTGCAAAATCGCCCTGATTGGGTAGGATGAAATGATAGTTATTGGATGGGCTTGGAAATAGGGCCTTAGTTTTCGAGAGGCTGACACTAGGACCAAGGCGAGCTTTTCCATACTACTTACTCGTGTAGTAGATTGGTTGCTGAGTTTTTCCTTCCTCTCGGACCAAGACGGCGCTAACTGCAGCTTCGGAAACTGCCAGATATATGTATAACATTTCTCCATATTTTGGTTTGGCCAAAACTGGTGCCTTTGCAAGGTGGAGTTGAACTTTTCGCAGGGCTTCCTCGCATGATTTTGACCAATCGAAGTTCGTGCCCTTTTGAAGTAACTGGAAAAGGGGTTTGAGGTATTCGAAAGATCTTGGAAGAAATCGATTGAGGGCCGCGATTCTTCCGGTCAGAAGTTGGATGTCTTTCTTGCTTTCCGGAATCGGAATTTTTACAACTCCTTCCAGTTGGCTCGGATTTGCTTCTATCCCCCTTTTCGTTACCATGAATCCAAGGAATTGGCCAGAATCAACTCCAAATGAACATTTTGCCGGGTTCAACTTCATGTTATACTGTCTCAAGATTTGGAAGGCTTCTTGTAGATGTTCGATATGTTGTTCGGCTTTTAGTGATTTTAAAAGCATATCGTCTACATAAACTTCCATAGTCTTTCCGATTTGTTCGGAGAACATTTGGTTGACCAAACGTTGGTACGTTGCTCCAGCATTTTTCAATCCGAATAGCATCACATTGTAACAGTAAGTACCTCTTTCGGTTATGAATGCCGTTTTTTCTTGATCTACTGGGTCCATCTTGATTTGATTGTACCCCGAGAAGACATCCATGAAGCTTAAGAGTTCATGTCCCGCAGTCGCATCCACCATTGTATTGATGTGAGGGAGAGGGAACAGGTCTTTCAGACATGATTTATTTAGGTCGGAATAGTCTACACATACCCGCCACTTGCCGTTTTTCTTCTTGACGACGACGACATTGGCTAACCAGTCTGGATATTTCACCTCTCGGACCATACCATTCTTCAGAAGGTTCTGCACCTCTTCGTTGATGATTTGGTTCCTTTCTGAGGCGAATTTTCTCCTCTTTTACTTGATGGGCTTAGCCTTAGGATCAACTCCTAATTTGTGGGCAATAATGCCTATGTCGATACTTGTCATGTCCGCGTGGGACCAAGCGAAGCAGTCGAGGTTAGCCGAAATCAAGGTTAGGAGTTTACCTCTAAGTTTTGGACCAAGAGCTGAGCCAATCCGGATCTTCCTGTTGGAATGTTCTGGATCGATTTTGACTTCTTCTAGGGGTTCTGGCACCGGAACTTCCATTCGGCCGTGCACGGGAGCTCCGTTCTATAATTGCTATGCTGTGGGAGCTTTCTTGAAGCTGGAGTGATAGCATTCCCTTGACGCTTTCTGATCTCCTTTGATTTCTTTGATCCCCCATTTAGTAGGGAATCGAAGGGCTTGGTGATAACTCGAAGGGACAGCCTTCATCTCGTGGATCCAAGGTCTCCCCAAAATTAAATTGTAAGATGATTGCGTATCTACTAAGAGAAACCTGGTCACGAGATTAAGGCCACCTACAAAAACGGGTAAAACAACCTCACCTATAGTCTGCTTCGATTCTCCGCTGAATCCGATGAGCGTTGTCGTGCTTCGGATGATGAGTGACTCATCCAGATGCATTTCCTTGAGAGCCGGAAGGAACATGATGTTCGCCGAGCTTCCGTTGTCAACAAGGACCCTCTTCAACTTGCACTTGGCTATTTGCAAAGTTATGACCAGCGCATCGTAGTACGGGTCTGCAAGTCCCTGCATGTCTTGGTCAGAAAATGACAGTTCATAAGTAAAAGGGATTTTACCTGACTGGACGAAAGCTTCATTGACGCTGACTAGCTCTCGAGCGTGTCTTTTCGCGGAACTTTGGGTTATGCCGCTCACCACTTAGCCACCATGAATAACTCTAATTATCCGCTCGACTTCTGGAGCTTCGTCAGGCATTTCAATCGCTTTGGATTCGTGACGCTTCTCCTCGTATTTTCAAGAGTCTGCTTTCCCTTTTCGGACAGAAACTCACCCAGGCGTCCTTTCTTCAATAGGGAGGCTACCTCAAACCGTAATGCCACACAATCATCTGTTCTATGGCTGTGGTCATTATGAAATTGGCAAAATTTGTTTTTATCTCTTTGGTGTGCGGGAGTCCGCATTTGTTCTGGCCAAGTAACAGAGGATCCCATGTCTTTCATTACAGCGACTAAGGCTTTCGGCTCTATGGTTAGGTCATAGGCCGGAACCGGTCGTTTTGGTTTGTTTTTACCGTTCCTACCTGTATTTCTGGACGGACCTGAATTGGGGCGAGGGTAAAGCCTTTTGTATGGCTCGAACCTCCCCCTGTGAGGCTTGTTGTTTCTCTATTCGGACTTACAATTTGCCCTGCTCTTAGCCATGGCGGCCCTCATAGGGTCCTCTTCCAATTTAATTTGCCAAGTCGCAATTGCCAAGGATTCCTCCAGCGTCCGAGGCTCGCATTCTGTCAGCTGCTTGTACAGACGGGAGAATGGGGGTAGACCCTTCCAGAATGCAGTTGCAGCGGTTGATTCCACAACGTCTGGGATTTTGATGTATTCGCTGGTGAAGCGAGAAACATACTCCCGGAGGCTTTCACCTTCTTTCTTGGCCACGGAAAACAAGTGATCCGTGGTTAACCTGAAATGCCTGCGGCAGGAAAACTTGATAACAAAATCATCCACAAGTTGAGAAAAAGAATGAATAGAGTTGTTCGGAAGATTAAGGAACCAGGTTAGGGCTGGACCGCCCAAACTACTACCAAACGTCTTGCAAGTTATGGCTTCACGAGTGTCACTCGGAAGGTTCACTGATGCCAAAAATCATAATAATATAAAGTGATGCAATTACTAAGATTCTCTACACGCAAGTGCATGTGATCAAGTAGTAAAGCGAATTAAATTCAAGTTGTCGAACCCACAGGGGTTAAAGCTAATCTAAGATCAATTCTATAAAATTCCCTATAATTAAGCGTAAGATTCATGAGAGCAAATATTATGAAAAATTAAACAAAACTAATTTCTTAAGGTAAGGATTCAATATAGAGTTTAAGTTCTAGAACTACGAATTCACCTCACCGGTAACCCATCATGCTCAATATGTCAACAAACTTTTATTTTTATTCTCAAGGTTTACTATTCCCAAGGTTTCTTCCGAACACACATGAGACTATCTACCTATTCTAATTCCATATTCCTATGTGAATAATTTAGGCAGACGCATTAAGAAACACCTATCCTTGAATATGTGAACTTTATGTTCTATTCCTAACAACGTAAATAAACACATTCTCTTGCCCTAATCTAATCCAATAAACCTCTTCCAAGCATTCATTAAATTACTAAATCATGCAATTGGCGATCAAGCAAAGCACGCATTAAGCACAAGCAAGAGAAAGTATAAAAACTGTCTCATTCATAAAAGTAAAAACCAAATCAGGGTTACATGGTTCGGCTACTTCGTAGCCCTAGACTGGGAGTTTAGTTACATATAGCAATCATGTTTACTCTTCCTAACATAATCATTCCTAAAAAGTGAGAAAGAGTTCACCGATTTTCCGCTCTTGATCTCGCCTTCCGGATGTTGATCTTGAACTTCCGTGTTGCTTCTCGCAGTAGTCTCTTGTTCTGAATCCAGCCAAAAGTGCTTTCAACATCTCAAAACTTCATACTTATAGGCTTCTCTGAGAAATGACCAAAACACCCTTGAACAGCATGTGAAATTCGCCCTAATCGGTCACTGGCGACAAGTCTAGCGACATAAGGCTCTTGTCGCCAGACACTACCGAGCCTTGCTCTTTGGATTTACTGAATACGCTCGCTGGCGACAAGGCTGGTGACATAAGGCTCTTGTCGCCAGCAGCTATAGTGTCGAACTCCTTCAAAGTCTTTAAATCGTTTATTGGCGACAAGGCTGGCGACATAAAGGCCTTGTCGCCAGACACTTCAGTGTAGTGTTCTCCCGCTTCTGTCTTCGATCGACCTCATTCTCTGAACTTCGACTTTCCGACCATATAATCTCAATTATCGTTCTTTTACCTATTCAACTCAATCACCTGAAACATCCTAACAAATTCATCAAATAACCAGATAATACTCTGGATTCATCACAGAAGCTTAAGAATTAATAGGGAAAATTCATATAAGTCAGAGACTTATCATTCACCATGACATCTCCTGGCGGTACTCGACCACGTGCTCTGCCGGATGCGAATCCCCTCGGAACTTGTGGAAGGTTGGGAGGATACTCCTCTTTGGCATCTCTACCGTCGCGATTCTATCCACAAATGGAGAGAGAATGTGGGTGGCCGCGGCAGAGCGTTCAAACGGTGCCGGAATGCCAGGAATGGTCTTGATGACCGCCTGGAAGTTTGCAGCCTCTTTTGCCATGCCTCTTTTGATCTCTTGGATCTCTGATAGGAGGAGCCTATTGGCTTCAAGATTGACTGCATTGTCGCCGTTCACGTTTGTGGTAGTGCCATTATTAGACATATTGTTCATCCGCTGCGTGAGTTCCTGGTTCGCTGCCTTAGTTCTGGCATTCTCTTCGTCTAGTTGGCGCATGCGTTCCCTCATTGCTCAAAGCTGTTGCTCAACAGTCGAATCGTTAGCCATGATAAGAGTAACGAATTTTGAAACAACAGAAAAAAAGAAAAAGAAAATAGAAGATATTAGTTTTGCAGGAAACTTATCGCCGGCCCACGGTGGGCGCCAAACTGTAGTGGTTCGGAACTACAGTTGATCCGGACTGATTGGACCGGATGGTTCAGGGCTTGTTTGGGACCGATTCCAAATGTCGGGGTATCCTGCAAAAGAATAAGCAAATGTCGGACCTGGGGACATCGGTGTGGTGTCTACCGTAGGCACTCTGACGCTCAAGTCAGTTCTGAACTTTAAACGAATAAGAAAGTAAATGAACAGAATGAATGATTAACTCCCTGTTATCGATGATTTCTTTCAGAAGAATAGCCTCGGAAGGTTGCTGAGTGACACCGGTATGAGCTCTGGGCTCGGTTGACTGTGATTAGTAAAGTCACCTGAATCGCCTGATGTTCACCGGAGTGTAATAAGAGATAGTAGTAGCTTGAGTAGCAATTTCGGCAGAGTTTCGGTATGTAATTCAGTGTCCCCCGTTGTGAGGTTTAAACACTCTATTTATAGAGGCTTGGGAGGTTATTGTTTGATCCTAATGAAATTAACACGGAATGATCTCCGCAGAATCCGGGATCTCATCAACAGCCCGCTTACCCAGTTGATGGGCTTCAGAAGGAACGGGCAGCCTTGAAATTAATGGGCATGGGCCTCTCAGAATCGGCAGGCCTGGACCTGGGCCTCGGTTTTATTTCCGAACCGGACTTGGATTCTCAGCCCACTACATTCATATTGTTTTAAAATTAATTTATCTTTTTTATTATTTATTTTGTAATTTTTTTATTAATTATCTTAATTTTGTTTATATCATTTTAACTTTTTAAATAATTAAAATGCTAGTTTATCAAAAAATACTAATTTAAATGCTAAACGTTTTGAAAAACTGTAAATATTTTAAAAAACATTTAAATAAATAAATAAATTAATTAATTAATTAAAAAAAAAAGAGATGAAACAAGATGCCACGGTGTGATGGCCCTCAAGAACAGATAAAGTTTTTTATAAGCCGATAAAATTTATAAATCATTTTATGACTTGGTGGTTATATCTTCTCAATATAGTAGTAGTGGGAGAGATTCAAATCCATCCAACCATCATTTTTTAAAAATCCTTTTACTCTTTTATATATTTATTTTTTAAAATTTATTTTCATATATAGTAAATTTATTTTAAAAGTTTATATACAATTATTTTTATACATTTTTTGTTTCTAACTTTTTATAATATTATGTAATTGAAGTTTATAAATTTAAAAAATAATTATTAAATATTATTTCAAAATTACAATAAAATATTATCAAATTTTATAAATTTAAAAGTTATTAAATAAATTATAATATATATTATAATCATAATAAATTATATAATATATATCATCTTCTACCAATTCTATATATTATTAAATTTAAATTCAATACTATTAAAGGTTTTCTAACCCCTTTTTAATGAGAAAGTAACTAGTTTTAAACTTCAAATAGTACTTGGCATCAATAATTTATAATTATTTATTAAAAAATATTTTAAATATAAAACTTTTAGAAAAACAAATTATATAATTAAACTACAAAAAAATTTATATATTCTAAAAATATTCTTTAGTATAAATAAACTATATACACGAGATGAATTAAAATAATACATAACTTATATTATATATTTTAAAAATATTATTAAAAATATATTATACCGAAATCCGTATATAACTTCGGCAACCGTAATCTCTTTGGGTTAGGGGCGGATCCAGAAAAATATTAAAACGATGTCAAAAATATAAAAAGAAAGGAAATTTACAATAAAAAATATTTTAACGAAGACAATTGTCCACGCCGAGTTTTCATATTTTGAAAGCGGCGCATAATATTGTCATTTGACAAACTTTCAAACAAATCACATTCAAAATAAGTGACAACTGCATCATTCAAAAAATCATCAGATATCTTATTACGCAAGTCAGTTTTAATAAGCATCATTGCTGAGAATACTCTTTCCACTATCATTTGACAAACTTTCAAACAAATCACATTCAAAATAAGTGACAACTGCATCATTCAAAAAAATCATCAGATATCTTATTACGCAAGTCAGTCTTGATAAGCATCATTATTGAGAATACTCTTTCCACTGTTGCTGTAGATACTGGCAAAGTCAATGCCAACTTCAAAAGTTTATAAAAAGTTGGGCATGATTTGTGCAAACCAGTATGAATTAATATTCTAGAAAGTTCACCAAGGGTAGACAAGTTTGAAAAACGCTCATCATTATAGAAGTTATGAATAAAAGCATCTAACTCTGCACTAAGCCAATCAATGGCTAATTCATCAAAATCATCCGAATATAATTGAGCCATTTTGAGTATCTTCTTTTTGTTGTAGTTGGAAAATGAACTAGCAGGATTCAAACAAGCAATGCCCATAAGTTTTAACATGTTGATTAAAATGAGTTTTAGCAATATCATAATCTCCAGCACGAACAAGAGCATCAAGCACATCAACCATTGGAGAAAATATGTTGATTAAATTGCAAAAAGTTTTAAAATGAGAGCCCCAACGAGTATCCCCAGGCCTTTGAAGACCAAGTTCTTGATTTAAACCCTTTCCAGTTAAAAGCTCACCTTCACGTAAGGCTTCTTCAACCATCTCAGCTTGTTTTTGTCGATACTCATCTCTACATTTACAAGAATTACCAATCGAATTCAAAGTAAGATTGACCAAATCAATAAGACGCTCAACATCAACATGTTTGTGTGCAACCTTAACAAGGGTTAGTTGTAACTGGTGAGCAAAATAATGTATATAATGTGCTGATAAACAATCCTCCATAATTAAACTCCTGAGTCCATTGATATGACCTCGTATATTACTTGCTCCATCATATCCTTGCCCCCGTATACAAGATGGACTTAAAGATAACTGAGCAAGCATTGAATAGATAGTTTCTTTAAGTGACTCTACAGTAGTGCTAGTAACATGAGCAAGACTAACTACACGCTCCATGACAAATCCTCTTTTATCAACATATCTTAAAACAAGAGTCATTTGCTGTTTACAAGAGACATCACGAGATTCATCAACTAAGATCGCAAAATTTTCATCACCAATTTCCTCTAGAATGGCTTTAATGGTCTCTTTATAACAGACATTGGCAATATCTTTTTGGATAGTAGGGGAAGTCATTTGATTATTACCAAGGGCATTTTTCAAACACAACTCCACCAACACTCTCATTCTTTTCAGCAAAAAACTTCAAAAAGGTTAGAAAATTACCTTTTCTTTTAGAACTTTCACTTTCATCATGACCTCGGAAAGGCAATCTAGAGTACAAAAGCAACCTTGCTATATCCACATAAGCATTCAAACGATTCATATATTCAACTTTAACTTGTTCAGATTGTTTATGGAAAGCAACTTGTATGGATTGTTTTTGCATCTTAAGGTCTTCACATCTTTTTACACATTGATTATGGATACTATTTGCTCCACCAACATGAATATCAAATCTTTTGATATTATTCAAACCCCTAAAACCTTTACTAATAAATGAATCTCCTCTTAAATTGCTTGAAGTTTTACTGTCAGTTGCAAACAGATAACAACACAAGCAATAACAAGCATCATTCTTAATATTATATTCTAACCAATTAGAATACTTATCAAACCATGACTCATTAAACCGACATGCATATCCAGACCATATAGTGTGGGGATAAGCATGATTTCGAGGTTGATAAGGGCCTTTTTGAATATAAGTCCTTCTAACTTCATCACGATCATTTGTATCATAACTTGAAATTGGCATTCTATCAGCAGGGTCGGGAGGAAGAGTATTTACATCAATTTGACTTTTTTGAGTTGAAGAAAGGGTGTGATTTACTTGAAATTGTGAATCTCTTTGTTAAGTGTCATGTAGAGGACTTCCTTGATTTATTGGTAAATTTTCAGACCTTGAACTAGATGCTAAATATGATCCTGAAGCCACTCTTTTGAAATACCTATCCATTTTTATATTGTAACATACATAATACATTCATAAGATAATATGGCTAAATATTAATAAGTTTTGAAGTTCATGATATATAATCAAACTAATCAAACCATATTCTTAATTCACTAATACAAATATCTTCTAATCCAACCAACATTATTAAATTCACAAATTTAAAGTTAATTCATAAATCATTGATAAATTCATAAACAATTAGTATTACGTCATTCAAACTATCAAAAAACACAAAATAATTGAAATACCAAAACAATTAAAGTTTTAAACCTATTAATATCCAAAATCTAAAATTGCAATTAACTTGAAAAGAATATTTATAAAAAAATAATAATAAATAAATAAAGTTCATTATTAAATTAGAGAGAAAAATTACCCACATCAATGATGTGAAATAGAGTGAGCCAACCACGGTGGTAGAGTGGTGGTCGCCGTCACGCTGACTGTCGATGTTGGATTAATAGTGCGTCACTGTCTAAGTGATTAAGTAAGGATTGGTAGGTGGTAGAGTGGTGGTCGCCGTCACGCTGACTGTCGATGTTGGATCAATAGTGCGTCACTGTCTAAGTGATTAAGTAAGGATTGGTATCAGTATTGGCGATTTAATTTGCTTCGTCGGGAATTTAATCTTAGAATATCGTATTTAGGGTTTGAAATTTGGGGAAGGAAAAGGGAAAAATATTCACTTGAGTTCGAACTCTGGTGGTGGGTGAAAAGAAGATTTAAAAGGTGGTCAATAGTTCCAACACGACGGGTCAAACTCTAGACTCTAAGATTATTTTGACAGCACTTTACCACTTGTTTTGTTTCAGCTAAATGTCTGAATTATATATCACTATAGTGCTGTCAATTGACAGCTTTGACACCGCGGTACATCCGCCACTGCTTTGGGCTAACTCCGTCCAAATAAAAAAAGTTACTCCGATCAACTATAGCCATAGTCAATAAGTAGTTGAAACATACGAATTTTAAAAGTTATTAGGGTTTTGAAAAAAAAAAAATATAATAATAAACTCTAAACTCTCATAAATAATATGTAACAAACACACAATATGTAACAAACACACATAGCCATAGCTATGTATCAAACACACGGGAGTAAGCTTGCACAATATTAATATTAATACTAGTATTAATATATATATATATATATTATAAAATTAATTGTATGACGAAAAGGCATTTGGAAAATAATTTCCATCATTTAACTATTTTTTTATGAGACAAAATTTGGAAAAAGAAAAAAAAGTATGACGTTATACTGTTATTTAACATAACAATTTACCTTGTATATTTGTAGAGAAATTACGCTAAGGGTCCGCTTGTTTTTCCCGACTTAAATTTTAATAAGTCTCAATATTAGAATTCATTTGATTTAAGAATATTTATTTTTTTCAAAATAAAATATTTGAAATTAAGTAAATTCGATCTGAAGCATTCAGAAATATTTTTGATTTAAAATAATTATAAATAATGATTTACTTTTATAAAATAAGTGAAGCTACACCCATACAATAAAATCAGTTGTTCTGTCTACACCTTGTTTTGATAAGGTGTCTCCAAACGAATTACATGATCTAGAAATAAGATTAAATTAGAAATTTGGAAGACTAGTAAGTAGATTATCAATTCTATTGAAGATATAAGATAACTTCTAAGGTCTTGATGATTTCTCTGAATTCAACCACCAACACAATTTCAAAAATCAAGTTCGAATATAACACTTTTTCCTGAGGATATGAAGTACTTTCATAAAATATCCATGGCAATCCATACAGCGCATAGTTCAGCTTCATTTGAGTCTATGACCTTTAAAGGACAAGAAAATAAACAAATAACAGTACCTTTATCGTTTCAAAGCACGCCGCCTGCGCCTGAAGGGCTTGGATTACCTCTAAAAGAGCCATCCGAAGGAGATGGAGGAGACCAGCCTTAGGAAGAAGAAGGGGGACGAGATACTCGCAGTAAGTTTACATGCTGTGGATTAAAATTGCTCAGGTTTGATCTTAAATCATCAAACTCATTTAAATTACCTATCCAAAACGAGCTTTTGAGAAATTGAACACCATGACGAATAATGTGAATCCTCCTTTGAGTTAAAGACTGTGTTCTTCCTAGATAACCATAAAGACCATATAGAAGAAAAGAACAATATAGTCCAGAACTTATTTTGGAGCTTTTCAGAAACCATATCCCGCCAAATATTGAATAGATCGTCCAAAGATTTTAGAACAAAAAAGCTAAAACCCCACCAATTAGCTAGTGCAGACCAAATTAAGGAGGTTTTTTGCAATGGATAAAGATATGATCAACGTCTTTAGGACAAAGATTGCATGCCTAGCATAAAACTGAAGTAAAGGGGATGATATTTCTTTTTGCCAGAAAATATTTTGAGGCCACTCTAGTTTGTACAGCTAACCAGACCAAAAGGGTGACTTTAGGTGGAACAAAGTTCACCTTTAGAATTGACTTTAGAGTTTGGTTCATAAAAGAACATGTATTCGAACTTGGAGAATTCCATCTGAAAGAGTTAGCATTAAAGTTTCCAGAGATAGATTTGGTCCAAATTACCCGATCTGAGTTTCGCTTAGAGAGACTGTGCTTATTCAAGAGGCTATAAAGTTATTTGGCATATTCTAATTCCCAAACTCGAAGAGAACGCCTCCAAATTATTTTCCAGCATAAAAAATTATAAGACCAATAACTAGAGTTGCACACTAAAGAATCCTGATAAAGAGCAATTGAAAACAGACGTGAAAATATAAGCTTTAGAGGATAATTAGAGACCCACAAATCTTCCCAAAAATGACAAGACATTCCATTACCAATAAGAATTTTCAAATTTCCAGCAAATGAGTCACAACTAGATACACTTCCCATATCTTTCCAAACTTTTGACATATTTTTATTAGGTGAGATATGCAGAATTAATGAGTTGTCAAAGTCATATTTTAATACAACCACATGCCTCCACAAGTCAGAACCTTGCAAGCTAAGTTTCCACAACCATTTGAATAGCAAACCTTGGTTAACTACTGAAAGATGACAGATGCCAAGACCACCTTGAGTTTTGTGAAGTGTCACTTTGTCCCAACATACTCTAGAGACTTTTCTTGATTCTGCAAAACTCCCTCAAAGGAATATTCTCATGATCATTTCCATCTGAATGACTATCGATTTAGGAGCTATAAAAAGAGAAAAATAATATAAAGGAAGACCAGCCGAAACTGAATTCACCAATACCAATCTACCTGCAATTGATAATGATTTACTTTTCCACCCTACAAGCTTTTTCTGAAATCTTTCAACCACTGATTGCCACAAAGATACACGATTAGACTTATCTCCTAAAGGAAGACCAAGATAAGTAACAGGAAGATCTTGGCATTGGCATCTTATTTTCTCCACTTTACATTAATGCCAATAAGAAAACTCTTAAAGAAGTTAATCTTTAAGCCAGATCAGCTGAAAAAATCCACAATAGCCTTTTTAGCATCATCACCAATTTCATGTTTGCTTCCAAAAAAAAAAAAAGGGTATTGTCCGCATATTGAACATGAGAAATTTCAATCTTAGACTTCAAAGATGAGTTAGAAGGAATATCCACACCTTTGTAGAGTCCTAATCCGAGAGTCTTTCTAATAATTCCTGACAATCCTTCTGAGGCAATTATATAAAGAAAAGGAGACAAAGGGTCTCCTTGTCCGAACCCTCTTGAAGGAGAGATTTCTGAGGAAGGAGTTCCATTCACCAAAAAGGAGATTTTAGATGATCTTACACAAGTTTTGTACCCAGGAACGCCACCTTACCCCAAAATTCATTAAGACTACCACCGAGTCGAGAAAATCCCAAGAGTCAAAAGCTTTTTGAAAATCTACCTTGAACATTAAATCTTTATTGCTTGAGTTTTTGGTAGAATGGATTAGCTCATTAGTAACCATGAAGTTATCCAGAATTTGCCTCCCCTTTATAAATGCACTCTGCTCTGGACCTATAATTTCTTTAATAACATTTCGTAATTGGAAAGATAAGCATTTTGCAATCACTTTGTAAAGATAACCAATAAGACTTATTTGTCGATAATCTTTTAGATTAGATGCACCGAAATTTTTAGGAATTAGAGTGGTAAATTAGCTACAAGAGCCATGAGGCAAGAACCTGAATTTATATAATGTGTCAAATATTTTCACAAAATCATCTTTAACAGTGTCCCAGCTCCTCTTGATAAAACCCATATTTAAACCATCCGGGTCTGGCGCCTTTGAGCTTTCACAACTCCATACGGCTGCCTTTATTTCCTCCAAAGAGAATGGAACTTCAAGAGAATCAGCCAAAGAGCCTGATAATTTTCGAAAAAAAGAGCTTGGATGTTTATCCCTATTTTTTATATTCTTCAGAAAAAAGCTTCTTGTATAAAGAGAGTATTATACAAGAGTATTTATGCTGATATTGAATCCTTATCTGCAACCACACCTGCATTTGTATTAAGACAAATAATTTTATTTGTAGAGTTTCTGCAATATAGTAGAATATGGTGTTCTTATCTCCTTCCTGGAACCAGCTTTCTAGAATTTTGTTCCATAAAACTTCTTTATCTCTAAGTTTTCCCCACAATCTATTGACAAGAACTGTTATTAAGATTTAAGTGAAAAAAACAAACGCCCCACAATCTATTGACAAGAAGTGTTATTAAGATTTAAGTGAAAAAAACAAATTATACTTTAAGTTATATATAATTTCAGTGAGGGAACAACCACAATATTATTTCAACTATTCACATTTTCAATTTTCGATTTGCCATACGTGAAAATAATAATAATAATAATAATAATAATAATAATAATAATAATAATACCCTTTAACTTCTTTTAAGGACATTGTGAAAAAATTTACCCAAACAATCGCCATGTGCCCTCTAGAGATAATGAAATACCAAAATGGATTTTTAGGGACACTTGGAGCAAAAGCCTTTATACAATTCAGATAACTCTACGCCTAATGGTCTTATTAGAGCATACAATAGCCAACTTTTTCCACCAAAGTCAGCAACACTTGCTTAACTAAAGTTGACTAAGAGTGTGTTTGTGATTGCTTCATATTATCAAATAATTACTTATGTATTAAATTGTAATATAATTTGTTTTTAAATTAATTTAGTAGGTGTGAAAATTGTTTAATGAATAGATTATCAGATAGGTGAGATAAATATATATATAGTAAATACTGAAATTACTAGAAATATATAGTGTTATATATATATATATATATATATATATATATATTTCTTTTTAAAGTTTAATATTTTATTAATATATGTATTTTTTTTAAAATAAAAAAATCCTCAGTATTAATTTTTTATTATGTTTTTATTATATTATTATATTATTATTACTTACTACTTTATTATGTTGAATAATTATATGATTACTAATACTACTACTTTATTATGTATTTGAATAATTGGGAATGATTATTTAGAATTAACAAAATGGAAAATTTTATTATTTATTTTAGATTTTAAAAAATAAAACTGTATCAAGCAATAATATTAATAATAATTATTATTATAAATTGAAATTAATAATGTATTGTTTATTTTTAACAAATTTAATTATTATTACAATGATGTAAAAATTAATAATTGCACAAATATTATGGAATAAATTTAAAAAAAAAAAAGAAATAATAACTATTTTTTATTTAAAAAATTGTTGTTTTTACTTTTATTAATAATATTAAAAACATAAATAGTTCTATTTAAAATATCTTTCAGAAAACTTAAAATTTTAAACTAGAAAACAAAAAGAGATTAAAACACAAAAATTAGCATTGAAAGAATACAATTCCAAGTTTCAAAAACTAAAGTAAATTTTGTCATTTTAAAAAAAAAAATTGAATTCTTATTAAATAATCCGCTTATAAAAGCATTTTTCACCTGCTCATCAAATTATTTTATAAGAAAATTGTTTTAAAAAAAAACTGCTTTTATATAGATACCCAAACACCTCAACTTTAAATTATTAAATAAGTAATTAGTTAATAATTTAAGCGGTTTCAAACACATCCTAAGGACGGTTTGTTTTTTCCATCTTAAATCTAAATGCATCGGAAGACTTAAATTTATTTATTTAAACTATTTGTTTAAACCATTTGTTTCTCAAGTGATTTGTATTTGGATGATGAAGACAAAATTTTTAACTTATAATGTATTTTAACCATTTGTTTTTCTCAAGTGATTTGTATTTGGATGATGAAGACAAAATTTTTAACTTATAATGTATTTTTGCATGTATCTTCTTGATAACTGTATATTTTTATTTATGATTCTATTTTTCAATAAAATAACAAATATTTTGTATTGTATATTTCAAATCAAATAATAAATCTTGTGAATTTTGAAATTCAATGAAAATAATAAATTTGATGATAATTAAATCTTACTTCCGAGTATACCATGTATATGCCACTTTATATTTTAATGCAAATAATAAATGCATAATCGTGAATTTTCATGAACATTAAAAAATGTTCATATATATATATATATTATAGAATATCATAAATTATTTATTTTAATTAAAAAATAATAATTTATATTTCATAATTGATTTTTTTATTTATATTTATTTTATATAAGTTTACAAAGATAAAAATAATAATAAAAGATAAATACTTATATAGATTATAATAATATGTATTTATAAATTAAAAATTAATAAATAAAGTTAATGATTTGTAAAATATATATTTTTTCAAGAAAATAAAAATTGATAAATGATGAAAATTGTAAATTGACAACATAATTACTTTTTTTTTAGCTAAGCAAACCACTAGAAACATCTTAATATATTACCATTAGTAAAATTAAAATAAAAATCTGTAGAATAAATTATTTTTATTTTATTCATTATATATTTTTACTTTTAAGTTTTAAATTATAAAAATATACGTGAGTATTTTATATTTTAAAAAATAAAATTTAAAAGAAATATCATTACTAAAAAATATAATAAAAGATGTTGAGGGATAAAATGGTCAAATTAAAAAAAAGACTTATTTTAAATTAAACAAAATATTAAAAAACAAATAGATGAAAATCTTGATTGGATTAAAATTTTTTACATTTAGCACTTAATTTAAGTGTGACCTACTACCTAATTTAAGTAAGAAAAACAGACGAGTTTTAATTTTTTTTTCAATCATTTCGTAAAAATAAATTAAAAAAAGTCATTAGAGTTGAAATTTTTTTAAAACAAATAGATTTGAACACTTGAGGGCTTTCCCCATTTGTAAAACTCAATTTTAAACATAACATTTAAGATTTATGTTTCCTGAGAGGAAAATTGAAATTGAAAATAGAAAATGACCTAGATTTTTAATTTTAAATATTTAGTAGATAGAAGACTTTAAAAGAAATCTATGGCTATGAAAGATACTCAATTTGGAGTTTAGATAAAGGAGGAGGATGAAAGTAATAAAGTGTCACTTCTGTCATATTTATTTATTTTTACTTCTAAAATTAGGATGACAATTTGACTTGCTGACCAGTTAATTAATGGATATCCGATCTGTTTACTCGAAACAGGTTTGAGTTATTGGATCAACGGGTCCGATATGAGTCCAAAATAATGATCCATATCAGGTTCGAATTCGGATTTAGGTAAGGGTTTAAATCCAAATCCGAACCCGAATCTGCATAAAAATAAATAAAATAAAATTATTCAATCAATTGTAAGATTTAAAAATCCCTAGCCTCTCTCGTCGATACTCTCTTCTCTATTCTATCGGAGGCCACAAATTTGTAGCTGCATGCCAAGATCAAAACTTATTGATCTTCGGATCTTCACTAAAATCAGCAAGTACATATTTTTCAAAACCCTAATTTCAAGTTAGTTTTTCTCATCTCAAATAATTGAAAGAGTTATTTTTTTTATATCAAATAGTGTAGCTTTTATTTGTTTCTTCATTGTTCGCTATAGATTATCCACCAATGAATTTAGTGTTGGAGTAGAAAATTTCTTAATTAAAGGGATTGATAGTTGATATTTTCTACGACTATGAGGAGGGCATTTTTGATTTTCGTTATTTGCATTTTATTGATATTTGGGTTCACTAATTCACTTGCTCAATAGTGAGATGCGGGGTTTATGTCAAGAACTGACTCTATTTTGAGTTACAAGTATGATAGATTTGATGAAGTGAAGAGACATTGTGTTGTGCTTCTAGATTTGATGAAACTTCACAATCCAACCCACTTTGTTTGTTCAACTATATTACATTGCATGTTCACTTGTCGACCAGTCATTCTTCCTCTAATTGCTTCGCAATATATTCATTTGTGTTCCTTTTCATTGATTTCTAGTCCTCTTCATTTTAAGAAAAAAACATCTCCCATTCAATAACTTCCAATGTCTATAACAGATTTAAATGAAGAGTAGAAAACTCGATTCAACCCAACCGACTTTGTGAATGCAACACCCCTTACATAACTAAAATTGGCCAATTTTACACACACAAACAAACCTGTGTTGATGTGTTTCAGCTTTCCCAGACATATAAATCTCACTTACACTAAGATTTCTGTATTTTGAAAACGAGATTTCATATGCTTCATTCATCAATAATCTAATTTTCTGCTGCCACATGTTTAAATAACGCGATTGTTGGAGAGCTGAGCAGTTTAAACCCCAAATAATACTTTATGTACTTTGATAAAGTTCATATCTTCTCTATTTGGTAAGTCGTCGCAAAGAGTTTGGGTCTGAGAAAATATCTGTTCAATTAAAATAAGTAGTTTAATTTTATTTAGTTGATTTACTTTCTTGGTTTCATTTTGTTATTGAGAAGATAATGATTTGAGTTAATTTATTTTCAAGTCCTTTTTAGCAACTTCTTATTTACGATGTTGACATTGCAATCAACCCCAAACTTAGACACACGTGTCCCTTCTAATTCAAGTGTTGGAGATGTGAGTTATATACAAGATAGTGAAGTTCAAGTTTCTTAGGATGATAAAAATAAATCTGCAAGTGGAAGAAAGCGAACATCAAAAGTGTTGGAATCTTTTACTCTGGAAAAGATAAATGATGTTCCGGCTGTGGTATACAATCAATGTAAGAAGCGATTATGGGTTAAATCAAGTTATGGAACAACTCATCTTCGTAACCATTTACAGATATATGTTCGAAAAAATAAAGCAGATGTAGGACAACTTCTTAGAGCTAAAAAACTAGATAACGGGAATTAGAATTGCATATGGGTGCATTTAATCAAGATCTTTGTCGTAATAATCTTGCTTGTCTGGTGGTGTTGCATGAGTATCTGCTTAGTATTGTAGAACATCATGGTTTTCAAAAGTTTACTGCTGATCTTCAACCATTATTCAAAATGCCAACAAGAAATACAGTGAAGAGTGACATATTCAAGATACATGACATTCAAAAAACCAAGACAATGTCATTGTTGCAGAAAAATGAAGGAAGGATAGCTCTTACAACTAACACGTGGATAGCTAGCAACCAAAGGAAGGAGTTTATGATTGTCACAACACATTTCATGGACAACACTTGCACTTTACAAAGTCGTGTCTTAAGGTGTTTTTTTTTTATTTTTTATTTTTTATTTACTTTTTCTAGTATATTTGAATGTTATTTTGTTTATATATGTTCCTTTAATATTCATATAAAAAATACTTTTGTTATTAACTTGATAGATTCCATATCCACATACTACTAAACTACTTTCTGATGCATTGTTGGATTTCATTCTTGATTGGAACATTGAGCAAAAAAATTTCTACCTTGACTGTGGATAGTGCTTTATCTAATACTAGGATGATTCCTCTATTATGTGACAAGCTCTCTAGTGGTTCTCTTATTTATAGCCCGGACTTATTTCATTTACGTTGTGCTGCTCATGGGTTGAATTTGATTTTGAAACAAGGGTTAGATGTCATTAAGTAAACATATATATCATTTGAGATAGTGTTACTTATTGGATAGGATTAGGGATGGCAATTCTACCCACATACCCGCTTACCCGTGGATACCCGTCCGCTATGGGCGGATATGGATATACCCATTAAAGTTGGCAGACGGATATGGATAGAAAATCTATACCCGTCAAGAATAAGGATAAGGATATGGGTACTGTAAAATATCCTTACCCATATCCTCTACCCGCAAAATAAAAGTAAAAATAAAATAAAATATAATTTAAAAGAAATTTTTTTATTTTGTTGAAGTTATATTACTTCAAGTAACTCCAGATTTTCACATAAATAAATATATATATATATTAATTTATTTTATATATTAATTCTTGTGACTATGATAAATCTATGAAAATTAGCATAAGAAATTATTCATGAGTTAAATATAAAATATTTATGCTTTTTTTTTTTGTGCGGTGGTAACTTGTGGTAAGAATTTCAAACATTGATAAAACTTATATTTTTCAACTATCTTATTTGAAATTTTAGTTAAAAGAGTGTCAGGATTGTTGTTTTATTTTAAATTTATTTTGCTTATAATTTGAATTAATTTCATGACTTAATTTGGATTAATTTTGTGTTTATAATTTGGATTAATTTTGATCATATCATTATTTTAAAAAATTATTATGAGGATATGGGTATACCCATGGATAAATCCATATCCGCGGATAAATACACATCATTACCCTGTTAAATTAAAAGGATATGAGAATGATATGGATAGGAAAAAAATTAGAGGATAAGGATAAGGATACTGGCATATCCGCCCATATCCTGCCCATTGCCATCCCTAGATAGGATCCCCTAAAAAAACTAAAGGTTCTTTGAAACAGTCCGCCAATTGAATATAAATTGTTCTAAGAAGATGACACTTGATTGAAAAACAAGATGGAACTCTACATACTTAATGCTTTGTAGTACTTTTACTTATAAAAGTGTTTTTCCTTGCTTAAGGCAAAATGATACAAATTATAGAAATATGGCAACTGAAGATGATTGGATGTTAGCCAAAGAGATTTGTGATAGCCTTAAACCATTTTACTTTGCTACTTGCAAGGTTTCAGGCATAGAGTATCCTACTGCCAATGAATTTTTGTTACAAGTGTGTGATCTTAGGACATTAATTATGGAGTGGATTGAATCTCTAATTCCCCAAGTACAATTGATGGTTTCTTTCATGAAAGTTAAGTTTCATGAATATTGGTCAGAGTTTTATGGGCTTATGATTGTGGCCACTATCTTGGATCCATGATTCAAGTATGAAGTGATGGATTTTTATTTTCCCACCATATATGGAGAGGGGGCTGCAAATGCATTGGAGTCCAAATAGGATTATTTTGAAAGAAATTAATTAGGGCAAAATAAGATTGTTAAAATTTAGACCCAAATGGAAGCTTGGATCAGATTCGATTTAATTTTAGAAAATATTTTCAAAATTCAAAAATAAAATTTAAAATAAAAAAAGGTATTTCAAAAACAATGATGAACATTGAAGTTTAAAAGCATTTTGAAATGAAAAGTTTGGTAAAATTCAAAAGGTAACACAATTGGTTTTCGAGTAAAATGGACTCTAGAATTTAAGTAGACCTAATTAAAGACCCAATCCAACACCTAAGCTTATAAGTGATAGAGATATGGAACCCACTACTCTTTGACAATACTACCCGATCCCCTCTTCTCTCTCATTGCTCTCCCCCCTTCTCTTTTATGCTTACCTTTTCTTTTCCAAAATCCTAATTTTCATAATCTTCATTTATTATCTCTAACCATCAAATCAACTTATTTATTACTTCAACTACCCATAGGAGGATCATTTATTGCAATTTGATGAGTTATAAAATTTTCACTTTTCAATTTCATCAAAGGTACAAATTTGAACTTTTTTCCTCAAATAAATTGGAATTTCATGTTTTAGACTCTCAAATGTTGTTAATTTTGTAATCCTAAGTTAGTATTATAAGCTTATAATAGGCAGTACTAAGTCTTGAGTCCCTAATCTATATGAATATTTATGCCCTACATTTTGAACAGTGAAAATAAAGTTTTATAATATGCTTGTATTGATTTGGTGACTATTGTTTGAGTTACTATTGGCAAACCAAGAGAAAGTTGCAATAAAAAGAAGTTTATAAAGCTTCCAATTGAGGTTTGCACATTTATTTTATGCACTTTATGATTGTTTATTACGTGAAAAACATATCTATAATTCTTTAAGCAAGCATTACTTAAGGTGCTCTTAGGTACATAGTCCACGTCTACTAAACTTGGCAATAGTAAGATTTAGGGTCAACTACCTTAAATTGAGAGCTGCAGTAGAAAAGAAAGAGATAATAAAAGAATAACTAGCAGGAAAGCAAATTATAGTACTCAGTTCACCAACTCTTAATCAATAGTAGTGGCAATCTTAACCACCTTAAATTAAAAGCAAAGTGAAATGAGACTAAGAAAAATATTGAAGTTCGTTAGTTAAATGAAGATCTGGTATCTAGGAATCTAGAAGACTGATTTACAATAGTAGCAATTTAAGTCACCTTAAATTTAACCTTGAATGTTAGATTCTAAGTTGAATTCTACCTACAGAAGGCATGATTTCTATTTACAATAGAGGGAACATGTTGACTGCCTTAAATTGAACTTCAAATATGGAGATAATGAGAATAAGGTGGATTCTAAGGAGAAATGGAACTCCAAATTTCAAACCTTCAAAATAATAGAAAGATCAAGTCAATTTCAATAAATTGAGCTCAAATCTGGTCATCAAGGGTGGAGTGGAATTACAATTGACCTACAAAATTTATGCATCCTGAATGATCTAGTCATCTGAGATAGAATTAGATTCAGAAAATCAGAATTTCAGTAGTATTGGAGAATCTGTCACTTATTAAATTGAATATAAAAAACAAATAAAAGAGAATTAGAAGGTGAAGAAGGTGATGATTCTTCGTGGGAAAAAAGGTTGTCGCAATCCTTCAACTCTTAGAGATAGCAAACTCATTCACTTTATTGTTCCTTAAGATAAAAATCACTATAAAGATAGCAAGTTATCTGTGATAATTTCTCAAGGAATCATCCAGGAATATGATATTTAAATCATAAGAGATTTGAGTTCAAAATAATTTAGATTAATAAGAGCTAGACGATAAACCAAAAACCACTTGAACACTCTAAGGCCTTTAGCCATTCATGACCGAAATTCAAATAAAACATTAAAAATGATCCAAAATAAATTTAGAGGACTAAAAATTGTATTTTGATTGTTACAAGGGGTATTTATAAAGTTGCATTGCTTGCTCCCTACGCTGTGGTTCGGAAATTTCAAACCACGTGCCTACTAACAAACTTTTTCCTAGTTTAAGATTTGGCCCAATCTATTATTATAGTCCTGCGAGTCTTAGGATGAACTATTCAATAGAAAATTTCTTTTGAGTGGAACTTTTATAAGTAAAATGTGGACCGAAGCTGAGCTTTTATTCTCTATGTATATACTACAACAGAAGGAAAAGTCGAGTACATATACTTTAAATCCATGGTTCAACTCTTCTGATTGGCATCTTGCAGGTTAGGCAGTACGCAACTAGGCATATTAGTGCATGGTCGGACTGGTAATAAATTGCAATCCACTATTTTTTACTTCCTGATGCTATTTTTTCATCCTTTTTAAGCTCCTTTTGTTTCATTTTCTACTTTTCCTCATTTTCTCTTCTTTTTCTCCATCTAAATGAATACCATAGCAAAATTCGACACAAATTATTCACTAAAGACAAAAATTACTAGAAAAGATGAAGGAACTTGTCCTAAAAAGTGTATACAAATTCCACTCATTAGCATTTATATGATGACCATTTTTTTGACATTATTGTTCGTTTATTAATAATTTATGCTCCATTTTCTCTATTCTTCATATTTAAGCCCTCGATAAACCATTTATGCAATTTTGTAGGAAAAAGAGGAAATAGAATCCAAGTAGGTTAATTCTTAATTAGAAATTAAGAATGGAGAATTTGAGTATTAATAAAAATAGTAGCCATAGTAAAAGAAGTGATCATTAGAAATCACTTAATGGTATGCCAAATTGAAAGTAGAATGCGAAAGTGATTTGAATAGTCATTTTAGTAAAGTTTCTGTTAGTAATGCTATCTTTCGAAGTAATTTTTATAGTCCTATTTATAGGAGTCTTGGCGTCATTGAAGTGGAGATCCAAAGATCCTCATAGAAGAATCTCTAAAGAAATCAGGATTTCTTAAGACTAGATCTATTGGTGGTTGTCATCAAACAATGAACCGTTGAACTATTTAGAATATTGGGTCGAGCATAACTGGATTCAAGTTGCTTGAGTTAAGCCTAAAGCCAAATTGGAACTAGCATGATTAATATGGATATTGGGTCTATGGCATTGAACCCCTTGCTCCGGTGGGATCCGAGACATGAGGTTTGAACGCCACATCAACAATTATAATTATAACATGATTCAATACATGTCATATAATTTTATCAAGTATATAGATCACACATTCAATTCAAACTTCAATTTATTTTTCGATATACATTTAAGAATCATAATGCAAGTCATAAAAATATTCAAACGTTCAAATAATCATGCATTCACATCATTATAAATCCAAAATATGAATTCAATCTCATATGTGAAATATTACCCTAGTTAGGCATTCATTACATCCCTAAAGTTAGAATAATGAATACATTAAGTAGCTTAACAAAATAAGCTAAGACAAGATAAAAGTAAAATTCATAAAGTGATTAGATGCATATAGTAAGATGTCTTAAAGGTGATCATTTCCTACAAGTATTTGCTTGGCCACCTGTATTATCATTTAGGTACAAAGAAAGAAAGAAAATAAAATTAAAATAAGGTAAGGCTATCTATGTTTAGTTCGTAATTTCACACTCTAATAAAGAATACAAGTATGTGCATACCAACGTATATAATTAGAATGACAAGCAATGGAATCTTATGGACTTTATAAAGTCCCTTAATCAATCAAGTCAATCATCTATACAAATATATCATTCGATGAGCAAGCTCATACAATCGAAATTGTATAAAAAAATTCAATATTTTAAAGAGTTACTGAGACATTACTGGGTTACTTGCTAAGATAGAGCTCAATAGCTCAAGATGCAAACTGAAACTGAGACACTTACCACAATACCTATCGAGGTATCTACCGAGTTAAGAGCTCAATAACTTACCAAATTCGACTTAGCAGAAGCACTTGTCGAGATGCTTGCTGAGTTATTTGAAAAAATTGGATAAAAGACTTTGTCGAGCTAGTCACCAAAACTCATATCGAGTTAAGAGCTCAATAACTTTTTCAATTTTAACTTGGTAGAAGCACTTACCTAGGTGCTTGCAGAGTTCCATACAAAGCCTCAAGCTCAATAACCTATTTTAAAACACTTCAGTAGCTAATTGTTGAGTTGCAGCTTAGTGACTTAAATAAAAATGATTCTAGGGACTCATTACCAAGCTACTTGCCTAGTAGTATATTGGTAACTTCATAAATTTTAATCTAAAAGAACTTAATAAGCTCCTACCGAGCTACATACAGAAAAAAGTAGCTCAATAACTTTAGAAAAATAACTCTAGTAGCACTTATCAAGTTACATGTGGAGTTACATGTCGAGTTGTAGCTCAATAACCTATTTGAAAGATGACTCTAGTAGCTCTTGCTAAGCAATTAGCCGACCAAGAGCTCATAACTCAAGAAGAAAACAATAATAGAGGCATTTCACAAGTTATAAACGAGATGGTTGCCGTGTTCAAAGCTTAAAAACTTATGAAAATGCCCTGTTTTAGGCTGACCAAAATCCAAAACGACCAAAATCAAAACCATGCAATGTCTCATTCATTTAAGTAAATTTTTAGGCATTAAGATATGCTACAAAATACCTATGTATATTCAAACACTTAGCTATCTAACATTAAACACATTTTCATAAATCAATTACGTAAATTAATCCACAATAGTATCCAAATATCATCAATCACAATATATCCACTTTTATTAACAATGCCCACAACCACAAAAACCCACGTATATTATGGCCATAATATATCCACTTTTCGTATTACCGAAGTTTGAATATGGACCGAAATCCTTTGTAAATTGAAGTCTCAATATAGCTCTACACCGAAAACACGATCTAAACATGTTGAAGTATTTCTTATCCCTAAGTATGCCTTTCTACTAGAGCTAGCTTAAGGGCATTTAATTTCATTACCAAATATTCATTTGTCAAGTTATCAATTAACAAAGGGACAACAATTGGAGTTCACATATTGCCATTAGGCCAAAATCTAATTCAATGCATTGTAATTATATATCATTCAAGTCACACATCACCAAAATTGTATCATCATCAACAATAGCATTTAACACATTTTATACCAAACCCAAAAACAATTAACAATAACATCAATTAGTAATAGAGGGCTTAAAATGAAATTATGAACATTGATTCCTTAACTCCAAAATTAGATTTCTACCCATTCACTATTTCCCTCTTGTTGGTTGCCTAATTAACCAATCAAAAGTGACACAATCCACACCAAAATCAATTCAAAACTGCATATAACCAAATTAACAATACATGGACATTATATACCATATAGACATTAAGGTTTTGATATTATCGGGACCAAACATGGAAAGTATAAATTCAACATATAAAAATCATTAATTTGACTCATTAAATTAATAAGAAATGTTAATATCAATTGTGTGATACTTGTACGATAAAAATCATTGATTTGTCTCATTAAATTCTCTATAAAAATATATGTTTGTAAAGACTAAAAGATAGGAATATACCCATGTAGCTCATTTATTACCAATCTATTCCATTTTTGTGGTTATTTATACTTATACTCTATTTACAACAAAACGCGAGGTCATTCGTTTTGCCACGAAATGGGGGTTAGTTGCCATAAAACTCTAGGGCTTGCGTTTTGGGGAATGGAATTTTGTGATCATAAAATGCAAGGGGTTGCATTTTATGAATTTTGAAAATTGTGCACCTTTTAGGTTTTTAAAACTTGTATTCATTAAAAAGTTTTTTAAAATTTATACAAAACGGAAAAAAAGACTTATTTTAGAAATTGATTAAGGTTATGGTTTATATTTTTATTTTATTTTTGATAACGCTTGTGATTTATAGTTAATATTCATAATTTTATAAATTAATATGTTAAAATACTTTATATTAGAAAAAATATATGAAATAAATATTTATTATTGATTATTTTGAAATTGAAACACTTAAGTAAATTTCATTGCTTAAGGAAACCAAAATAACATCTAAATATGGTATAAATATCACACACAAATCCAAATACAACACACATTATGGAAAATAGTAAACATAAACACCAAGCATTTAAAATAGTAAAAATATGCTTAAAATTTCCAATACAGATTTATTTATTCAGAAATCTCTCATTATTCGGACATGTATTGCGAAAATGACCTTGCTGGCGACAAAGACCGCATCTCTTGATTTGACTTTCCCCTAGATATCCATGTCAGTTCAAATTCATGATGTTTTTGGATGACCTTTTACTGTTCATTTTGTCTCTGGATCTAGAATAATTACAGCTCCATAGTATTCAGGCCAATCTTCTTCACCTTCAATATGAACAAAGTCATACTTCTCAAATTTTCAATGAGATACACATCAGCTACATATGTAGCCCAATCTAGATTTTGCGAAGCAATGACAGCATAAGCATGGGCACATGAGTATTATGAATTTGAAACATACCACAAGTACATGTTCGATTGAGTAGGTTGATTATATACTTTTTCCGTCCCCCACTTTGATTTTGAGTCATGTATTGGACACTGAAGAATTCTTGTAATCTTTTTCAGGTAAATGATATTCTGATACTCCGTGCCTTGGTTTGATTTTCTGACGTTATCTTAAATAAATGTTGTGGCTAATGATTAATTGCTCTAGCTTGTGTATCTGCATTGACCCTTCTACGATCAAACAACTCTGTTAAACGATAATATGTTGACATTACAAGCATTGTAATTGGAAGATGACATGTTTCTTTCAACACATTGTTAATACACTCTACTAGATTTGTGGTCATCTGACCAAATCAATGATTTCCACCGTAATATTGTGTCTACTTTTCCAAAGGGACCCGATCTAGCCATGCTTTCCTTTTATTATCTCCAATAGCTATTTCGTACCAATGCAGAAATTGCTTTTTATTAGCAACATATGCTATTGTAGTTCAACAAAATATGATGAGTTATAGATAATTAGAAATAGATTGGCATAAGTTTATTATTGACATAATATTAGATAGCATACCAGCATTTGTCATTGCTTTTCACAATTGTACATCTTCAAATTGCTTATGAAAATTGGCTGCAAAATGGCGGATGCAACTCTGTGCACAACATGATGTGGTACCCATCCAATGTCAGTCAGTGCTTTACTATTGGAATCATGGCGATCAGATATGACACATAAATTTTCTTGTTTATAGACATGCTCTCTTAGATTCTTAAGAAAGAATCTCTAAGGATTATCGTTATCCGACTCTACAATGACAAAAGCAAGAAGGAAAACATTGTTATTAACATCTTAACTTATAACTACTAAAAGAGTCCCTTTATACCTTCCAAACAAGTGGGTGCCATCTGTTTGAACAATTGGTTTGCGAAATGGGAAACCTTGAACGCATGGACAAAAAAGTTCAAAACACTCACCTTAAGTATTTTGCTTGGTCGCACATGGTCTCATTTGCATAGTATGCCGATTTGACCTTCATATTGACCACAACACCAGGCATTGATTGGTGCATTGCTAATCACCATCTAGGTAACTGTCCATATGAAGCATCCCATTCACAAAATATCTTTGTTATTATTTTCTACTTTGTAATCCGGGCTTTCTTATATGTCATCTGAAATTGAAACCTCTTGTCCACATCAGAGATTATTTGGGATATAGTGGTAGCAGGATTATCAGAAATAATTCACATTATGGTAGAACATATAAAGTAGGAATCCAACTTTTGGTGGTCGACAATCATAGCTGCAACATTACATGTGTACAATCCTTCATACTTTGTAATTCTCCGGATATTAGTCTTCTTACCCTTCCTTGCACGAATTCTCCACTGACACCCATCGCTTTTACACTTGCAAACTCTAACATATTTTTTAGTCTCCAACTTTTCACTAAGAAGTCCACATTTTTTCGAGACAATAATTTTTTAGTTCAAGAACTAAGGATTCTTTATCAGCAAAGGTCATACCTATTTCTATCTCTTGGTCCCCATATTCTAGGTTGTACATTGACACAAGAGAGTTATCATCATCCTCCAGATGTTCTTCTAAATTCAATTAGCGCATAAAAGGTGTTGACGTGTAGTTCCTTTTCTTCCTACGATATAGAGGTGCAAATATGAACACCAATATTACTCCCTGAATTGTCTCTATCGTCATCTGTGATGGTAATGTAATCCGAACCATCTTTCCCCTCATATAAATATTCTTCTTTATATGTAAACCGTAAATTCATACATAATTAATTAGATGACATATGATATCATGTTAAACAAAATTACATCACCTACGAAAGTACCTTGTTGTTCTCCTATATGCAGCATTGCGTCTGTGACATCCTCATTGGCTGATACAGACTAGAGATAGGGTGTATGTAATCTTTAGATCTAGGTTGCCGAGGTGTCTGTCGATTTTGTATGTTCGAAGGTCCTACTTCGGAGCCCCCACTACCACCCGCTGCAAATTATTCTCCAAAGTCACTTATCCGCTACTTCAACTAGAACTTCTGTGTAGTAAAAATATGTGATTGCCCTGTCATACCCATTAAACATATGTTGCATATCTTCATCTGTTTGAATCTTTCAGACAAGTGTTGTCATACAAGATGCTTATTACCCGTTGGCATGCGGTAAGTGATTTTCATGATTTGTTGGTCAATGAGCAACTGTAAAAGCTGGTGTATATGATGTCCAAGATCATCTCTACTCCAAGATTTTTCAAACATAGTCATTTCTAGAGCATTATGTGACTAGAAATAAATTGAACCGTCCTCTCTAATAACTTTTCCGTCGTAATATATTATAGTCGGACAAGACATTTAGAAAATGCTTTTGGTGGTTACTAAGTTAAGTTATTGGATGAGAAAAATGGAAGAATTGGTTTACCTTTCGAGAGTGTCTCTCGTTTTTATACCAGATGAAGTTAAAACTTTCATGCCTTGTTATGTCCTTCAATAGTACCACAACATCAGATTAGAAACAAACATATACGCGTTTTGTTGACATGTCCAAAAAAGTAATTGATTGAGAAGACTCAACACCCATCGGAGATTTCAACTCTATCCAAGATGATACGATATTGGGCAAACGTTCTACATGAAGGTGTTTTGGTAAGATGTGTACGAAAATTATAACAAAATTCAACCAACAAATCTAAAGTAAAGATTTTCATAATTATATAGTTTAATTAACACTAATTATATTAACCTTATAGAATGGTTTTAGATATATATACCTGCTCACCACAGGCCATCGTGGCTCATAAAATACATATTCAGAACGTAGGCGAGGAATTCTAAGATATGCCCATGCCTCAATTATCCAAACAAACCCTCCGATGGTATGATTACGTGGGAATGTACCACGACATCAGTAAAGATATAAAATTTATAAATATGCTAAGCACTCCGATCCCCAACTCTACCAAGCTATTGAATCAAAATCATCCAATAACTAGAGATAGGAAATATGGATAATCTTCGCAATCTTAATTCTTAGAATAGTCCCACCCAATAGGCATATTATTAAGAACTGTTCCCTCATTCTGATATCATAATCAAAGCACATTATGTAATGTCCCGATTTTGAGGTTAAACGAATTCACGATTTTGAACCGATTTGATAGTTAAGTTATTGAACCTTTCTTGTAATTCTTGAACCATTTTGGATTTTTGAAATGGTATTTTGATAATTGAATTGCATTATAAATGTTCATTGTTGTTATCATTGGTCGTACGTTCGAACTAGTAACGAAAGCGGAGTCGAACAAAGGAGGAAACAAAGATGCACAGCACTGGCCATGCTAGCGACAAAAGCCTTATGTCACTAGTGCTGGCAACATAGGCTTTATATTGGCAGCCATGTCGCCAGACACCGAAATCGGGGTTTTTAAACCCAAATCGACCGAGTCTCTCTCATTCGCTTTATCTCTCTAGATTTCCCTAATCGCACAATCGATCGCTCTCTCGAATCTCTTGCTATTCCTCCATCGGTGTGACTCTGGTAAGATGTCTTTGAACCCTAGATCGATTCGCTCTTGGTTTAAGCATGTTGGTCGTGAATGTTGAGGATTATTTTTGTTTATTTACGGTTGAATGACTATTGTTGTGGCTAGGGTTTTGATTGGAACCCTAAATTTTGAGGGTAATCAAATTAAATGATTGAATATTTAATTGAATTATGCTTTGTGTGGTAATCGCTAGCGTATTCACTTATTGGCCCTTCGACCATCGTTCGTTTTCTTATCAACTAGAATAGGTTTTGTTTTTCGCGCGCCACATGTTTGATCTTTTATCTAAGTCAATTATTGTTCATTGTTATTATTAGGTGAAATAAATAGTGCCGAGGATCGTATCGGCGATGCTTAGCCTAACTTGTCTACGGAAGAAAGATTAGCAACATCGTCTTATACTCCATATGTGGTTGTTGTTTATTTTACTATATTTTGCATTAATATGGATAAATAACCTAATCACATGAACTATTAATTGGAACAATTTATATTAATATTAGATTGGAATATTGATTGCTGCTTTTGTATGGTTATTGTTAGGCCTAATAATGCGGAAAGTATCTCGCTTGTTAGACTTAGGCTTTGGTTAGCATGAGCTGGAAATAAATTGAAAAGGTACTAGTAAAGTACCTAAAAGATATTGATTCAAAGCCAATGGATTGTTATAATGTCATTGTTAAATGTTAAGCTGATTTGTGTGCTTTGATCACCTAAATTAATCAAATAATGATTGTCCTAGTCGTGATGGAAAATAGTGATGGAATGACATGTCATTAGGGGTACCCGAGATATCTCAACCTATTAAATATAGGACTTTTGGTTTAGCTAACCACCATTGAAAATTGAGTGACGACTCCTATTGGGTGTGACGGCACCACTGCCTGCGGGCCTATTGTTATTGTGGTCTTCTGACCTAATTAATGAAATCCTAAGGTAGTAGATCATCCCGAGGGGGAACAAACGGCTCTACGGATTTCGGACTTCATACCCTATTGTGTGGCTTCGGCCTAATTGGTGGCTTCGGTCTAATTGAACCCGTTGCACTATCGATATTAGATTAGTGGCAGTCTTAATAAATTAGAACTCTAATGTGAATGTTATTGTGTGATGGTTGCCTAGAGTATAAATGATTGTTTTGGGGGTTTTAAATGAATGTAGAGAACCCGTATGGTCACTTAATAACATTAAGTGTATTCAATGAACACAATTGGGACTAGATGAGTAAACCTCTTATTGAACCTGTACATAATGATGAGATTGTGCGTTAATTGATAGTGCTAGGTGCATCTGTATGCCAAAATCATTGTTGATTGTTAATTAGACACATATATGTGTGTTTGTTGCAGTGTGACTTGCTAACCAGACATTGATAGTCTGACGTTATATTTTCTTCCTTTTACTTGTCTCTCTATTGGAAATGTGAAACAGGTTATCGAGCAGATTGAAGGTCCAGCATTACAATTAAAGCATGTCGAGTTCTCATGAATTTTGGAACTTTATTTAGGATTGTCAATTAATTATTTTTTACTATTTTAAAGGATATGTAGACTTTAAAATACCTTAAGTACTTATGTTTTGGACAGGTTATTTTGGAATTGTAAACAGTTATTTGAATGATTATTATGATTTGCAAACAGGTTATATTTTCAAATGAATTTTATGGATTATTTACTGATTTTTAAATCAAGTTTAGGTTAATTAATTCATAATCAAATATTTTTTATATCAATGTTTATTTTTCCGCATCTGCTGTATCGAACGATTGATTGTAATGTCGCGTTCCGGTCTTGGTTCGCGGTTCCGCTTTGGCTGGGGGTTGGGCATTACATTTGTTGGTATTAGAGCACTGCTTTTCGTTCTCTTCTTGTCTGTGTGCTTGTATGCATTAGTGTGTAGGAAATTGTTTGTAAAATATTTTAGAAAACTCATGACATTGAATTCATCTCATAAAGTCTAATGCTCGATCACTTGTGATTGTTTTAGATAGTAGAAACAATCTCGGATTGTGGCCAGAATACGCTATAACCCTAACGACAACCCTTTTGGTTCCAGAGCTAATGGAAGCGATAGAATAGTTGATAATAAGGAGCCACTTGATGCTAACATGGCTCAAGTGCGGGCATTTGAGCATATCGCCCAGTCCATGGAAGCTTTTCAAGGTGGTTAGTTGGGTGGACCAACAAGGCAAGAACGTCGAGCTATGGAAAGGTTGCCCAAGAAGAAGATTGAACTCTTCAAGGGTACTAATGCAGAAAGCTCTGAGATGGCACATAATTGGTTGGAAGATAGGGTCAGGGTCTGTGATGAGATCCACTGCACTGATGAAAAGAAGCTGGAATGCTTGGTATCTCTACTGAGAAGTGATGCTACCAGGTGGTGGGAGTCTGTTGTTCTCACTAAGCCTGAGGATGAAAGGACCTATGGATTCTTTCGCACTGAATTCGAGAAGAATTATGTGGGTCAGGTGTTCTTGGACAATCGAAGGATGGACTTCATCCACTTGAAGTGGAGGGATAAGTCAGTGATGGACTATAAGGTAGAATTTGTGAAGCTCAGTCATTATTGCCCAGAATTGGTCCTGATTCCTAAAGAATGGTGCTGCAAGTTCTAGGAGGGGTTAAATCTTAAACTTCTGTGGGATTTACTCAATCTTCGGACTAAGAACTTTAATGATCTGGTTGATGCTGCATTGAGGGCTGAACAACTTCACAAGAGGGTTAAGGGCATCTGTCGAAAAGCTGGTGAGACTAAGAGTGCAGGGCCTTTGATTGGGGGTAATCCAAGTGAGAAGGCAAAAACTCATAGTCATGGTGGTTTTGGTGGTGGTGGTTCTAGTTGGCCACAGGACAACAATAAGGGACAAAGAAAGCAGCATGCTCCATCTATGGGTAGTGTTCCTTCTCCTGGTGGTTCTAGTATGGATGCTTTATTGTGTAACTGTTGTGGCAAGGTGCATAAGGGTGAGTGTAGGAAAGCTTTAGGTGTTTTCCTTCTGTATGGTGAACAAGGTCACTTTGTTAGGGATTGTCCCAGAATAACAGAGCACCATCGAAAGCTACTCTTTATAAGGTAGTTTCTGTTCAGATGAATGTCAAGTTCGCTTTTACTATTGCTCAGAGTGGTCATCGTGGTGGAGCACCATCTGGGAATGCAAATAGAGCTGAAGGACGTGCACCTGCGCGTACTTATGCATTGTATGGATGTAATGATGTGGATACTCTTGATGTGATCTCTAGTACATTTTTTATCATTGATACTTCTGTTTTCTCTTTAGTTGACCCTAGTTCAATGCTGTCCTACATGGGTAATAATGTATTGGCTGATAAGGGTTGGGAGACTTCTAACATAGCTTTCGACATAGTTGTTACCAATCCGTTAAGGAACAATATGGTTGTTAACAATAAGTATAAGGATGTGCCTTTAGTGATTCAGGGTAAGAATTTCAAGGGTCATCTGCTGGAGATGAAGAGTGTGACGTCGGACCCTTACCCGATTATTAACCCGATAAGAGACCAACGTCACCTCATCAAATTATATTTACCAATTAATTATCCATTTACTAATGTCATATATTAATAATTCGTTATTCGAATCATACATCAAAACATTAATTATATGTACATACTAGTAACATTCTTTATACAATACAAGTATTTTATTTACATATCAAGTATCCATATAACAAGTTACACTTTAGCCCGTAGGCCAATTCTTCATCAGTTCATCAAACTTCTCTTTATTATACAAGTACGCATCCAGATTATACATATAACTGTACATAACACCATGCATTTTACTTATCATCATTCATTCTCTTAACAATTTCATTTGCTTCACATGGTAACCTGCCCTAGTCTTTTCCTGAAACCATATCTTCATACATAGAGTGGTCCTTGATGTTTTCCCTCGATTGCCTTTCCTGGATTGTTTTTAAATAAAGGAAAAAGAAAACATAGAAAATAAAACGTCAGGCAACAATGCCTGGTTTGTACCCCGTGCCCGGGGCATGCAACACAAATGCTTACCTTTATTTTCAATACAAATCAATAATTCAAACAAGTACACCCAAGATCAATCAATCCATAAAATGATTCCAAACATCATTACACAGGCAAATTCATTAAAGTTTCCAAGAATCCAAATAATGTAAATTTTCATGTTAGTTTAACTTACATGTGGTTAGTAAGTCATATAGGAATCCATTTATTTCCATATATTCTATTATTCAATAAGATTTCATTTAACCTTATACCTTTAATCGTTTGAGATTTTAACACAACTTATGTTAGTTATTCATTTTCTTATTATTGATAGCCCTCTTAGAATAACCTATGGAGGAAACGGAACTGTTTTGGCCCGAGAGCCGCCGATAGACCCGAAGGCCGCTAATAGACCCGAAGGCCGCCGATAGACCCGAGGGCCGCCGATAGACCCGAAGGCCGAATCATCATCATCATCGTCTCATTTCATTCAACTTTCAGGGTGAAGTGCACTTCTAGTTCCTAAGGCATGCCTTTCATACTCTAACGGTATTCTACAAAGGCTATCGCTTCAATTCATCTTTCATATGTTTATACTATTAAATCATTCTTTTATTAAGTACTAACGATACCATCTTCATTCGATTCGAGGTTAATAATCACATTACTTCTATTTCCAATAGGATGCATAAACATCCAATATCATCCATAAATTAAACATTTCTTTCAAATATTCTTTTACAAGATCTCTATTCATGTCATCTTTACATTTATGTATAAATTATCTCGCATTATACAAGTATGCTATGCTAAACATCAAGTAAAAGTGTTGTTATAAAAGTTTATTATCCAGTGGTAACAATTCCAGTTTTCAAACAAACTGAGTAGTTCGAATTCGATTTGGCATAATTTATTCTATAGGTATTTAATTAACTTCAAACCCCTTCTATCATTTTCGTAACTCATCCTTATATGTTATGATGGCTTCACTTGCCATTATTTCAAGGTCAAAATATTTTTAATCATCTCATTTTCACCATTCCAGATTCACTGGAATCTGGGACAGTGTTACAGGGCTGATTTCACTTTGCTTAAGACCTTAACAAATCAATTCCAATTATCATGATTTTTGGTGTGAGTCTTATTTGAGGTCTTAACTTTCTACTGTTTAAATTTCAGTACATTTTGAGTCTTTTAGCTTAGGTTTTGGTATGCCACAAAATTAGGTTACCAAACTGCCCTGTTAGGGACAGTTTGTATGTATTGGACTCTTATCATTAAAAGACTTAACAAATGAACTTATTTCACTTTAAACTTTTCGAGTACACTAATACACATGTAAACCAACATTTTTCACTTACACAACTTTTTCTAAATAGGCCTCTAGCTATTTTTCACGTTTGTATCAAGTTTTAGACATGCCCTGTTTCAGGACAGTCTGCATGTATGGCCTTCTTGACATCAATTAGGGTATTAAATAGAATTATCTCAGTACCAAATTTTACTCGTTCATACTAGACTTATAAAGGAACATTTCATTCATGTAGGTCTTGGTCTAATTATATTTCTAACTATTTTTAAAAATTCAACCAAATTAGAGGACAGTTTCAGTATTTTCTGGAGTAGGCTGGAATTGTTTTCAAAACCATATCATTTTATTCAAACAAACATCAACCATCACAAATCTATTATTTCTTAGAGGCAAATACTTCAAATAAGTCTCTACTAACTTTATAGCATATGTCCATGCTTCCAAAAATATTGATCAAAATTTTTTAAACCAACAAACAATTGTATACATCACCATAAAAACCATTTTAGCATGCAAATCATATCAAACATGAAACCAACAACAAAACCTTTAGGGCTTAGGGTACAAACCTTATTTGAGAGCCTTCTCTTACACCTGATCTTGCTCCTTAGGGTCCTCTTTTGGTTCTACTAATCACAAAAACAAAAGTTTAGCATTCTTTTTTACAAGTTTCTACCATAAACAACACTAACAACAACCTCATGCTAACTTGGATACTTTTCTAACTAATACCATAACTTTCAATTTAAGAACATAACCAAGGGCATTATAACCATTCTAATAACATTCTTAACATCTAGAAACCATTTCTATACTAAACTAGGATCAAATCACTCATATATGAAAGTTAGGGTTTGAAATCCTTACCTTGTTTCTTGATGATTCTTGATGTAATTGATGTTATAAGCTTGTTCGTCTTGGTTTGATGGTGTTTCTATGATGTAGCAAGAGTATGGAAGAGGTTTTGAGAGTTAGATGGAGGAAGAAGAAGAAGAAAAATGGAGATGGAGGATCTTAAGGGGTGGTTGGCCAAAGGAAAAAAATGGAGAGAAATGGAGAGAGCTTGAGAGAATTTTAGAATGGTATAGAATTCTCTAGATAACTCCCCCTCCCCCCTTAAATACTAACCTCCTCATGGACAAGTTCAATTTAGTCCCTCACCTTTCTAATAATTTCATTTCACTAGGAGGACAATTACCAATAACCACCACAACTTCAATCTATTTGCACTTAGGTGAAAACTTTTCATTTTAATGCATCTATACCCTTGGACCAACTTTGACTTGCCCTAAATTAATTAAGAATTAACTATTAACCCAAATTAAACTTGGAAATTAAAGAACATAGCCAAAATTTTCTATAACACCTTTAATGCATTTTACCACATCCTATGTGTAAAATGACTGAAATGCCCTTGGACTTTCCTAAAAATTACCATTATGCCACTAGTACCCAAGTTACACTTCTTATAGTTCTAAATCATCTCTAATAGCTTATTCGCTATTCTAACGAAAAATAAAAAAAATAAAGTTTTACCGATAAATTCTAACCTATATTTGCGGACCTTACAAAGAGTCTGAAATTTGATGTGAGATTGGGAGTGGATTGGTTATCCTGTCATGGGGTAATATTGGATTGTAGAGCTAAATGGTTTACGTAACAGTATCCGGAATGAACTATAACTGTATTGGGGGATCGTAGTGGAACAATTAAAAGGGTATCTCTGCAACTTTGGTAGATAGAATGATGAGGTAGGGATGTGAGGCTTATTTAGCCCACATAATTAATGGTAGTAAGAAGCGTTCGGATGGGAAGTTTATACTGATGGTTGCGGATTTCTTGGATGTGTTTCTAGAAGAATTTCTGGGTTTGCAGCCGAAGCTTGAAGTGAAATTTTCAATTGAGCTTATTCCGGGAGCAGCACTAGTATCTATGGCTCCTTACCGGATGGCTCCAGCTGAACTGAAGGAATTGAAGGTGCAGTTGCAGGAGTTACTCGATAATGGTTACATCAGACCAAGTGTCTCTCCTAAGGGTGCTCCGGTTTTGTTTGTAAAGAAGAAGGATTGGTCATTCCGATTGTGTATCGACTATCGGCAGCTGAACAAGTTAATAGTGAAGAACAAATATCTACTTCCCAGAATTGATTATCTGTTTGACTAGTTGAAGGGAGCATGTGTATTCTAAAAAATTTATATGAGGTCGGGATATCACCAATTGAGAATTAAGGATAGTGACATTTCGAAATCGACGTTCAGAAAACGGTATAGGCATTACAAATTTGTAGTCATGCCTTTTGGGTTGACTAATGCACCAACAGTGTTTATGGACTTGATGAATCGGGTGTTCAAGGAGTATTTAGACCAGTTTGTTATTGTCTTTATCGATAATATTCTGATTTACTCAAAGAATGAAGAAGAGCATGATAGGCATCTGCAAATTTTATTGTAGATATTAAGGGAGAAGCAGTTGTATTCCAAGCTCTCAAAATATGAATTACAAATGACCGAAGTCGCATTTTTGGGACATGTAATTTTGAAGGATGGAATCACTATGGACCGTAAGAATATAGAAATAGTATTGGCATGACAGACACCTAAAAATCCATTTGAAGTGAGGAGTTTTCTAGGATTAGCTGGTTAATTTCGTCAGTTCATCAAGGGATTCTCTGCCATTGCAGGTCCATTGACCAAATTGGTTCATAAGGGTACTAAATTCGAATGCACGGTCAAATGTCAGGAGAGGTTTGATAGTTTAAAGAAGTTATGGATGGAAGCACCAGTTTTGGTTCAACCGGTAGAAAGGTTGGATTATCTGGTGTATAGTGATGCGTCTCGACAAGGTTTGGGATGTGTTTTGATGCAAGAAGGAAAGGTGATTGCATATGCCTCACGATAGCTTGAGATTCATGAGTATAATTACTCCACTCACGATTTTAAATTAGCAACTATAGTGTTTCCCTTGAAGATTTGGAGACATTATCTGTATAGTGCTAAATATTATTTGTACACGGATCATAAGAGTCTATAGTATTTGCCTACTCAAAAGGAGATGAATTTGAGACAGCGACGGTGGGTAGAATTTCTTAAAGACCATGATCTGGTGATTGATTATCACCCTAGAAAGGCAAATGTGGTGGCCGATGCGTTGAGTCGGAAGTCGATGCATTCTTTGTATTCTGAAAATGGTGAGATTAGAAATTGTTAATGATGTGGTTTTAGCCGAGTTGGTTTTGAAACTTACTCTGATTCTGCGTATTCTGAAAATGCAACGGAAAGATTATAAAGTGGTTGAGTTGTTCTGAGAGATTAATAAAGGTAAAGCAAGAGATTTCGTCAGGAAATCAGATGGTGAATTGTATTATCGGGATAGAATTTATGTACCGAAAATTGATTATGTTCGTGATGAGGTTTTAAAGGAAGCGCATACCCATGTACTTGCTAGGCATCGGGGTGCCACAAAAAGTTTCAAGAATTGAGATTGATGTATTAGTGGCCAGGGATGAAGAAAAGCATAGTGGAGTATTTTGGTAAGTGTTTGATTTGTAACCAAGTTAATGCAGAACATCTGGCTCCGTCTGGGTTACTTCAGACCATTGTGATTCCAAAGTGGAAATAAGACAAGGTAACGATGGATTTAATGGTCAGTTTTCCCTTGACCAAGGAGCAGTTTGATGCTATTTGGGTAGTGGTTGATCATTTGACGAAGTCTGCCCATTTCATACTGATTCGGGTGGATTATTCGTTGGAATGGTTAGCTGACTTATACATCAAGGAGATTGTGGGACTGCACGAGATTCCATCGTCAATCATTTCCGATTGGGATCCTAGATTTACGTCTCGATTCTGGAAGAAGTTTCATGAAGCAATGGGGACGAAATTGAACTTCAGTACCGCTTTTTACCCACAAACAGACTGAAAATTTGAGAGGGTCATACAAGTCCTTGAAGATATGCTTCGCTGTTGTGATTGGAGTTTAAGGGATCATGGTTGAAGTACTTTTTGCTGGTAGAGTTTGCTTATAATAACAACAATCGGACGAGTATTAAAATGGCTCCGTATGAAGCTTTGTATGGACGAAAATTCCGTACTCCTTTATGTTGGACGGAATTGAATGAGACGAAATTGATTGGTCTTTAATTGATTCATGAAGCGAAGGAAAATGTACGGTTTATCCGGGAGAAACTCAAGGAGGCGACGAACCGTCAAAAGTCTTATGCCAACTTGAAACGTAAGGAAATTGAATTCGCGGTAGGCAATAAGGTGTTCCATAAAGTCTCTCCGTGGAAGAAGGTTTTACGATTTGAGAAGAAATGGAAATTGACGCCGCATTTTGTTGGTCCTTACGAAATTCTTGAACGAATTGGGGCGGTTGCTTATCGTTTAGAATTGCCGGAAATGGAGAAGATTCACAATGTCTTTCATGTCTCTATGCTATGGCGTTATCTGCCGGATCCTTCACATGTGATTGCCCGTGAAGAAATTGAGATTTGACCAGATTTGTCGTACGAAGAGGAACCTGTTCAAATTATAGATAGGGAAGTCTGTACCCCTGGTTAAAGTGCTGTGGCAAAACCATGTAGTAGAAGAAGCAACATGGGAAACAGAGGAGGCGATGCGAAAGCAATACCCTCATCTTTTTGCTATAGATTAAATTTTGAGGACGAAATTTCCTTTTAGTGGGGTAGAGCTATAACGTCCTGATTTTGGGGTCAAACGAATTCACGATTTTGAACTGATTTAATTGTTAAGTTATTGAACCTTCCATGTAACTCTTGAATCATTTTTATTATTGAGATGATATTTCGATCATTGAATTGCATTATAATTGTTCATGTCGTTGTCCTTGGTTGTACTTCAAAACTGGTAATGAAAGCGGAGTAGAAAGAAAGAGGAAACAAAGGTGCACAACATTGGTCGTGCTGGAGACATAGGCTTTATGTCGCTAGCGAGCAATTTCTACAACATCAGGATGGTTCTTCTCGGATTGCTCTGGCGACATAGACCCTATGTCGCCAACTGTATTGGCAAACCCTCACCTTGGTGCAAAACAGGACGGAAGGCCTGACATCATAATGCAGATATAACCCTGTAATAGTAATTAAGCAATTCTAATGCTATATAAATACCTAATAATATTTTTGAAATTCTAGAATCCCAAACAGCAGCAATAATTCCATTAAAAAGAAAAATATCCAAAATCAAATACAGCGTTTACATTTCCAAATTCCAACAACTAACCAAGTATCCAAAAGACAATATCTCAAATAGTTTATTACACTTTTGAAGTAACCTAATAACAGTTTATAATTCCAAATCTAGCATAGCTCGAAAAACACTAAATGTCTGAATAATGTAAAATATGTGGATGCCTTATTCATGCTCATGCTCCAGATGCGATAGCCATCTCCTAATTGATCGATGTACCTTTATCCATTTAGGGATTTCCATATAATAGAAGAAATAGAAAAAGGAAGAAAGAACAACATTAGACTACAAAGTCTAGTTAGCAACTCAAGTTCCAAACAGCCACACACAACGCCTCTAGACTCGGGTCTAACATGTAGGAGCACACAATGCAAGACTCTATGAAATCTCTAGAACTCCCTGTGGAAGAGATCACACCATTCAAGCTACAATCAGTAAATTATGAAATTATCTGATTTAGCCAACAAACCTCTATGATTCATTTATCGTATTTAACAGTTTAGGTTGTACTAACAGATTTCCTATGTATTAGATTAAAGGTTTGATCGGGTCCTAACATTTTCTATGTAGTTTTTAAGCAAAACAGTAACATAAAATATATAAATTACATGTCCACTTTAGCATTACCACTTCAATCATCAAACAGCAGTTTTACCAGCCTTTACAGATATCCGATTAACACTACAGCTATCACAGAATTACCAAGCAGCAAAACATATTCCAGTTTAGTCAATCAACGATTAATGCCCAGTAGCTATATAAAGAAAACGGGAAACAGTCAGATATCACATATATGGCCGAAGTCCCTGTATGGTCGAAGCTCCTGTATGGCCGAAGCCGATCACATATAAGTATTGGCACTTCAAGCCAGTTATCCATTAACAATGTTCAGTTTATTTCAGAGTTCCGCTCAATTCAACATCCATTTAAAATAGTCTGTCATATTAATATCATTTTTATTTTAAATTAAATTCCATTGCAGCATATTACACAATATAATTTACAGGCTATCGATACTAGGGTCGTCTATACAGCAATACTAGAGTTCCAAAACAGATTCCACAACGACACACAACAGTCATATGCATAACAAACAACAACCAGCACAAAATCTGCAGGACACAAAATGAGGTACTAACCTATCTTCTGACGAATAAGCAATCGACAGAGTCCTTACTTCTTGTCCTAGTTCGCGACTTCCGCTACACCTTCCGATACAATTAGAGCAACCAAAATGTGAGTTAGTGCAGATTCTGAAACCCTAATAGAACAGTGAAGATAAGAGACAACTTGGAAAACCTTAAAACTCGAATCCTATAATCAAGCTGACTTACCTTTAAGGACACGAAGAAAGAACCGATTCTATTACCCTTCTACGACGAACACCAGTTTAACTCGCCCAAACTGACGACTTTACTCTAAAAAACCCCTCTCTCAGAATTCCTCTCTAATTCGTATAAAGGCACAAATCTGATTGCCTAGGGTTACAACTTAGTTTACATACTCGCAAACAATTCTCAATACCTCCCTATAGTATTTGGAAATTCCAATAACTGACATAAGAAGGTAAAATGATGCAAAACCCCCTATAACGTTTGATTGGAACGCTGATAGCCTTAATCCAAGGGGATGGAAAGGTCAAATATCAAATCGAGAGAAAGATATAATATTATTGCTTTACAAGGTTTAGAATAACGTAAGACATTTTTGTAGTTCGAAGGAAACCAAGATAAAATAGAAATCCTGCTAGAATCAAGGACCCGAAAATTGGCAAAAATAGAAAAAGTCAGAATTGAACGATAAAACAGTTCAATTTGGGCTAGCTAACTGTGCAACACGGCCTTTGGCATCCTATTGCTAACTGAAAATTGTTCGTCTCGCAGTTTCCTTTCCAGAAAGCTATTGCATGCCCCTAATGGATAAGAAACGAATTTTCTAGGCCTTACACAAGTTGCCTCAAAATGATCCAAAAAAATGTCAAGTTAAACCCTAAGCCAGCTACACCCAAAATCTGTCCATGACACCAGCCTTGTCTCCAGACACCGAAATCAGTGTTTTTAAACCCAAATCGACCAAGTCTCTCATTTGTTTCATCTATCTCGATTTCTCTAATCGTATAATCGATTGCTCTCTCGAATCTCTAGCTATGCCACCATTTGTATGAATCTGGTAAGTCGTCTATCAACCCTAGATTGATTCGCTCTTGGTTTAAGTATGTCGGTCATGATTGTTGAGTATTATTATTGTTGATTTAGGGTTGAATGACTATTGTTGTGGCTAGGGTTTTGATTGGACCCTAACTTTTGGGGGTAATGGATTTAGATGATTGAATATTGGATTGAAATGGGTTTTGTGCGGTAATCGCTAGCGTATTCGCTTCTTGGGCCTTTGACCGCCGTTTTCTTATCAATTAGACTAGGTTTCATTTTTCGCGCACCACATATTCGATCATTTTTCTAAGTCAATTATTGTTCATTGTTATTGTTAGGCAAAGCGGACTGTGTCGAGAATTGTATCGGCGACGCTTAGTATAGCTCGTCTACGGAAGAAAGGTTAGCAACGTCGTCTTATACTCCATATGTGGTTGTTGTTTGTTTTATTTACGGTGCATTAATATGGATAAATAACCTGATCACATGAACTATTAATTGGAACAATTTCTATTGATATTAGATTGGAATACTAATTGCTACTTTTGTGTGGTTATGATTAGGTATAGTAATGCTAAAAGTATATCGCATGTTAGACTTAGGCTTTGGTTAGCTAGAGCTTGAAATAAATGGATAAGGCACTAGTAAAGTATCTGACATATATTGATTGAAAGTCAATAAATTGTTAAATGTAAGCTGATTTGCGTGCTTTGATCACCTAAAATAATCAAATAAGGATTGCCCTAGTCGTGATGAAAAATAGTGATGGAATGACATCTCAGTAACGGTACTCGAGATATCTCAACCATTGAATATAGGACTTTAAGTTTAGCTAACCACTATTGAAAGCTGAGTGACGACTCCTATTGCGTGTGACACTACCACTGCATGCGGGCCTATTGTCATTGTGGTCTTTGGACCTAATTAATTGAATCCTAAGGTAATAGTTAGTCCTGAGGGGGAACAAACGGATCTACGGATTTCAGTCTTCGGACCCTATTGTGTGGCTTCGGCCTAATTGGTGGCTTTGGTCTAATTGATCCGAATTCACTATCAATATTAGATTAGTGGCAGTCTTAATAAATTGGAACTCTAATGTGAATGTTATTGTGTGATGGTTGCCTAGAGTACAATTGATTGTTTTGGGGTTTTTAAATGAATGTAGAGAACCTGTATGGTCACTTAATAACGTTAACCGTATTCAATGAACACAATTGGGACTAGATGAGTAAACCTCTTATTGAACCTGTACATAATGATGAGATTGGGCGGGTTTTATTCCCTATTATTGATTGATAGTGCTAGGTGCATCTGTGTGCTAAAATCATTGTTAAACATTAATTAGACGCATATGTGTATGTTTGTTGGAGTGTGACTTACTAACCAGACATCGATAGTCTGATGTTGTATTTTCTTCCTTTTTCCTGTCTCTCTATTGGAAATGTGAAACAAGTGATTGAGCAGATTGAAGGTCAGCATGTCGAGTCTTCATGAATTTTGGAACTTTATTTGGGATTTTCATTTAATTGTTTTCGACTATTTTAAAGGATGTGTAGACTTTTAAAATACTTTAAGTCCTTATGTTTTGGACAAGTTATTTTGGAAATTATAAACGGTTATTTGAATGATTATTATGATTTGCGTACAGGTTATATTTTCAAATGAATTATATGGATTATGTTAGTATTTTCGAAACAGGTTCAGGTTGATTAATTCATAATCGAATATTTTTCATATCAAAGTTTATTTTTCCGTATCTACTGTATCAAACGATTGATTGTAATGTGGCATTACACATTATTAGTTAAAAAAAACACTTATTTAGGTTCTATATTATGATTAATGTTAAATTCTTTTATTCTTACACTAATAGTATATACCGTTTAAATATTTTATTCAAATAATGGAATTTACTAAATTATGAACAAAATTACATGTTCGTCTATTTATTTTGTATACTAAATGATAAATTATGATTAGTATTCTACGTACAAATTTAATTTCTTATCCAAGAAATTAAATCTCTAAACATTTATAGTAGTTACTAAGTATTAAAATGTCTACATGATATTAAATAGTTAGTAAATTCAATTAGCTACTTATTTTTTTTGATTTAAAAAGTTACGAGTTAAACTAATAATACTAATATTTTTAATTAAATTTATCGAACTTACTAATTCTAAAATATGTAATATTATAAGTAAATATAAATAATATTGCTAACACTATAACATTAATATATCTACTCTATTTAAATAAATTACTAACCCACTGAGTAACATGTCCGGATATATGATGCTCCTAGAGACGGATGATATTCCGAAAATAAGCGAGGATGATATTCCGAAAATAAGCATCTCGCTGTGCATTTTGATCACCCATCTATAATAAATTCAATAATAAAATATTAATATAAAATATAATTTAGTGATCATATAAATATAAATATAAAATAATAAAATAATATAAACAACAATTAATAAAATAGTATAAATATAAAAATAATAATCAAATAATATTATTAAAAAATTTATCTTAGAGAGCAATTGAAGGGATGGAAACTGGATGAGAGAGGAGGCGATTTAGAGAGTGTCTAGGAGAAGGACTTATATAATATGGTGTTTCGGCTTATATAGTGTAGTGTTTCGCCACATCAGTCCTCTCACAAAACGCATGGTGTCGCGTTTTGTGACAAAACATAACTTATATAGACCATGTTGTCCAGAAAACCTATGGGACAATTGGGTGCAAAATGACTAGGCCATATAAGAGAATTCGTACACAAATCGTGATACCCTGAGTTTTGATAGTTTAGCGTTTTGTGGCATAACACGTTCCATCTCGTTTGGTTGTAAATTGGAGTAGATTAGGAATATTTAGCTCAGAAGTGGTATATTGATAATAAATGAAATGGGTGGATATACTTCAATCTTTTAATCATGTGAGGTGTTATTTTTATTTATTTATTTCTTAAAAAAAAAGAAGAGAAGGGGAACAAGTTTACTAGCCTGTTTGTTAAACAGCGTTTTCAATTAGAGGTTAGCGTTTTCAGGAGTTTTAGAGGTTTGACAAAAATCAAACCCCTAATTTTTTAAAATAGCTAGTTTTGTTAATAGTAACTTAATCAGCTGATTTGATGCAAAACGCTAATTTCTAAAACGCTGATATTAGGAGCGTTTGAGAGGTTTTAAAATTAGAGGTTTGTTAAAAAAAACCAAAATACCTCACATTTAATTAGAATTATATTAATTATATGTTAATAAAATAATTAAAACGTATTATAATAATATTTAATACTTTCGGTAATATTTTTTATTATAAGATTTTGTAATTAAAAGTTTTGATTATATTTTATTATTATTGTAGGTAGTATATTATTTTCTTTAGTATATTATTTTAATTAATAATTGATATAAAATAGTAAATATTATTAAAATTATTACTTCTTATTATTATTAATACTAAAATATTTAATCTGCCGTATTATCTATTTGAAGACATCAACGTAAAATATACCTTCTTAAAAATAAAAGAATGAATTTTTTTTACAATGAATTTTTTTTACGTCATTTTATAATTGAATCCGCTAATAATGCTATTATTAAACAGCTATACCAAACACTGTATCATCAATCCCCCAACCTCTAATAGTTGGTCAAATTATTAATTGAATCCGCCAACCTTTAATCATTATTGAATAACCGCTTGAATAACCGCTGACAGCTAATTGTCAAACAGACTCTTTATATCCATAAGTTATTAAACAAAATTTATCGATTAGGATTAATTCGAGCCAGTTGGCTGCACTTCTTGGGACACATGCGCTCGAAAACAAAAATGCAATGCAATTGCATTAGGTTGGGCCTGCGTTCCAATGTTTTTGGTGTGTAGTTTGAATATTTGAGCCGATTTTGGATTCAATGACGGATCCAAGAAAATCCAAAATAGGGATACAAAAGGTGCAGGCCTCATCCAAATTATATAATACTACCGTAGTTCTCCAGCTATAAATATAAGGGTTCTTTAAATTTGTAGGCCACCAAAAGTTTAAAGTATAATTATAGATCCATTTTAAAAATTATACAAATCTAAACTTTTTAAAACTTTGTTTTCATCCTATAAGCCTAACTTCCCATACTACGCTTTTCAATTAAAAAAAAGTAAAAATATATTTTTAATTTACTTACAAAAAAAAAAAGAAAATCTAACCTTCCAAAATTGCCCTTCAACCAGTTTGGACTGGGTCTGTTTTGCTTCAACAAATTCAATTCAGAAAAAAAAAAACGATCTTCTTCTTTCAACTCACTCTTTTTCTCCACCATCAACCTAATCAATCGTAAGTCTCCATCTTCTCCTTCACCATTTATAACAACGAAAGCCTCCATCTTCTCCTCCGAATTGAAATCTTCTATCTTCTCCTCTATTGACAGCTTCTGTGTCATCTTCTCCAATTACGACCTAATCGATCGAAGCCTCAACCTCTTCTTCACCTAATTCATCGAGAGCCTCCATCTTATTCTCCACCGTATCGAAATCGTCTAGTTTTGTCAACGGGTATTGATTTTATTGAAAGCTTTTGTGTCGATCTTCATCCTGCTGCTCAAGTCGTCGACTGGTGTGGAGATAATTGGAGAATTGATGAATGTAAGGTTCTAGTCATGGTGGTCTGCCGCTAGATCGTGACTCATCTGCCGCTAGGTCGTGGGGCTGTTTGGTCTTCTTTGATATAAAAGGTAAGCTATTGATTTGAATTTGATGCATTTTGGTTTTGTTCTAGTAATAATTGTGGGATGCTGAAAGCTATTATATTGAAATATTTGGTCTTTGTTATTCATGTATTTCTTCGTTATTCACAGTCTGTGAATTGATAAATATATCATTGGTAGTAGATAATTCATGGCTTAATACAGATGCTGCGAATTTGGATTTGTATTGTTGTTGAATGTTTGAGCAGTTCACAGTCATTGAATTGTACATAGTTTATAGCACTGATAATACCGTCAAAAAGAAACTATAAGGTGTGATGCAAACTGCTGTTATATTGAAACTGGACCAAAACTGCTGTTGTAATAAAAATCATGAGTGCAGTGGACTAAAATTGCTATTAGATTGAGTTAACTGGTTAGGTAGATAGAGATATAGAAAGACTTGGAGGGCATCCCTACGTACTTCCTTAGCAATATTTTTTTATGATAAATTTATCTCTATTTATATTTTCTTGACCTGCTGCTATTTAAAATTTTGTTTCTGTCGATTCTATATGTTGATTGGAATTTGTAGTGTATTATTGTTGAAAGTCTGTGATCCTTGTTCATAATCTATGAATTTTCTTAGTTCCATGATCGTTATTCACTGTTGTGAGCAGATAACTCTATATACTATAATACAGGTTGTGAACTGATGGGTTGTATTATTATTGACAGTGTTTTCTGTTCACAGACTGTGAACTGATAACGTAAACATGTGTGAGTTATATTCACAGTCTTGGAGCAGATAACACTATAAACTATAATACAGGTTGTAAACTGATGGACTGTATTATTATTGACAGTGTTTTCTGTTCACAGACTGTGAACTGATAATGTAAACATGTGTGAGTTATATTCACAGTCTGTGAATAACATTCACAATTTCAGAATAGAGATCATAAATTCATGAACTGATGATGGTATCTTGTCATCTTACTGGTTGAATTAATTTTTTCAGATGAATTATGTAAGAGCTGTTCTATTCTACGACGCAGAGTGGAATGGTACTGAATATAGTGGTGGAGAACCTGGGGCTGAGGTTTTCGATTTAAACACGACGCTGCAGCAATTGATTGATAGGATTTCGTCCAAAAAGAGTAGACAAAGAGAGAAGGAACGTCTGCAGCTGCATTTCATGTGGAAGAATCCAGATGGCATAAAAATTAGGATGCCTATTAATGATGATGGTGACTTGAAGTTTTCTTTTGGAGAGAATCCTTTGGTTATTTATGTTGATAGTGATGGTCGACCGAAGGCAAATACTACAGCTTTGTTGCAGATAAATCCATGTCAGTCTCAGCAGGTTCAACTACAACAATCTCTTACTTTTTGTGAATCTACAGGACAAGAGAGAGATGTTTTACGAGATAATGATTTGCTACCGAGGAATAATGTTGATTTTGATGATCCTGAATTGCGAGACCTACTTGATGGCAATTTTTGTGGTGAAGTTGATGCACTTAATGACTTCATCACAACTGATGAATATGGTGGAATTGGCGAAAAAAGGCATGGGTTGGATGATATTATTGATGATATGAACGACGGAAGTGATAGGATAAATGAAGAGTGCAATGATTGCTTGAGTGATTGGGAAAAAGAAGACGACATAGAAATAATGCAGCAAGATAAGGAAACTGACACTTCAAGTGTGTACCACCTGCCTGGGTTGCCTAAACAGAAGTGGCTAGCATCTCAAGTCTATTGTCTTTCAGATTCCCAAAATCGTAATTCTCTTCGTGTTGGTGCTATATTCAACAGTAAGGATGCTATGAAACTTGCAATTTGCAAGTATGCTCTAGAGAAGAAGCTGTCTATTTTCATCCCAAACTTCAACAGCGTTCGCTTCGAGGTTGCATGCACAACAAAGGGATGCATGTTTGCTATCAGGGCAAGAAGAGGTGTGAAGGGATTCCCAATATGGACTGTGACTGAGTTTATTACAGAATGTAATTGCCTACACGATCCGGATAGAGCTGAGCATAGGCAGGCTAGCGCTAGAGTGATAGGGAATATGTTTGCTAGTCATCTTGGTGAGTGTCAATTTACACCAGGTAATATTAGAAGTGAGATTAGAGATAGATATGCAGTTGTATTGTGGTATAGCAAAGCTTGGCGGGCATTACAAATTGCGAGGGACATTGCATATGGGACACATGAAGAATCATAGAGTTTTCTTCCTTCATGGCTTAATGGACTACGGGAAGCTAATGCTGGTACTGTTATTGCTATACAGAAATCTTTGAGTGGGCACTTTATGTACTCATTTATGGCATTAGGAGCATGCATTGAAGGTTTTAAGTTCATTCGTCCTGTAGTTGCGATGGATGCAACACATCTTAAGGGACAACTTAGGGGGGTGATATTTGTTTCAACAGGTTTGGACGGGTCTAACTGTATATATCCAATAGCTTTTGGTTTTGCGCCTTGTGAGGATGAGAACTCCTGGTTTTGGTTTGTCAGTAAGCTTCGGGTAGCTATTGGGAACAGAGATGATCTTGTTCTTGTTACGGATCGTGGTACCAGCATACCAAAGGCTGTTCGTGAGGGGTATCCGAATGTGCCTCATGTTTCTTGTTACTATCATTTGAAGCAGAATTTGCATAAATACTGTAGAAAAAAGAAGGATGTTCAAGAAGCCTTGTATGAAGCTGCCTACACCCATTCTAAGGAGAGGTGCGATGAGTTGTTGCAAGGTATCACAATTGCATCCCCTAATATGCATCAAGAACTCATTAAGTTAGGTGTGAAGAAGTGGGCAAAATCATACTGCCCAAAGAGAAGATATAAAGTCATGACAACAAACACTGTAGAGTCTTTAAAAGAAGTTCTCCTACTAGCCCGTCGTCTTCCTGTAACTGCAGCTCATGAATATATAAGGCTTTTGTGACAAAATTGGCTCTATTCACGTCATGAAACGGCAAATAGGTTAATAACTTCCATCACAGCAGCAGCCTCTGCCAAAATCAACGATATGAATGAAATAGTAGATAAATGCAACGTCTACCCCATTTGTGAATCTTTTAAGTACCAAGTAAAGCATTCAGAATTGGGAGAGGGCATAGTAAATGTAGAGGAGAGATCCTGCACGTGTGGTCGCTGGGGTTTAGATCAGTTTTCTTATTTTCACGCCATAGCATATGAAAGGTAAAATTACTAGTTTTATTGCGCCATGTCTGATCTAGTCTGTGATATATGTTCACAGTTTGTGAATGGTGTTCATAGTTTGTGAATACAATTCACAGAGGGCTATTAATACGTTAGAACTTTGTAGTATTCTTACTTTTAGTTGATACTTTTCATTATATTTGGTTTTCTATGTTACAGATTTGCCCGAGTCAGAGTTAGTGAGTTATGCCATGAATATTATAACAAAACATTCTTGTAAGGTGCGTATGGGAAGGCAATCAATCCTGCACCAGGTCCAGAATCATGGAGGCCATCAGACATGACAGTCCTTCCTATGATAGAGAAACCTCAGACCGGTCGACCTAAAGAAAAGAGATTCCTTTCAGCTGCTGAAGGTACTAGACAGAAAAAGTATGGTAGGTGTTAAATGTTGGGTCATACAAGGAGAACATGTAGTAATCCTGTTTCGTCGTCCATCGGGAGTACAAGTGGGACAACAAATGTGGATAGATCAGAAGAAAGGCGCCGTAGAGTTATGCATTGCAAGCGTTGTGGTGGCCCGGGTCATACTAGGAGAACATGTTCTGTTTCCGCACTAGCTAGTGTCGACGAGACAAACGCAGACCAGTTATCTCACATAGATCCTACCGAAACTGAGACCTTGGATAGCCTTGAGCCGATTATGTCATAGTATGACCAGTACCTGTGTACTTAGATAAGGATAATTATATGTGATCTGTATTCACAGAATGTGATTCGTATTTTACTATACTGTATATTAGCTGTGAATTACAATCACAGACTCTGTACTGTGTTTATTTATGTATTATATGATCTGTATTTATAATTCAAGTCATGTTTAATTACGTATTACAGTAGCTGTGAACTACAATCACAGATTGTGAATGGCGTTTCAGGTCACAGCCTGTGATCAGAGATCACAGTAGCTTCATTGTCAATTATGGCATCCCAAAAGGTAAGAATGGTCATCCTTCAACTAAACATAACATATTAAGGTGATCCACATCATCTCATAACATTTAGGCCACAATTGAATATGCATGCTTACCACCCCTTCCTAGTTCTTGTATACTTGCTTATTTTTTTAGCAACTAAGGCTTAGGGTCATTTTTGGACTACCACCGAAGAGCAATTTCTCATCAAAAAAAGGTTAAGGGGCTTGAATAATGGTATTGCACTTGCTCCCTAACTCGTTGGACGAACTGTGATCATTGATCACAACAGTGATTACGGGTCACAGTCTGTGAGCATTGTTCACAAACAACAATGTGGATGGCATGGCATCCCAAAAGGCAAAGATGGGCATCCTTCAACTAAACATAACATATTAAGGTGATCCACATCATCTCCTAACATTTAGACCACAATTGAATATGAATGCTTACCACCCCTTCCTTGTTCTTGTATACTTACTCATTTTTTGAGCATCTAAGGCTTAGGGTCATTTCTGCACTACCACCAAAGAGCGATTTATCATCAAAAAAAGATTAAGGGTCTTGAATAATGGTGACTCCATTTGCTCCCTAACTCATTGGACGAACTGTGATCATTGATCACAGCCGTTATTACGGGTCACACAGTCTGTGAGCATTGTTCACAGTACAACAATGTGGATGGAATGACATCCCAAAAGGCAAGGATGGGCATCCTTTAACTAAACATAACATATTAAGGTGATCCAAATCATCTCATAACATTTAGTCCACAATTGAATATGCATGCTTACCACTCCTTCCTTGTTCTTGTATACTTGCACATTTTTTGAGCATCTACCATGGCATCCCAAAAGAGGAATTTTTCATCTAAAAAAGTTACACGGGCTTGAATAATTGTGACTTGACTAACTACCTAACTCGTTGGATGGACTGTGATTATTGATCACAGCCGTGATTACGGGTCAAAGTCTGTGAGCATTGTTCACAGTACAATAATGTGGATGGCATGGCATCCCAAAAGGCAAGGATGGGCATCATTCAACTACTCATATATTATATTAAGGTTTCCCACATCATTTCCTAGTATTTTGTCAATAATTGGCTATGCATGCATACCACTCATTCCTTGTTCAAGTGGACTTGGTCAATTTTTGAGCAACTTAGACTTGGGGTCGTTTTTTGTCTATCACCAAAGTTCATTTTTTAAACAAAAAAAGGTTAAGGGGCTTGAATAATCGTAAATTCACTATCTCACTTACTCGTTGGACGAACTGTGATTATTGATCACACCCCTGATCACGGTTCATAATCTATGAGCACAGTTCATAGTACAACAATGTGGATGGCATGGCATCCTAAGAGGCAAGGATGGGCATCACTCAACTACTCATAACATATTAAGGTTCCCCACATCATTTCATAGTATTTTGTCAACAATTGGCTATGCATGCATACGACTCTTTATTCTAGTGTACTTGCTCATTTTTTGAGCAACTTAGACTTAGGGTTGTTTTTGGTCTATCACCAAAGTAAAATTTCTCATCAAAAAAGGTATACGGGCTTGAATAATCGTGACTTGACTATTTTCCTTACTCGTTGGACGAACTGTGATTATTGATCACAGCCCTGATCACGGTTCATAATCTGTGAGCACAGTTCATAGTACAACAATGTGGATGGCATGGCATCCCAAAAGGCAAGGATGGGCATCATTCAACTACTCATAACATATTAAGGTTCCCCACATCATTTCATAGTATTTTGTCAACAATTGGCTATGCATGCATACCACTCCTTCCTTGTTCTAGTGTACTTGCTCATTTTTTGAGCAACTTAGACTTGGGGTCGTTTTTGGTCTATCACCAAAGTGCAATTTCTCATCAAAAAAAGGTAAAGGGGCTTGAATAATCGTGACTTGGATATCTTCCTTACTCGGTTGACGAACTGTGATTATGGATCACAGACCTGATCACGGTTCACAGTCTGTGAGCACAGTTCACAGTACAACAATGTTGATGGCATCGCATCCCAAAAGGTAAGGATGGGCATCATTCAATTACTCATATATTATATTAAGGTTCCCCATATCATTTCATAGTATTTTGTCAACAATTGGCTATGCATGCATACCACTCATTCCTTGTTCAAGTGGACTTGGTCAATTTTTTAGCAACTTAGACTTGGGGTCGTTTTTTGTCTATCACCAAAGTTCATTTTTTAATCAAAAAAAGGTTTAGGGGATTGAATAATCGTTAATTCACTATCTCACTTACTCGTTGGACGAACTGTGATTATTGATAACACCCATGATCACGGTTCATAATCTATGAGCACAGTTCATAGAACAACAATGTGGATGGCATGGCATCCCAAGAGGCAAGGATGAGCATCATTAACTACTCATAACATATTAAGGTTCTCCACATCATTTCATAGTATTTTGTCAACAATTGGCTATGCATGCATACCACTCCTTCCTTGTTCTAGTGTACTTGCTCATTTTTTGAGCAACTTAGACTTGGGGTCGTTTTTGGTCTATCACCAAAGTGCAATTTCTCATCAAAAAAAGGTATAGGGGCTTGAATAATCGTGACTTGACTATCTTCCTTACTCGGTTGACGAACTGTGATTATTGATCACAGCCCTGATCACGGTTCACAGTCTGTGAGCACAGTTCACAGTACAACAATGGTGATGGCATGGCATCCCAAAAGGTAAGGATGGGCGTCATTCAATTACTCATATATTATATTAAGGTTCCCCACATCATTTCATAGTATTTTGTCAACAATTGGCTATGCATGCATACCACTCATTCCTTGTTCAAGTGGACTTGGTCAATTTTTGAGCAACTTAGACTTGGGGTCGTTTTTTGTCTATCACCAAAGTTCATTTTTTAATCAAAAAAAGGTTTAGGGGCTTAAAAATCGTGAATTCACTATCTCACTTACTCGTTGGAGGAACTGTGATTATTGATCACACCCTGATCACGGTTCACAGTCTGTGAGCACAGTTCACAGTACAACAATGTGGATGGCATGGCATCCCAAAAGGCAAGGATGGGCATCATTCCACTACTCATATATTATATTAAAGTTCCCCACATCATTTCATAGTATTTTGTCAACAATTGGCTATGCATTCATACCACTCCTTCCTTGATCTAGTGTACTTGCTCATTTTTTGAGCAACTTAGACTTGGGGTCGTTTTTGGTCTATCACCAAAGTGCAATTTCTCATCAAAAAAAGGTATAGGGGCTTGAATAATCGTGACTTGACTATCTTCCTTACTCGGTTGACGAACTGTGATTATTGATCACAGCCCTGATCACGGTTCACAGTCTGTGAGCACAGTTCACAGTACAACAATGTTGATGGCATGGCATCCCAAAAGGTAAGGATGGGCATCATTCAATTACTCATATATTATATTATGGTTCCCCACATCATTTCATAGTATTTTGTCAACAATTGGCTATGCATGCATACCACTCATTCCTTGTTCAAGTGGACTTGGTCAATTTTTGAGCAACTTAGACTTGGGGTCGTTTTTTGTCTATCACCAAAGTTCATTTTTTAATCAAAAAAAGGTTTAGGGGCTTGAAAAATCGTGAATTCACTATCTCACTTACTCGTTGGAGGAACTGTGATTATTGATCACACCCTGATCACGGTTCACAGTCTGTGAGCACAGTTCACAGTACAACAATGTGGATGGCATGGCATCCCAAAAGGCAAGGATGGGCATCATTCCACTACTCATATATTATATTAAAGTTCCCCACATCATTTCATAGTATTTTGTCAACAATTGGCTATGCATTCATACCACTCCTTCCTTGATCTAGTGTACTTGCTCATTTTTTGAGCAACTTAGACTTGGGGTCGTTTTTGGTCTATCACCAAAGTGCAATTTCTCATCAAAAAAAGGTATAGGGGCTTGAATAATCGTGACTTGACTATCTTCCTTACTCGGTTGACGAACTGGGATTATTGATCACAGCCCTGATCACGGTTCACAGTCTGTGAGCACAGTTCACAGTACAACAATGTTGATGGCATGGCATCCCAAAAGGTAAGGATGGGCATCATTCAATTACTCATATATTATATTATGGTTCCCCACATCATTTCATAGTATTTTGTCAACAATTGGCTATGCATGCATACCACTCATTCCTTGTTCAAGTGGACTTGGTTAATTTTTGAGCAACTTAGACTTGGGGTCGTTTTTTGTCTATCACCAAAGTTCATTTTTTAATCAAAAAAAGGTTTAGGGGCTTAAAAATCGTGAATTCACTATCTCACTTACTCGTTGGAGGAACTGTGATTATTGATCACACCCTGATCACGGTTCACAGTCTGTGAGCACAGTTCACAGTACAACAATGTGGATGGCATGGCATCCCAAAAGGCAAGGATGGGCATCATTCCACTACTCATATATTATATTAAGGTTCCCCACATCATTTCATAGTATTTTGTCAACAATTGGCTATGCATGCATACCACTCCTTCCTTGATCTAGTGTACTTGCTCATTTTTTGAGCAACTTAGACTTGGGGTCGTTTTTGGTCTATCACCAAAGTGCAATTTCTCATCAAAAAAAGGTATAGGGGCTTGAATAATCGTGACTTGACTATCTTCCTTACTCGGTTGACGAACTGTGATTATTGATCACAGCCCTGATCACGGTTCACAATCTGTGAGCACAGTTCACAGTACAACAATGTTGATGGCATGACATCCCAAAAGGTAAGGTTGGGCGTCATTCAATTACTCATATATTATATTAAGGTTCCCCACATCATTTCATAGTATTTTGTCAACAATTGGCTATGCATGCATACCACTCATTCCTTGTTCAAGTGGACTTGGTAAATTTTTGAGCAACTTAGACTTGGGGTCGTTTTTTGTCTATCACCAAAGTTCATTTTTTAATCAAAAAAAGGTTTAGGGGCTTAAAAATCGTGAATTCACTATCTCACTTACTCGTTGGAGGAACTGTGATTATTGATCACACCCTGATCACGGTTCACAGTCTGTGAGCACAGTTCACAGTACAACAATGTGGATGGCATGGCATCCCAAAAGGCAAGGATGGGCATCATTCCACTACTCATATATTATATTAAAGTTCCCCACATCATTTCATAGTATTTTGTCAACAATTGGCTATGCATTCATACCACTCCTTCCTTGATCTAGTGTACTTGCTCATTTTTTGAGCAACTTAGACTTGGGGTCGTTTTTGGTCTATCACCAAAGTGCAATTTCTCATCAAAAAAAGGTATAGGGGCTTGAATAATCGTGACTTGACTATCTTCCTTACTCGGTTGACGAACTGTGATTATTGATCACAGCCCTGATCACGGTTCACAGTCTGTGAGCACAGTTCACAGTACAACAATGTTGATGGCATGGCATCCCAAAAGGTAAGGATGGGCATCATTCAATTACTCATATATTATATTATGGTTCCCCACATCATTTCATAGTATTTTGTCAACAATTGGCTATGCATGCATACCACTCATTCCTTGTTCAAGTGGACTTGGTCAATTTTTGAGCAACTTAGACTTGGGGTCGTTTTTTGTCTATCACCAAAGTTCATTTTTTAATCAAAAAAAGGTTTAGGGGCTTAAAAATCGTGAATTCACTATCTCACTTACTCGTTGGAGGAACTGTGATTATTGATCACACCCTGATCACGGTTCACAGTCTGTGAGCACAGTTCACAGTACAACAATGTAGATGGCATGGCATCCCAAAAGGCAAGGATGGGCATCATTCCACTACTCATATATTATATTAAGGTTCCCCACATCATTTCATAGTATTTTGTCAACAATTGGCTATGCATGCATACCACTCCTTCCTTGATCTAGTGTACTTGCTCATTTTTTTAACAACTTAGACTTGGGGTCGTTTTTGGTCTATCACCAAAGTGCAATTTCTCATCAAAAAAAGGTATAGGGGCTTGAATAATCGTGACTTGACTATCTTCCTTACTCGGTTGACGAACTGTGATTATTGATCACAGCCCTGATCACGGTTCACAGTCTGTGAGCACAGTTCACAGTACAACAATGTTGATGGCATGGCATCCCAAAAGGTAAGGATGGGCATCATTCAATTACTCATATATTATATTAAGGTTCCCCACATCATTTCATAGTATTTTGTCAACAATTGGCTATGCATGCATACCACTCATTCCTTGTTCAAGTGGACTTGGTCAATTTTTGAGCAACTTAGACTTGGGGTCGTTTTTTGTCTATCACCAAAGTTCATTTTTTAATCAAAAAAAGGTTTAGGGGCTTGAAAAATCGTGAATTCACTATCTCACTTACTCGTTGGAGGAACTGTGATTATTGATCACACCCTGATCACGGTTCACAGTCTGTGAGCACAGTTCACAGTACAACAATGTGGATGGCATGGCATCCCAAAAGGCAAAGATGGGCATCATTCCACTACTCATATAATATATTAAGGTTACCCACATCATTTCATAGTATTTTGTCAACAATTGGCTAAGCATGCATACCACTCCTTCCTTGATCTAGTGTACTTGCTCATTTTTTGAGCAACTTAGACTTGGGGTCGTTTTTGGTCTATCACCAAAGTGCAATTTCTCATCAAAAAAGGTATAGGGGCTTGAATAATCGTGACTTGACTATCTTCCTTACTCGGTTGACGAACTGTGATTATTGATTACAGCCCTGATCACGGTTCACAGTCTGTGAGCACAGTTCACAGTACAACAATGTTGATGGCATGGCATCCCAAAAGGTAAGGATGGGCATCATTCAATTACTCATATATTATATTAAGGTTCCCCACATCATTTCATAGTATTTTGTCAACAATTGGCTATGCATGCCTACCACTCATTCCTTGTTCAAGTGGACTTGGTCAATTTTTGAGCAACTTAGACTTAGGGTCGTTTTTTGTCTATCACCAAAGTTCATTTTTTAATCAAAAAAAGGTTTAGGGGCTTGAAAAATCGTGAATTCACTATCTCACTTACTCGTTGGAGGAACTGTGATTATTGATCACACCCTGATCACGGTTCACAGTCTGTGAGCACAGTTCACAGTACAACAATGTGGATGGCATGACATCCAAAAGGCAAAGCTGGGCATCATTCCACTACTTATATAATATATTAAGGTTCCCCACATCATTTCATAGTATTTTGTCAACAATTGGCTAAGCATGCATACCACTCCTTCCTTGATCTAGTGTACTTGCTCATTTTTTGAGCAACTTAGACTTGGGGTCGTTTTTGGTCTATCACCAAAGTGCAATTTCTCATCAAAAAAAGGTATAGGGGCTTGAATAATCGTGACTTGACTATCTTCCTTACTCGGTTGACGAACTGTGATTATTGATCACAGCCCTGATCACGGTTCACAGTCTGTGAGCACAGTTCACAGTACAACAATGTTGATGGCATGGCATCCCAAAAGGTAAGGATGGGCATCATTCAATTACTCATATATTATATTAAGGTTCCCCACATCATTTCATAGTATTTTGTCAACAATTGGCTATGCATGCATACCACTCATTCCTTGTTCAAGTGGACTTGGTCAATTTTTGAGCAACTTAGACTTGGGGTCGTTTTTTGTCTATCACCAAAGTTCATTTTTTAATCAAAAAAAGGTTTAGGGGCTTGAAAAATCGTGAATTCACTATCTCACTTACTCGTTGGAGGAACTGTGATTATTGATCACACCCTGATCACGGTTCACAGTCTGTGAGCACAGTTCACAGTACAACAATGTGGATGGCATGGCATCCCAAAAGGCAAAGATGGGCATCATTCCACTACTCATATAATATATTAAGGTTCCCCACATCATTTCATAGTTTTTGTCAACAATTGGCTAAGCATGCATACCACTCCTTCCTTGATCTAGTGTACTTGCTCATTTTTTGAGCAACTTAGACTTGGGGTCGTTTTTGGTCTATCACCAAAGTGCAATTTCTCATCAAAAAAAGGTATAGGGGCTTGAATAATCGTGACTTGACTATCTTCCTTACTCGGTTGACGAACTGTGATTATTGATCACAGCCCTGATCACGGTTCACAGTCTGTGAGCACAGTTCACAGTACAACAATGTTGATGGCATGGCATCCCAAAAGGTAAGGATGGGCATCATTCAATTACTCATATATTATATTATGGTTCCCCACATCATTTCATAGTATTTTGTCAACAATTGGCTATGCATGCATACCACTCATTCCTTGTTCAAGTGGACTTGGTCAATTTTTGAGCAACTTAGACTTGGGGTCGTTTTTTGTCTATCACCAAAGTTCATTTTTTAATCAAAAAAAGGTTTAGGGGCTTGAAAAATCGTGAATTCACTATCTCACTTACTCGTTGGAGGAACTGTGATTATTGATCACACCCTGATCACGGTTCACAGTCTGTGAGCACAGTTCACAGTACAACAATGTGGATGGCATGGCATCCCAAAAGGCAAGGATGGTCATCATTCAACTACTCATAACATATTAAGGTTCTCCACATCATTTCATAGTATTTTGTCAACAATTGGCTATGCATGCATACCACTCCTTCCTTGTTCTAGTGTACTTGCTCATTTTTTGAGCAACTTAGACTTGGGGTCGTTTTTGGTCTATCACCAAAGTGCAATTTCTCATCAAAAAATGGTATAGGGGCTTGAATAATCGTGACTTGACTATCTTCCTTACTCGTTGGATGAACTGTGATTATTGATCACAACCCTGATCACGGTTCATAGTCTGTGAGCATAGTTCACAGTACAACAATATGGATGGCATTGCATCCCAAAAGTCAAGGATGGGCATCATTCAACTACTCATAACATATTAAGGTTCCCCACATCATTTCATAGTATTTTGTCTAACAATTGGCTATGCATGCATACCACTCATTCCTTGTTCTAGTGTACTTGCTCATTTTTTGAGCAACTTAGGCTTGGGGTCGTTTTTGGTCTATCACCAAAGTGCAATTTCTCATCAAAAAAAGGTATAGGGGCTTGAATAATCTTGACTTGACTATCTCCCTTACTCGTTGGACGAATTGTGATTATTGATCACAGCCCTGATCACGGATCACAGTCTGTTAGCATAGTTCACAGTACAACAATGTTGATGGCATGGCATCCCATAAGGCAAGGATGGGCATCATTCAACTACTCATAACATATTAAGGTTCCCTACATCATTTCATAGTATTTTGTCAACAATTGGCTATGCATGCATGCCACTTCTTCCTTGTTCTAGTGTACTTGCCATTTTTTGAGCAACTTAGACTTGGGGTCGTTTTTGGTCCATCACCAAAGTGCAATTTCTCATCAAAAACAGGTTTAGGGGCTTGAATAATCGTGACTTGACTATCTCCCTTACTCGTTGGACGAACTTTGATTATTGATCACAGTCATGATTACAGGTCACAGTCTGTGAGCATAGTTCACAGTACAACAATATGGATGGCATTGCATCCTAAAAGGAAAGGATGGGCATCATTCTACTAATCATAACATATTACGGATCCCCACATCATCTCATGACATTTGGGCCACAATTGTCTATGGATGCATACCACTCATTCCTTGTTCAAGAGGACTTGGTCAATTTTTGAGCAACTTAGACTTCGGGTCGTATTTTGTCTATCACCAAAGTTCATTTTTTAATCAAAAAAAGGTTTAGGGGCTTGAATAATCGTGAATTCACTATCTCACTTACTCGTTCGACGAACTGTGATTATTGATCACAGCTGTGATTACGGTTCACAGTCTGTGATTAGGGATCACAGTATTTATAGTGTTGTAAAAACCTGTCAAATATGATCAGAAACTAAGATTCAATATCATAATATCGTCAGCCCAAAACATCTTCAAATTGTTCAAAACATAAATATCATAGTCAAATATTACAATCACAAAGACAAAAAATAAACATAATCCCTTAATTAAAAACTGGCATAAAGTTCAATAAATATAATCAAGCTACTAATCTTGGAGTTTCATCTGTAGAATACTTAAACACGAAGCTTGCAATGTATTCCCGGATAATCTTGGACCATCTCTTACCTTTACCAATAGACCATGAAATGCGAGTAAGATAAATATCTTCCAACATTATAAACACATAAGGTCCACAAGAATGGCTGTAAAAGACAAATTAAGTAAAATTAAGTAAACTAAGTAAAATCGGTAAAACATGTACATATTAGAATACTTATTCTATAATAAGTAAAATCAGTAAAATTAACTTAATAATCATACTGTTGAGGAATATGACGACTATCTGCAACATGGACTAACCACGGCCTTATTGGTCGATCCCCGACATGGTCGTAATACTTTGCAGCTGATAGAATCACAGGAAGCATGAATGGCAAACATTTGAAGTGTGCAGCCAACGCACCACTATTGTCCACGCTATGTGTGCTTTCAGCAAGAGGATCCATCAATATAATCTTATGTGATTTCAGAATTAAAACACACATGACCCAGTGATTGCCATCAATATTACATGGGAAACATACCTGCAGGAAATTGTGACAGCTACAATTTAAATTTTACTGAAATTATAGGTAAGTAAATGACATTTGATGCTAATACCATACTTACAGTATCGAGTTCCCACCATGGCGGGCATTTAAAATCCCCATAGTGGCGGCCATGCACAATCTCAATCCAATTAGGCTGACATTCCATGCTCATGATCCCTGGAGGTGAATTTAGAGCCTCCTTCCATCTGTAGGTCAGCTGAGAAAAGAATAGGGTACACAGTATAGCAGATTTCATCTTCTGATTACCATACAACTTTTTCAACTTGTAGGTAAAAGCATCAATGTCTGTCCCAGCATACCAATACTTTGTTTGCAGGCTGTCAGATAATATTTTGTTGTTAATGAAGTGATGATCCACATGCTGCCTGAAAATAACACGTAAAGATAAATGGATTAGTTGTAACACGACTAAGATTATAATTCACATTCTGTGAATATGAGTTCATAGAATGTGAACTGTAATCACAACATCTGAATATTACTTTAAAATTCAGAAACTATGAACTACTCACACTACATTCTTCTCCTGTTTAATAAAATTCATAAACTCTTCATCTCGAGCCATTGTTCTCTTTGGAAATTTTCTTTCTAGAATTGGGAGGAACCCCAAACAAGCATCAACGAAGACAGGCTCCGCACCTTGTGGCCAATCTGGTTTATTCACATGGCGCTCAGGTGGACCAACACTTGAACTCAACAGAATGAGCTCCTCCTTAGACAACTGTTTTTCCTTGTCATCCTCACCCCCAACTTCTTCATCTGAAGGAACCTGCTCAATTTCCTTTTCCTTATCACATTCTCTAGCACCCTCATATCCTTTTTCTTCTTTATCTTCTTCACCTTTATTATCCTGAACCCCATCTCCTTCTGCTCCTTCAAAACTATCACTACCATCAGGTTCAACTTTGTCATCCATTTTGCCCAAGTCTTCTTGCTCTACCTCCTTATCATTACTGTCTCCATCATTTTCTTCTTTTTTTTTCTCTTGCTCTTTCTCCTCTTCAATCTTCTTCTGTCGGCATGTCATCACACGGCCACTTTTCTGCTTCTTACTTGCACTTTTTTTCCTCTTTTTTTGGTTTCTTTTCCTCTTCCTTATAGATTTTGTAGCCTCTGCCAGAATCATCTTTTTCTCTTCAGTTGATTTCATCAGCTTCTTCTTCTGCACTTTCTTTTTCTTTGGTATAACAGGTATTGCAACCGAGTCAACCACCATATCATTGTTTGATTGAATTTCATCCTCTTTAATGTCCTGCAGAACATTCATGATCACATCAGCAGGTTCTGCATCTCCCACTTCAGGTTGGTCTTTATCATCTTCTACATTATCATGTTCATGCAGATCATGATCATGGGGAGCATCAGCTTGAGCTTCCTGTCAAGTCAAAAATGACAAAAATATAAATAAACATAATCAACTACACAATTAAAAACTTAAACTTAAATAATCGTGACTGTTATACCTCTCCACTTTGCTGGATATTTACATCTGTACTGGCTTCATTCCTTTCACCTTCAGATCCTGTTTGAATGTCTCCATGTTCCACAACATCCTTAACACCACATGATCTCCATCACCGCCATCTTGATTAACTTCACTCAAATCATGTTGAACTTCACGTTCCTCATTAACGTGATTAGTTGGCATTTCCTAAAATAATGTAAACATTAAGGTCGAACAAATTAAAATTTTTGACTTAACTCATCTCAAATCACACACTGTGAATATAGTTCACATCGTCTGAAATTTAAAATCTAAAAACTTGAGTTGACAATTTATAACTAATAACGATAAAAACAAACATACCAGCCGAGGGCTCTGATGATGTTCATAGCTTGGAGCAATTCTTAACAACATTTCACACAATTGCAGCCTCTTATCTAAAAGTTTTTCCTTATTCTCGACAGCGTCTAGCCGCCGGTCTAACATCTTCTCCTTCTCCTCCAACTGTTTCATCCTCACTTCAAGGGACCTTTATTTATCAACATTTTTTTGCTTCCTCCTTTGCATAATAAATCTTGATAGCTCTTGATCGCTATCATCCTCACTGTCATCGCCATCCTCTCTAATGGCACCCCTAAATAATCTTTCAAAATTCCCTTCACCCTTTTCAATGTTGACATTCACATCAATGTCAACAACATTGGCAATGAATGCTTCAAACCCTTCCAAGTACCACGCTTGTTTCTCAACTTCACTATGCTGGATTTTTGACAACCCGGCCTCCTATAAATTTATGCAAGTCATTTAATAAATAGATAAAGAACAATTTCATTTCATAAATTATTCATGATTAGAGGACTGTGATCAATATTCACAGACTGTGATCATAGTTCACAATAATCGGATATCAGTAAATAATGATCACAATTACACTCAGAAATATTTAGAAAAACAGCAAATGACACTTACCTTAGGTAGCCCATTGAAATTTTTAATTGAGCCGTCGGTCAATGCCCACTTCACGCACCTTGGGAACTTTTCTTCTTCCCTTTCTATTGGCTCAACGTTTAACACCGGCCTCACGTGCTTGAAGGCCTCCAGCATCCACCACTACAAACGATACAAAGAGAAATATGTTAATTCAACCTAATAATTCAACTGTTCTAATTGAATTTAACTTACTGTGCAAAAAATACTCACCGCAAAAGTGTATGAACAACAATACATGTTTACACCAGACACCTTGTTCTGAAATAGCTTGTCAGACATCAGACTCTTTAGTGCAATAATAGTTCTGCTATAAACATCGGACCCCCAAGGAAACTCAAGAAATGCATCTAGGTCTTCAACTCGATGCCAAAGGAAATTGTCTATCATTCTGGTCATGGGATAACCATAAAGAAAATTATTCACAACCAAAACACAAAAAAGCTTTTGACAATCAGGGAAGGAAAGCTTTTCTGACCCATGTAGACTCGCCATCACTGTATTTTCACAAACTGCTCCCTTTTTCTTGCCAAAAACACTTGAGAACAAGCTGTCCTTTGCATGAGGCTTGTCTTTCGGCTGCTGCATGTCATCAACATTCACCTCCCAAAATTTCAATCCTGTTATCATGGAAAACTCTTCTTTGCCAAATCTGTGTAGCACATCATTGACCTCAAACCACATTTCATCAGATCTTTGGCCTTGAACAACTATTTCATGCGATAGCAATCTCAACAACAGATTACCTAGAATTTGCTGGCGCTTGTATTCAGCAACCCGAGCACACTCAAGGAACTGCCTAAATGGACTACTCATAAAAAAATCAACCAGTTTTTTGTGCTTCTTGGACAGTTTATTCATGCTATTGAAAATCTTGAATGAAGAAAAACAATTCACACGTTGTCTGTCTATCGCCCCTGTCCATCTCCTCTTGTACACACTTTCCTGAAAATTGTAAATGAATGAGTCACAAGTAATGAAAGGTATTATTTAAGAACTACACATTCATATTGAAGCTAATCAGAAGTAAGAACGAAAGTTGAAAGCAATAAACATGTCTACGAATTAAATACATTTCTTATGAAAAAAACTCACATACTGTGAATATAGTTCACAGAGTAAGAATATATATCACAAAACGTGAATATTATTGGCAGACTTGTGCATAAACTATGAACTTATATCCAAGAGATGATCAGACACTGTAAAATAACCATTGCACATATTGATAACAAAATCATAAGCATTTTACAAAAATGGAAGAAAAAAACGTATTTAAACAATTCATAGACAATTAACCATTCCTCACATTGAAAACAAAATAACACTAAATAATCACACCAAACAATAGTCACAAGATTTCACTCAAAACAATAGTATTTCACAATTAGTTAAGGTACACAATCAAAACTACAATTACTATTCTAGCAACAGTGAATACAAACTGTGAATATTATTCACACACTTCTCAAATTCGAAAACAGATGCCTTTTGACATTAACCACCAAAATCCAAATAGTGGACAACACCAGAAAGTACAAAGCAACAACCTGAATTAAAAACCTAACCCTAAGTAACATTTTTTGCTAATTGTACACAAGTACAAGAATAGATGCAATATAAACCAACAAACACGACACCAGAAGAACAAAAAAGCAACAAGCAACTCACCTGAGATGCCATGAACCCTTCTAGAACCCTCGACAGTGTTCAATCTGAAAACAAAATAATTACAAACCCGATTAGGATATGCGGTGGCGAATGACGACCAAGGGCGAGCAAACAAAAACTCACCTTAGACAGTGATGCTACCTCTACGAAGCAACAATGAAATGTGACGGTGGATTGCGTCCAACGGCGAGAAAGCATCGACGAACACAGACAAGATGAGTGGCGGTTCTGCTTCGACGAACACAGAAAAGTGGAGATAGGCGTTCAACGGATTTTCTTCGACGAACGACTAAATGGAGAAGAGAAGACAAATGTGGGTCGGTGGTGTGGGTCGATGGTTTCAATCAAATGACTGGTTTTGATTTTGAATTAAAGTTCAAGGGGTGAGATTGAAAGATGTGAGCAATGTCTGTGATTGGGTGAATAATATAATTGAGGAGAAACGGTTTCAAATACAATTTTAAACGTTGGTTTTGTAAGAGTGGTATTTGTGGAATTTCCTATTTTTATTATATTTGTTTTATATTTTAATACTATATAATGGCAATTTTGTTATTATAATTTAATTACAAGGGCAATATTGGAAGTTAAGCCTATGGGATGAAAACAAAGTTTTATAAATCTTAGTTTTGTATAAATTTCAAATCAAGCCTATTATTGTATTTCAAACTTTTGGTGGCCCATTTGGAGAAATTTTCACTAAATATAATTGTTTTAAAAGTAATTAGTTTAACATATTTTTTATTAACAATAAAATTAAAAAATAAATTTACAATACTGTATTTCTAAATTTATATGAAAAATTTTAGTAGATAAATTTTTTAATTTAAAATTCAGAATACATAAATTTAAATTCAGAATTGAAGCGCAAATTGAAACAAATTTTTATTAATATTTTAAAATTTATAAATATTAAATTTTTAAAGTCGAAATTAAATTAAATAATTAGATATAAATTTTACTTTATATCATTTTATTATTCAAAAATAATTTATTTCTTAAATGGCTTTATTTTTTACTTTTACAATCTGTATAACAATATTCATTTAAATTTTAAAATTTTAAAATCTACTATATTAAAAAAATAATTTTTTAAATTGACTTACAATTTTTTTTTATAAAATCTTTAATGGGTTGTAGACAATGATTGAGTCCGTTAAATAATATCATATGTTTCTTTTGTGTGGAATGGAAAAAATTAAATTAAATTAAAATATAATAATGTCATATTTATTGTGCATTTATATATACTATCATACATAATTATGACATTATTATATTTAAAGGTATAGCAATTGATATCAGAAAATTTAGAGTGGGTAGGGGCGATTGAGTTAAAAATAAATGTAGTGATTAGTTATTAAATTAGAGATTGAAGTATTCGTTTGGACTTTTGATAATAATAATAAAAGGTTGAAGTAGGTGTTAGATATAAAATAATGTAAAAGAGTTATGTTTTTTTTTTTTATAATACATTGTTTATAATATATTTTATTTTATTTTTTAGTGTTGGTATTTATTAATTAAACAATTTTTTAAAAAATTAATTAAAATTTTATAATAATATATTCATCAACTAATTATAAATCACATAATGAGTTAAAGTGTATACAAAAAATAAAATTTTATTAAAAATATAATTTTTACTATAATATTTTTTATCATAATCAAAATTGGATAAAAATAAAATGAAAGCTTTTTTTATTAGTGATTTATGAACGATTATCTCAAAATTTATTAGTAATTATATAACTAATAGCTAATAAAAAGTTGCTTCCGAATATGCTATATGTTTTTATGTATTACATGTTATCTTGTATATGGGTCGAGTTATTATCTTGGGCTTGTTATAATAGTTGTTTTCTGGAAGCTCGTTACATGAAGAGATCCGCGTCTATATCTAGAAGCTGACCCGACCCACCTTGCAACCCTTTGCTATATGATCGTCGTTTTGGAACTGTTCACAGTTGGTTGCTTTAGTTGTATTTTGGTCTTTGTGTCTGATAGGGTTTTTTCTGCTAGGGTTTACTTCTATCTTTTTCTTATTGTAAATCTTTGTGATCTTTTGTGTGGTTTTCTCTCACTATGGTTACTTGGTGGATTTTGGTTGTAATCTTTGTGATTACCTGTGTGTATCGATAATGATTCTATAATAGTGAATTGTTGGGCTCTTTGTTAGTCTGTCTCGTGGATGTAGCCTATTACATGGTGAACCACGTAATCTGTGTGTGCTCTCCTGTGTGATTTGATGATCTTTGTGATGTTTTGGTAATCTAGAAGTTGTATTTGGTTAATCTGATAGATGCAAAGTTATAAGGGTTTTATAACATGTGGTATTAGAGCATGCATATTCTTCTGTTTCGGTTCGGGTCGGTTTTTCTTCTTGAAAACTTCTGAAGCAGTCCAAATTTCAAACCCTAAAATCTATTTTGTGGCTTCTGTGTTCCCTTAGTCTCTATATAGTTCTAGGGTTTTCTTTGTTTCTTTATTTTCTAACAAATTTGTGAAGGAAAAAGTACCTATTGCTGATAAGGATCTTAGGCGAGAGATGACAGGGATTTAAATGCCAAGATTTGTGGGGTTCTACAAGGGTGACCTTTTTCTAACCCTCTGTCCTTCTTTATTTCAAATCTATTGTGGATATTTAAGTGGGTTTTTTTGTTTTAGCTGAGTAGGATACAAGACTCTATGTCTTGTTAATGTCCTAGAATAGTTACCCCAGTCTATAAAACTGGTTTGTTTGTCTGGCTGAAAAGGGCATAAGTGAAATATTCTTGTGAAAGCCCAAGAGTACAATATTTTGAATCTTGTTAATGCCCAATAGAATAGGTACTTGATGTGATAATTGATCTCTGTTGTGTTTTATTACTATTTTGATTGTTATATTTTTGTTGTTTTGTTGCTTGTTTGCCTTCTTGCTTTTGACCTTCTGCTTTTGAGTGTCTGAGAGTTTGGATAACTTGTAAACAACAAACTAGATGACCATGAGAGTTTGGATAACTTGTAAACAACAAACTAGATGACCATTAAGTCTTCAGTATCAATTTTTAACTGGCTTCAAAACCTCAATCACAGAATGTTTAAACACATAATGTCATGAACTTTGAAGTGTTTGATGACTTATAACACTTGTAGAAAATAAGCTTTAAGGAACGGTCAAAAAACTGTTCCCATTGTGTGCAAACCGTTCCCTTAAATTATGGTAACGGTTTTAATACTATAGGGAACGCATTTGTAACCGTTCCCTATACAGCCGTTTCCTTAGGTTTTGGGAACGGTTTTGCCTAATATTGGCAACAGTAGTACAAAACCGTTCTCTATAATGTATACTTTTGAGAACGGTTTTTTAGAATTCTTTATGGAACGGTTTTTAGAGACCTTTTAGAGAACGGTTTTAGGAACCCTTCAGGGAACGGTTTTTGAGACCCTTTAGGGAATGGTTTTTGGGAACCTTTAGGGAACGGTTTTTTGAGACCCTTTAGGGAATGGTTTTTGGGAACCTTTAGGGAACGGTTTTTTGAGACCCTTTAAGAAACAGTTTTGTATGACCCTTTACGGAATGGTTTTTTCATAACTCTTTAGAGAACGATTTTTTTTTCTAAAATGAATTCTATTTTAATGCAATAATAGCAATATGTTAATGAAATTGAGTATCCCACAAAATTGAGTATCATTTTAAAGAATGAAACTACACAAGGAATAAAAATGAAAAATATAAGATTCTAGAGAATCATTTCTCCATTTAGGTTGCACCATTTTCTTGTCCATCTTCGATCAAATAATAGATTCTATACATACCAGCTGCAACAGGTAGTCTGAATTATACCTCTGGAGTTTACTATGCTGCTACCAAAGAAAATTCATGCGCTTACCGTATAGCACAGAAGAAGCTCTAGCAGCTGCAACCGCAGCGAACTGAGAGGCCGCAATCTTTGCTACTGCTGCCACTGATGTTAAGCCTTCCCTCTCCAAACGCTAATGTCAAGCCATCTTTGCTGCTGCCGCCGGTGTTCATATGAATCTGCTGGTGTTCATATGAATCTAGAGAATCAACCCCAGATGGGCTTGACATGGTGAATAGTTTCCCCTTTCAAACTGTTGTTGCCTTCTGCAATAGCACAATTTACATGGTAAATCAGAAAATAATGTAGGATGATAATAAGAAAGAATGAAAAACAGTGATGTGAAATAGCCGTAACTTTCAACAACTCTTCCTTTTTCCTTGTATGGCTTGACAAGGACACGTGAATCACAAATAAAGTGAGGGTTCCATCTAGTTAGTACAAGCTTCGCCGTCTCAGGCTACTGAAAAGTAACAAAGCCAAACATTCTCTTCCGCTTATAAGGTATCCTCACGTCTTGTATAGGTCCAAAAATGCTTAAAATATTGACATAATGGAACAGAAAGAAAAAAAAAAGGCCTTAAGTAGTGCCTTCCTCAAGATTACATATTCAAAACACAATGAGAAAGTAGAACATGAATGATATCAGCCAAAATTGTCATCAACCATTATAATGAATATAAGAAATGTAGACAACACAATCAAAGAGAAAGTCACTGATCTAACTGGTATGAGACAGTATAACTCATAATAACATTCCAATAGATAGAGTAAAATGGTATCAACATGGCAGTAGACAAGAATAGCACTTAATCCCTGAATTTAGATAAGAACAAATTTGATATCAAATTGAAAAAAGTGACCCTTCAAACAGCTAGAGATTCACAATAAAAACAGAAAACACAATACAAAATTCAATAGCAAAAAAGCCTCTACCACCATAACTTCCCAATATGACATGCAGATGAGTTCAAGATGTACTAAGATTCATCCATCTTTCGGAACATGACTCCGACATCATAGAAAATTTTAGCATAAACACGATTATCAAGTGCATCAAAAGGTAAAACAAACACTGAAAACTTCACACAAAAAGGCATGTTAAAACATTAAACTCTTCGGGACTGCAAGGAAAGATTTCTTTAGTGATTGCATGCAGCTCCATCTCAATTATTTACTCTCATTTGAAAGCACTATATCAATCTATTGATGAATGCAACATGAAACAACAATCAGAATCCACCATCAACATCAATATAGACAAAGCACAGGATGATTTATATCAATCTATTGATGAATGCAACATGAAACAACAATCAGAATCCACCATCAACATCAATATAGACAAAGCACAGGATGATCAATGTAGAATTAGTGAAAGCAAGAGGATACCTGAAGTAAGTAGAAGCATCCTCATCCTTCAAAGAGCTGTCAGCTGAGAATGTTAAGTAAATATGTTTACTAGTTGAGTTTTCTCTGCTAATCCTAGAGCGAGGATGTCATTTCTATATGCGCGGGGACATCCAAACTTGTGATAATTATCACCGAACATCATCTTTGCCCTTCTGCAAGTCACCAACACAAATATTGGTCGTAAAATACGTAGACAAATTATTTAATCTACACTCTAAAATACCAAAAACCAATTCAAATCCAGCTCTCAATAGAAATCAAACAAATTATTATTAGTCTTTTTATTATCATAGACAAAATGATGGAAAATGGACCAAATGGGTCCCTTCAGAGTCAAATTCCTACATCAAAAGAATTGTAATAAATTTTAAAAAAAAAACAAAAATAAAACAAAACTCAATCAAATAACAGATTCTATACATAACAGCAGCAACAGGTAGTCTGAATTATACCTCTGGAGTTGACTGTATTGCTAACAAAGAAAATCCATGCGCTTATCATATGGTAGAGAAGAAGTTCTAGCAGCCACAGCAGAAGCGAACTGAGAGGCAGCCAGTCTTTGCTACTGCTGCCACTGATGTTCAGCCCAGTCTCATCAACTCCTCAAGCTGATAAACATCATTCAATTTGCTGCACAGAGCCCCAACAAGTACTCTATTAGCTCCAGCATCACTAAAAAAACCATGAACAAACTTACAACTATCCACATTCTTGCAAAACCCCTTAGCAAAATAATGACAATGAGCAAAACCCCTAATCCCACCACCGAAACCTCCCTCCTCACTGCCGAAACACATTTCACTGGCTATGACGCTGCAACCGGCTACCTCCCCAACAAAATCCTCATTCTTGGATGATTATTCATTCAAAAATGATAAATAGTCATTGAATTGATATTCGTCAATTAAATCACCAACATCAGCAACACTACCACCAGTACTAGTAAGCGGTTGTAAAACACTAGTAACCATATCTGACCCACTGCCAATAGCATCTTAATAAAGTAAAGGACTTGCCTTTGGGTTTGACTGTTCAAGATTGAAATACTCAGGAACACCAGTAGCACCAGCACCATTGTTGTTAATCATTCTAGGCGAATGACGAGAGAAATAAGAATGGTGATGTTGTTGTGAACAGTAAGTATTCGACGAAAGTCCCTACTGAAGTTTGGCCTTCATAACCATAGACTGCAAAAGGATTTCAGGACCAAACGCTTAAGTAGCCAGATCTCCCTCTTTCAAATCCTGTATAAGTATATACCCCAAGATTTTTTTCGCATTCTCCGAGTCTAAACACTTAACTTTCTCAAACAACACCGGGGTTGGATCCAATTGATCCATTCTTTCTCACTGAGTTGAGTAAAAGGGCTTGAGAAGAAGAAGAGAAGAGATGGGTCTCTCTCCCTTTTGGCTTGTGTCTGATCACTCACTCACTCGGACTCAGTAAGGTTTTTTTTTTTTTTTATTTTGAAAAACAAACTACGAAAAGGAGTCTTTAGAAAGTAAAGAGCCTTAGTGAAAGAAAATGCATGGACTTGGGTTTGTTTTTCTGCTAGCTTGTGTTTGTATCTATAGGCGGCTATGTCCAGCGAACAAATATGTGGATGTGTTGTTTCTTCTTCTCAATATTTATGGGAACGGTTTCCGAAAATTAAATGAAAATGCAGAACATTTTCCAAAATAAGTTGTGGGAACGGCTTTTCATTTTTTTTATGATACGGTTCAAAATTGTTGCCATTAATATGTTCTTGCAAAGTTTTTAAGATCAAATATAGTACGGTTTCAACACCGTTCCTAAACCATTTATAGGGAACGGTTTTTCTTTTGTTACATGGTACGATTTAAAACCGTTCCCTTTAATGAGTTTATAGAACGGTTACGGGAACATTTTTAGAACCATTCTTATATATTATATAGGGAACGATTTTTCAACCGTTACAAAGACGTCCGTTCCCAAAGCCCTGTTTTCTACTGGTGTAAGATTTTGTTATTTGGAAGAGAACTATGTTATCTATTTTAGTATATAATGGACTTGATGCTGCTATTGAAGATGACAGACCAACTGGCATAACATTACTTGAAAAGAGTAAAGTTAAAAAGAGAGCTTACCGTACAATACTTCTGCATCTAAGTGATTACGTTTAAACTATTGTCTCTATTTTAATAATGTCTTTGATCTGTGGAAAGGTTTAGAAAATATGTATCTGGTTAAGCATGTGTCTAATAGACTCTTAAGCTTGCATAAATTGTTTAGCTTTGAGTTTAAAACTGATAATCAGTAACAGAGAATCAGGCTACTTTTAAAAGATTGGTTCAGGATCATAACAGTAGAAATGTAGATGACCAAAGATTTAGTGATGAGTACCTTGCCATGATCCTTTTACACTCCTTGCCTAAGTCTCATTCTATTGTTAAAGAGTTTGTTTCTTTTAATAAAGAATCCCTGACCACTAAGCTAATAATGGATGCCTTAAAATTCAGATCAATACGAGAAGAGATAACTAAAAATGAGAGTGAAGGTTTATTCTTGAATTAAGAATAAAGCCTCCACTTCTTAGAATGTTAATCAGAATAAAGGTAAGGGTAAGAAGGGTTCTAATAATGGCAGTAGTAATAAGAACAAGAATAATAGTAATTCTGGAAATAATGGGAATAATAGGAATAACAGGAAAGGTAAACCTAAAACTTGTAATGATAGAAAATACTATTATTGTAAAAGGATTAACCATTTGATAAAAGATTGTTTCTAGAAAAAAAAGGATGAGGCTAATAGAAAATTGAAAAATTGAGCATCTGGTTCTTCTGGTAAACCAAATGTTCTTAACTGTGAGGGCCTAACTGTTGTTTTTTATTCTTCTGGTAATCTGTTTGTTGCTGTTTCTGTGTGTGATGACTGGGTGATTGATTCAGACTGTACCCATCATATGACTCCCCATAAGAACTATCTTTGTGATCTAGACAATAATCCTGAGAGTTTTGTCTTAATTGGTAGCAATCACAAATGTAGGATATAGGGGATTGGGACAATTAAACTGAGGCAATTTGATGGTAGTGTCACAATATTTGAGAGGGTGAGACTTGTACCTAATTTAAGAAGAAACCTTCTATCTGTGAGTGCCTTATAAACCAGTCTATTGAGATTGTCAAACCTGATAGAAAGGTTGTTTAAGATGGTAGAACCATAGAGTCTCTCAATAGTAATTCCATGAGTATAAATGTTGCTAAAGCTTTAGTTTGGCATAGCAAATTAGGTCATTTAGGGTTAACTGGGATGAGAGGGCTTAAAAGGAGAAGGATCATAGATAGTGACATTAGTCTAGATATGCCATTCTGTGAAAGTTGTGTTTTGGGAAAACAAACAAAGAAATCTTTTTAAAATTCTGATTTTGAATCAAAACATGTTTTAAATCTCGTACATTCAGATTTATGGGCCCAACTCAAACTCCTACTTTTGGTGAAAAACTTTATTTTGTTACTTTTATTGATAATTTTTCTTGATTCAATTGGTTGTTTTTAATGAAAAGCAAATCTGATGTTTTTGAAACATTTAAAAATTGGAAAGTTTTGACAAAAAATAAAAGGATTATAAACTGAAAAATTTGAGAATTGATAATGGATTAGAATTTTGTAATGAAAAGTTCAATCAATTTTGTTCTGATAATGTTATTACGAGGCATAGAAATGTCACTTATACCCCTCAACATAATGGTATAGCTGAGAGGTTAAATAGAACCTTGCTCGATAAGGTTAGATCTATATTGTATGAGGTAAAACTACCAAAAAGGTTCTAGAGAAAGGTCATTAATACTATCAACTATGTGAGAAATAGGTCTTCTTCCTCCTCTCTAGAGTTTAAAACCCCTTTTGAGCTTTGGAATGATAGGGATCCCCAATCTGTCCCACCTTAGAATATTTGGTTGTAGTTCATATGTTCACCAAAACCAAGGTAAATTAGATCCAAGGTCACGTATTTCCCTCCTTATGGGATATCTTGATGGCACCAAAGGATTCGGGTTAGCCTATAAAGAAGAAAATATGTTTAAGTTCATTGTAAGCAAGAATGTAGTATTTAGAGAGAACGAATTTCCTGTTTCCTTGGGTTAGAAGAAACCTCTACTAGGACAAAACCTGTACCAATTAGTATTGATGATTTAAGTTTAGATTCCCCGCCTGGCCTAATAGATGAGAGAACACCTGTTGATCCTCATGTTAGTGATAACATTTCATCAGCTGACAATCTCAATGACGTTCCTGAACCTGAAACTTAGAACCCCATTAGTCAATCTGATTCTTTTGATCAAAATCAGGTTGATCCTGATCCTCAAGAAACCTACAGAGAGTCCAATCTAGATAATTACCTCCTTAGTAGGAATCTTGTTAGAAGGGAAAACATCATAAAACCATCTAGGTATATGGATGCAAACCTTGTTATCATTGCTTTTAATGCCTCCATTTCTGATAATTTTGTACCTGATTCTTATCAAGATGCTGTCTCCTGTCCAGATTCCTCTAAATGGAAAATAGCTATAAATAAGAAGATGGAATCTCATAGGAAGGATGGGACCTGGGTTCTGGTGCTTAAACCTGAGAATAAAAGGTTACTGTCCTCTAAGTGGGTGTTTATGATTAAAGAGAGTTTGCCTTTAGATGATCCTAGTAGATACAAAGCAAGACTGGTAGCAAAAGGTTTTACTAAAAAACCTAGTATTGATTACTAGGAAGTTTTATCTCCTGTTATCAGATATGGTACTATTAGGATTATGCTAGCCGTTACTGCCTTCTTTAATTGTGAATTAAAGCAGATGGGTGTGAAAACTGACTTTCTGCATGGGTTTTTAGACCAGGATATCTTTATGACTCAATCTGAAGGTCTTATTGAAGATCCTATGCTGGTTTGTCTTTTGAAAAGATCCTTGTATGGCTTGAAGCAATCTCCCAGTCAGTGGGATGAAAGATTTCGCAACTTTGTGTTGAAAATTGGTTATAACTGAAGCTTGTTTGATGCTTGTCTATATTATTATTTTGAAAATTTAATACCTATTTTCTTACTCTTATATGTTGATGATATTTTGCCTATGTCTCCTGATAAAGATATGTTGAAATTTGTGAAATAACAACTTTGTAGTGAATTTTATATGAAAGATCTTGGAATTGCATTCAAGATTCTAGGGATGGATATTCACGGGAAAAGGAACAATAATCAGCTCATTGTTACTCAGAGAAATTACATAATCAAGGTCCTACAGACCTTTGATATGTTGGATGCTAAACCGAATTCTTTGCCTTTAAATGCTGGTCACAACCTATATTGTAAATCAGACACTAGTAATGAAATTCTTACCTCTATTTCTTATGCAGAAACCATTGGTAGCATAATGTATATCATGGTTTGTACAAGACTAGATATTGCATATGCTATAAGATATATGATGAAACCTATAATGAAGCACTGGAAAATTGTAAAGGCCCTTTTGAGATACAATAAAGGAACTCTGGATGTGGGTTTAGAATTTAGTAAATCTTTTGATAGTTTAAATATCTGTGATTTTTCTGATGCAGATTTTACTAAGAACCCTGAATTTAGGAGATCAATATCCTCTTATATTGTAATTGTTTATGGTAATTGTGTATCCTGGAAATCCAGGTTACAATTTGACATTGCACTTTCTACTATAAAATCTGAGTATATATCACTTACTGAGTGTATAAAAGAGCTTATGTGGCTACAAGAACTTCTTTATAAATTAAAGGTTCTTGATTGTAAGCCTATTGTATATACTGATAGTCAGGGTGCTTACAATATCTGCAGGAATCGTGTATATCATGAGTGGACCAAACAATATAAGTGTTAAGTACCATTTTATTCGTTTATATGTTTTAAATGGTGATGTGCAGGTTGAACAGGTATGTACAGACAACAACCCAGCTGACATGGGTACAAAGGCTGTAGTAGGTAGGAAGCTTCTATTTTTCAGAAGTTACCTCCACATCTACCCGACCTAAGCAGTTGGGGTGAGATGCACGATGATCGTTGGAGCCCCTAGTAGTTCACTATTAAAAGAAAATGATGTAGTTTTGCATACCACCAAGTTATGAGTTTGTAATTCTCTATGTTGTGTCTCATGTATATATGAAAACATGGGAAGTTTGTTATATGTTTTCATGTATTACATGTTATCTTGTATATGGGCGAGTTATTATCTTGGGCTTATTGTAATAGTTGTCATCTGGAAGCCTGTTACATGAAGAGAACCGCGCCTATATTCAAAAGCTTACCCGACCCGCCTTGCAACCCTAGCTATATAATCATCGTTTTGGTACTGTTCACAGTTGGCTGCTTCAGTTGTATGTTGGTCTTTGTGTCTGATAGGGTTTTCTCTGTTAGGATTTTCTTCTATCTTATTCTTTTTGTAATTTTCTATGGTTACTTGTTGGTTTTTTGTTGTAATTCTTTGTGATTACTTGTGTGTATCAATACTTATTCTATAATATTGAATTGTTGGACTCTTTGTGAGTCTGTCCCATGGATGTAGCCAATTACATGGTGAACCATTTAATATGTGTGTACTCTTGTATGTGATTTGATGATCTTTGTGATATTATAGTAATTTGGAACTTGTATTTGGTCAATCCGGTAGATGCAATGTTATTAGGGTTTTATAATAATATCTAAATTTTCAAATTGTTAATATAAAATTTATTTACTAGTTAAAAATTTATATACCAAACACATATTTAAAATACAAAATATAATTTTAAATACATTAAAAAAAACCAATTCGAGTATAAGAAATTCGCTTAAATGTGTTAATTAATTACTGTTTAAGAAATTTCAAACTATTTATAAATTGCACTATTTAATAAAACTCACTTAAATGTGTAGGTGTCACGCATCCCATTAGCCTATTGTACAACCTTTCCAAATAAATAAATAGTGAATATTTTAATTATATAAATATTTGTCAGAGAAATTATTTTGATTCCTACACCGTGAAGAACAGAAGTGAATAATGGTAGTAAATTTGTTAGTTGTGAAAATAAAATTATTATTTGAAATCACGGTTGTAAAGTGCTAGACGATAATCTGTTGCTTAGTGTTTAAGCACAGCTTTGTAATCTTTGACTTTAGGCTATGCTTGTACTTTGGGACTTGTTTAACTTCTTCTTGTGCATCTTTGAAGCAAGTTGGTACTTAGACCCGCTCCACATGCTTGATCCGTCAAAGAGTCACGCTTCTTCCTTTAGATACTCGACTGCTGCTTTAACCCTACCTATATATTCAAGTCTTTCTCCTTCCTGCAGCTTTAGAGAGAGAATACGAATTTCTCTCCTCTTGCTCTGTTAGGGTTTCTTTGTGATTTTTTTTGTATTCTTTGTGTAATCTATGTGTGATGAACATTGTGGTCTTGTGATCTGATTTATAGTGTCGTCGATCTCTCAATTTGTTGTTGAAGTCCCGTGGATTAGCCTCTTTTGAGGTGAACCACGTAATGTGCTTGTTCGATTTATGTGTTTTGAGTTCATATATCTGTCTATATTGCTTCAAATTGGTATCAAAGCTCCAGGTAAGAGCGTGTTTGATATACTCTGTGATCTAAGGTTTACAGATCTATGACTTCTGTGTGGTTTCTTGGTGATTTCTTCAATCCGTGTGGTTTTGTGTGTTTTGCGTGTTAATCAAACTATCAGTCTTTTATCTTTGTACATCTGAAGTTTATAGATGTTTGTGACTTTCTATAGTAGAAACCCTAATAGAGCAATTTGATACTTGTTCGAGATTCTTGCTTCTTCTGTCATTTCTTGTTTCTAACAAGTTCGTATGAGTGACAAGTACTTTTGGAAGCGATTAAGAAGAACAAAAGCTTAAGGATAAGAAGAGGAAACTTAAAGGGTTACCATAAGAGAGGTTTTGGGGCACTAGGAGGAAAATCGGTTTTTAAGGTCAATTTACTAGAAAACGGCACAAATTGAGCCTTTCTAAACCCTATTCTCTACTTTTAAGCTTCTGTTTCATGATAACTGCTCTTTCTTTGTGATATTCTGTATATGTGTTATTTTGTTGTGATTATTGGGTGATTGAGAACCTTGGCTGAAGAGGTACAAGCCTTAGTAGCTTGCTAAAGCCTCGAACCGACTACCTGTTCGGAACAGACTGGCTTAATTAAAAGTGGCTGAGGATCACATGCTTAGTTCCTGTTGAAAGATCCTAACGGTGTCGTCAGTAACGTGAAAATCTGACTTGTTTGAGGTTCTCAATCTTTGGGAATAAGTGTTGATGATATTCTGTTGATGAGTCTTAAATTGTCGTATCTCTCCTCTGTCAAAAGTGAATTGAACCAAGAATTTGATATGAAGGATTTGGGGGAAGCCTCCAAAATCCTTTGCATGTCCATAACTCGGAATAGAGGTAATAACCTGCATATTGATCAGAAAAATTATCTGTATAAAATTCTGAACATTTTTAGTATGAATGATGCCAAACCGAACAATCCGCCTTTATCTGCTAGCCATAAACTTGATAAGAAATGATGATCATATTCTTCATAATATTCCATATCTTGAAGCCATAGGTAGCATAAATGTATGTCATGGTCTGTACAAGACCTGATTTAGCTTATTCAATAAGCATACTAAGCAGGTATATGATGAAACTAAGACTTGAACACTAGAATGCTACTAAAGGACATTTCAGGTATATTAAAGGCACTGTTGAATTTGGTTTAGAGTATAGCAAACATTTTTTTATGTTGTGAATATTATTGGTTATACTGATTCTGATTTTTCTAAAGATGCTAAATTTAGACGCTCCATGACTGCTTATGTATTCACTGTGTGTGGAAATTGTGTTTCCTGGAGATCCAAATTGCTATTTCATGTGGCTTTAAGTACCATTGAATCTAAGTATATTGCATTAACTGAGGGGATAAAATTAAATTACTTGGCCCTAAAGTTACTGTCCTCACCGATAGCCAGGGAGCCTACCACATTAGTAGGAACCCTGTCTATCATGACAGGACCAAGCATATAGGTGTCAAATATCATTTTATCAGACTAAATGTGTTAAATGGTGTTTTGCAGGTTGAAAATGTACCAACGGATGAAAATTCCTCTGATATGGGCAGCAAGGTAGTGTCAATAAAGAAATTTCTGTAGTGCAGGAACTTTCTTCACATCTGCCATGTCTAATACTAGGGAAAATGGACCAGTGATGTAATAAAACTGAGATTGAGAGAGACTTGGAGGCACAATGATAAAAAAAAAATGATGATCTTTAGACCAGTTTTGTTTGTTATCTGTAGAATGTAACATTAAGGGAAGTATTGTTGTAATGTTTACATTCAATCAGCTTTGTAATCTTTAACTTTGGGCTATGCTTGTACTTTGGGCCTTGTTTGAACTTCTTCTTGTGCATCTTTGAAGCAGGTTAGTACTCAGACCCGCTCCATATGCTTGACCCGTTAAAGATCCGCGCTTCTTCCTTTGGATACTCGACTGCTGCTTTAACCCTACCTATATATTCTTGTCTTTCTCCTTCCTGCAGCTTTAGAGAGAGAATACAATTGTTGTTTCTCTCCCTCTGCTCAGCTAGGGTTTCTGTTTTAGGGTTTCTTTGTGATTTTGTTTGTATTCTTTGTGTAATCTTTGTGTGATGAACATTGTGGTCTTGTGATCTGATTTATAGTGCCGTCGATCTCTCAATATGGCGCTGAGGTCTTGTGGATTAGCCTCTTTGGAAGTGAACCACGTAATGTGCTTGTTCGATTTATGTGTTTTGAGTTCATATATGTGTCTATATTGCTTCACACTTATGCGAAAGTGAAGTTTGTTTATATATATATATATATATATTATTTTATATGGTAGAAATTATATTTATAATTTTATAATTGTGAGAAATTATTATATAATTGGATTTTATATTTAAATTAAACCGTATGAAATGAATGAAAATACATATATAACTAATGTATTAAATGTAATTTATAATTATAGTAAATAAATAATTTTAATTCATAACAATTATGTAAAAAAATATTATTAAAAAATCAATAAAAATGCAATTATAGTAACATTAATGATTGAATAAAATAATTTTTAAAAGTCACAATTTTAAAATAAATAAATAAACTAGCAAATAATATTATTTATAATTTTTAATAAACAAGTCATGCAACTAAAACCCATAAAAAAAAGTGGTATAACCAGAGGAAGATTTTAAAGCAAGAAGTCAAGGAAATCTTCTTACCTTATAAGTTACTTATGTAATTATATTGATGTTGACTGAACATTGTATATATTTGGGACTGCTTATAATTATGAAATAATCACTTACTATAATATAAAAAGTAGTAAAGACAAAAAGAAAAAATTACATTTCGTATTATTTTCAATTAACCTACATCAAATAAGAGTTCAAAACTTTAAATTAAATACAATACAAAAAATAATATTAAAAAATTAATACAAAGAAAAAAAATACATTTAATAATAAAGAGTGAAACTAGAAAATTTAGAATAGAGAGTGAAAAAGTAATGTAATTGTTAGTTTAATTTTAGCTATTATTAATATTTTTTAATAAATTATAATTTTTTTTAATTTTATTATTTATATATGCATTTTTCTCTTTTGGGGATGGGGTTGCATATGCAACCCCTTGCTCCAAGTTAGGTCCGCCCCGGCTCATAAGTTATTATTTTACAATCACAAATACCCCAACCATATTTATTATTATGAAAAGAAATTTGGGTTAGAAAATTGTATAGCCTTGAAAGATGTTGAGGGTTGGTAAAAGTTCTAAACATCAAAAAAAACAAATGAATAATGACTTATTATGAAGATAACAACAAATGAAAGAGTCTAGCCCAACTATGGTATGAACAAGTTCATGTATGAGCTATTTTTTTTTTTTTTAAATGAGAAAAACTAATAAATAAGTTCAATTAATAATGTTTGGCTTTGAAGCAAATTTGCATTGGGTGAATTTATTAAAATAAGTGTTAGGATTCCTAAGTACTATGGTATGAATTATTTTGCATTCTAAAAAAAAAAAACTATATCAGTGTAAGAATGATATATAAAAAAAATTCTTGAAGTTAAAACATTAGGGTTTTTTTTTTTTTTTTAATATGTTAAGTTGTTGTAATTTAACAACTACCGAACACTTAAGTATATGAAACCGAGTAAACAAAAATCAAAACAACACAATAGTTATAGTGGTTCACCGGTAAAATGACTACATTTGGATTGGGCTTAGTCAAACCCCTCACTTTCACTATAATAAGGATAAAAGTACAGATTACAAGCTATAAGATCACAAAGATCAAGAACTACAAAGAAATCACGAAAGTATCACAAAGAAAGAAAAGCAAATCGAAAATCTATGCTCACAAAGAAAGAGAAGCAAATCGAAAATCCTAGCAGAGCATAGAGAGAGCTAAAATATTTGATGAAAGGATTTAAATAACTAGGTTAAGTTTGCAAACAAGTCGAGTCTAGGGCTGAGGCACAAAACCTCTTTGGACGGGTCCTGGAGCAATCTCAATAGACCACTTCAATAAGTCTAACTTCTTTTTGGACAAAAAGAGCTCAACCTGAAACCTGAATATTACAACCCTAACCTATAAATACTTGAAATAACCTTATAGGTACAAGACTCGTAACGAAAGGAACTTAAAGAAGCTTTCTTGGAGCATAAGGTTCCATATGATAAGGTTTTAAAGTTAACCAAATATACATTCACAATAGGGTGGAGAGGATGGTTGTAAGAATGAAAATTTAAAATTGTGCATTAACCATTGCTGCATGTTCGCTCAATAGAGATAAAGAAAATTAATGTTTTTACTTTATTACTAATCTTTGTTGTATTTCAAATAATTCTTTAAATTACATAGTGTGGGTAGGCTCAAAAGAAATGTTTAAAGATATTTGATGTATCCATCAACTGTTCTCACAATATATTTTTCCTTTCTAAATATTTATTAGGTTTGTAATTAACCACTAATTAAATTGTATCATGATTTTTAATATTTTATTATATTTAAATTTAATGTATGGTTTCCAACTTTTGAAGTTTTGTGCAATTAAATATGTAAATCTCTTTTGAAAGTACGGAGTAATATAGTCTTAAAATTTTTTTAAAAAAATTTATTTTGATAAAAACGCTATGGTTTAAACAAAAAAATGTTGAAACTTTACCTTTTAATTGTCTTTTATAAGACAAAGAAAACTGCTAATGACTAATAAAATAGATTTTTTCAAAGTAATAAAATTAAAATGATAGGTCACACAAGAAGATAATAAAAACTAAGGAATTGGTATTTCTTAAGAAATAAGGTAGTAGTGGGCAAATTAGCATGAGGTGATGGTTACCGTATAAACTGTCAACCTCGTTATGAGTTTATAATTTGTGGGGCGATGTTTCATGAATTCAAGTGGTCTCATCTTTTGATATCATAATATTTACTAGTGTTTGGAATGGAACCAAGTGTGGTCCTTGTTAACACTTGTAGGTCCTTCCATCGTTGGGATTGATGTTAACACTTCACATCACTGTTCTCTTTTATTCAAATACCAGTTGTTATTATTAAATTCAAAGTATACATGTAATAAATTTAGAAATTAAATAAAAAAAAAATTAAAAAAAATTAAACCTAAATAACACACAATTATCAGCTTACAAGTTCCATCAAAGCTTTGTATATATATATATATATTAATATATAAATATATAAAATACAATACAATACTTATTAAATTATCAATTATTAAAATTAGAGAAGTTAAAAAAGGAAATTGAACTAACATCAATATAAATAAGTTTTTAAATTGAAAAGTTAATTTAGTTTTAGGAGAAAGTTAAATGTATTAGAAAAGAAGTATATTATAAAATTTCTTAAAATAAAATAAAATTTTAATAAAGTTTCTTTTTATATATTTCTAAAATAAAATTTAAATAAATTATTTGTAACATAAAATATTTATATTAAATAAAGATATAGATTTTTTTTCACAATTTATTTTTTCAAAAAAAAAATAAATAAAACTATATATTTTAAAATTTTAAATTACTTATCCATTAGGAATTTATTTTTTATTTTAAATTTAAAAAACAATTTCAAACACATTTAATATATATTTATATTTTAATTTTAAATTACCATTTAATATATATATATATTAATTTTAAATCAGTAATGGTAAAACAATAGGAATAAAATTTAACTCTTCCATTAGTTTTATTTATTTATTTAGTTATTTTATTTTAAGCGTGTAGGCATTATTGGGATGTACTTGAGTTAGATATGTGGTGTGGGTCATCCATATTATATTTGTCAGGTAAAATGTTTTTTGGGAAAAGCTTTCCTTTATTTTCTTTGAAAATAACCTCTCCTCTACTAATCTCTACTAATTTCATTGTAGGCTATCCTACATTTATTTTAATGAAGATGATCAAAAACTTTAAATGTATTAGAAAAGAAGTATATTATAAAATTTCTTAAAATAAAATAAAATTTTAATAAAGTTTCTTTTTATATATTTCTAAAATAAAATTTAAATAAATTATTTGTAACATAAAATATTTATATTAAATAAAGATATAGATTTTTTTTTCACAATTTATTTTTTCAAAAAAAAAAATAAATAAAACTATATATTTTAAAATTTTAAATTACTTATCCATTAGGAATTTATTTTTTATTTTAAATTTAAAAAAAAATTTCAAACACATTTAATATATATTTATATTTTAATTTTAAATTACCATTTAATATATATATATATATTAATTTTAAATCAGTAATGGTAAAACAATAGGAATAAAATTTAACTCTTCCATTAGTTTTATTTTTTTATTTAGTTATTTTATTTTAAGCGTGTAGGCATTATTGGGATGTACTTGAGTTAGATATGTGGTGTGGGTCATCCATATTATATTTGTCAGGTAAAATGTTTTTTGGGAAAAGCTTTCCTTTATTTTCTTTGAAAATAACCTCTCCTCTACTAATCTCTACTAATTTCATTGTAGGCTATCCTACATTTATTTTAATGAAGATGATCAAAAACTTTAATATTCTAAATTTGATTTTCCTTATGACTTTTCTTATGGTTACACTTAGAGCAGATGGACTGGGAAAGGTCCAGCCCAAATCTTATATACATTGATCTTGGGACTATTAAGCTTGGGTGATGGTCCATTTAAGATAGACCCAACTCAAGAGCTATCTTATCTATTAAGGTTTACAAAGATTTGAATATATGGATGCAAATCTAAATAACACACAATTAGAATTCAAATCATTAAATTCGAAAGGAATTTAAGTTCAAGTGAGATGAGTTTTGACCACTATATATAGGTGATCCCGCTCCACACTCTATACACAACAAAATACAATCAACAATACATTTGTAAACTGAGAGTTCGAGAGGCTTTCTAGAGAGGAGAAAAAGAAGATCTTTGCAGTCGTCTACGAGAATCTGATTGGGGGTTCTTAATTGGTGGATTGAGTTTTGTTTCCAAGAGAGGCGCTACCGACCAATTGACAGTAATGCTCGAGTTCTAAGAGATGTGCCTATTGTGATTGGAGGAATCACTTTTCTAGAAGATCTGTTGAAACTGAAAAGTAATGAATTTGATGTGATTCTAGGAATGGACTGGTTGTCTAAACATGAAGCTGTGATGGATTGTAGGGCAAAGATAATTCCCATTCAATCACCAAATGGTTGGATTACATTTATGGGTGACTATAGAAATCCGCTTGATGGGGTTGTTTTGGCTGCAATGGCAGATAAAATGTTTAAAAGGGGTTGTGAAGCGTTTTTAGTGCATGTGGTTCAAGTAGATAAAATGCGTTCTGATGGGAAGTTTATCCCAATTGTGAATGAGTATTTCGATATTTTTCTAGAAGAAATACTTTGTCTACTGCTATCGAGAGGTGAATTTTTCTGTTGAGCGTATCCCGAGTGTCGCACCAATATCAATGGCTCTTTATCGGATGGCTACGACAGATTGAATGAATTGAAGGTGAAACTATACAAACTCTTTAATAAGGGTTAAATCCGCCGAGTACTTCACATAAGGGTGCTCTGGTTTGGTTAATAAAGGAGAAAAATGGATCTTTTCGACTGTGTATTGATCACCAGTAGTTGAACATACTTACAATGAAGAACAAGTACAATCTTTCATGGATCTATGACTTATTTGATTAGTTGAGATGAGCGGGAGCATTATCAAAAATTTACTTAAGATCTGGTTACCATCAGTTAAGAATTCGGAAGTCTGATATACCCAAGTATTCATTTAAGATTAGGTTTAGCCACTATGCATTTGTGGTAATGCTTTTTGGTTTGACTAATGCACCTGCAGTGTTTATGGATCTGATGAATATGGTGTTTAAGCTATCTTTGGATCAATTTGTTGTGGTGTTTATAGATAATACTCTAGTGTATTACAAGGAAAAAGAAGAGCATGCTAAGCATTTGAATATAGTGTTCCAAACCCATCGTGAAAAGCATCTTTATGCAAAACTGTCTAAATGTGAGTTATGGATGAAGGAAATTGCCTTCCTAGTCATATTATCTCAAAGGATGATATTAAGGTTGATCTTAAGAAGATTAAGGCAGTGATAACATGGAAGCCGCCTGAGAATGTCACTGAAGTAAGGAGTTTTCTAGGTTTGACATGAATAGTTATTGTTTTATGAATGGATTCTCCTTTATTGTGGGTCCTTTGACCAAATTTGTTGCATAAGGGAGCTACGTTTGTGTGAACTAGTAAGTATCAGGAACATTTTAACACTCTGAAGAAGTTGCTCACTAAAGCTCTAGTATTAGTTCAACCGGTTGAAGGGTTGGACTACGTGGTTTATAGCGATGTTTCTCTACATAGGCTTGGTTGTGTACTTATGCAAGATAAGAAGGAGATTGCTAATGTATCAAGACAATTGTGGACACATGAGCATAATTATCCTACACACGATCATGAGTTGGCTACAATTGTCTTTACATTGAAAATTTGGAGTCACTACCTGTATGTGGTGAAGTGTTATGTGTACACTGATCACAAGAGTCTACAATATGTGCCTGTACAGAAAGATTTGAATATTAGGCACCAAAGATGGGTTGAATTTTTTAAGGATTATGATATGGATATTAATTTTCATCCCGGTAAAGTAGATATGATGGCGGATGCTTTTAACTTGAAACCCGTGTAGGCTTTGTACGCAATGATGGCAAGATTGAGTCTAAAAGATGATGTTTTGGTAGCTGAACTGGTAGTGAAACAGTATTTGAGTGTTAGAATTCTGGAAGCTCAGAGAACTAATGGATTAGCCCTGGAGTGGGCTAAGAGATCTGATCAAGGTAAGAAAACGAAAGCTTTTTGGAGGGAATAAGTAGTTGGTATTTTGGTGATTGGATTTATATGCCATTGATTGATAATCTGAGGACTGAAATACTGACTGAGGCACACCGACAAGTGTATTCTGTCACATTTGTAAGTTGGGGCAATTTGATTTTGTAGTCCGACTAGTTTTTATTATTTTCCTTCTGCAGGTAAAACTGTCATTTTAGAGACATCCAAAAGTCAGTCCTCATGTTTTAAATTTTGTTATTAGGGTGATTTCCAAAAAAGCACCGCTAGTTTGACCCTTTGGCCAAAAAACATCAGCATTTTCATTTTTGGCCAAAAAACCTCTTTTGGATGGAATCCGTCAGATTTACTGTTCATCGGTTAGTGGATGAACAGTAACCGAGGGGTATTTTCGTAATTTCTTCATTTTTATTTATTTATTTTTTAAAATTAAAAAAGAAACTTTTAAAAAAAAAATTTCTCTTCCTTTTTCTTTTCTTCTTATTTTTTTTCTTTTTTCTTTTCTTTTCTTTTTTCTTTTTCATCCCCTACATCAAACTCTCTTCCCTCTCTTTTCCCACCAAATCTCTCTCCCCTCCACCAAAAATTAAAATATAGAAAATAAAAAATAATCTAAACTTTATTTTATAATTATTTAACATTGAAGTGAAGAAGAGGGGAAAAAAAGAAAAAAAGAAAGAAATAAATAAAAAAGAGAAAAAGGAAAAAAAACAAAGAAGAAAAAAAATGGAAAGAAAAAGAATAAAAAGTTTTTTTTCCAAATAAAAATATTTTTTAATTTTAAAATAAAACCTTTTTTTTTCTTTTTCTTTCCATTTTTTTTTCTTGCTTCTTTTTTTATTATTTCTTTTTTTCTTCTTCTTTCTTTCTTTTATTTCCCCTCTTTTTCTTCACTTCAATGTTAAATAATAATAATAATAATAATAATAATAAACTTGAGATTTTATTTTATTTTCAATATTTTAATTTTTGGTGGAAAATAAAGAGGGGAGAGAGTTTGATGTAGGGGAAGAAAAAGAAAAAAGAAAAAAGAAAAAAGAAAAAAGAAGAAGAAGAAGAATAGAAAAAGAATTTTTTTTTAAAAAAAAAATTAATTTTTTTTAAAAATAAATAAAAATGAGAAAATTACGAAAATGCCCCACGGTTGCTGTTCATCCACTAATGGATGAACAGTAAATTTAACAGATTTCATCTAAAATAGGTTTTTTGGCCAAAAATAAAAAAGTTGAGGTTTTTTGGCCAAAGGGTCAAACTAGCGGTTGTTTTTTGGAAATCACTCTTATTATTATAAGGTTGATTTTAAAACATAAAAGGGAATTTTCACTAATTAAGTAATTATTTTTCAAATGGGGTGAATTTTTCAATTATCGAAAATCTAGTAGGCTTTAGTTGTAAATTATCATTTAGATTAGGGTCAAACTTCATTCTCACATTCAAAATTCCCAAATTAACGAATTCTATAGCATCTCTCAACTTACCAGAACCCTAGAAATGCAAACCATGAAATTTCAACTTTTAAGTCCTCGTCCAAGTAATTTGATCTTTTCCAAGTGGTGTTCTAGGCATTCTGTCAGGGTTTTTTTTTTATTTTTTCTTGACCTCTGATTCCTCTCTATTTCAAATAGGTTTTATGGTTAATTTTTTGATTAAATTAGAGTTTTTTTTGAGGAAAATGTTTTCAAACGGATTAGAGTCAATTCTCGAGTCTTTAATCTGAGCTCTTGATGTCTCTAGCTGACTACGATTTTGAAACCCTAAGTTTCTAATTGTTGTATTTGTTCGAGTCTATTATTGATTTATGATTTGTCCGATTATTAGGCGATAGAATTGGTGATCGCCAGTCAGAGTAACTTTGCAAGGGATTAGCAATTTCGAGGATAGTAGTCGCGTTTAAGCCTTCACATATGTCTTTTTTTTTTGTCTGATTTTGATGTTGCATTAATTTGGAAATAAAATCATATAAATTTAGTTTGATTTAGCCGTAATAGGCTGAATTATGATATTGAAAATTCTATTGAAATTTTATTTGACGTTGTATTATGTTCCGATACTATTATTATATTGAAAATTTTGTTTGCTGTTGTATTAATATGTTTATTTGGATTATTTACTATTGTATAGATATTAAATTACAAACTGTGAAAATCTGAAATTAAAGTCTTGTCCTATAGTATATTAACGATAAAATCAGCATGCCATACGGATAGATGTATACATCTATACATAATAACATACAAGACTTGATTGTCTATTTTCTGTTTGAATTTGACGATATGAACCTGTCTGGGGTCTCTGATCCTGTTTTTGAAGCTCTGGTTTTTGTTTGCTATATATTTCTACTTTCCTTATTTCGTTATTAAACTAAGGACGGGCATAATTTCTGCTTTCTATTTTCTACTACCCGAATTTATCTACTACTATTTAGTTTATTGCCGCTGTGAGGTTAATTGCTTGCTGCATGGGTTAAGAGACTTAATCGCCAGGTCTAAGGTCACACATGTGTTGATTATGAGATTAAATAATGGGTTAAATTCGGGTTTGGCTTGTGGTTGTGCTTATACTATTCGGTTAAGTCTGTTACAAGGCTGTTTGGTGATTTTAGTTTCTAGCATTATTTATTGGCATAGGAAAAACTATAGGAACCTAATATATGGTCTAGAAATGTTAATTAGATGTTTAAACGTCTAAACGGCTAAAATAAGTTAGATTTAGACTAGTTAAAAGCAGTAATTGGCTATTTTGGCCTTTAAGTAATTTGACATGTTTTGTTGGTGACTCGGGCCTATGGCCCTAATCACACTTTTTAAAATTTTTCTTCTTGTGTCTCACTTTCAGAAAGGTATAGTAGACCTAAATCGGACTGAAGTTTAGTAAGTTAGAGCCATTTTAACTTTTAGAGTGTTTTAGGGTTACAGACCCCTGTAGATGACATGAATAATAAATGGAACTATATAGTCTTACAGCCTTTTCTGAACTTTTGGTTTTAAGGTTGCCCTTGTTTGCTCCTATATTGGGGGAACTTGTATGTTCAGGTAAGCTACATTTGTTATGTGTTCAAGTTAAATTGTTAATCAAAGACGCATTCTGTTTGTGATTGTTGGGCATTGACTTACTAACTAAAAATTGATAATCTGACCTTGTTGTTTATAAATTTTTATTTTGTATGTTTAATTTTCCTGATCTGGATGGAAAATATTACGTTCAGACAGTTAATGGTGTAGTAAGGATATGCGTCATTTACACATTGCATCAGTTCTAACATCTTAGTTATTCCATTTAAGCTATTTTTAGAATTATATGTTTTGGATTTTGTAATGGATTTTACTTTTATTTCAATTATAAGCTAGATTATGTTTTCATATTTTCAGATTATAATTTTAGTTGTTCCAGAACAGTTTGTGATGATGTAACGCTGCGAGTTTGGTTTTATAATTAGATTATATAGTTTTTGAATTTGGTTAAGTTAATCGGTTATGATATTTCCGAAAATTGTTCTACTCTAATTTGTTATACATATTCTATCTATATGTTTCTATTATTTGTTTGTCGTGGCGTCTGCATTCCTACACCTGATTGTTGGGTATGGATTTGGACGTTACATATTCTATGCATCCTAATTCTTCCAAGATGTATCAAGATCTGAAATTGATATATTGGTGGCCTGGTATAAAAAGGGATATAGTTGACTTTCTTAGGAAATGTATGGTATGTCAGCAAGTTAAAGCAGAACATCAACTTCCGTCTGGTTTGCTTCAATCGATATCTATTCCTCAATGGAAATGAGATTGAATCACAATGGACTTTATTGTAGGGTTACCCTTAACCCGAGAAAAGTATGATGCAATCTGGGTGATAGTGGATTGTTTGACTAAGTCTGCTCATTTTCTACTAATCGGAGTAGATTACTTACTAGAAAGACAAACTTCATTGTATCTAAAGAAAATTGTGAGGTTACATATGGTTCCATATATCATTTTAGACAGGGATCCTAGGTTCACCTCTAGATTCTGGAAGAAGTTTCACGAAGTTATGGGAATGAAATTGAATTTTAGTACCACTTTTCATCCACACACTGACGGGCAATTAAAAAGGACAATTCAGACCTTGGAGGACATGATCCGTTGTTGTATGATATAGTTTGGAGGGTTGTGGTTTAAGTACCTGCCTTTGGTTGAGTTTGCTTATAATAACAGCTGTTAGGCAAGTATTGAATGGCTCCGTATGAGGCATTGTATGCTAGGAAGTGTCATACTTCGTTGTGTTGGACTGAGTTGAATAAAGCTCGAATAGTTGGACCAGAGATTGTCTTGGAAGTTGAGGAGAAAGTGAAACCGATTAGGGAAAAACTTAAGAAAACATCAGATAGGCAGAAGTCCTATGCCAACCTTCAGAGAAAATAAATCAAATTTTAGCTTGGGGATAACGTCTTTTAAATGTGTCTCCATGGAAGGAAGTACTCCAATTTGGTAAGAAGGGTAAATTGGCACCTTGTTTTAGTGAGCTGTATGAGCTCGTGGAAAGGATAGGTCTTGTTGCTTATCGATTCGCCTTACCACCTTAGTTGGAGAAGATCTATATCATTTTTCATGTATTAATGTTAAGAAGGTATCGCTCTGATCATTCTCACATCATTACTCGTGAGAGTATTGGGATCCGATAAGATTTGGGTTATGATGAAGAACCAGTTTAAATTTAAGCTAGAGAAGTGAAGGTTTTAAGGAATAAGACTGTGCCCCTAGTTAAGATTCTTTGGCGTAACCACGCAATAGTGAAAGCATCGTGGGAACTAGAAGAAGTCATGAGACATAAGTATCCAGATATGTTTAGCCAAGGTAATTTCGGGCCCGAAATTTCTTAAGTGGGGTAGAGTTGTCACGTACATAAGTTGAGGCTATTTTTTTTTATGTATTATGACTGATTTTATAATTTTACTTTTGAGGGTAAAATGGTCATTTTAGATACATCTCAAATTTTGAGTTAGTCCTCGTGTTTTAATATCTTTACTCTAGGGGTGGTTTTGAAACCTAAAGGGGAATTTTCAAAGATTACATAATTACTTTTCATAGAGGTTTATTTTCAATTAAAAAATTTCTGGTAGGTTTCAGTTGTAATTTTCCATCTGATTAATGTCAAAACTCTATTTTACATTCAAAATCACAAACCCTCGAATTTCATTGTTTTACTCTCAACTTCAAAATATTAAAACCCTAACCATGAAATTGCAACTTCCAAAGTTCGTCCAAGTAATCTGATCCGTTCTGAGAGGTGTTACAGATGTTTTGTTAGGAGTTTGTTGAACTATTCTTCACATCCATTTTCTCTTAATTTCAAGGTAATTTTCATTGGTTCATTTTTTCTAATTGAATTAAGTTTAAAAAGAAAAGATTTCAAAATATTTTTGAGTTCGATTTTTTAGTCTTTTAATATGTTCCTAGTGTCTAATAATCTACAAAATTTAAACCCTAACTTCGAGTTTTTAGAGACGTTTTGAATTGTTACTGATTTATACATTATTCTATTTGTTAGGCAACGACGTTGGTGTTCACCAGCCTGAGTGACTCTGCACGAGATTAGTGATTAAAGGTTAATAGCCATATTTAAGCCCCCATGATTTGTATGTTTCTGATTGATTCTGCTATTGTGTTAGTATGGTATTAAAATCAATACGAAATAGTAATTGGCTAATTTGACCTCCTAAATGTAGGAATTTGACCTGTTTTGTTCGTGACTCAGGCTGTAGTCGCATTTTTTTAAAAAAAAAATTTGTCTCGCGTTTCCCTTTTTAGGATGGATTGGTAAATCTTAAACTGATTTAAATTGAGTAAGTTATGGCCATTTTACGTTTTAGAGGCTTTTAAGGTTCTAGGCCCATGTAAATGAAGTTAATACTGTTAAATAGAGATTCTGTTCAGGTTTGGATCCTTTCTGAATTGTTGGTTTACAGGCTGTCCTTTTAACCTCCCATTTCACGAAAATTTTTATGTTTTAATAGATGCATTGTTATGTATTCATTCTAAATTTGCTTAATTATTACTCATTTACTTCTGGTTTTTGGGCATTGGCTTACTAACCAGACATTGATAGTCTAACTTTATAGTCTTTTAAATTTTATTTTGTATATTTTATTTTCTTGATTGGGACGAAAAATGCTGAGTTCAGATAGTCAGGTGGTGTAAAAAGGACACATATTTAATCACTCATATGCATCAGCTTGGGCATTTAATTATCTCATATCAGCACTTGTTTTTCAAATTTTCTTGTGTAGAGATTTAGTATCGAATTTTCCTTTTATTTCAATTTGTAAACTAGATTATATTTTTCATGTTTTGAGACTAGGATTTGAGTTATTTCAGATCTCTTTGATATAATGTAACACTATGTTTTGGTTTTAATTATTCAGATTATGATATTTTAGGAATTGATTTTATTATCGTTTACCAGATTATATTCTGTCTTTTATGTATGTTATTGTATTTCTATTCTTCTGTCAGTTGTGGCATCCACGCTCTACACTCTGTCATTGGGGTGGGGGTTTGGGCGTTACAAGACCGCTCCATAGACAAATTCCATAAGCTCTTAACCCAACTTCCCATCCTGTAGCAAATTGGAGGACTACCAAGTTCGCTTAGAGTTAAAATTGATATCTAAATATCCTAATAAAGATAGTATCATTTATAACAGAGACGAGGATCGTTACCATCCATCACTCATTTTTCATTTAATAAACATAATCTTCTTGTCATTGTTGTTTTCTCTATTAATAATTCCTAATTGTTAGTTTCTATTAAATACTTTATAAACGATTTTAACAAAGACCCTTCTAAATTAGTTAATGAGTGTGAACATGCTTTACCGATCTCTTGGACAATACATAAGAATCTTTTTAATTGGTGAATGGGTCCTTAGAAGAATTCGGGGAATGCCCTTATCAAATTATAGAGGTACACTAAATTGGGAATTTTATGCAGAATACCTACAACACTGCAAATCTAAAGAAGTTTCAATTTTGAGAATATATTCCTAAGCAAATTGAGGAAACCTATGTTTCAACTTTAAACGTTTTCCATTTATATTTATTTTTTCAAATTTATTTTTCCTTCATAATCAATAATTGACTTGAAAATCAAATGGTCCTTTAAATGTGAAGAACATTCTTGATCATGTGTTAAAATTGCAGTCAAGGTAATCGATTGTCTACTTGATAGATCACATTGACACATTAGGGTCCAGGTTCACTTTAAATATCACTTCTATATTTTATAAATTATATTTTCATTTTAAATCCCTACTTACTTAAGCGTCAGAAGATCCTCAATCTATTGATGACCTCCCTTAATTCATGTTCTTATTATATGAAATCAACATTACGCATTACACGTGAAACAAAGACATAGTCATTCATTTAATAGTCCAACAAAGATCCACATAATACTGAGGATAGCAAATTCTCTTTTGGATTTGTATTGTTTAGTTCCTTGCATATCACTATTGACTTATGCTCAAGATAAATACTAGTTTTATGTATTCTTATACTTGTGTATGCTTTATGTATTGTACTTGATATATGGATGTTTGAGATGATTGTTATTGTATTACAAAGTATTATCATGTCATATTGCTTGATGGTGAATCCATAATTGATAGGATATGTTTGTCTATGCCTTGAATGAAAGGGAGTGGATTTAGAGATATCCACTATAGAATTACATCGTGTGATTGTATTGCACTATAAAAGCTATATGTTAGGGAAGATTGGGACATGAGTGTGACATAAGTCTGACCTCTCTTTATTTTCTTTTTTCCTTTCCCTACATGTGTGAACGCACAGGTAGATTGGCAGGTATGATCGAGCAGAGCACAAAGGTCTTCCCATAATGTCGACACATTTTCATGATCATGGCATCTTTAATTTTTAATTGTGTTTCTATTGAACTTTGAAATCATGTAAAATTTTTATATTGAATTATAATTGTTCATTGAGGGGCCTTCATTGATTTTATACTTTCATTGTATTATTAATTTACAAACAGTTATTTACGCTTCCGCATACGTAAAGTCGCATAGTGTTTGAATTACGTATTGGAAATTTATTTCATTAACGAACTATTGAAGTACCTTAAGATATTGGTTTTATTTATTGCAAATGTTATTATGTTGTATCGTATTAAATGCATTGTGTTAATGTAGTGCTCCACCATCATTTCGCGACTCCACCGTAGGCAGGGGTTGGGCGTCACACTAATGGATTTTTCCATAACCCTAGAATTTCATCAATTGTGATTTTGGTGTTCTTGAGTTGAATAAATGCTATATAAATGATCCTTGGATGTTAGGGAAAGCTTTTGGGTTGATCCTAGACTATTTCAAAAGCCTTAATATTAGTAGTTGATTATTTCCCTTAATAGAGTCTGTAATGTGTTAGTATGGTGTTCTATTTCTTATGGTATGGTTGAGTAGGCTAAGAATAAGTAGAAACCCACATAGAGAGGAATTCTAACTTGTGGATCGACGGAAGTGAGGTTTGTATTTCCTTTTTTAGCCCTATACATTGTTTGTTATTATTTAGTGGTTGTATTTCATTAATTAGATTAAAGCTATGATGTTTGATACGTAATAAATTTTAACATGAATATATGATGCTTTGATATACCTATAAGTGGTTTTTTGACCCTTACATGTTGCTTGGTCATGATTATGGTGATAAATTATATGAAAATGACATATGAATTATTTAAATGTAATTTTATGTAAATGGTATAATTGTGATTTCATAAGTGGCACGAGTGTTGTAATTATAATGGTGTAATAATTCATGCCTAAAAGAAATGAAGTGAAAGAAAATGGTGAAAAGTTATTGGTGTGGCCCTTGGTCCTTCTAAATTTGAAAAAGAAGTTATTGTGACATTTGGTCATGCTAAATTTCAAGAAACATGTATCTAATCTCATATTAATATATATGTAAGATAAATGGTGAAAACTTTTAAATGATTGAAAGAATGAAAATGAAAAGTAATTATAAGCCAACGAGTAATAAAAGTCATTCTCACCTAACAATAGTGGTAGGAGTAAAGGCATACCTTAGGGAAAAACTCTAGAAGTATATTTTGCCACACAAAAGTGTGTTGCATGACAACAACCAAGTCATCAAATGATATCTAGGGTGATGGTCCTTAAATGGAGACGACGGTCTCAAAATATAAAAGTTTGGCCCTATGGTCTAAAAGAAAGTATATTATCCAAAAGGTGATGTTCGACCCATAAATGGGTATAACCAGACCAAGGATTTTGATCTTTTGATCTAAATGGAGATTTGGATTAAAAAAAAAAAAAAGAGTCTCGTTTCTACCTTATATGATAGAAGATTGGGCTACAAATGTAAGTGAAATCTAAAAGTTGACTAAAGATAACTAAACGATGTTCATTATATTGATATATGATTGAATGTGGTTTAATCAAACTAAACTTAGTGAACATTAATGATATTGAGTAAATTTAGTTTTAAATGAGAAACTAGAAAAGAATCGATTAATGATGCCTTAAATGTTTTACCTTTGAATCTTGTAGTTTAATGTTACAAAAGTTTGATTGTGTGTGATATGTGTTATTTGGATGTGCTTTAGCAACCAACTCCTACTTTGACCCTTATTGTCATGTGAACTTGTAGTGTCCTTAATGTTGTTGTTTTAATTTTCAGTTTTCAAATTGTATTCACAACCTTTGGACTAACAACATTGAAAATGAATTGAGAAACATTTTGATGTACTAAAGTTTCTTATGAAATATTTATATTTTGGAATAAAAAGAATCATGATATAAAGGTGTTTTAATGCTTTGATTCTTGGGTGTCCATAGGTGCTTATATGTATAATAGGTCTATAAATTGTTTTGGGAATGTTTTATAAAATCAAAGAAAGATTTTTTTTTGTAAAGTTTGAATAAACAATGATCTTTTAACCTTAAAAACACTAGGCGCCCTAGTCTTGCACCTTGGTAAGTTATAGGAAATAAATCAGGACTCAGAAAGTGGTACCGTGGCTATTTTGGCGCACTAGGCGCCTTGGTTTGCGCCCTGGTCAGGCTAACCAGGACGCTCAAATTTGAACAGGAAACTTTTTGGCCCCCGTTCTCCCTCGTCCGGAATCTGATTGGGGTTACCATTTGTGGTTACAAATTTATCTTTGAGTCTTTTTTTCAACAACATCTTTAGATTTTAAAAATAAGATCGTTTGTAAGCTGCGATTTTGGAAATCATCCATATCTACAAAAAGAGCTTTGTTTAAAATGGAATTTTCTTTCCAAATGATTTAATCACGCTTTTATTTTACTTTCATTCGACCATAAATGAATAAGTAAAGGTATTTAATTGATATGGTAGCCTCTTGTAAGGCTCAAATGAATAGGAAATGACTTGTGAACATTATTTGTGATGTAAGTGACCTCTATAAGACCATGCTAAGTGTATAAATGACATGATATTGAATTGTTTTTGGTCGTATGACTTGTTAATGATTAGTCTTGATATTTTTCCTTGATTTCTATCTTGTTGTGACTAAATGTACATATATGAATGAACAAGTGAACCATAGTTGATGAATGAACGTTACTTACATTGCTAGTAACTTCCTAAAGGCTTAAAATGATTATATATGGCATGAAAGATTATTGCAATGAAAGGTAAATGATGTGGTAGATAAGTGTGTTGATTTTTCTTGAAGTAATTAATTGCATATCATGTTTTATTTGAGATGTGATTATGTTATTACCTTATAATGGCCTAAATGAAAAGGATATAAATAAAGACTGATACAGGAAAAAGAAAAAAATGTGATATGATAAATATTCATGCTATCTGGTGATAAAATGATTTAGTGAAATGTATGACAATTGTTAGATAGAGTCTTAAATGACTCTTAGAAATTGCACATTTGTTTAGTTCATGAATGATGATAAAGACGCATGGTGTATGTGGTCATAGGAGCACGAGATTACTAACTAGGCATCTATATATTGCACCTATGATATACGTGAATTATCATGTTACATGGAATGATATTAAGTGCTAAGTTGATAACCATATGTGATTATAATCTATGTTTGGCATGATATGTTTGATAAAAGTTGTGTGTTTGACTTCTTTGAAATAAGATGAGCTTAGAGATGCTCACAAAAGAAATATCATGACGTGTGTGTGCATTGCATACTAATAAAGATAGACATATTTGTGTATGAGTGTTTGTGACATGGGAAGCGAACTAGGAATTATTGCCTTATACTTCTTCGTTATTGTTTTTATTTTTTCTCTATTTTTGAATGAAAATTTTGTACAGGTTTGATCGAGTAAGGAAAAAGAAGATGATAATTCATGATGTATCCCTCATAATTTTTATGACACCTCATGTGTTTTATTTGAATTTTAATTGTGTATAATCATTGATCATACCTTGTTATTTGATAGTAAATGGGCTTTCCTAAACAATTTGTTATTGATAAATGAATCATGAGTGATTTTAGCTCAAAAATCTTATTTAACTAAGTGAATTATTTAAAGTCTTCTGCTATTTTATTTCTATTAAATGAGATTTGAATATGTGTTTACGTAGCTATCAAACCTGATAGACTAGCCTTTGAAAATTAACATTTCAAAATAAGTAAATATAATAGGTTTTACAAAGTAAATGTATATGATAATGTGGTGATAGACATTCGCACCTCGGGTCCTTCAGAGGTGGAAGTCCGACGCTACATAACCACCTGTCATATATGCATGGTTCAAAATACAATAAAAGGATATGCTACCCATTATTATTTAAGAATGAAAATAGAAAAAAAATAATATCATTATATAATTTATATAATTTTTTTATATGTAATTATAAAACGATTGTGTTTATGAATATTGTAAGTTCAAATTATAATTATATTATTATTATTATATATTTGTGAAAGATACTAATCTCTTATGGTGTATTGTAGGTAGCGTTGGATTTAATATTAGGGATGGACTACACTAATGGCCGAGTCCAAATTGTTAAATATCTTCATAAAGGAGATATTGTAATTCAACCAGAGAAGTTAAGATCAGATTCTAACTTCCTCGCAAAATCAGATACATCTGATTTGAAGGAACATGTTGTTCCTCCTGTTTCAGAGACTTTGATTTGAAATCAAAAGACAATTTTACTTTATGAAAAATACTTTGAAAACAGAAAAACCAAAACGACGAAGAAGCGATTTTGATATTATTCTCTCTGGTTGGACATTTTTACTCTGAATTCATTACTAGATCCGGCGTCGTGACTTGTTACAGATGAAGTGAACTACAAGATCAATCATCCACTTATAGCAAAAAGATCCTAACTCTTATATATCTATACATATTTATATATAAGAAAAAAATAATAAAGAAAGTTTATTAAGTATAGTATATATTCGGAGAATGGATCAGGTGTAAATAAACTATCCATTTAGGATCAGATTTTAGATTAGAAACTAGAGCATGTTCAAGTCTTGGGTCGGAGTCGAATAAACCTAATCTTCACTCATTAACACATTACTCTCAAGTTTTTTTTTTTTTTTCCAATTATAACGATAATCTTTATTTAAGATTACGTCTCTAATCACGATTCACATATGCATTTAAGTATTCAATCAAACCTAAAAATTATTATTATTATTATTTTATTACAAATAGATCAACAAAAATTTCAATTTTTTCTTCGATTATTTTTTTTTCATTTAAATTAACTTACGTATCAAAATACACCATACTTTCAGATTTTCTATAAATACTATTTCTTTTATCTTTGGAGGTCTCCGTTCAAACAAATTCTATATTTCAATTCGGTTTGGATCTCGACTCGGATCAAGGCGGTTGTTACGAACGACTACCGTATTTATCATCCATATATCATGTACACATTATCGTATTTAATAAATAGTTTAGTTAATGTAGTTATCAATCATATAATATGGACACAAGTTTCAATGGTGGAGAGGGTGAGGGAGAGGGAGGGTCATGAAATCAATCCTTTGTCTCATCTTATAATTCGTTGATAATTAAACCCCCTATATGACCCGATACTTAACTTTCAAAGTGGCAAAATCAGGACTTTAATATTGGATATGATATGAACACACAAAATAAAGAGAAGAAAGCGACCACTTTGTAAATGCAACATCTGAAAAGATGCCCTTATGTTATGTGGTCCATTTTACTCTTCACTTCCAGTCAGTCCACCAGACAACAATCATCATTTCATACCCAACACAACACCACTTCTAATTAATTCAAACAAACAACTATTCATAACATACACTTCAATCAAGTTAATATTACCCAAATGAACCCAGAAAGGAGACTTCCGCATAATATATTTACCTTTTCTCAAACATGCTAAACAGTTGTCTTTTATCAATTTAAATGATTGAATTAGAAAAATTCTATTTCATTACTAAATTTTGATAATATTTTTTAATTATTTAAAATAGTTTTATTCTTAATTTTTTTATAAAATTATTTAAATTTACAGATAATGTTTTAAAAATATATATAAAAGTAGATTCAATTTTCAAATATTTTTTTAAATAAATTTTTATTTTAAAAAATAATTTTAGAATTATACATTTATGATCTGCCATGGCAATATAATCATATAAATATTAAAATTTATTTTTTAAAATAAAATTATAAATATTATATTATTATACTTTAAACTGATCTATAAGTTAAAATTAAATTTATTAAAATTTATTTTAACGTATTTTTTTTCCAAAAAATATTATTAATGATTTTCCAGCTATAATTTTAATTAATTTATTTTTTATTTTAAATAATAATTTTGATTTGTAGTTATTTATAATAGTTTATAAAATGGTGAAATTTCAAAAATATCTGAAGCTCTTTCTAAATTTATATTAATATATTATTTTTAAATAGATCTATGCTTGAAATTTCATTTCACCTATTTATTTCACTATTAGAAATTGGTACATTAAAAAATAAAAAGACTTTTCATTGGATATTGATCTTGATAGTGTAAAATATCATCACAAGTCATTCTTCTTTTTTTTAATAAAAAAAATGTGAGTTTCTTTGTGTGTAGATTAGAATAGTATTTAATATATTAGTTAAAGTTGGATTATATACTTTCTTGAAATAAATAAGTATAAAAATTCCTCTTTAAAAAATATCTAATTAATTTTTAAAAATATTATTTAAAATAAAATATTCCACCATTAGAATGATTTTTTTAATATAGTTTTCAAAACGTTTAAAAGAACAAAATACTACTTAATTATATATTAATGTCACTATAATTTTTTTAGAAAATTTATCTTCCTACTACTTTTTAAATATAAATTAGAGATTTATAAAATTACATGTACAAAATCAAAATCCATAAGTGACTTAAGGATATTATCCATTTTATTGAATAAATGAAATAGCTTCCTATCCCTTAAATAAAAATTTAAAAATAATTGTCACAGGTAGATTTTTGGTTTAGTTAATTTAAGGGTTAAATGATAAAATAAAATAAAAATTAATCGTGTCAGTTATTATAATTTCTTAATACTATAGAGGGTGTTGGGAATTGTTCACGAGTATATAAATTCAGTTGTAACCCTAGACAATCAGATTTGTGTTTTTGTCGTTATTAGAGAGGATTTATGTGAGAGATGCTTTTAAGAGCGAGAGTCTTTGCGGTGGGTGATCTGGAATCGTGTGGTCGTCATAAAAGTGTCTTAACCGGTCATGTCTACGTGTCTATCGTGGTAAATCGATATGATTATAAGATTCGGGGGTTTTGGGGTTTTACCGAAATTGTCTTTGATCGTCACTGTTTTGTTAGGGTTTCAGAATATGCACTAATTTGCAATTTGGTCTCTTTGGTTTTAGTGGAAGGCGCAGCAGAAATCGTGAACCAGGGCACATAGTGATAGTACTGTCGATTGCTTGTTCGTCGGAGGATAGGTTAGTACCTCATTTTGTATCCTATAGATTGTGTGTTGTTTGTTTATTGTTTTTCCTACATGTGTTATGTTTTGGTGATGATATACCGTGATTGATCGGAACCCTAGATTGCTATTTAGAACGAACCTTATATTGATTGACTTGAGATTTGCGAAATATTGTAATTGATATTTAAATTGAAAAATCTGGATATAATAATTAGACAGACTGTTAAAAAATGATAAGCTGAGCAAAATTCTGTGATATGTTTAATAAAAAGACTGATCAGCAGATAAATGCCCTTAGGACAACCTATAGTATAATCCATGGTATGCCTAAGGATAGAGGTACCTCGTAATAACAGACTTAACCAGCTTGAAGTGCCAATATATATGTGATCGGCTTCGGCCATATAGGGGCTTCGGCCATATATGTGTTTCAGAACTGTTTCCCATTTCTCTATATAGCTACTTTGAGCCTTATCCGAAAATTGAAATAAACTGGATTAAGAGTGCTGTTTGATCATTTTGTGATAGTTGTGTGCTAAATCTGACACTTGCAAAGGCTGGTTAAATAATTGGTTGCTGGTTGGATTGGTAATCACGAAGTGGACATGTAAATTGTATGTAATCTACCGCTATTTGTGCTTATAAATTGAAAATGTAGGAATCAAATAGGATCATAATCTGGAAATTCTAGAAATTTCGAACTAAAATTGATACAGAAACCTTAATGCAATTTTTTCTTCCTAGTGGCCTTAAGTTAACTAGGTGTCAAACCGCCAATATTTGGGACCTCTATTAGTATAGCCTAAATGGTTTAATATAGTAAATGAATCATATTTATTTGTTGGCTAAATGAGATTAATTCATAATCTGCTGATTGTAGTTTGTTTGGTGTGATCTTTGCTATAGGAAGTTCTAGGGAACTATATGAGTCTTGCATTAGAACAGAGTCTAGAGGTATTGTGTGTGATTGTTTGGAACTTGAGTTGCTAACTAGACTATTTAGTCTAACATTGTACGTTAACCCTTTTTTTTATTTCTTCTGTTATGTGGAAATCCCCGAACGGGTACATGTATATCGATCGATTAGGAGATGACTATCGCATCTGGAGCACGAGCATGCATATATCATTCGCATATTTTACATTACTTAGACATTTTATCTTTTTGAACTGTGTTGGATTTGGAATTATAAATTGTTATTTGGTTATAATAGACGGTTTCGAAATATTTTGTTTTAGGATATTTTGTTAGTTGTTGGAATTTGGAGCCGTAAACGTTGTATTTGACTTTTAGATATTTTTTCTGTTTAATGGAATTATTGTTGTTGTTGGTATTTTGAAACTTTGAGGATTTTTAGGTTTTTAAATAACATTAGAAATCACATACATTTTTATTACAGGATTACATCTGCATTGTGGCGTCAGGTCTTCTATCCTGTTTTGCACAATGGTTAAGTTGTCGTTAGAGTAATTGTATTACAATTAAAAATGACTTATTGTTTAATTAGATCAAATTGTTAGTAGAGGACATTAACTTATAAGTTTCTAATTAATCTGTATTTCAACCAGCATTATAACTCTCTTTAATTCAAAAATTAGTTTACGGAGAAAAATGATATAGAATACATATCTTAAAAGACGTATCAGTAAAAACTTCTTGTAGTATTCATATTTTTCTTAATTTAAAAATAATTAAATGAATCAAAATTTTATTAGAAAGTAAAATATTTTACGATCGTATAAGAAATTATTTATCATTCATAATAACTATATTCAAATATAACTTCAAAATTTTATCAATAATAATTTTAATAAAAAAAATTTTAAAAAATATTTTTATATTCCATTTGACATTTGAAGTTGAATAAATATCATAAATTTTTATATATTTTAAATTTAAAATAATATTTTGAATATTAAAAATATTAATAATTACACAGTTTGGTTACAAATAATTTATAAAAAGTTATTTAACATTTTAAAACGCTTATTTAATATAGTAGATTAAGTTTAGGTTAAGTTAAAGTTTATCTTGTTGAATAAATCAATCCAATTTATTATATTAATATTATTAAAAAAGCACATATATATAATCTATTTATTTAAATAAAATGAAGAAACAAATTATTTAAAAAAGCATATATTAATAAAAAGAAATTATAGATATATTTACATGTTTGAATTTGATTGTTGAATAGGTTAGACAGATAAAAAAAATGTCAAATAAAAATTAATTTTTTTTTATAATTTAACGGAACTTTTTTTTTTAAATGTATGTATATTTATTTATTTAAATGGATATAATTTAATTTTAGGTGGAATATTCTTTATAATAAATAAATAGGATCCAATTAGATACTGTCAATTACGTTTAAGTGTGATGACTTCGTGTTTGCGTTTATATTATTCACATGATATATAGAGATTTTGATACAATTCAGGGGCAATATTAGGTGGAAGAGTCTATGCCATAAAAATACATATAAACTTAATTTTCTAAGTATATATTTATATGGATCGGTGGAGTGGTAGATGTGCCCCTACTGTACATTGAATTAAAACAAAGGAAATCTATGGTGGGTCTAATTGTGAAGATCGTTGCCACATGGTGTAGTGATTTCCACAAAATACATTCTTCTATGATGTTCTCATCTAGAAAAATATCAGGCCTTTTAAGTCACATGTGATCAAAACAGAATGTCTCATTCCACTAACCTTTTCTTCTCCACGTGTGTACATAGTCTACCTTCAACTGCCTACACCACGCAGATAAGCTATTTGCACTCTGCGCCCAATAAAATTCAATTATAATTCTCTTTTGTATAAATTAAAAATAACACTAAATATATATTAATGCTCTAAAAGGGAAGAAGAATATGAAATAAATAGAAAATATAAGATTGAAATATTAGAATACCTGATATTTGAATCTTGAAACTTCATCATGTGAACATTCTTCTTCAGATAAATGACAATGTAATGTAGAAAAGAATAAAATATTAACAAATGAAACTAGTTGGAAATAATCTGTTTCTTTCTTATTAAAGCATATTTGTTCAAATTACTTAATAGGATGCATTTATATATAGGTGAAGAAACATGAGTGATCATTCTTAATTGATATAAGAATGACACTTTATTATTGCTAATGGTGGAATCCACCACCGTTAATAACATTTCCATTTGAATTTAACTAATTTAAAAAATTTGATTCTCTCATTAAAACAAATTTTTTTAGAAAAACCCAGTAGAATAAAGGTGAAAAAAAAAAGTGACATAGATGAATACAAAATTACAAAAATTCTCCCATGTTGATAATAATTATTTAATTTGGAAAGTTTATGCATTCCAATTTCATAAATCAACTTCTCGAACATTGACGTCAGTAAATATTTTGTTAACAGATCGGCTAGATTAGTGGAAGTTTGGATTTAATTCATGTCGATTTGACTAGTATTCTGAAGCTTGTGGCTGTCGAAGAATTTGGAGAAAATATGTTTGGTACAATTTGCTTTGCTAAAACCTCCAAGAACTTGGGCGATACAAACCGCATTGTCTTCAAATATAATTATTGGCCAATTCATAGTTTGGGAGATACCACATGAATTCTAAATATGTTGGATTATTGATCTCTACGAAGTACACTCTCGACTAGTTTTATGTAATGCTAGGATTTCAACATTATTTGAGGACCTGACTACCAAAGTTTGTTTCATAGATCTCTAGGAGATTGCGGTACCAGTAAAAGTGAAAATATAGTCAGTTTGAGAACGCCCTTTATGTAGATCCAAAAGGTATCAAACATCAGCCTAACCAGTCAACCAAAAAAATTATTAGAATTCGTATAGAATAATCACAATTCTTTTGTCCCATTTAGGTAACATAAAATATGTTTGATTCAATTCTAGTGTCGACGAGCTAGTGTAGAACTATATCTAGCTAGCAAATTTATAGAAAATGAGATATCTGGTCTCGTACATTGAGCCAAATATAATAGTGCATCTATTGCATCAGATATGGTACTTCAGGACTAAGTATCTATTTTTTATCATCTTTTGGTCGGAATGGATCCTTTTAGGGATCAAGTGTTCTTACAACCATAGGTGTACTTAATGGATGGGCATTATCCATATTGAATCTTTTCAAAAGATTTTTTTAATGTATACTGATTGATAAACAAATATGCCCTTTGACTTATGTTAAATTTTCAGACCAAGACAATATTTGATTTTTCCCAAATCTTTCATCCTAAACTCTTCTTTAAAATTCTCAGCAGTTTGTTTGATCTCTTCAAGAGTTCCAATGATATTCAGATCATCCACATGAACTGCTTTAATAGCAAAATCAGACCCTGATTTCTTAACGAAAATACATTGATATATAGTATTATTCTAGTAATCTTCTTTTAACAAGTATTCACTAAGGCCTCGTTTATTTTTTTCACTTTAAACTTAATAGTACTTAAATTAACTGCTAACAACAAAAAGTCTTAATTGAATTAAGATGTATATTTATTTGTTTTTCTATACTTGATGTAACTTAAAATAAGTTATTTCCTTGTACTTTGACCACTTTACCCTAAAACACCTTCTATTATATTTATAAAAGTTTTACCCTTAAAACACCTTCTAGTATATTTATAAAAATTTTATATACTATTTTTAGTAATGATTTTATTTTTAAAAATAAATATTTTTTAAATGTAAAAAGTCTTAATTCAATTAAGATATCTATCTACTTGTTATTAATATTTTACTTAACTTAAAATAAGTCATTTTTTTAATTGGACTATTTTATCCTTATAATATCTCCTTTTTTTTTTTGATATATTTTTTTTATAATTTATTAAGATGGTTTGAGTGATTTGTTTTTTTATTTAAAAATCAACTTAAAATAAGTACTTATGTTGTTAATTTATAATTTTATCCTTTTATCATTTTTTTAAAAGAAAAATGTACCATAGATTAATAAATTTATTTCTTATTTTTCATACATAAATAGATTTTATTATAATCCATATAATTTTTTATTTTTGTTATTATTTTTTATCATTGTGAACTTAAATAAAATAAATATAAATAAAAAAATAATTATCAAATATAATTTGTTATTTTATTAATCAAAATAAATTATTTATGATATTCTAATTAATATATATATAAGATAAAAATATGTTAAAAAAAATCACAATCATATATTTATTATTTGCATTAAATTTATAGTCACATACATATAGAATTTGTAATAATGGAGGAACATTTAATTATAATCAAAATTATTATTTTTATTAAAATTCAAAATATTTATTACACAATTATATATACATACATAAAAATTATCACAATATAATAGCATTTAATTATAGATTTTCTTATCGAAAACCACAATCGTATAAGTTCACATGTTCACATTTAAACAAAGACACGGTTATCAAGGACAAACATGTAAAAAGATGTCATTCGCATTTTGTATTCAGATTTAAGTTAAAAAAATTTGTCTTAATCATTCAGATAGAAGGCATTGAATTTAAGATATTTTTTGCAAAAAACAAATAGCTTAAATCACTTAATTTCAGACTTCAAACACATTCAGTCTTAAGTCGACAAAAACAAACGATCCCTAAGACTATTATACCATATTCTTCAATATAAGTTTTGAGATTTTGATTGATGTGATTTAGGTAATTTCAAACTTTCTTTGAGTTTCATGTAAATATCATAAACAATTAATCCATACAAACATTTCTAGTTTATTAGAAATTGTAAGACTGATCAGAAATCGGAACGTGATAGTATCCATTATTAGTGAATAAGTTTCATCATAATCAATTCCAGGTCTTTGTGAGGAATCTTGAGCAACCAAATGTGATTTGCATCTCACAATTTTATTTTTTTCATTTCATTTTTGAATGAAAACCCATTTGTAACAAATTGATTGGACATGTTCTTGTGTTTTCATTATGAGTCGAAAAACTTTTTGTTTATTCAGAGAGTTCAACTCTGTCTAGATTGCTTCTTTCCATTTTTTCCAATCATGTCTATTTCTGCATTCTTCCATACAATATGACTCATGATCATCATATAAAATATCTACCGCCATTGTGTAGGAAAATATATCATCAATTTTCATTTCATTTCTATTCCATAATTCCTTATTGAAATGTACGAAAATTTCTTAGTTTTTTATTATGATATTTGTTTATCATTTTCTCCTTTAGAGAGATATTTTCAGAGATCTCAATAACTTTTGAGATTTTATTGGATATGGTTTTAGGATCTAAATTATTTTTCTTTCTTTTTCTTGGAATTATATCTTTTAAACTAGGTGGTCTTCCATGCTTCTGACGTGGGATAGGAGTTTCATTTGTTATTTTCTTTTGAGATAGTCCTTCTGGAACATTTACCTTAGCTAGTACATTAGCAGCTTCTATATAAGACTTGGTTATTTTTTAAGTATCATTAAATGCATCTGGCATTCGATTAGCTATCATTTGTAAATGCAGAATCCTTTGAACCTCTAGTTCACATTGTAGAGTGCATAGATTCATAAGCACTAAAGTGGGAACTTTCCATGCTAATTCAAATTTCTTTTCTAGAGAAATCTGTTCTTTTCCAAGTGATGGAATATTACTTTCATTACATTAATAGTTAGCGAATCTAACTGTAAATAAATCTCCTATTAACGGTTCCAAGATTTAACAATTGATGGAGAATCAAAACCCACACATATTCATAAACATATATGAGATCCCATTTTTTTCTCTAACTTTGAGTAATGAGTATATATACAGCACACCCAAATGTTCGCAAATGTGAGACATTAGGTGGATGCCTAAATATTGATTTTAATGGAGAGTGTTGGTTATAAGAAGTTGGCTGAAGACGAATAAGTGTAGCAGCATGCAATATATCATGTCCCTAAATAGTTACGACAGTTCGAGCATATTAATATAGTTTGCGCAATTATCCGAATGCGCTTAATCAATGATTCAGTTAATTCGACACCGGTTGTTCAATATGCATTCAAGATATATGACAGTATTCATCAAATATTTCCGATGTAGATTCAGTAGCATTATCAAGTCTTAAACTCTTATGGGGTAATCTGGAAAATGAGTTCGTAATCGAGTAATCAGTGCTAATAATTTAGCGAAAGCAACATTTTTAGTTGATAACAAGCATATATGGACCATCTTTCAAATGCATCTATCAAAACCATAAAATAACAAAATGGTCCACTAGGTGGATGAATAAGTCCACGTATGCCTCCTTGAATTCTCTATAAAAATGATGGAGATTCAAATTCTATTTTCGTAAATGAAGGTTTTGTTATTAATTTTCCTTGGAAACATTGAACACATAAGCCCCTATCATTTAGTATAATTTTGTAATTTCTCAATAGATGCCTTTTTGAATTTACAATTATTTTACGCATCATTGTGGATCTCGAATGTCTAAACCGATCATGCCAAAGTTGGAATATTTTGTGATCTGAGAACTTCTATTTTCAATATGCTTGATGGTTGTACAATGTAATCTAGATATAAAATAGGTAGTTTTTCAATCACAAGCTTCAAGTCTAATTTGTTCAAAATAATACACAAATATTCAACACCCTTTTCAACAACTGTTTCAATATGATATCCATTCATTCTTATATCTATGAAATAGAGCAAATTTCTTCTAAATTTGTTAGAAAATGTATTTTATGTATTTAATTTAGTGTTATTTGGAAACAAGATCGAGGCTTTTATCAGATCTATTAGACTTGATATGGTATTCACCTTAACTTGAATTTGTATTAGTTGCAGAAAATATTTTGGTTCTCTCTGAATTGTATGAGTTGTAAAATTATCGGCTAATTATATATCTCTAGATATAACTAATTACTGATTCAAGCCCACAACCTTTAATAAAATGAAAACATAACATTAATTGAGTGAAAATGTAATACATATTCATAACGTTTACCATGTTTACAATCAAAAACCAAAATTACATTCCATTCTATTTACATTTTAAAATAGGAAATACATTCACTTGAAGTTAACGGTTAAAGATTTTCAAAGAAATCAGTAGTTTCTAGATTTGATATGTCGACTGTACCAGTATCATCATCGCCAAAAACATCAGTCATATTTGCTTCATTATTTTTTCCTTTTCTTGTTCACGTCTCAGCTTCTTATAAGCTTCAACTATATGTTTGGGGACACGACAAGTCCTTGAATAAGAAGTGGGGGAACCACATCTATAATAGGGATCATGGTTAAACTTTAGCCGTTCCTAAACTTGTTTCCCTTTTTTGGATTTGGCATTGTAAACATTCCACTTCTGGGGAGCGTTTGGATTATTATATGGATGTCCATAATTTCTATTGGAATTACGACCTCGTCCTTAACTAGTTTAAGATCCTTGACCACTTCCTGATCCTTGGTCATTTCCACAACCATTGCCATGTCCATTTTCATAATTATTTCTATGTCCAGAACCACGACCAAGGTAACCACGACCACGTCCATATGACTAGGATTTTCATTATAATGTGCATTAACTTCAAGGAATGCTTTGGTACAAACAAGATTTCTTTCACTATTTTTTAACAACGACTGGTTGTGTTTCTCAGTAATATCCAAAATGGTATTGAAAACATCATATTTTTGGAATTTTCTTTCCCAATACTGCTTTTGTAAAACCGTCTGGGAAGAATGGAACGTGGTAAATATTTTCTCTAATATTTCAGTATCATTTTTTAATTCCCCACACATTTTCAGCTTGTTCACAATCATATACATCGTAGAGTTATACTCACTCACACTTTCAAAATTTTGAAATCTCAAATTGGTCCATTCATCTCGTGCTTCACACAGGTTGATTTTAGTTTGACGATTATATCTAGAATTTAGTGCTTGCCATAGATCTACCGGATCCGTAATGGTTATATACTGATTTTTCAACTCATCGCTCACATGAGTTTATATTATAATCAAAGCTTGACTTTTCTGTCCCTTGATTGTTTCATTTTCTTTATCCAGAGTTTCACGTAGATTATTGGATTTCAATATTTTTCCGCTATCATTCAATCTTCTCATATAGTTTACTCTAGAAATCAACAATGGCGCAAATTTGATGCAATTCATTTTCTATAAGATAAGAACACTTTCTTTAAATGGATCCGTTTAATCTGGTCTGGTTACCTTGCATATTTAGATAGGTTGGGCCGGATTAACCACGGGCTAACCCATAGGTGAGTCTTTTCAACATTAATTCTATTTCTAAATTCTTCTAACCCCAATTTTGTGCAATCCATTCAATTTTCAATAGTTTTTACATTCAACGACTACTTGGCATTCTATGTTAGTTTTCTATTTAATTGATTATATGAGGGTTTTTTAATTTTCTATTGAATTGATTATAAGAGTTTTTTTTTTTAATTGTTTTGTGTGAAATCCTAGTTAACTTATAAATATTCTAATTTTAATTTTATAATCTTTTACTTTAGGATTTCAATTTTAATTTGGGTACTCCAACAAGTGCATTAGATAGATCAAATATAATATTTGATAATGTAGGATTTAAAATTATAAATTTTATTGATAAATTAGCATTCAAATAGTATGCTGCAGCTTGCAAGGGACGATGTAACTGAAGCTCCCATCTTGTATCAATGATTTCCCAAATAGGCTCATAGCTACAAAAAATAGTTATCATTTATTAAAATAAAAGATAATTAATGAAAAGAACAATATTGAGGAAAAAAAATTAAATTTACCTCTTTGACATTTCCAAAATTAATTTGAATTTTTTCTTTAGCTCGATCCATCTCATCATATATAAATCCCATGACTAGTTTTTCATCCGAGTCCACCATTTGAAGCACTTTGATTAATGGATATGCAGCTTTGAGACATGTCACAATATTTTTCCAAAATCTGCTATCCAACACCATCTATTGAATTTGCTTCCCTTCTTGACTACTTACAAATTTACTACTCTTTCATGTTTTTGAAGTAAACATGGTCATCAAAACACCCTTCATATCATTAAGGCACCCTAAAGTCAAATATGCTGTGGCAAACCGAGTTAAGGCCGGTCTTACCAAATCTCTCCCTTTACTATAATGCCTTAGCATCGCAATAAGCAAAGGCCTCTGATATATGTAGCTTGTAATACTCCTTGCTTTTGCTATTGTCACTTCATGAATCTTTATTTTCTTCTCAAAATCCTTCAAAATCAAATCAATATAATGTGCTGCACAAGGAGTGCAATACAACCTCTTTCTTTTATTCATCAACATCTCTCCGGTTGCTTTGTAGTTTGATGCATTATCTGTAATGACTTGCACCACATTTTCCTCTCCAATCTTCTCAACAATGTCATCTAACATTTCAAATACTTTTTCAGCAGTTTTTGAAATGTCGGATGCACAACTGAAGATAAAAAAATTGTACCTTTTGGGCTATTCACCAAGAAGTTACAAATTGTTCGCCTTTTCTTATCTGTCCACCCATCAGACATAATTGAACAACCCGTTTTCACCCATTCTGCTTTATACTCTTCAAGCATATCCATGTTGCTTTCAACTTCTTTCTTCAAATATTTTTCTCTAATTTCATGGTATGAAGGAGGCTTAAATCCAATACCATACCTTGCAACCAAATCAAAGATTTTTATAAATTCTGGATTTTTTACACAATGAAAAGGAATAGCACTAGTGTAAAAAAATCGAGCAATTTGTTGACAAGCTGCTTCTCTCAAATCTTTTTTCATCATTTGATTTATAGTAGATTGGGTGCTCCCTGTTCCACTACTTACACATTTTCCCTTAGTAGAATACCCTAATTCAATCACTTTTGATTGTCCTTCTACCTCATTCATATTAACATCATCCATAGGCCTAGTTTGTTTTGCAGGTTTGGACAAGGTTAGGATAATTTTTTAACCCAATCCCATGTTTGGTGCAAGTAGAGACAGGATAAAATTATCCGACTTAAAACTTTTATCCCACCACAATAGGATAAAATAAACCCCTCTATTTCATGGGTTTAAGTTAACCCATTGCTCTCTCAACATCAACTCATTACTCTCTCACATTTTTCTCAAATGCAAAATAATAAAATTATCCAAACATAAATTAATTTAAATGAAATTCCAAATAATTTAACAAAAAATACCCTAAAATAGGTTAGTATATTATTTTAATAAATAATATTTAGTCCTATCCTAGAAGTGTCCAAACATGAGTTAACTTAAAATTTTATCCAATCTCTACCTAATGTAATCCTATCCAATCCAATCCTTTAAAATTATCCAATCCAATCCGACCAAACAAACAAACTAGGCCTAAAAGTCTTTCTTTTCTTATGAGAAATTTCCATTATTTTTCCAACAATCTCCAACATCTCTTTTCTAACATCTTCAGGCACAGTCAAACATGCCTCTACATCTTTACGAGTACCGGCCAAATGATGCTTAAATCTATAAATTCCTCCCGTGAATATTTTATTACAATACTTGCACTTGACTTTCTTTGAATTATTTTCAACATCAATACTATGCTGCCAACCTAAATCAGTTCTACTTCCCGATGCATTTTTCCTTTTACCTCGAGTCACATAAACTTCAAATGTAGACATTACTTCAAAACACTGAAAAATAAATTATAAAAAAAATAAGATTACAAAATTTAAATTAAAAAAACTGGACAGTAGACAATTAAAACATGAAAAAAAAGCAGAATATTAATTCATATTAAAATAAAAACAGAGCATAAAGAAAAAAATTTAAAACAGGACAATTGAAAATTAATAGATAACAAGAAAAAGAAACACAAGTGTTGTGTAATGGATCACAAGCATCAAATCTGACTTGTGGTTCACATGTTATGTTAACCATTAATTTGTGTAATGGATCAAACATCAAAGGTTACTATTCTACTGCTAGACTTATATTATTGTTTATTTATACCTCCCATTTTAAAGAAAAATGATTTCAATAATCCAACAGAACAAATTGTGGTATATTCCAATTCATTTACGTGTGTGTGTTAAGTTAACCATGAAAAATAATTTCTTTACAATTTAACCCAGGTTTGGACTAAATTATATGGTTATATATTTTTCTCAGAAAAAAGAAATTTTTTTCTTAACATAACAGTTGTGTGTATATTAAAGGTTGACAGTGATCATAAAGCCAATTGAGAACAAACATAACAGCTGTGTTCAAGGATACCATATCTCACACCAAATCACATTTATACAACCAACAATAAATAGCTTTGGTGTTATAATAAGACTTACAAGATCTGTTGGAGGAATGAGTGGAAGATCAACTCTAGCAAGGGATGGTGGCAAAGTGGTGGCGAGCCGCGAGAGGAAACCGAGTTGGTGGAGTAGTGGTGGCAAGAGGAGATCGGGGGCGCGGTGGTGGCGAGAGGACGACGTGATGCCACCGAGTGGAGGAGGTCCGTGATGCAAGCGAGTGGAGGTGGTCGTTCGTGATGTAGTCGAGCTCGACACGTAGAGAAGTGGAGGTCGTCGAGACTCAGTCGAGAGAGAGAGAGATAGGTGGAATTGTGTTTTGGGGAAAAATAGAAGCTGCAATTGATTTTAGGTGAAATAACCCTAACTTTCCTTTTACCTGTTGACTCGCAAACAAAACATAGACACGTGAGAGTTTAACGAGCTTTATGATTTCAAAGCGATTTTGTACCGATTCCACTTATTTTCGATTTCACTCACGATTCAACACGTTTTGGTCAATAAAAAACGTAACCACGTACGATTTCACGATTCAAATCGCGATTTTAACAACCATGCCTTCAAATACAAGTGGCTATATCTACATGATACATCCAAAGGAAACATGTAGTTTGAAGTCATCTTTATTGTGACCATAACTTTTCGAGTTTTCTTTTTCAGTTATACAACACTTATTGTTGTCGAATACAACTAAATATCTAAAAGACATTAGTTGCCCTATACTAACAAGGTTAAAGTTGAGTGCTGGAACATACTAGACATTGTATAGAAATTTGAAGCAGCCAGGACTTAACTCAAACCTTATCGTGCATTTCCCTTCAACATAAAGAGTACTCCCATTACCAAGCTTAACTTGTTGTTTGTCCATCTCATCAAGGCTTGAAAATAATTCTTTGAATCCCATCATGTGATTGGAACACCCATTATCAACAAACCAGATGTGATTTTGCCTTTGTTATTCCTTTGTCTTATGAGCCATTAACAATTTTTCCTCTTTGCCATTCTCTTCAGCGTCTTCATCTTCTTTTACAAAATTGCATTGATCTTCCTTATGCCAACAATCTGCTCTGATATCACCATAATATCCACAATTGTAGCATTGGATATTACTTATATCTTGTCGCCCTCTACCACGTCACTTTGCTCTTTCTCTTCCAAATGATCTACCACGAGAATTGCCACGAAATCATCCTCTTCCTCGCCCACGTATATTCATATTGTTATCTTGAACTGAAAGACCTTCTCTTCTTCTTTTTCCTCAGTTCGATTAATTCGAACCTCGTGAGATTGCAATGAGCCTATTAGTTCATTAAATGAGAATACTGATAAATCTTTTGATTCCTCTATTTCTGTTATTGCATGATCAAATTTTGAAGTTAGGCTGTACCTTTTCGATGATAATTTGATCTTCAATCTTTACTCCATATGTCCTCATTTGATTCACCACAACAGTAGCCTTTGATAAGAAGTCTGACACAGATTCTCCCTTTTTCATTTGTAAAGTCTCAAACTCTCGACGCAATGACTATAATTTCACGACCATAACCTTAGAATCTCCTTAGTGCTCCTTCTACAGTATTGTCCGTGCCTATTTTGATGAAGTTGCTGATGCGATTCTAAGAAATACGCTGTCGTGGACACCTTCTTGAATTATGGCCAGAGGTCTTGCATCATTCTTCCTTTTTTCTTTGAGTTTACTTTCCTCATCATCCCTAAGAATAACATCTTAGCTGGCTCTGCATAACCTTTTTCTACATACTCCCAAAGATCTTGTGATCTGAGTAAGGTCTTTATTCTGATAGACCAAAACTCGTAATTTTCTCCTTTGAATATAGAAAGAACAGGTTGTGAATTCTATGAACTTCCAAGTGCACTGTTGTTGATGTTCATTGCTCTGTGTTTACTCACACCGAGTTCCACTCTGCTCACTCTATTTCACACTGCAGAACGTGTCTCTCTGCTCACTATTTCAATCAGGCTATGATAGCACAATGTTGGTAAACAGATATCAAACAATATATAACTACAAAAGACTGATATAATGTTATTGAAACAGAAAAGTCTTTAAATAGATGATTACAAAACAAATTGAAACACACACAAACTACTGACAACTTTACTACTCCTTTAACTATAGAAACTATTTATTTGACTAGGAAAATATAAAACAACCCTATAATAACATCCATCAAAACAAGACAACGTCAAATCCATTCAGATTTGTTTGCAATCACTATCAACAGAATCTAACTCTATCCCATAGGGGTGAGCGGGACTGGTTCTGGTACCGGTTCCTTGAAGGAGCTGGCACTGGAACCGAATTACCGGTTCCTTATTTTTAGGAACCGGTACCAGTACCGTTAGTACTTAGAACCAATACCGGTTCCAGTGCGGTTCCGGTTCGGTTCCGTTACCGGTTCCGGTTCCATTAGTACCGGTTATTCAGGTACAGTTCTGGTATCGATTCTGGAAAACTAATCAAATTTTTCACAATTAATCCAATTATTAAATTTTTTTTGGTGAAATCACCGTTGTCAAATTTATGTTTACAAAATAATCCTTCCAAAACCAATATAATAAAACAAACCTATACATATTAGAAAGTTATTAACGTTCTCAATTACCATTATCAATTTGTTAAATTGGTTCTCAAATTGCACACCAACAAACTCCAAAAGTTTTACTAATAAAATTAAATTTGATGTCTACCAGGACTTGAAGCTTTTCCCGACTCTACACTAATTGCGTTACAGGTTCCTCCGGCTCCTCCGAATAGCCCAAAAATGAGAAGCAGTAATAAAACTGGATTTGATTAGATAGTAAATAAAGAAGCAGGGAAAATTGATTGAGGTCCACAGTTGTTATAGAAAAGTAAAAGAATAAATAATAGGAAGAGGCAAAGTTGCTATCAAGCCACCTAATATCAAAGACAGATGAGGAACTACGAGATAGTGACTCTTCTCTCTTTTGTACAGACAAATTTATTAATGATCACGATTTAATAATCTAATCACCACCAAACATATATGCATCATACATTTGTGTTTTTGTGATGTGAGAATTAGGATTTCTTTCTTACTTAGATACATGATGTTGACTTCTCTCTCTCTCTAAGATTTTGGATTTATATGAAAAAACCAGGTTCACATGTCTTTCCACTTCCATAAAAATTAAACCCCATCTTTGTCACTACCTCACAACTATCCATCCATCCATTTAATGTCTTCTGTTTCTCTCAACTTTATTTTTGAATTTGCTTTCAATTATTTAAACTAGTTAAATGAAAACGTTATTAATTAGTGAAATAATGATGATGACTGATTCTGTCAAGTAATAATGAGAAAAATCTATCAAAGCAAGTTGGGATAGGTTAACATCATATAAATAATTATTGATTTCTGGCAAAATCAATGAAGAAGATATAAATCAAAAGTGGTGCAGTTGCATTGAAGTGTTGAATTGAAAGAGCATATATGGTCCCCCTTTGAAGCCACAATCAAAGTAAGAGTTTTTGCATGAAGCAACAACTCGCTAGGGCTAATATTTCAAGTTTAAGGGCGGTGAGATTGTGGGGCCCACTTTTAAACAATATATTTAAAATAAAATTAGAAAAGAAAGAGGGATAGCGACTTGTCGTGGTGTAGCAAAGAAGGGAAGAATTATGAACAAGTGAAGGAGATGGGGCCGAGAATAATTGCAAAACGAGTGAAGCATGCACGAATAAAGCAGTCTGGTTTTGCAGACACACCCCATTTATAAATATAATAACATCAATTTTAACTATTTTTATATGGAACTCTCTTTTTCTCTTTTCTTTATATGCTGTAATCTATAACAACAACATAACGATCGAACCTTTTTCTCTTTCTCTTTGAAGAGACATTTAACCTAACCAACGGTTAAAAAAAAAGTTTTATTCTCGGAAGAAGTGAAATGATAAAACTATCAAACAAAAGGCTTGACAGATATATTCCCTTCCCTTCTGTACATTTGACTATCAATTTTTTTTCTTTTCTTTTCTTTTCAAGGTACATTCGTCATTTTTCTCTGTTAATCTAAAGTTTTGTTTCTTTGCTCTTTTTAACACATAACTTCTGTCTCCTAAAATATATTTTGACTCTATCTAATTATGGTTTTAGTGATTTTCATGAATCTTTCATCCGGGTGGAAATCTATTTGTATATCATTATTATTTTAAAAAAAAATTATAACATTCAATTATTTTAAACTAATAAAAATTTATCAACTTAATTTACTATAAATTTTGAATAGTTTAGAAAGACTTTATTATAATAAATTAAAATTTTAATATCATTCATTAATTAACTTTTATTTTACTTTTTATTTTTGACTTTTGTAGAATACTTTAGAATATTTATAAATTTTTTTTTAATTTGTTATTCATTTCTATCAATTTTTTTTATTGGAAAACAAAATAAAAATGATTATATTTTTAATTATTTATTTGTGGAAATTTATCTATATGATTTTAATTTAATATATTAATCTTATATATTCTAACATCAGTTATTTTTTTATTAAAATAAAATTAATTATAAATAAAATATTATAATATTTGAAAATTTTTAAATTTAATACTTTTTATAAAACGTTATAATTGTTTATTCAATTATTTTTTATACATTTAAAATTTATAATTTAACGATAATAAAATCTTTACAATAAAAATATCATTAATTATTAAATTTTTATTTTTTTTAATTTACTCTCTTCAATTTAGAAATGAAATTGGGGTTGCAATTTTGATACAACACGATAAGTTAATATGATATAAATTCGTGTTTAAATTTATTTTTATTTTTTATAATATTATTTTTCTAATTAAATATATTTTAATATTAAATACATTCTAATTAAATCAAAATCTAATAGTATACTAAAATTATATAATATAAAATTTTATTATTTAAAATTTATATTTAATTTTTTAAAATAAATAGATTAACATCACACCCGTGTCAATAGTGAGTTTATTTAGATGGAATTCGAATGGTGTTGGTACAACGCGTCAATCCCAATTACAACCCATAAAATTAAATAAAATTAATTTACCATCCTAATTTCATTTTCTCTGCCATGATGAAATCTAGATGTCGAGGTGTCATAAAAGCTCACAACCTATAAAAGACCATGAGGACCCTAGTTTATTTTCTATACATATCACATAATTAATATATTTTTATAATGATTTTGATATGTAGTCTAATTTTTTTTAAAAATATATAATAAAAATAGTAAATATGACCATTATTAATGAAAGATAGCATCAACTTGTTTCATGGCTAAATGAGATACCCATTTGGATACATTGCATGAAAGACGTGACTCAGCTGGATACTTATATGTAAAATATTCACAAAAGGTAATATAAAAAAGATATCCAAAAGTTAAGAAGATAAACTAATGGGTAAAAGAGGAGAATGTAGTTAGAATTAAGTTAAGCATAGGGAAGATTGATGATTGGAAAATTGTTGGTGAAATGGTACGAAAATAATCTGGTTAACATAATTTGAGGACCACTAGTGGCTGCAGAATCACTGCAACAGATATAAAAACAACCAACAGCTATTAAGAGCCAATACCAACTAATAGTACCTGCCTGGTCCTGGTCCTGGAGAGAGAGAGAGTTACCAAAGCAGCCCCGTTTCTTTTTTACAAGTTACTGACGTGATTAGTGTTTGACTGATTGAGACAAGTACATGTCTAGCCACGTATAGTTCCTCAGAGGATGACTAGGATTTCTCAGTTTTCTTTTCTTTCCTTCAGTAGATTTTGGAATCTGTAACCAACCAATCTCTTCTACCATATTTTTCACTAGGATATTCAGTTCAATTTGACATATATGTATCTCTAATTAAACACTTTTACTTTTCTATGTACGTCTGCTGCTAATATATTTGGTATTTCATTTGGAGGGATGTTTAGGATATTTTGATAGCTAAAGATTCTATGTATATTATTTTAGACATGTGCCCCATTTTAATCCATTTTTGCACATATTTGTGAGTGACAATGGAACTCTAGAATGAAAGCCTTATTCTCTGAAAAATTCTTAATTTGGAGTTTTCATGTCATTTTTAATATCTTATTAGACAATTACTTTGTTGTTAACTTTGCTATTAATCTATTTTTTAAATTTCACTTTAAAATTTTCCAATTCAAAATGTTTAATATAATTTTTATTTTAGAACTGTTGGCTAATAGGTAAAAATTATTATACTGTGCTTTTAATTAATTATAACATTACATAGTTTATGTTTGATCACTGTTAACGTTATTATAACTTAGTATAAATATTTTTAGCTAATATTAAATCTTAATAATTAATAATATATAACTAAAAACTTATTTTATAAAAAATAAATTAAGTTTAACACTTTCATATTATTTATATTATGAATTTGTATATAATAATTTTTTGTAAAATAAATTCATGCCTAAAATTTATAAAATAAATTTTAAAAAATTATAAAAATAAATTATTATAAATTTTACTTTAAAAACAAGTCAATTTATTTTTATAAATTATTCATAAAAAATTTTCATCTGTTTTTAATTAAAAAAAAATTGATTTATGAATTTAAATTAAAGTTTTTTTTTTAAATAATATTAAAAAAATCTTATAATTTTATCCTATGTGACCATCAATGTGGAGGAGTCAAGGTCAAATAGTTAAATAAATATATTTAGAAGATGGTTGTACTTAAAAGACCAATATCAAATAATAATTCAAATCATTCATCACGGTCACATATAATGCGAGATAGGAAACCAAGACATTGTATCCCCCACATGATAAATTAGTTGACTATATTGTCTTTCCATGAAAATGTATAGACACTGTCCTATAATTAAGCTCGATGATAGACCTTGTTATCAAAGAATAACATAACAAGTACTAAAGGAAACATGTGTTCTTGCATTGCATCTTCACCTCATCAAAGAAAGAAAATAACCCACATTAATCAGCTGAAAACATTTTTGAGAGTAACTGTATTCAACTTACATCTCTAAATAATTAATTAGCAGAATAAGAATGTTTTGTTAACCATATCATCAAATTATAATGATTGATTTTAATAATTTATTATTTTTTAAACTTTATTAATTAAATATATTATATGAATATTTTTACTAAACAGTCAAGGTTTATTTTATAATTTTTATTTAATTATTTTTATATAATAAATGGTAAATTAAATAAAAATTAAAATTTTTATTTATAATTTTTAAAAATGACTTCTTCAATAAAATAATTGAAAAATAATTAAATTAATACATTTTCTTTTTTTTCATCCTATTTTATAAATCCACGGAAAATCCTTTAATTCATCTTAATATGGTTAGTCAAATTAGTTATTTTTTAAACTAAAATAATTTTAAAAAATTCATTTACCTAAAATTTGAATGATTAAGTATATTTTTTAATTTATAATATATAAATTTATATTTTTTTTTCCTATTTCATTAATAATGGAAAATGATATTATTAATTAAAATAATTAATAAATACGATTGGACGATAAGTAATCAGTTAAGTTAATATAAAAGTATATAAGAGAATTCAAAATTTAAAAATGTTTGTAGAGATGGTATCATAATTATGAAGATTGTCTTATAAGTAAGCTGTATATGAAGAAGTTCCAAAAAGACAATAATAAAAAGATGGTGCATTGAGAAGAGAACTGTCATAAGAAAAGCCACTCTCATCTGAGCACAAGTAGTGGCCTTGTCAGCTCTCACTCTCACTCACACATTCACATATATATTCACATCTCCTCCTTCTCCTCCATCATTCCTCTTCGAGAATGGAAAAGGAGACTCACGACTTCATGAACGTGGAATCCTTCTCGCAGCTCCCTTTCATCCGGCCAGCTCCCGTCAAAGAAAAGCCCATTCGCCTCTTCGGCATCGAATTCGGCGGCGCCGACACCAACAATTCTCCCACCGCCGACGAGTCCGAATCCGTCACCACCGAAGACCAAGACAACGAAACCACAAACACCACCAACAATAATGTGGACAGCACGAGAAGATTCGAATGTCATTACTGCTGTAGAAACTTCCCGACCTCACAGGCCTTAGGAGGCCATCAAAACGCCCACAAAAGAGAACGCCAACACGCCAAACGCGCACATCTCCACTCCGCTATGGTCTCCGACGCTCACATCTACGGCCTCGTCAATTACCACCGCCCTCCTCCTTCTTACCCTTCGTGGAATCACAACTCTTCTTCTTCTTCTTCTTCTAGGTTTTACTCTCAGCAACCGCCTATCAACGGCAGTCCCTTGGCCTTGTGGAGAATACCCCCCACTTCTTCTTCTTCTCTTCAGCCTCATGCTTCTGAGTTTATCAAACCGTCTCATCATCCTGCCTCCAGCTCTCAGTCTCGCTTTGTCTATGACCCTAACACTCAAGACCATGTAAGTTTGGATCTACATCTCTAAGACAAACTCTTCTTTTTTTATCTATATATAATGAGGCCAGTGAAAAACACATCGGAGCTTTCTTTGCATCTTTCTTGATTTTAGTTGATGTAAATAATATTGATTCACAATCTTCTATGAGCTGGGCAATTATGATCTTGTTTAATTATTTTTATTTGTGGAAATAGCATTTTCCATAGAATAGATTCAGGAGTCAATCTAGCTAGGTATGTATTTTCTTGTTGTTCAGACTTGTGTTTCTCCACACGTGCGAGGAACATAAGAGAAGTCGGGTTTTAATTTTGATTGGAAGCACATGAAGATTTGTCCCACACGAGTACAAACAAGAAACATTCATGTATAGGAACAAACATTGACAGCTGCTTCACCATTCTCATCAGACAAGCAAAACTCTTATCGGAGATCAGTTCATCAGACTTCCTTTGTCTTTTCTGATCAGTGAATATAGGGAAAAATTTTATAAATAAGCTAAAATCTTTCTCCTTTTTTTTTTCAGTGATAATTTTACTTACATCAAACTGTGAAGAAAAATTTAACTAGTTAAAATAATTTAACCCTAATAATGAAAACACCAGTTAGCAAGGGGCTTCACATCCCATTGAAAGAAAGATCTTATGAATTAGTTAACTCAAACTAATTTTGAGGACTTAGTTTAGAATATATTTTATGCTTTAATCTACAAATTTAAATTACATTTTTATTATTCTATAAAATTTGGAAATGAAAAACTTGCTTGATAAAAAGCGTCACCTTTAATTATTTTAAATATTTACTAATTATTTGTATAAAATTATTTAATTATTCAAAATATATGTAGTAGTTTTCTTCTGGTTTTAGTATAAATTTAGACCATTTGAATATGGATAAATTAAAAAAAAAAAAATTCAAACTTTTTACAATAACTAATTGTTTCAGATGTTGGTAATAAAATACGGAGATGAACTAAATAGGTAGTTTTGAAATAATGATATTAAAAGAAAACCAATTTTAATTTATCTAAGTAAAAATATTTAAAATTGGAAGATCATAAAAAAAAAACTTGAGGGTATTTATAATCTACACGTATATATAAACTTAATTATGTAAAAAACAAGGATATAAGGATGAAATAGTCTAAAAGCTTAAGCTTTGGGGGAGGTTTACTGATATTCTCTTCTGTTCCACAAGTTCCAATCAAGCTTTAAGTATAATGTTCAAACAAGAAATCGTGTGGAACCCATGCTGCCTGTCTTCAAATATGGAAACCATGGAAAATACAAAGGTGGCATTTTAAAGACCACTTGTTAGTGCCAATGATCGTTATGGTTTCAACTAATATATTTTAAGAGTTCAAAGACAGCATTGTAAAGCCCAAATATGTGATGGATCATTCACACCAGAAACGAAGCATGTGTGATATATGACAAAAGGTCCGAACGCACATCCACACATGCGCATAGCAGATTAAGGATATGTTTGGGTTTGCCGTATTTATGAAATGATTGAGCGGAAAAATTACATTCACGTGATAGTGATATTGATGTGGGTAAGATATTCTTGTTATTTCTACATCTGCCATCATCGTTAATAATCATGAAGGTAACTTATGCTTTTGTTTGAATTGAAAATTATATAATTTTTTTCCGTTGGGTATGGTACATAATTGTATTGTGTTATATAATAATTTTTTTTAAAAAAATATTTTAAATATATTAATTTATATTATATTATAAGTAATTAGAAATAAATTAGAATTACAGATGAGGAAAGACATTCCTTCCCACCAATATGATGTTTTAATATTTGAAAAAAAAAAACACACACACGATACAATATAATATAATACCATCAACCAAAATTTGAAAGATGTAACAAATAGGATTTAATTATTTCAATACAATAACATCCTATAAAAAAATTACCCTAAAATAAAAGGCTTAAGATTATAAGATAAATAGGGCATAGGATAAGGAAAAAGAATAAGGATGAATTGTTTTGTATAAGAATTAAGTTATAAAAAAATTATATTCGGTTGATTATCGTATAAGCAACGGGATAGGATAACAAATGATACATTTATATATATGATAAAACTTAATGAGTAATAGGATAATAAATGCTACATTTATATTTGATAAAACTCAATAAGTAATAGGATAACAGTAATAGGATAAAAATTGATAGAAGAATTAGGTAACAAAATGTTTTAAAATGGAATAAAAAAACAAATAAAAAATTTAGCCATTATTTCGGAAGTTACAAACCCAGTCTTCTTCTTATTCACTAATTCTTAATAAGTTATCAAGTTTTTACAACTAGCCATGATCTCAAGATTGTATTCTCAAATCTAGAATTTCATTATAGGAAAAGACTCTACATTTTTTTTTTGAAACCGCACCTCATGAGGTACAACTTTTTAGAGAGATTGTTAGTGAATAAAATACCATTTTTGTGAATGAGACGAGGGATTGTTATGATGAGGGGTTTTTTACGGTTTATTGTCAAATATATAGGGGTTTAATAATATTTGAATTAATGGTTGATTTTATTTAGATGAAATTTGAAAGTGCCCCAACAATGAGTTTTACAACTTCGAGGGTCCAAATGAAACCTTGGAAAGTTCAATAGTTCAAATAAAATTTCATGCTAAGTTTGAGTGTGTGATAATTATAAACATATAACCAAATAAATATCTAAATTCCACTTACAAAATTAATGAACTCGTACATTGCATTTGGCCACTTAAAAATTTCATAAATAATGGAGAGATTATGGCATCGAACCCCACCCAGTGGGACCTGAGATGCAAGGCCTAATGCCACATCCACATTTACATAATCATACTTATTCAAACATTCAATTTTTTGTCATGCAATATCACGAACATATCACATTCATTTAGTTACTTAAAAAGACCTCATAATGTTAACCAGCAACATTCTTATCATTACGATTCGATATTCATGATTTGCCACCATGACAAAAATAGTACATTATCTAAATAATCGTTACATCATAAAATTTCGGAATCATTAATAAATCAACTGATTTTGCAAAATAAGTTAAGGCATAATAGTCATTATTTTAGGGCAAATGCAAGAAATTGATAAATAAAAGCTCAGCAACTTAAGAAAAAAAGTGGGATAGAAGTATTTCATGAAGTACTTGCCGAGATTCCTACCGAGGTAAGAGCTCGGTAACTCACTCGAAAAATAAGGATAAACCCACCTACTGAGATACAAAATCCGTATTTAAGAAACTAGACTTTCTAAAAGCACTTGCCAAGGTTCTTGCTAAGAAACTTATAGAGCTAAAAGCTCGGCAACCTATGTAGAGAACAAGGATAGAGGATTTTACTGAGCTACTTGTATAGGTACCTATCAAGCTAAAAGTTTGGCAATCTAAGAAAATAATCAATTTTTGAGAAGTCTTTATCGAGCTTCTGCCAAGCTACTTGCCCAGAAAGTAGCTCAGTAACACAATAAGATTCACTTTAGTAGCACTTATGGAACTACATGCCGAGCAAGAACTCGGTATCCGAATAAAATTTACTACTGAAGCATATACTGAGCTCCTTGTCGAGCTATTTTTCAAGCAAGAGCTTGATAACTCACGAAGAAAACATAGTCTAAGATCTTTACCAAGCTGTAAACAAGGCACTTTCCAAGGTCCTAACTCCACAACTTATAAAAAGTTCCTTGTTTTGGGTAGAATAACACACACAAGGGACTAAAAAACAACAATGTACCCCAGCTCACATAATTTAGTCCAATTATTGACATACTAAGGGTATTCAAGCAAACATAAAAGCCACATAATGTTATCTATAAACATGTATTCATTTACTATCTTGCATTTATCAATTGTCAATCTTAATATCATTAAGGTTTTCATCAACCAAATGATTGTCAATTTATTAACAATATCAATAAATAAACAATAGAATAGAAAATAGGATTCAATATGTACTTTTATTCCAATATAAATCAAAGTTATAATATGGACCAAAATCCCAATATGACGTCACATATTGGGCAAAAAATTTCGGGCCAACTTGAAATTTTTGCATGTTTTATTTTTGAAAATTTCATCTGAAATAATACTAAAGGCAATGATGAAATTAGGGAAAAAAATTGAGACAAAAAGTCTAAGATAAAAAATACTTATTTAATTTGAAATTAAATATTAAAAATTGGCTTTCAAACCGAAAATTGATCTTTAAGGCCAAAACATGATTCAATTGGAAGTTTAGAGTCTATTTAAATTAAAATTGAAAAAACATTGATTTTGGGCCCAAAAATTCATTTGCGGTAAAATGACTGTTTTACCCTATTGAGCGGAAAATTTGAATTTTAAAATCAGTGGCTATTTGTATGAAAAATGCTAAAATAAATTTTTAAAAACTAGTAAAAGTGGCGAACTTGGGTTTCGCGACGAAACGAGCTCAAAATTTGATTTGACCCACATTTGGGCCCAATTTGTTAGTCATGGAAACCTTCGCCACTTAACGGTTACTATTCACCCTATTCCCAAACTCCCTTCTCCTCTCTTTATGTTTTCTCTCTACACCACCATGAAACCCTAGCCACTCACATTCACTCTCCACCCCCAAAACTATCCAAATAATTCCATTTTAACCTTTATTACACTTTAAGGAGGTCATTCCACTGTATTAGAGTATTTCCTCTTTAAGGTAAAAATTCTCATCTCTCTACTCATTTCTAATTTGAAAATAGTCTTATATTTTTGGTTCTAGAATTCTATTGGTCTAATTTTGAGTTGATTTTAAGTGTTTCTCTTGTGCTCTTAGCTTCTATTAGTATTTTGATATGAAAGCTCTCATTTTCCATTATTATGAAAACCTTATTTAGTGAAGTGGTATATGAGTTTTAGTTCTTAATACCTATATGTTATTGTTAAGATGGTTTTCAGATTAAATAGTGCTATTAACTTCCAATTGAATTAAAAACGTTTTGGCTCTAATTCTCTACAATGGTGATTCTGGTTTTATATACATGGTTCTAATGAATTATGTTTTTACATTCCCATGATGTCCATTATTCTTTCTAAATTGCCACATTTAAAAAATTGTGTCTCTAATGCTTCTTTTTTAAAAATCCCTAACTTGAATTAATTGGGTTTTTGTGATTGTAAATATGCCATAAAATTGGATTAATAATTTAATCAGCCAAATCGAGTGTATTGATCATTATTGCTATGACTAGGACATTATAGCATGTATAGTTGCATGTAAAATCATGCTAGGCGCTACCCTTGGGAATTGAAATTTGGGTGGACTAAGTCCACTTTGTTTATGACACAGTTAGGGTAGAGACTTAAATTTAGCAATGCATTCTTACTTTAATGTCATGATTGTGATTATTGCAATGAATATTGTTGAATTGATAGCTATTGATGATTATTGAAGAGGATGGGTGATATTTATTTATATATGTAAGACTTGAAACGTACAATTGGTAATTGAGATTTAATTGGACGATTGGTCTTATTATGGCCAATAATTTGGCATATTGAAAATAAGATGACTTGATTGAATGTCAAATTGGAAACAATGTACCTTGATGGATGAAAACATAGTATTAAAACTAAATGCCCTTAGACTTGCTCTAGAAGATAGAAGGTAAACCATGCCTGGGGATTAGAAGTACTTCGGCAAAAAAAATATTGTATTTCTTGGCGTGGAAGGCATAATGGAACTTCAATCTATATTGTATTAGGACATTGTTCGGAAAAGACTTTGGTCCATATTAGGACTTCGACATAGGACTTTGGTCTATATTTCATTGGAACTTCGGTTCATATTGGGACAAGGGTCCAGATTTTAAGGCAAACCCCCATCCTGGTTAAAATAGGACGGAAGGCCTAACGCTATGATGCAGTCAGAAACCTATAACAATAACAGTGTAAATCCCCATACAAAAATAAAAGTTAAAAGATCTTAACAATTCCAAAATGTCAACAGCAGCAAAGTTCCATTATTATAAAGATATACAATATCACAAATATTTTAGTACAAAATCCAATAATGCAATAAACTGTTTACAATTCCAAATCCATTAAACAATATACAGCTCTAAAAATACGAAATATCTAAATAAAAGAAAATACGCAAATGCCAATACATGCTCATGCTCCAGATGTTGTAATGGTCATCTCCTAATCGATCAATGTACCTGTACCCATTCAAGGATTCCACATAACAAAAAGAAACAGAAAAAGGGAATATACATTATGTTAGACTATAAGCAAGCTAGTTAGCAATACAAGTTCCAAACATCCACACGAAAATGTCTCTAAACTCGGTTCTAGATATGGGAGTACACGATGTAGGGCTCTAAGAGTTCCCTAGAACATCCTATAACATAGATCACACCAACTAGAGCTACAACCAGCAATTTATGAATTCTTTCTTAGTTAGCCAACAAACATATAGCGAATTCAGTTACCGTTAATCCAGTTTAAGGCTAAGCTAACAGGGCTTTTAATTTTTCCGGTTAAGAGCCTAGCTAACCGAACACTACGATTACGTCATCGGCGGTTCCACTTCAATGAAGGGTTCTGTATCAGTTTTGGTTCAATTTTTCAGAATTTTCAGATTTTTACCCTACTCAGATCCTATCTTAATCGGTGTAATTTTTAGTGAAAATAGAAGAAGAAAAGACATATAATCTCACATCCACTTCATTTAATTTAATCCAATAAAACAATCAGTTATTTCGGCCAGGCTTTACAGTTTTCAATTTACACAATAACCAATAATAGAATATGATCAAATAGCGCACACAATCCAGTTTAGTTTAGTTATCGAATAATTCCCATAGTAGCTATATAGAAAAAATGGGAACAAATCATGGTAACATATATATGGTCGAAGCCCTGTATGGTCGAAGCCTCTATATGGTCGAAGCTGATCACATGTAATTTGTCACTTCAACTCGAGTAATTCAGTTTAATACGAGGTACATCTATCCCTAGGCATGTTATGGATTCTACTATAGGCTGCTCTAAAGGCAAATATTTGTTATCAATTTTATCTTATTTGAGAATTCATACTCAGAGTAGTGTATTACATTAGAATAATCAAATTCATTCCAGTTTGTTGTTTATTACTACGTTATAGCATATTACCCAATTTTAGTGCAATTAACAGGCAGTTCATCCTAGACAGCATTCTAGGGTTTCAGTTCAATCACAACATATAACAAATATGATAGTTCATATGTAGAAAAATAGTCAACAACCAGCAAAACAATCTATCAGACTCAAAACAAATTACTAACCTAACTTTCATAGATCAAGCACAGCACCAAAACATCTTACTCCTCTTCTTAGTTCGCTTTTTCCATTGCGCCTCCCACAACAAATCAAAAGCGATATGTAACGTCCCGATTTTGGGGCTAAATGAATTATGGATTTTGAATCAATTTGATCGTTAAGTTATTGAACCTTGTAATTCCTGAACCGTATTTGATATTTGAAATAGAATTTCTAATCATTGAATTGCATTGTAAATGTTCATTGGTATTGTTTTTAGTTGTACGTCGGAATTGGTTACGAAAATGAAGTCAAACGAATGAGGAAAGAAGGTGCGCAGCACTGGCTATCTAGTGTTATTAGCTTTATGTCGCCAGCACTGCCGACATAGGCTCTATGTCGCCACCCATGTCGCCAGCGAGTAAATTATACAAATTCAGGGCGTTCTTCTCGGTTTGCTCTGGCGACATAAGGCCTATGTCACCAGCCTTGTCGCCAGACATCGACATAAGGCATTTTCTCTCATCACGTAATCAATCGCTCTCTCGAATCCCCTCGCTACCGCTTCATCGACGCGACCTCGGTAAGCAATCTCTCGACCCTTGCTTGATGTTAGAAAGGTTGCTAGAGTGATTTTGTCTTATTGTTATTGATTTGGGGGATTTCTTGGTTATTGATTGCTTAGGGTTTGGTTGGGTTGAAACCCTAGATGATTATTGGATTGGAATCGTTGAATTAAATTGGGGATTTATGTAGTTTTGTGATTGACGTCACTTATCATTCACTCGATCATCGTTTTCTTTGCGATTAGAATAGATTTCGCTCTTCGTGTGCCACGTATTCGATCGATTGTCTTAACCAAACACTGTTCTTCGTTAGGCAAAGCAGAAGGTGTTGTAGAACGTACTGGTGACGCCTAGCTATTTGTCGTCGGAAAAAAGTTAGCAACGTCGTCTTAAACTCCATATGTGGTTGTTGCTTGCTTTACTGTATTATGCATTAATATGGATAAACAACCTAACCACCTGAACTATTAATTGGAACAATAGTTATTGATATTAGATTGGAATATTGATTCCTGCTTTTGTTTGGTTATTGTTAGGCATAGTAATGCTGAAAGTATATTGCACATTAGACTTGGGCTTTAGTTAGCTAGAGCTGGAGATAAATGGATAAGGCACTAGTAAAGTACCCGAGATATTGATTGAAAGCCAATAGAGTGTTATATTGTAATTGTTGAATGTTAAATTGTATTTTGTGGTTGATTCACCTAATTAATCAATAATGATTGCCCTAGTCGTGATGGAATATAGTGATTTAATGACATGTCATTAGGGGTACCCGAGATATCTCAACCTATTGAATATAGGAATTTTTGTTAAGCTAACCATCATTTAAAACTGAGTGACGACTCATATTGGGTATGACGGCACCACCGTCTGCGGGCCTATTGTTATTGTGGTCTTCGGACCTAATTGATGGAATCCTAAGGTAGTAGTCCGTCCTGAGGGGGAATAAATGGCTCTACGGATTTCGGCCTTCGGACCCTATTGTGTGGCTTCGGCTTAATTGTTCCCGTTCCATTATCGATTCTAGATTAGTGGCAGTCTTAAAAATTGGAACTTTGATGTGAATGTTAATGTGTGATGGTTGCCTAGAGTATAATTGTTTGCTTTGGGGATTTTGAATGGATATAGGGAAATGATGTGGACGCCTAATAATGTTAATTGTATATAATGAGTATAATTTTGACTTAATGAGTAACACAATTTATTGAACTCGTGAATAACATAGAAATCGGGTGTGATTGTATTCTATTATTGATTGCTAGTCCTAGGTGCATTGTGTGCCAAAATCATAATTTTATGATTAAATAGACGCATTTGTTTGTGATTATTGGAGTGTGACTTGCTAACCAAACATCGATAGTTTGACGTTGTTTTTCTTCTATTTTTCTTGTCTCTTCTATTGAAATGTGAAATAGGTAATTGAGCAGCTTAGAGTTGCGAGCATCCCCATCGAAGCATGTTGATTTCCTTGCATTTTGAACCATTTTAAATGAACTCATATGTTATCTTTGGATTTGATGTTTAAGAAGGATTCTAAACCATTTGTTTTAGAATTTTGAGCGTGGTTTAAACAATTTAATTGAGATTGTAATACATTTATTAGATATTCTATTTATGTTTTCAAGATATATTACTATTCTTATTTGTCAATGAATTATTTGAAGTTATATTTTCAAATGAATATCTATTATATTATTGCTCACGAAATAGGTTATTGAATTTATTTTACATTTAGATTTTATGTTTATTTTCCGCACTTAATGTCAATGAATGAACGATTATAATGTGGAGCTCTGGCTTCCGTTCGCGGCTTTGCCGTGGCCGGGGGTTGGGCATTATATTTATTGGTGTCAAAGCACCGGTTCTCGGTTGCTTCTTGTATATGTACTTGTGTGCATTAGTGTATAGGAATTTATTGCAAAATATTTTTGAAAATCATGACATTTTATAAATTCTAATGCTCGATCACTTGTGACTATTTCAGATAGTAGTAACAATTTTGGATTATGGCAAGAACACGTCGTAACCCTAATGAGAACCCTTCTGGTTCTAGAGCTCAAGGAAGTTATAAGACTATTGATAACAAGGAGCCATTGGATGCTAACATGGCTGAAGCGTGGGCATTTAAGCATATCGACAAGTTTAAGGAAGCGTTTTGAGTGTCCATTGGGTGGACCAGCAAGGCAAGAATGTCCAGCTATGGAAAGGTTGCCCAAGAAGAAGATTGAACTCTTCAAGGGTACTAGTGCAGAAAGCTCTGAAGATGGCAAAGAGTTGGTTGGAAAATATGGTCAGGGTCTGTGATGAGATCCACTGCATTGATGAAGAGAAGCTGGAATGCTTGGTATCCCTTTCTGAGAAGTGATCCTACCAGATGGTGGGAGTTTGTTGTTCTCACTAAGCCTGAGGAGGAAAGGACCTATGAATTCTTTCGCACTGAATTCTGGAAGATTTATGTGGATCAGGTGTATCTGGACAAGAGGAGAATGGATTTTATTCACTTGAAGTAGAGGGATAACTCAGTAATGGATTACAAGCAGGAGTTTGTGAAGCTCAGTCGTTATTGCCCAGAATTGGTACCAAATCCCAAAGAATGGTGCCGTAAGTTTGAAGAGGGGTTGAATCTTGAATTCCAATGGGATTTACTCACTCTTTTGACTGAGAACTTCAATGATTTGGTGGATGCTGCATTGAGGGCAGAGCAGCTTCATAAGAGAGTTAAAGGCATCAGTTGGAAAGCTGGTGAGACGAAGAGTGCATGGCCTTCGATTTGTAACAATCCAAGCAATAAGGTGAAAAAAACTCAGAGTCAGGGAGGTTATGGTAGTGGCGGTGCTAGTTGGCCACAAAATAGCAATAAGGGACCAGAAAAGCAACCTAGTCCATCTGTTGCTAGTGTTCCTTCTCATGGTCGTTCTAATATAGCTGCTATAATGTGTAACTACTAAGACAAGGTGCGTATGGGTGAGTGCAGAAAAGCTTTTAGTGCTTGCCTCCTATATGGTGAACAAGACCATTTTGTCAGAAATTGTCCCCAGAATACCAGAGCACCACCGAAAGTGACTCCAACTGAACTAGTGTCTATTTAGAAGAATGTTAGATCTGCTCTTACTACTGCTCAGAGTGGTCATCGTGGTGGAGCACCATCTGGGAATGCAAACCTAACTAAATGGTGTGCTCTTGCGTGTACTTATGCATTGAGGGGACGTGATGATGTTGATATGCCTGATGTGATCACTGGTACATTTTCTATCCTTGATACTCCTATTTTCACTTTAATGGATCTTGGTTCAACGCTATCCTACATGTGTACTAAAGTATTTTCTGACAAGGGTTGGGAGACTTCTAAGATAACTTTCAACATAGTTGTTACCAATCATTTAGGGAATAGTATGGTGGTTAATAGGGAGTATAGGGATGTTCCTTTAGTGATTCAGGGTAAGACTTTCAATGGTCATTTGTTGGAGATGAAGAGTCTGAAATTTGATATGATATTAGGAATGGATTAGTTATCCTGTCATAGGGTAATATTGGATTGTAGAGCTAAACGGTTTATGTTACAGTCTCCGGAAGGGACTAACACGGTATTGGGGGGTCATAGTGGAACGATTAAAGGGGTTATCTCTGTAGCATTGGCAGACAAAATGATGAGGCGGGGATTTGAGGCTTATTTAGCTCACATCATTGATGGTAGTAAGAAGAGATCGGATGAAAAGTTTATACCGACAGTTTTAGATTTTCTGGATATGTTTCCTGAAGAATTGTTGGGTTTGCCACCAATGCAATAAGTAGAGTTTTTAGTAGAGCTTATTCCGGGAGCAGCTCTAGTATCTAGGGCTCCTTACCGGATGGCTCCAGCTGAATTGAAAGAATTGAAGGTGCATTTGCAATAATTACTTGATAAGGGTTACATCAGACTTGTGTGTCTCTTCTTGGGTTCTTCGGTTCTGTTTGTAAAGAAGAAATATGGGATTTCGATTGTGTATTGATTATCGGCAGTTGAATAGGTTGAGAATGAAGAGCAAATATCCGCTTCCTATAATTGATGATCTATTTGACCAGTTGAGGGGAGTAGGTGTGTTCTCAAAATTTGATTTTAGGTCGGGACATCACCAATTTAGAATCAAGGATAGTGACATTCTGAAATCGGTGTTCAGAACACGGTATAGGCATTATGAATTTGTAGTCATGCATTTCGGATTGACTAATGCTCCAGCAGTGTTTATGGACACTATGAATCGGGTGTTCAAGGAGTATTTAAACCAGTTCGTTGTTGTCTTTATCGATGATATTCTAGTCTATTCTTAGAATGAAGAAGAGCATGATAAGCATCTGGAGATTGTGTTGCAGATATTTTGAGAGAGAAGCAGTTGTATGCAAAGCTCTCAAAATGTGAGTTCTGGATGACTGAAGTCGCATTTTTAGGACTTGTAATTTCAAAGGATGGGATCAGTGTGTACCCTAGGAAGATAGAAGCAGTATTTCCATGACAACCATCTAAAAAATGCAACTGAAGTGAGGAGTTTTCTAGGACTAGTTGGTTATTATCGCCGGTTTATCAAGGGATTCTCTTCCATTGCAGGTCCATTGACCCAACTGCTTCATAAGGGTGCCAAATTTGAATGGACGGTTAAATGTTAGGAGAGGTTTGACAGGTTGAAGAAGGTATTGATGGAAGCGCCAGTTTTGGTTCAACCGGTTGAAGGGTTGGATTATGTGGTGTATAGTGACGCATATCTACAAGGTTTAGGATGTGTATCGACGCAGGAAGGAAAGGTGATTACATATGCCTCGCGACAACTTAAGCCGTATGAGTGTAATTACCCCACTCACGACCTTGAGTTTGTGGCTATAGTGTTTGCCTTGAAGATTTGGAGACACTATCTGTGTGGGGCTAAATACTATAAGTACACGGATCAATGATTGACTATGATCTAATGATTGACTATCATCCTAGTAAGGCGAATGTAGTGGCTGATGCATTGAGTCGGAAGTCAATGCATTCTTTGGCAGCAACGATGGCGAGATTGGAGATTGTTGATGATTAAGTAGTAGCCATGTTGGTTGTGAAACCTACTCTAATTCTGCGTATTTTGGAAGCGCAACGGGAAGATGATAGAGTTGTTGATTGGTTTCGAAGGATTGATGAATGCAAAGCCAGAGATATCGTCATAAATCGGATGGTGGATTGTATTATAGGGACAAAATTTTTCATAACGAATGTTGATGGTGTTCGCGATGAAGTGTTGAAGGAAGCACATATCCATGTACTTGCTATGCATCTGGGTGCCACAAAACTATTCCAAGAATTGAGATTGATGTATTGGTGGCCAGGGATGAAGAAAAGCATAGTTGAGTATGTCGGTAAGTGTTTGATTTGTCAGCAGGTAAAGGCAGAACATCAGGTTCCGTCTGGGTTACTTGAGACCATTGTGATTCTGGAGTGGAAATGGGACAACGTAACGATGGATTTTGTGGTCGGTTTGCCATTGACCAAAGAGAAGTTTGATGCTATTTGGGTGGTGGTTGATTGTTTGACAAAGTCTGTCGATTTCATACCGATTCAGGTGGATTATTTGTTGGAATGGTTAGCTGACTTGTATATCAAAGAAATTATGAGACTACATGGGATTCCATCGTCGATTATTTTCAATCGGGATCCTAGATTCACGTCTCAATTTCGGAAGACGTTTAGGGAAGAAATGGAGATGAAATTGAATTTTAGTATTGCTTTCCGTCCATAAAAGGACGGGCAGTTTCAGAGGGTCATACAGGTTCTCGAATACATGCTTCGGTACTGTGTATTGGAATTTAAGGGCTCTTGGTTGAAGCACTTGCCACTGGTAGAGTTTGCCTACAAGAACAACTATCAGGCGAGTAATAAAATGGCACCATATAAGGCTCTCTATGGGCGGAAATGTCATACTCCATTGTGTTGGACTGAATTGAATGAGGCGATGTTGATTGGTCTTGAATTGATTCATGAAGCTGAAGAACATGTACCGTTTATCTGGGAGAAACTCAAGGAGGCAACGAACTGTCAAAAGTCTTATACCGACTTGAAACGGAAAGAGATCGAATTCAAGGTAGGCGATAAGGTGTTCCTTAAAGTCTCTTCGTGGAAGAAGGTTTTACGGTTTGGGAAGAAGGGTAAATTAACGCCGCGTTTCGTTGGTCTTTACGAAGTTTTTGAACGTATTGGGCCGATTGCTTATCATTTAGCATTGCCACCGGAAATGGAGAAGATTCATAATGTCTTCCGTGTCTCTATGCTACGACGATATCTATCGGATCCTTCACATGTGTTTGCCCATGAGGAGATTGAGATTCAACCAGATTTGTCGTATGAAGAGGAACCTGTTCAGATTCTGGATAAGGAAGTGAAAGTATTGCGAAGGTAGTCTATACCCCTGGTTAAAGTGCTATGGCGAAACCATGTAGTAGAAGAAGCAATATAGGAAACGAAGAAGGCGATGCAAAAGCAATACCGTCATCTTTTTGCTACAGGTTAAATTTCGAGGACAAAATTTCCTTTAGTGGGGTAGAGCTGTAACGTCCCAATTTTGGGGCTAAATGAATTCATGATTTTGAACCGATTTGATCGTTAAGTTATATAACCTTCCTTGTAATCTTAACCCACATTTGATTTTTGAAATGGAATTTTTTATCATTGAATTGCATTGTAAATGTTCTTTGGTATTGTTTTTGTCGTACATCGGAATTGGTTGCGAAAACGAAGTCGAACGAAGGAGAAAAAAGGTGCGTATAACTGGCCGTGCTGGAGACATACTCTTTATATCGCCAGACATGTCGCCAGAAATGGCAACATAGGCTCTATATCGCCAACCATGTCGCCAACGAGAGAATTCTGCAAAGTTAAGGTGTTCTTCTCGGTTCGCTCTGGCGACATAAGGCCTATGTCGCTAGCCTTGTTGCCGGACACCAAAATAAAGGTTTTTAAACCTAAATCGACCGAGTCTCTCTCATTCGTTTATCTTTCTCGTTTTCTCTCATCATACAATCGATCGCTCTCTCAAATCCCTCAGTATTGCTTCATCGACTCGACCCCAGTAAGCAATCTCTCGACCCTCGCTTGATGTTAGAAAAGTTAGTAGGGTGATTGGGTCTTATTGTTATTGATTTGGGGAATTTCTTGGTTATAGATTGGTTAGGATTTGGTTGAGTAGAAACCCAATATGGTTATTGGATTGGAATCGTGTAATTGAATTGGGGCTTTGTGTAGTTTCATGGTTGTCGTCACTTATCGTTCGTTCGATCGTCGTTTTCTTTGCGATTAGAATAGATTTCACTTTTCATGCGCCACATATTTGATCGATTGTCTAAACCAAACATTGTTCTTTGTTAGGCGAAACAAAAGGTGCTGTAGAACGTATCAGTGATGCCTAGCTAGTGGTCGTCGGAAGAAAGGTTATCAATGTCCTCTTTAACTCCATATGTTGTTGTTGCTTGTTTTACTGTATTATGCATTAATATGGATAAACAACCTAACTACCTGATTTGTTAGTTGAAACAATAGTTATTGATATAAGATTGGAATATTGGTTGCTGCTTTTGTTTGGTTGTTGTTAGGCATAGTAATGCTAAAAGTATATTGCATATTAAGCTTGGGCTTTAGTTAGCTAGAGCTGGAGATAAATGGATAAGGCACTAGTAAAGTATCGGAGATATTGATTGAAAGCCAATGGAGTGTTATATTGTTATTGTTGAATGTTAAATTGTATTGTGTGTTTGATTCAACTAATTAATCAATAAAGATTTCCCTAGTCATGATGAAAAATAGTGATGGAATGACATGTCATTAGAGTTACCCGAGATATCTCAACCTATTGAATATAGGAATTTTGGTTTAGCTAACCATCATTGAAAATTGAGTGACGACTCCTATTGGGTATGACGACACCACCGTCTGCGGGCCTATTGTTATTGTGGTCTTTGGACCTAATTGATGGAATCCTAAGGTAGTAGTCCCTCTTGAGGGGGAATAAACAGCTCTATGGATTTCGGTCTTCGGGCCCTATTGTGTGGATTCGGCCTAATTAGTGGATTCGGCCTAATTGATCCCGTTTCATTATTGTTTGCTTTGTGGATTTTAAATGGATATAGGGAAACGATATGGACGCCTAATAATGTTAATTGCATACAATGAGTATAATTTGGACTTAATGAGTAACATACTTTATTGAACTCGTGAATAACATGGAAATTAGGTGGCATTGTATTATATTATAATTGGTTGCTAGTCTTAGGTGCATTGTGTGCCAAAATCGTATTTGTATGATTAAATAGACGCATTTGTTTGTGATTATTGGAGTGTGACTTGCTATGTAATATCCCATATTGAGACAGGGTAAAAAGGAATTGAATTGCTACTCATATCACCAATTGGTGGTGGAAAACTTGACTGAAATTATCAATTACAATATTTAGACAGAAATCCTATCAATGTCTAATGTAGTGTTTAAGATATCGTCTCCACAGCTAAGAAGCATGATTGAAATTAAGATTTAAACTGAATTGCTAAAAGAATCCTATATACAAGGTGAATCATAGAAATCAAGAAATTAATGTAGAATATAAGCACTGATGACATTCATTCAATTAAAACATGAGTTAGTACTCTATTTTGCAATCGATCTCAATAATGAATAAACTGATATGCTAAATTCTGTTATCAATTAACTCTCATGCACGCTTCGACTCTAAATCACAGATTTACTCTCTAGATCATCATTATTGATCTATTGAAAGATCTCTCGATTCAATTTAATAGATCTCAATCATATAGTTGCATATATCTCTATAGTACAATCTATGTAACTGATAAGTACAATCTGTAGAAAACTAGATCTATAGTCTATCTCTAGAACTATGATCCTCTGTTATTAGATCTGAAACCTAATCGCCATCTCTGGTCTAAATAAAGCTACAGATTAACAATATTATGTAACTCTTGTTCTTATAATTCAATCAGCTCATGAAATTCAAGTAGATCTGACTATAATTGAATAAGATTCATGCAATCAAAGTGATAATCAACATCAAATCTCTGCAAATCAGCAGAGCTTTTAGCTAGCATATCTACTTCAGCATATTCAATCAAAGCACAAAATCTTCATCGACATACTTAAGATCTAAATCTTACCAAAAAAGATTGAAGCTAGACTCTGTCACAGTTATTACTTCACAAACTTCAAGCTAAATCTCAATGATCAACAAAAATAGAGTACAAAACTTCTTCAAGAAACTTCTCTGAAAATATTGAATAAAGCGTGTAGAAGAATCTAGAATTTTTCTCTCCAAAATAACAGAATGTCAAAAGTTCTTTCACTGTATCTCCAAAATAACAGAATGTCAAAAGTTCTTTCACTGTATCTCCCAGTTTGCTTAATCTGAGCTCCTAATAGAGTTTAGCTCAATGGCAATTTTGAAATAAAATCAACAAAGAAACACAAATTGGCGAAGTAACATTTTTCTCCATTTATGTCGCCTGTTCCTTCACCTGAATCAAACGACTTATTTAAATCTCGCTTGCCATGTTCGTCAAGCTAAAAATCTTCCTAGGCGAAATGTTGCTTTTATCGCTCAACCAGATCGCCTGCCATCACACGATATAATCCTTCCTCGCCTTATTAATCCTTCATTTATAATTAATCATTTCATAGTAATGAAAGTATCGCCTTTCATCATTTCTTATCTTGGCGACAAACAATCATGTTGCCCCGGCTTATTGCCTCGAAGTATGGCGAGGTTCAGCCTTCAACGCCTAAATGTTCTGCTAAGGGTGGTGACATATGAAAGCCAAGAAATTCTAACTCGCCTCATATGTTCTAGTCTCAAGGCGAGATCTTCAATGCGTCGCCAGTTGCTTCGCCTTCTCCTTTTAGCTTGTGGCGATGCATTCAGGCAACATCTTCTTTTCCAGAATAATTATTTCGCCAGTTCGTTGACTCTGGATGAAATTCTAATTTGGCCTTTCTTTTTTTGATTTTGCATGTTTTAGCTCCTTTTCCACAAGTTTTAATCCAAGTCTCTGTCTCAGCAATAAGAGTCTAGAATTACCAAAAATCTATTCAATATCTCATATTTAAAGCTCAATTTCTTTACATTCAAGCTCATAAAATATACTAAAATATAGGTAAATTCTAGACTTATCACCAATGTGCACATATTTTTTCGGGAGCCCAAAACTTGAGAACTCAAAAGTTAAGCGTGCTTGACTTAGAGCAATCTTGGGATGGGTGACCTTCTGGAAGCTTTCCCGGAAAGCATGCGAGTGAGGACAAAGCATGTTAGAAAGCATACTGGTGGTATTGGAGGCTAGTGGTCAGCCTTAAGACCGGTCATGTAATGACGCCGCGCTTCGGGATCATCCGGGGGCGAAGGCAGGACATTATAAATGGTATCAGAACAATCTTGCGACCGCGAGTGCGCTTGTGGACATAAGAGCCCTTGGTATTCAGGAGGACATTGTGTCCTAAGAGGGGTGGATTGTAACACCCCATATTGAGACAAGGTTAAAATGAATTGAATTGCTACTCATATCACCAATGCCTACATTGTTTTACGGGAGCCTAGAACTTGAGAACTCCAAAGTTAAGCATGCTTGGCTTGTAGAAATCTTGGGATGGGTGAACATTTGGGAAGTTTTCCCAAAAAGCATGTGAGTGAGGACAAAGCATGTTGGAAAGCGTACTGGTGTTCTATGGGGCTAATGATCAGCCTTAAGACCGGTATTGTAAGACCGGTATCTGAGCAATCCTGCGACCGCGAGTGCATCTATGGACATAAGAGCCCTGGGCATTCATCTAGCGGGGGTAAAGATTCTAGAAATTATGTGGGCTAACCACAACGAGGACGTTATGTCCTAAGGGGGGTGGATTGTAATACCCCATATTGAGACAGGGTTAAAAGGAATTAAATTGCTACCCATACCACCAATGTGCACATTATTTTTCGGGAGCTCAGAACTTGAGAACTCCAAAGTTAAGTGTGTTTGACTTAGAGCAATCTTGAGATTGGTGACCTTCTTGGAAGTTTTCGCGCAAAGCATGCGAGTGAGGTTAAAGCATGCCGGAAAGTGTAATGGTGGTCTCTGGGGCTAGTGATCAGCCTTAAGACTGATTGTGAATGATGTGGTGCCCTGCCACCGTGCTTTGGGTTTATCCCGGGGCGGAGGCCGGACGTCACATGCTATCCAGACATTGATAGTTTGACATTTTTTTCTTTCATTTTTTTGTCTCTTCAATTAAAATGTAAAATAGGTGATCAAGCAGCTTAGAGTTTCAAGCATCCCCATTAAAGCATGTTGATTGCCTTGCATTTTGAACTATTTTAAATGAACTCGTTATCTTCGGATTTGATATTTAAGAAGGATTGTAAACCATTTATTTTGGCATTTTGAGCTTATGATGGTTTAAACGATTTAATTGAGATTGTAATACATTTATTAGATATTCTATTTATGTTTTCAAGACAGGTTACTATTCTTATTTGCCAACGAATTATTTGAAGTTATATTTTCAAATGAATGTGTATTATATTTTTGCTTAAGAAACATGTTACTGAATTTATTTTACATTTAACTTTTATGTTTATTTTCCGCACTAAATGATAATGAATGAACGCTTCTAATGTGGCGCTCTGGCTTCATTTGCGGCTTCGCCGTGGCCTGGGGTTGGGCGTTACACAATTGAAATCGAGAGTTAGACAACAATCTAAGAACAGTACCAAACTAAAACGAACGATAAATCCTAGAAAATCACAACCCTGAAATTCTAACGGAATATCAACTTACCTTGACAGCAACGAATACTAGACATGATCCTCCTACGGGTTAGTAACAAAAGGATAACTTCTGATTGCTTGTCGTATCAACTCTCTCTCTTTACTTTCTCTCACGAAAACCCTCTCTCACTCTCGAATTAGACAATCTGATGGGTTTAGGATTTCAATCGGGATTATATACCCAAGCTAATACCCAGAACCCCCTATTAGTTTAGTAAAATTAGTAATCTAACATAATTAGGCAAATTATGATAGATTAACCCCTTAAACAATTAGGCTCAAATTTTTTCTGTGATAATAACCATCAAACATGAATTAAAGAAATAATATGAAATTACAAACCTTGAGAGTTAGCCTCTAAAGGTAGTCTCTAACACTCTAATATTCTCCTCTTATTGATTGCCTTTAGAACCAATCAAGAGAAGTAAAATCTAACACAAGACAATTCAAAATAATATAATTTTGCTTTCATAAGACACAAGCATTAGCATTAATAGTGGAATTAGGGTTAATAATGTCTGCACTTAATTAAAAATTATAAATGCATTACTTAGTTTCAAAATTAACCCCCAAAAAAATTTAAAACCATTTTAGAATAAAAACTAAAGTTTAAATTCGATTTCACCATTTTAGAGTGATAACAAGCATTTTAGAGCTTTGAGTTTCAAAATGCTTCTAGTACCTCTTAGAGCAATGAATAGCTTTCTGGAGGGGACTGGGAGCAATAAATGGCGGTGTTTTCGGTTGTTGGTAATGATAAATGAGAAATAAATGTCAGGATTGTTTTTAAAAGGGAGAAATTACATAAAGAGAGAAAAAGAGGATGAAGAAGAGTGAAGTGTTGTGAGTGGGGTATGGTGGTGTTGTGAAGACACTTATAGGTTTGGGTTTAAATTGGGCTATATCCACTCTAGAGTCTAATTTTCACCGAAACTCAATCCCAACACTTCCATACTTCTCCAAATATTTATTTCCATATTTCAAATAAAAACTACCAATTTCTTTTGACATCTGACTTTTTTGCTGAAAAAGGAAAAAATAGTCATTGTGGCTAAACTAACATTTTGGCCCAAACAGTTATTTTTTTTCAAATTCAAAAATAATTTTGACCCTAACTTCCAATTAAGTTTAGTTACGACTAATTTGTATGCCTAAATTTTAATTTACTCTTATTTATTCCGATATTGAATTTTATAAGAGTAAGATTTAAAATGAAATAGTAAAAAAAAAAATTGACCTAGTTTTCGGACGTTCTAGAGATATGGTTAGAACTCCATATGAAACACATAGCATCATAGATCATGCTTGGACATATTAGGATGTTCTTTTAAATAATCAAATTAGTATAGATCTCTAACAATCACATATATGCGTATATTATGAATCATAGAGACCTAATTAATTACAAATTCTTGAAATCTAAACCAATGGTCAACTATCACCATGTGTAGTACTTGCACTCATTTTCTTAGCTCTCATGTTGATTTAGCTATGTGCAACATCAAATAATACCAAATCTTTTAGGCCAACTAACTTTCATCAATTAAACTTCATTAAAAGGTTGAAATATGCAAGATCCATGACGATAAAGAATTAATTAAACTTAATATTCCAAAATCATGTGATCTATTCAAATCTATGGAATCCTTACCGTAATAGATCTAGCTATCATGACTAGGCTAACATCAACACAAATTATCAAGGTATCTGTGATCAAACATAAGAATTATAAAGATCAATGTGAGAAAAAACTTGTTTTAGTGCTTGGAGTGTTGGATCTTCAGTCTTAAGTTCGGGTTTTGACAATTTATTTATCATTTTGTAGTAATTCTCTACTAAAGTTCTTCAATTACAAGATAAATCTAGAAACCTCTAAAAACAAACGATATTTTTCACTATTCAATGTAAAAAGTGGTCAAAGAATCTCCAATGTAACACTCCGGCTAGTCCAGCTGGCCAGTTCCGACTGTGTCAGCTCTACTACTACTAGGTAAATGGGCTTTCCCAATCGATAGTCACGGTTGGTTTCTTTCGCATCCCTCAGTACTTGAACCCATGAGTACAAATTGAGCTGCTAGCCAAAAGTACCAAAAGTGATTAAAAAAATATCTAAAGTCCAAAATTTGAGGGAAAATAAATATGTTTCTCAAACATGCAAAATGATAAAAATGCCCCTAGTAAAAAATTTTCATTTTAAACTTTTCGCTTTTTAAGGATGAACTGTTTTAGACTATGCAGCCTGTGGTGGTTCATAAGCAAAGTTTCAATTGAACTATTTTCTTGATCCCCTATTGTATTGGATCATGAAGACTACAAGTCTATTTTTTTTTGCCTTATATGAAAAAAAAAAATTTCTTAGTCTGCCACCCTCTAACTTACCAACTTTTATGAAGAATTCCTCTAATTTTTTATCTGTTACCAATTGTCTAGTTCACAACAATATGATCTTTAAGGTTCCATGAAATATGTATTGATAAACTATCCTCTAAGTTTTGATATGATTCCGATCGCCTAGTTCACGACAGTATGATCCTTCATAAATCTGAGATGGTGCTAAGAGAAATAAGACACAAAATATGCTTCATACTAATAGTTTAACAATGCTGTTCAAAACTAATCTTCTAAGGTCAACTAGAAGCACCATCTTTAAACTAAAAAACACTTTGATCTCAGCTATCCCCAAGTTATATTGATCTATGGAAGATATTAGTTATGCCATTACCATATAGTCTAAAAGGAAAACTCCATCTCTAATATACTATTGTTGGGAAACATACTCTTTTGGGTATGTGTTGAACAGAAAAATGGAATCGTTATTTTCACACATACTAACCTCATATATGAATATACTTGGTTTTGAGTGAGTACACATAGTATTCATTCACTATATCCTTCGTGAGATAAATTACTTTCCCTCTAATCTTGACTACTTCACGACTTCTATTCGAGTGCTGATCAAATCTTAGTGTATACTTTGTATATAATAGCCTTATAAATCAGGATAGGCTGTCTAACTAAGTCAACCTATCTCATCGCCTAATCATTATTGATATAGGCATGAGTTCCAAAGTCTTTTGTCGATAATCTCTTTGGCCAAAACATATATCCTTGATCATTTAAGTGTGATGGATGAGTTATTTTCCTTATGATGTATGATAAGTGAATTCATATACAAATTTTAGGTTAATTTTCCTCATCTTTTCTAGTGATTTTTGCCTCTACTTATTAATTTTCTTCCAATTTTGCATGAAATTTATTCAATTGCTATAAAGAGAGCAAAATGAAAAAATTTGAAAAGAAAGCAAAATGGTCCAATTAAGAAGGAGAATCAACAACATGAAATAGAGAAATAGTGGACTACATTTTATAACCACTCTGGCCAAGCACTACTCAATAGCTGCGTATAGCCCAGTCTACTAATTATAATCAAGACCATTAAAGCATACATCTGAAGAAATTTGCTCGATTTTCCTCCTTTGAAATACAGGCACGAAGAATGAAAGCTTAACTTCCATTCGCCACTTTCTTGAAGATGTTTTAGCCAAGAACAAAAAATATATAGAGTAGTTCATCCTAAGACTTGATGGGTTAGAAACAGAGGATAGCACCACAATAATTAAAAAGGGATAAAGCTAATTCAGTATTTGCGTGGTTTGAATTTCCAATCATAGCTTATAAAGCAAGTAATGTAACTCTATACAAACGATCGTCAGGAACAGAACAGCTGCTAAATTGACAAACTAGGTGTTAAGAGATTTCAAGGATTCTACTGTAACGGATGATTTTCAGGCTTAGTAATAGGGTCGTTATAATTCGGTTTTCTTAGGGGCATTTTTAGTATTTTGAGGTTCTAGAGTCAATTTTTGTGATTTCTTATGTCTTTGGGGGGTATCCTAAATTCGCCACTATACATAAACCTAACAAACCCTAGAATGCTCATAACTTCTTCATTCACAAATTTGAGAATTCTTATGAGTATTCTTAGAGAGAAAACAGGACCTTACTGCTAGTGTTTCTTTTTGAAAGTTTCTTGGCCACTATTTGTAGGAAGCTTTGGTAAGTCGTCCTTCTCTCCCTCTAATTTTGGTACTGCATTTTTTGGTTTGGGATTTCAACTATTAAGTTCTATTGTGTAGAGAATTCTGACAAATTGAAGAATTCTTCCATTAGGGTTTTGCTTGGACTGTTTTGGGGTTAAATTTGGTAAGAGACATTTTTCTTTTTTGGGGTTCAATTCAGAGGGTTAAGGTTCTATTTATTTTCGGCTGAGGGTTTAATTTGTTGGAGTTGCAATTCGAGTCATGTTCTGGTGTTGGTTGATGATCCTATTTATTGCTTGTTCTGCAAAAGGTATTGTTAAAGAAGCTACTCGGACAGAGGAGTAGCAAACTTATTTACCTTGCTGTGTTCTGCGCATCTATAGGATAGCAGCAGTTTTGAGTCTGATATATTATTTGATGTATTATTTCTGATTGCTGCATGTCTTCTGTATGTACATTGTATTATTGTACCCGAATTGCTTGTGTAGATACTATAGGCTGAACTGTTAATGAATTAGAGAGATAATTGGTGAGATAAATAACTGGACTGAAACTTGTAAAACAACTGGAAACTAAATAATCTGGAACAAATTATTGCCCTTAGGATGGCTACCTGTAGAATCTATGGCATGCCTTGGAATGAAGGATCCTCACACTGAATTTTACGGCTTGAAGTGTCGTTACTGTTACTGAATTGTTCAGCTTCGGCCATACTGAGATACATATATTGGGCTTTGGCCAATACTGCACTGTACTAATATATTCCGCTTTCTGCTGCTAGCTACTTTGGGCAATACTTTGGTTAAGATGAAACCTATTAACTGCTGAATTGAGTGAGCTATTTCAATCTGATTTGTGGCTATTGTGTAGAGTTATTTGAGTTGTCTAATAAGTTGGTAATTATACTGTTTGTATGCTGAAATTAGACATAATAAAGTGGCCATATAATCTTCTGTGTTGTTATTATTTAAGAATTTTAGTAGTATGCTAGGAATTGAACAAGGTAAAAACTGGGATAATCTGGAAAAATTGGGTTTAAATTGCCACAAAACCAATCAATGAAAAATTTTATTGGCCGGCGTGTGCGCACGGCTTGAATTTCGTTGACCGGCATAGCATCACTTAGACTAGAACCTCTAGATAGTAACTTAAAGAACCCGATAATGAAAATGAAATTATGAATGCATGTGATTAAAAACTTAAATCAATAACTAGCTTAATGGTAGGACTGTTACTTAAGTTGTTATTTGGTTGCACACCCAACACACTATTAAAACCTACTAATTATAACTCGTCTCTACCAAGAAATTATAACTAACCAAATAATTTAAACTAATTTTACCTATTGAAAGCTTATGTTATAATCCTTTTATTACACAAAATGTTATTTGAAACATATGACATGCTACACGTCAACCATATTTCGTCCAAATATTATTTTCCTGAACCCTAAGTAAACTAAAAACGTTAAATAACATTAAAATCCCTTTTATTGTCACGTTCGTAAGTTGGGCTTAATTTATTTTATTGTTTGATTGAATTTTGTTTTGAGGATAATTTCGAAATGGGAGATTCCCAAAAAAGCATCGAGGGTTGGGCACATTAGCCAAAAAAATCTCATTTGTTTCATCTTTGGCCAAAAACCCGTTTTCTACGTTTTTCTGTCCAAATTATTGTTCATCGGTCAATGATGAAAAGTAATCCATGGGTGTTTTCGTAATTTCATATTTTATTTTAAAAACTATAATAATAATAATAAAACTATTTTTTCTTTTTTTTTTCTCTGCTTTCTTTTCTTACTTCTTCTTTCTTTTCTTTTTTCTTACTCCTTCTTTCTTTTTTTTTCCTTTTCTTCTCCTATTCTTCTTCTTCCTTCTCTTCTCAGTATGTTTCTTTTTTTTCTTTTTTTTCTTCTGTTTCTCTTATTCTTCTTCCTTCTTCTCCTATTCTTCTACTAGTGAAAACACATTAAAATGGAAATATATATCACCAAAGAGATTAAAACAAAATTTCCATAAATTATAGTGCCACACTACTAAACACTGTTTAACTCATCAAAGGACAGTAAAAATAATATAAACCTTTAAGTAATCACTACATCTTCAAACATCAATTTTAAACATCCTAAATTTGCTCATTTCAGAACAACTAAGCCCTAAAACCAATATGTCAACAAATTAAAAATAAAACAACCACACAATTAAAAGAAATCATCATAATTATTTCATGATTAACACCATCACCAAGACTAGTAACCCCTGGCAAAGAAAACTTAAAGTAAGTCTAACCAATAGAGTGTAAAAGAGAGTATGAACATACTTGCAGAATTAAGAAGAAGACCAGAAATGCAAAGTTCGGCCCCCACCCCCAGATGACCTGGGGCGCAGTGGCCAGATGCCACCTCTTCACATAATCAGTCTTAAGGTTGAACACTAGCTCCACGGACCACCCTTACGCTTTCCAACATGCTTTGTCATCACTCACATGCTTTCCGGACAAACTTTCCAGAAAGTCATCCATCCCAAAATTATTCCAAGCCAAGCACGCTTAACTTTAGAATTTTCAAGTTCTCGACTCCTGAAAAACAATGTGCACATTGGTGATATGGGTAGCAATTTAATTCCTTTTAAACCATGTCTCAATATGGGGTGTTACAATCCACCCCCTTATGACACAACGTTCTTATTGTGCCCACAATCTTTCAAGAATCTTTACCCCGCTAGAATATTTCCCTGGGCTGTTCCGTCCACAGGCGCATCTTGCGGTTGTAGGATTGCTCTAATACCATTTGTTACGTCCGGTCCCCGCCCCCGGATGACTTGGAGCGTTGTGACCAGGCGCCACCTCTTCATATAATTGGTCATAAGGCTGACCACTTGCCCGAAAGTCTACCATTACGCTTTATTGCATGCTTTGTCCTCGCTCATATGCTTTTTGGACAAACTTTCTGGAAGATCACCCATCTGAAGATTACTCCAAGCCAAACACACTTAACTTTAGAATTTTCAAGTTCTAGGCTCCCGAAAAACAATGTGCACATTGGTTATAAAGGTAGAAATCCAATTCCTTTTTAACCCTCTCTCAATATGGGGTGTTAAAATCGACTCCCCTTAGGACACAATGTCCTTGTTATGCCCATAATCTTTCTAGAATCTTTACCCCCGCTAGACGATTGCCCTGGACTCTTCCGTCCACAGGCGCACCTCATGGTCTTAAGATTGCTCTGATAGCATTTGTAACGTCCAGCCGCCATCTTCGAATGAACTGAGACATGGTGCCCACAGACAATTATTACGCGGTCCAGTATGCTTTGTCCTCACTCGTATGCTTTCCGGAAAAACTTCCTAGAAAGTCACCCATTCCAAAAGTGCTCTAAGTCAAGCACGCTTACCCAGGTACCCGCAGACCACTATTACGCATTTCAGCATGCTTTGTCCTCACTCGCATGCTTTTTGGACAAACTTCCCAGAAGGTCACCCATCCCAAAATTGCTCTATGCCAAGCATGCTTAACTTTGGAGTTCTCAAGGTTTGGGCTCCTGAAAAATAATATGCGCATTGCTGATATGAGTAACAATTCAATTTCTTTTTAACCCTGTCTTAATATGGGGTGTTACAAGAAATGTCAAAACCCAAAAGAACAAATGTGATTAAAGTATATATGTCAAAAATCAAACTAAATCATACTATGGAGTATGAGATTATAATGGGTTTTGAGAGAAAATGAATAGTCTCTTCAATTAAGGTTAAAGGCTTAAGTGTTATTTTCAAATGATGTTAAATCTGACTTATAACCTTAATTTTAAAAATCTCACTTATAACTCTAAAAGTTTGCTAACTTTCTAATATCAAATTGTAAAGTGAGATATAGTTTCTTGGCTTGCAAAAATTTTCCACCATTTTTGAAAATGCTAACTAGCGTGCACTCATAATTTGTGATAGTTCATGCAATTACTTTTGTTTAGTGAATTTTGTCAGCCTAATAGACTTTAAATAATGGTGTATTTCACTTAGTTGCAAAGGTTTTAATAAATGAGTAAAATGTGTATAGCATCAAACTTTATAGATTGGATGTATTTTGATTTTCAACAATTTTCAACCTATTCTATAAGAATGAACTGAATGGATCTCTACTATTAACAACTTTATCAAAAAAATATTAATATTTTTTATGAATATGGACTAATTGAACTCCAAATCTGAGAATAATCAAAACCATTCAAAATCATCAATAGTTTCATGAAATATGTATTGCAATAAACTTCAAGTTCATATGTATTATGCGAATGGTCTAATTCTCTAATTGGGACGGATAAAACATATCACTTTATTTGTATCTCTTCAACCTTTATACACATAATAATCTCAAATCAAATATTGAAAACTAAAGCTTAGTAAATTATAATTTCTTTATTTATTGTTATTAACATCGACTGAGCGAAATCCCTAAGACTACACCAAAGAATCGTAGGTCATCAGCACTAAAAAAAACTAATTTTTTAATCATACGAAAGGATAAAAACCCTTGCTTGATCCACATTACCTCCAAAATAACTCTTAATGCATTGCTTATTGACCACAAAAATATCATTGGTCTTTTCATCAATCAAGTCAATAGCTGCACTTGATGACACCCTAAGCACCTTAAATGACCTTGATTGATTAGATTTTAACTTGGAAAAGATGAATCCAAGAGTTAAAAAGCAAAACCGGATGGCTCGGTACAATACTCTTTCTAAAATCTTTCTATCATGTACTATTATCTTTTTATTTTTGAAATGTCAATTTCAATAAGTCTAAAATCTCCACTCATCTAGATACTTTAATTATAATATCCTCTTCTCACTAGTACTCTTAAGATCAAAATCCACCAACTTAGTAATCATGTATGTTATATGTTATAAATCTATTGATAGCTGAAATTCTTACCATGGACCAATCTAAAAGAAGACATCCCTATAGGTTTCTTGTTAACATTCATATATGTCTATAAAGAAACATAAAATTTGTAGCTCCAATCCTTTCTTGAATTATTTACCACTATTTCTCAAATAATTATTTATTTGAAACCTCAGCGCGGCTGTTTGCTTATGGATGGTATGTTGTGGCTACTTTATTCTGAACTCTATACTTCAATTAAAGCTTGAAGTAAATTATATAAAAAACATGAGTCTTCGTCACTTATTAAAGCTTTAGAAGTTTTAAATCTAGTGAAAATGTTATTCCTATGTATTTTTCCACCACCTTAACAATATTAGTTTGATTTGGTAAAGTTTTGAGCCACTTGGAAATATAATCTACAATGGTTTAGATGTATTCATTCGTATTGGATAAGGAAAAATTTTCTATGAAGTCTATACCGTATACCTCAAACAATTCCACTTATAATATCACATGTTAAGGCATTTCATAGCATTGTGAAATGTTCCCCACCCTTTAGTACCTGCCACAAGATTTCATAAACTTATTAAAAAGAGTTGGCTAGTAAAAGCCACTTTGTAATATAACTTTGTTTAACTTGGGGAGTATTTGGATTTCCTCCAAAGTTGCCTTCATACTTCAATAGTGATAGTTATTTAACACTTCTTCAACTTCTTATTATGAAGTATAACTCCTTAGTACTTGATCTATATATTATCTTAACAAATAAAGTTCATCTATTCATATCATTTTACCTCATGAAGAAACTTCTTTGCTTCATGTGTTTAAAGATCAAACATGATAATTGATATAATTAGCATACCAAGGTATAAAGCTATTGCAATATATTATTTAATCAAGATGTTTTAGTTAATTTCAACTTGAATATTTGAATTTTAAACCATTATTTAGGAAAATTGATGTGTAGCATCAAACCTTCACCTAGCGGGATCCATGGAACGAAGTCCAACTTGCCACATTTATACGACTAACAAATATCATATTCTACTTACTTATATACAATTACATATCAAATATTCAACATATTCAACCATATTGAATGCGATGAGAAAATATCGTATATTGCAAATGATTATAGGTTAGAATTAGCTATGCTTTTGTACATATCATTCAAATAATTCAAACTAGAACATCAAAACAAACGAGTTAAGTTTAAATTTCGAGTTTCCTAAATAGATTATAAGTAAAAGAGATTTGAACAAAAATTACAAGTTAACCAATGACCAATGTTTATTAAAAATATTATAAATAAGAGGACCAAAGCTGCATCATGGAGAAATATTCATGATGGAATCTCATACCCAATTAATTACCCATTTAAGCACCAAGAAAACTTTTTATGTGTAAAGAGAGACAAAAGAAACAATAAAGAAGTACTAGGATATTGATGCCTAGTTACAACCCATGCCAAAAAAACACATACAAGTACACAAAATAATGTACATTTCCATACATAAGTGCACATGCATGAATATATATTAAACCTTACAAAGATTTTCTTAATTTATGGAAGTTATTCAAGCAATCATCCTTATGTCAAGTACTGTCCATATACATGTCAAATGTGATGAACACAATTTGTATACACATTTAAGGTTAAATTCCCTTATCTTTTCTAGTGATTTTTTCCTTTGCTGATCTAATTCCTTTTAATTTTTTTGAGAATTCTTTTAATCGGAGAAAAAATGACAAAATGAAGAAAAGTAGAAAAGAAAGTAAAAAGAGAACAAAAAGAAGCAAAAACAGCATTAGGAAGTAGAAAATAATGGACTATGCTAATTACCAGTTCGACCACGTACAAGTAAAGGTGTGCATGATTCAGCCTAAACCGAAAACCAAACTGAATATTAAAATTTTGGTCTGGACCAAACCAAAGCTTTTCAATTTGGGTCAGTATTTGGTCCTCACTTTTATGGAAATTCGGTCTTCGTTCTAGTACAAGACAATATCAAAATTTTTGGTACCATTCTGAAATATCGAATTAATATATTCTTAAAACGAGCAATGGATTAATCTGATAAACAGATAATTAATAAACACATAAATGAATCATTTAAAAGGTATTGCCTGAGCACATAAATAATAAATAATATCACATACAAATAATAAATACTATCATATACAAAACTGAATTCACCATCAAAATATAGTTAGAATAAAGAACCAAATTCATTAGCAAAATTGAACACAAGCATAATTGTCTTGATTACCATAAGACTATAAACATATAAACCAATAGTGGCTAATATGATAAATATATAAATGGTTCATTTAAAAGGTTAACAATATGATAGAAAAAAAATTATCCATTTTAAGGACAAAGTAATGGCTCAATCTGATTAAACATAATCAGAAGAAAAGTCTTGCAACAATGGTCGTAAGGGTGTCCGATTCTACAATTGTCTGTTAGTTCACTTGTTCTACTACAAAATAACATGAAATGTTAAATTCGTAACATAGAGACACAGATACAATCTTTTATCATAGATATCAGTATTGCATATTCAGCCACTAAATATCATAAACGCCACTATAGTATGAAATTAACATAATAAAATTCAATTAAACATTTATAACACAAAAATAAAAGACCTCGTTAATCATACAACTATTAAATTAGCATAGTAACTAATCAACAATTATATAAAATAAGGTCAAATCTTCACTGAGTAACTAATCAGCAGAGTAAGTATATAAATGTACCTTGTAGTTATCCAATAATATTTAATGTTTCGGACTCGACATTATAAAGTTGTGAGTTTAAGCTTGCATCAACTTTTGCAGTTATTAACATAGAAACAAAGAGATTAATAAATAAAAAAAGACAAGAAAATAAAATTAAGTCTTTAAGTATATGCTCTAAATAAATAAGTAAAAGATAACATTTTACCTCTTTCTATTCTATAAATAACTTCAAAATCATACTCATAACACTTTATTGGCGTATGTCGTGATCAATCTTGTGAGTAAATTGGAGCTTGCGTCATTTTAGGAGTTAATGAAACTCTAAGTCATCAATAACCCTTCTTTATGTGCAAAAAGTATATTTTGAAGCCATTGCTGATATCATTATAAGGATATCTCTTTCCATTCTTGACAAAACTGAATATTGAAGGTTATACTTTTTCCACCAAACTAATATATCAAAATCATCATATTCCTTTTCCATTCGCTCAAGAAAATCCATCTTTACCTCATTATTGGATATCTCCTACTTTAAATGTCATTTGCTTTTTTTTTCCTACTTGCCTAGTAACTGTTCTTTCCTTTTCATTGCTTTAATACCACTATCACTACTGGTCTAGGATATTGTTGGTGGCTTAACAACTTAATACATCTTCTTATACTCATCAAAAATAGTTTCAGCAACTTGTTTTTACCAATGCACTCATCCTTCTACATTTTTCTCTATAGATAAGAGTATGATAAACAAAAACAAATTTCTTGCGAGGATCAAGTATGACTGCCACATCTTACATCATATTCATTTTTTTTCTATATCATTCTAATATTTTTCAAACTTAACTTACATCCTTAAAGCCATATCTTCCAATTCATCATCATGACTTGAAATCCACTTTTGCATAACTTCATGAACATCAAATATTTGATCTAAAAATTTATTTTAAGTAACATATAAAGAACTAGAAATGTGAATGGACAGCTCTTAAAAATGCTCTAAATTTTCATCAATAGAACCTACAACATCTCAATCCTTTCTTGTGGCAAACCAACTTACCCATGAGGTCCATCACACATAAAGTTAATCCTAAAATTAGAATCACAATCCTCATATCCATAAAAAAATAGCTTGATAAATAAGGTCAGTTTCTAACATAGTATACATTGAATTCCATGTTGTAAGAACATCAAGAAATAATTATTTTTTTGGACTCAATCTTTTCTTCCAAAGCAAACTCCTCAAATTTTCTAATCCTCATTGGTGACTGTCTCATATACCTCACCAATGTTCTTACTCTCTCAACAGACTAATTCATCTCTCTTAAAGAATCTCTTACAATCAAGTTAATTATATGAGCAACATATCTCATATGAACATACATTCTCCCATAAATAACAGTTTATCAATTCATAAATCTTCTTCTCAAATAACCCATTGTATTATCATTAGAAGATGCTTTATCAACCACTATTGAAAAGATTTTAGTAATACCCCAACAATTAAAACACTTTTTTTTTATCAAAACACCTACTAATACACCCTTTTGACTTGAAAATGGAATAAAATTAAGGATGCACTTATGCAATTTCCACTGTTCATCAATATAATGCCTAATCAAATACAGGTATAAGATTTATTAATAAGAATTCCATATATCAGTAGTGAATGACAAGTTCTGATCTGTTTGAACAAAATATTTCACGAACCTAGATTTTTCATTCATATATAATTTCAAACAATCTCTAGTTATAGTTGTTCTAGAGGGAAAATGAAAATCAAGGCATACAACATGCATAAGTATATTAAATCCTTCCGCCTTAAAAAAAATAATGGAAGCTCATCCATGACAATCATTTCAAGTAACGCTTTTCTAGTGGCATCATAATCAAAATTGACTTTGGAAGATTTTTCCCTAATTTCACCAATAGCTCTTTGTCAATATTCATCAATAGTATGATTTTAGCCACAACTAAATTCTCAAGATTATTTTGTATTTTTTGAATGTTTATTCATGCTTGTTACACCATTCCTAGACAAGTTGTAAGCATAAGTAGCACAGTAATGTTTATATTTCACTTTTTCATTACCTGATCCATTTGCAAATGAGGTGAAATGATTTCTCTTTTCTCCATATCTTTTTGCTTTGGGAGATTTCCAAAAACCAACCGCAGGTTTGAAAAATTAGCCAAAAACCTACAGCTTTTTTATTTTTGGCCAAAAACCAACATTCTGACAGATTCCATCCATTTTACTGTTCATCCGTCAATCAATGAACAGTAACTAGGGGTATTTTTGTAATTTTTGATTTTTAGAAAATATTTTTTTATTTTCTTTTGCTTTATAGTTAATTTTTATTTTTAAAAAAATTGAAAATTACCAAAATACTCTTGGTTACTGTTCATCAACTAATGGATGAACAGTAAAATGGATGGAAACTGTCAGAATGTTGGTTTTTGGCCAAAAATGAAAAAGCTGTAGTTTTTTCGCTAATTTTTCAAACCTGCGGTTGGTTTTTTTAGAAATAACCCTTTTGCTTTTATTGAGAAATAGAGGGATGAGGACCAGAAGGTTGAACAGAGGTTTGAGGAGGAGCATTTTGAATAGAAGAATCTTCTTGAGATACACTTTCATCTCTGCTCTAATTTCCTTGTCCATTGTATGCAGTGACCTCTCCTATGAATTTGAGAATGATGATTAACTCATACCTATAACAAAGAAAAATAAAAAATGAAAAAATGATTAAATATATACCAAGCTTAGACTATCATAAAATTACAAAGAACAAATTATATGTCATTTATCTACATCTATTACTAATAATATTACCAATAAATTACTCTTAAGTTGGATGCTTACTTAAAAATATAAATTATTACTAAACAAATAGACTATAACGGCAAACCCCTCGCCAGTAGAACCATAGGATAGGAGCCTGACGCTACACACCTAATGCAATATCTATAACCTGTATCAGTTTATAATTACAAAACCAGATCACTTATAAAAAACCAGAATCAACCATAAGATAACCAATACATCCTAACATCTCAATATCCAAAAGCATAACAGCCCAAAGTGCTTACAAGTTCCAATAGGCAGCAATAGCAAAATATTAATTCAATTACAGAATCCAAAGTTTAAGGAAAAATCCAAAAGTACAACTAAATGGTAGAAATGGTAAAAGATGAGTATGCTGATGGATGTTGTGCTCGATTTAATGAAATAGCACCTAGTTGATCGATGTACGTGTATTTAACCTGGGGTTTTAATCCCTAATTACGAAATAAAAATAAAGAGATAAAAGTAGCATTGGACTATGAACTAGTCTAAGTTAATAGCTTAACTTCCAACATACACATGTAATGCCCTCGACTTGACTCTAATCATGGGTTCAAGTAATACAAGTCTCTACGGATTCCCTAGAATCTGCTAAAGCAAACAACATACCAAACAATCCTACCAACCAGCCAGTTATTGATCTAAGAGATTAACCACGAGCATTCATAAATTTCATTCTTATTATCGAGTTTCTTAGGTTGTTATCTAGAGGTTCTAGTTTAAGTGATGTTATGCCGGCCAACGAAATACAAGACGTGCGCACACGACGATTTTCCTAGGAAGAAAAATTTTCATTGATAGGTTCTGTCGCTATTTCGACTCAATTTTCCAGATTTTTCCCAATTTTTACTCTGTTCAGTTCTTAACTTAACTACGTAAATTCTTAAGCAAAAACACCAGCAATTCACACTGATTGATATATCCACTAGATTAAGTCCAATTCAGCATATAAATAGTTTAATTATGGGCCTACTTAATAGTTCAATTTACCTAATATAACAGCCAACAATCACACACGAAATCACAGAATAAGTAATTTACTATTAACTATCAAATTTATTGAATATTGTCCAAAGTAGCTAGTAGTAGAAACCTGAATATATCAGTACACTAACAGTGTTGGCCGAAGCCCAGTAGCATTATTCACTATAGCTGAAGCCGAAAAGATCAGTATCAGTATTGACACTTCAAGCCGTTAAATTCAATGTAAGGATCCTCTATTCCAAGGCATGTCATGGATTCTAGTGAGAGCTATCCTAGGGCAATTGTTCCAGGTTTAATTTCAGTGTTTAATAGCCCAGTTTTGCCAAATTAAGTAGTTTCCTAATTATTTTCACCATTTTGAACATACAAGACAACATATACAATTTGGTCAACCAACTTTAGAGACAGTTTCGGGCAGGGTTTAACAAATACAAAAACAAAATACATGCAACACACATAAAATAGTGTACAATCTATTGGACTCAAAATAACTGCTAACCTATAGATGCGCAGAACACGGCGAAATCAATCCGCTACTCCTTTGCCCGACCAGTTTCTTTGTCCTGACCTTCTACAAAATGAAATAGATGTTACAAAAAATTTAACCAATTACCAACAAACACACAGCCCTGACCCGAACAGATAAAATCCTCAATCAAACTGACAAAACCCTAAACCCTCTATTTCGCACCCCAATCGAGATAATGTGTCTTATTGTGGTAATAACTAGTTCACTCCAACCGAACTCAACACCCCAAAATCGAACCTTATTTATCCCTTCACAAGAAATCGAAAATGTTCTGATCTCTAACTGGATCCTTTACAACTGAACCCTCAATTTGCCGAGACCTAAACAATACGAACTCTGAATGATCAAAACCCCAAACCCAAACAAAGCAATACCAAACTTAGGGAAAGAGAGACGAGGCTTACTAATGCTCTTCTCAAACTACGGCCAAGAACCACAACTTGAAACCCTAGCGACCACAATCTGGACTCTCTATAAAAATTACACTTGAAATACTCAAATTCTTAAAAAGGGAGAATCTGATAACTGTAGGTTTACCTAGGGTTTAAATACCATGGTAAAATTCAGAATACTCGTCCCCCCCAAGACTAAGAAATCACGAAATTGACTCTAGAACCCCAAATATTCTAAGAACACCCCTAAAATATAACGACCTTACTACTAGGCTCGAAAACCGTCTGTTACATAGACCTCTCAGAAAATGAGTTGAAAATAGTTTATATTAACAATTATATATCAATTTGAGAAGGAAGTAGTAAATGTCATGTAACATTAATAAAATAGAACATAACTAGAGGCTTAGGAATAAAATTTGTTCATAATTCTTCTAATAATGTGGATGAATAATCAAAAGGGTAAACAACACTTAAACACAATCCAAAAAACCATTCATTTAGTTGAAGTAAAAGTAAATTCAATTAAAAGCTAGTAACAATAACCTTAGAAGATACTGCAGTACAAGAACATCTATTTTGATATCTACTTTTAGAGCAAATGCAAGAGAGAAAATACAACTAGACGATAGAATAATACACTGAGCATCACTAATAAGCAAACAAGCAAACATTAAAAAAATTATTGTACAAGGATTAATTTATCATTAATGGAGTAGTGATTTGTTGTTAATAGGAAAATTATTGATTCATCATTAAACAGGCAATGATTTTTCTTTTAGAGCAAATCACTAACAAGCAAGCCTGAATCTGTAACACACTTGATCATTACCCATTCAAAACAAACAGAACATTCATCAAAAAGAGGCAAAACATTAAAAAAAGAAACCAATGAAATGTTGTACATCGAATCAAATTGAGTATTAATTTATCAACTACTTCAACCACAAAGTATTGATTATTCTACTAATAAGATGATATTTGTAACGCTCGAACTCCCACCCCGACAGCAGCATGTAGAGTGTGGATGCCACAAAAGACAAGAAAATAGATTATATATACACATATAAGAGTCAAAATATAGTATTGCACAAATTGGCAAATCAATTTCCTGAAATATTGTAATCTGAATATTCAAAACCAAAACCGCAACATACAAATTATCAATTTGATCGCAAGTGTAGTATTATCTCAACTTCAAAATAGGAAAAAATAATCAAGTTTACAATTGAAAAATAAAAGAAATATGGTTCATAAAATTTAGTACAAGAAAGTCTAAAATCACATGCTGAAAATCAAATACGAAGATCGTTAGAACTTATGCAGATGCGAATAAGTACGAGTCCTTGCTACACCTCCTGACTGTCTGAACTTAGCATTTTTTGTTCCAATCAGAAAAATAAAACATACAAAACAAAATTTGAAAGATAACAAGTTCAGACTATCAATGTCTAGTTAGTAAGCCAATGCCCGACAATCACAAGCAGAATGCATCTTGATTAAGAATATAACATTATCACATAAAATATGTAGATTCTCTGAAACATACCAGTTTCCCTAAAATGTAAGCAAACAAGGACACGTATAACCAAAAATTCAGAAAGGATCTAAGACTATACAATTTCATTTATTATCAGTATTAATGTCATCTACAGGGGTCTAGAACCCAAAAGGCTCTAAAATGTAAAATGGCCCTAACTTACTCTATTTAAGTCTGATTGAGATATACCATACCATCCAAAAAGGGATACACGAGATAAACAACTAAAAAAGGGCACTGGGGTGTAAGCTAGAGTCACAAACGAAAAAAGGTCAAATTCCTACGTTTAGGGGGTCAAATTAGCCAATTACTACTTTTTAACTAGTCAAGTCCGATTTATTATAGTCATTTAGACTTCTAAACTAATAATTGGACATTCCCAAACCTTATACTAGGTTCCTATAGTTTTTTCTCATGCCCAAACCTCCTACTAGGACCTAAAACCATCAAATAGCCTAGTAACCGACACTGTAAGGCAGCACAAACGCAACCACCTATCAAACAGAAACCTAGACCACTACATTACTACATAACAAGTCAGAATGCCACCTATAACCTTACCATTAAGTAATCAAACCCCTAAAAATATCAATTATATTAAAACAATAGTATATAAACCAATGCAACAGGAATAAAAAATAGAGCAATAGCAGATAAACCCAAGCAGTCAAAACCAGACTAGATAATAGTAGTATAAGCATTTGTATACGCATACAATATATTAATAGTTCAGATCATCACAGACAACAAAACACAAACAGATTATACCGCCCGTCCATAGTCTAATAACCAAATTAAGAAATATAAATAGAAAACAGACAGTAGGGCAGAGCTCCTGAAATAGGTTTTATACTCTAGACATGTTGATGTCATGACATCCAGACAGAATGTAGGCAATCGAAGCCAGTATGTTATTATGTATCAATATATACATCTATCCCTATGACATGCCGGTCTTATCATTATTACACTACAAAGCAGAGCTTTTATTTCATAGCATTACAGTTCTTACATTAAAATCCAGACACAGCAGTAATTCAATTTCATCATTCAATTATAGCTACAAATAGAATATTCCAGCAGTTCACATTATAACAGTCCAGTAAAAAATACATATTCAAAAAACAGCAAGATTTAAATGAATTTCCAGATTTTAGTAGAGTGGTTTAAATATCAGAATACATATAAGATTACAGTATTGTTTTCTTTTTAATTCTAGATTATTGCAGCAGAGGAATTCACACAGAAACAAACAATTTTGTGATGGCTCAAACGTGGTTACTAACTTTTAATCGCTAATCCCCTTCAAAGGCACTTCGGCTGGCAATCACCAATACCATCACCTAACGAATGGAAAGTTAATTTCAAATTAGTAAAGCAGGCTTAAAAAATAAAAAAGACTCACAAGTTAGGGTTTTAAATTCATGGAAAGCTAGAGATGTTAAAGAACATATTAAAACTCAAAATTAGACTCTAAATTGCTACTGAAATCTTTCTTTTGGAAAATCCTAATTTAATAAAAAGATTAAACTCAAAAAATTCACCTTGACATCGAGGAAGACAAAAGTGAATAACATATCAAACGAGGATGTCTATGAAAATCCTTCGTGAATAGATCAGATTTCCTTATGAGAAATTGAGGGATGTGAGAGTTCCTTTTTAGGGTTTGGTATTCTAAAGTTGAGAGGAAAATTGATTGATTTTTTGTGACTCTTTGAATCTTAATGTGATAAGTTGTTTTGACTCTAATTAGAGCTAAACTTACAATTTAACCAACCAGAATTGGTTAATATGAAAAACACCTCTTTTTGGAAAATAATTAAATAAACTTTGAAAATTCCCCTTTATGTTTCAAAATTACGCCTCAGAGTAAAACTATTTAAAAACACGAGGACTGACTCAAAATTTCAGATATCTCTAAAATGACCATTTTACCCTCATAAGGGAAAATTATAAAATTAGTCAGAACATGAAATAAAATAGCCCTCAACTTACGAACATGACAGTATTTATAATTACGATTTGATACATACAAATATTTAAGAAAAAAATTGTTATGCGGCATAATCAAAATATCTACCTAAAGACGAAAGAATAGTTTTGATATTGGGAAGAGTTAAGACAGACAAGAGAGCTTGAGAAGAGAACATGTGACGGCTCACAATGTTACAGGTTTTGGCGGTGGGGAGGTTGAATGAGACACTGATAGGAGTTTACATATTTAGCCATAGGTTAGAGGTCCAGTTAAGTAAACATTATAGTAGTGTTGAAATTGGAATAGGTAAGACAAGGCAAAGGCGAAGAAAACGACGAAATTAGAGTAGGCAATTTAAGAGAGAGGCGGAGAAGAAGATGAATAAATGAGAACAAACCTAAATGTCTTAGCATCAGTGACACACTTGATCCTCACTCATTCTAAAAAAATAATACATTCGTCGAAAAGAGCCAAAATTTTGAAAAAGAAGCTAATGTTGTTGTACGTAAAATCAAATTTCGTATTGATTTATCATCTACTTTATCCATAAAGTATTGATTCTTCTACTAACAATCTGATATTTATAACTAATATTTGATACGTACAAACACTAAAAAAGGATTATTGTGTAGCGGAATCAAGATATCTACCTCAAAAAGAAGGAAGAGTTTTTATATTGGAAAGAGCTAAGATAAACAAGAGTTTGAGAAAAGAATGTGTGATGGCTGATGATGTTAACAATTCTGGCAGTGGAGAGGTCGAGTAAGAAAAAGACAAGAGGTTACACCTTTAGCCGTAGGTTAGAGGGCAAAGCAATTAAACAAACACTATAGTAGTTTCGAAATTGGAATAAGCAGGACAAGGGGGAGGAGAGAAGATGACAAAACTAGAGTAGGCAAGTTAAAGGAGAGGCAGAAAAGATGATGAAGAAATTAGATGAAACCTCAATTTCGTGTATGTTTTTTAATCTGGAGATTATTTTTTCTTTTTAATTTTTTTAATTTTCGATTTTCATCCTGAATTAAACTAAAATTTTCGGTCCATCCCAAACCGAATTACAAATTTTAATTCGGTATTCGGTCCTTAGAATACTTGTACATAATATCAAGATATCAAAATTTTGGTAAAGTTTTGTTTTTTCCGGACCTAATGAACACCCCTACATATAACCATGTCGAGAGACCATTAAAAATAGCTTAAACCTTCATCTAAAGTATTCTCAACTTCATTCCCTCTTGGTAGTCTAGACAAGAAGGGGGAAAAGTTTTGTTGAGTATGCTACTTGGATAAGTTTTCACTTGAAATTGAACTTTTACAGAATGCTTCATCTTATTATATGATGGACTACAAATAGAAAATTGCTCCAATTGAAGAAGCGGGAAAAAGATAATTCAATAGGCTCGTGAAATTTTGAAACCACGGCGTAAAGAGCAAGCAATGTAACTCTATAAGTACCCTTTTGTAATAAATAGAAGGGAACTTTTGATCTTTGAAATTTTCTTTAAAAATAAATTTAATTTTCATCTTGATCATAAGTGACTAAAGTTCTCAAAGTATTTGGGTGATTTTTGATACGTCGTCTCTAACTCTTAATCATCTAAATTATTTTGCATCTAGATCTCTTATCATTTGAACCTCATTTTTGTAGATGATTCCTTAATAAATCATCATAGATGACTTGCTATCTTTATGGTGATTTTTATCTTATGGAACTAGAAAGTAAGAGAGTTTACTGCCTTTAAGATTCGAAGGATTATGACAACCTTTCTTCCTCAGAGAATCATTACCTCTTTAACCTTTTAATTCTCTTTGATTACAATTTCATGTTCAACTTAATTGAGTGATAGATCATCCTATTGCTACTGAGATTCCTAGTTTCCAAGTCTAATTTCTACCTCGGATGGCTGAACCCTTCATGATGCATATTTTCATTTGTTGTTTATATCTTCACCTTACCTCCGATGACCATATCTGAGCTGAATTTAAAGCAATTGACCTAATCTTACTATTGTTGAGATGGTTCAAAAATAAAAGTTCTATTTCATCTTAGAATTCTTCTTGTTCGCATTATGTCCATGGTTGAAATTCAATTTAAGGTAGTCAGCTCTTATCCTTCTATTGAAAATGGAAAGCATGGCTTGTAATAGGAAGAATTCAACTTAAGGTCTAGGGTTCACAATTCAATTTAAGGTGGTTGAGATTGCCTCTATTTTAAATCGAGTCATCCAAATTCTTAAGCATAAAATCTTCATCCGAATTGAGCAGACTTCAATATTTACCTCATGCTCGTCTCTATCTCGCTCTTAGTTTAAGATAGTTAACTTTTGATTCTACTATTGTTGTGCACAAGTTGGCATATTGGGTACTTTTGTTTGATTTTTTTACTGGTTATTGCTTATCTATCACTTTCTTCTCTACTATCTGTCTCAATCTAAGGTAGTGACTAATTCTACTATTGTTGAGTATGGTAGGACAGACTGTGTACTAGAGAATATAAGCCCTCGTATTAAGACGCCATGAATCTCTTCTCGTGTTCTCAACTTAAGGTAGTGACTCATCCTACTATTCTTAGACATTAGAAAGTGATAGCAGAGTGATGGTGATAGAAAAAGGATAACCAATAGGAAATCAAACTAAAATATTTAATATGCCTACTCCTACTCAGCAATAGTTAAATCAGAAGTCAACTACCTTAAATTAAGAGCAAAGATAAGATGATTCTGAGATAAATATTAAAGTCTACTCAACTTTGATAAAGAAATGATACTCAAGATCCTAGAGAACTCGATTTACAATAATGGTGAATTCAACTACCTTAAATAGAATTATGGACCCTAGATCTTAAGTTGAATTCTATCTAGAAAAAGTCATAGTCTCCATTTACAATAGTAGGATAAGAGTCAATTGCCTTAAATTAAACTTCAACCATGGACATAATAACAACAAGGTGAATTCTAAGTAAAAATTAAATTATGATTTCCATGCCTTCGCAACAATGGCCATATAAGGTCCATTACCTTAAATTGAGCTGAACTGTAGTCATCAAAGGTGAGGTGAAGATACAAATGACAATAGAATAGATGCATTGTGAGAAAACCAGTCATCTGAGGTACAAATTAGACTCAGAAACTCAGAACCTTAACTGCAATTGAAGGATCTATCACTCCAATAAATTAAACATCAAAACGGAATCAAAGAGAATATAAAGGTTAAGAAGGTGGTGATTCTTCGAGGGAGGAAGGTTGTCCTAGTCCTTCAACTCTCAGAGGTAACACCCTCACTTCCTTGTTCTATAGGATAGAATTTACCATAAAGATAGCAAGTCATCTATGATGAATTCTTAAGAAATAATCCAAAAATATTATATTCAAATGACAAGAGATCTAGATACAAAAAAAATATGATAATTAAGAGTTAGAGAACTTTAGCCACTCAAGATAAAGATGCATTTCAAATTTTACTAAAGGAAGTGGTAGAGATCAAAAAGCTTTTTTTCTATTTGTTACGAAAGGGTATTTATGGAGTTACACTAGTTACTCTCTACATCGTGGTTTGAAGATTTCATTCAGTGTGCCTACTAGAATAGTTTTTTCCTACTTCTTTATTTGGAGCAATCCTCTATCTATAGTCCATCAGATCACAAGGTGAAGTACTCATACCTAGAATTCAATTTTGGGTGTGAACTCATCCAAGTGCAAACTCAGCAAGGCTCTTTTCTTCTTCATGCCCTAACTATAAGTGGGGTAGGAAGTTAAACTTGCATATATTTGATGCAAGTTTCAAAAGTTCTGAATGATGAATTGCAAACTGATAAGTTCGCGACTTGTCTGGCTAGAATGTGGTTGGACTGGTCATTAAAGTAGTCTGCTATTTTCTACTCTCAGATACTATTTTTGTTTCTTTTTTTCCTTCCTTCACTAATTTTATTCATATTGTCTTCTTTTTCTACGACTGAAAATAACCTTGTAAAACTGAAAGGAAGTTGATAAGTGAAGACAAAAATCACTAGAAAATATTAGGAAATTTGGCCTAAAAAGTGCATACAAAATTCACTTGTCACCTATTAATTGTTCTTCCAAATAAACTAACAAGCTTTAACTCAACGTCTACATATTTATAGTATGAAAAATCATAGATCTATTCTTGACACTTATAGAAAATTTAGTGCATCAAATATTACTATGCCTAGTATATATTGAACAAATAATTCCTTGTAGGAAAACTCTTTAAAATCCTATTTGAATCTTGTGAGAAAATACTAATTCTCTCATGTTGCATTTTAATTCAAAGAAAATGAGTTTGTTTGATTCACCGGCTAACCTTTTCTTTGAGAGAAAATTTAGTATTTTCATTACAAAATAATGAATGGTCTAGATTGTCCCGAATTGGTTTGTAAATAAAGTTCAAAAATAAGCCTCATTGAGAATTGAAAAGACTTGTCAACAATACAGTACGTTTTCCTTGTACTCTACAAAGCCAAACCAGAAACCAAGTTATTTTGTAGTTGATTTCGTTCTAAAAGGCCCTAGACTTTTTTGAGAAGAAACCATAAATAAAGTTTTTTATTTTAGGATAATCCCTTGTTGATATCTATTTAAAGATTCATGGTTTCAATTTTCTTATAGGGTTTAAGGGCTTTATTTTTCTATGTTTGCATGGTTCTACGTGCAATTTTTCAATTTCATTCGAGGTAAGATTTAGCCCTGTGTAAGTTTATATTTGGGTTTTTATAGGGTTAGTATGAGAATCCCTTAGAATTAAGTTATGAGTTCTAAGTCCTGAGCATTTCATAGTAGATTAAGATTAAAAACAATCTCTTGTCTTTGTCATGACACCAAGACTATCACAATTGCATATCAATTTTTAGTGTTTAGACAATATTGTTTACAATGGTTAAATTTTATTGCTAGTGATTCTAAGCTAGAATAGCTAAGTTGATGGTCATGGGGGCCTAATCGGCACCTCATTAAAGCACAAATTCAAGAGCTAAAATTTAAAAGAGAAAATAGAATAAGAAATCAAGTTTTGAGTCAGTTTTGAGTTTGAGTTTCAGAAGATTCTATTTTCAATTTGATTTGTGAGTAAGTTTTGTATAGATTAGTCTATTCATTTTCAGGTATAAGTTTTGAGTCAGTTAATTATCATGTCACCTTGTACCCTACTCCTTCCACCATTCTATAATGCCTAAACGTTCGCGAAGAGAGGTTTGAGCAAGTCATATGGTTAAACCATTGAGTTAGCTATGTAATTGATTGTGTTTCCCCATGTGGTTGCAACGATATTGTTATTCATACTTGAGGTTTGTAGAAGAAATCACAAAAAAAAAATACCCATCAGACCCTCTTCGTAAGTGAATGTCAAAATATTTACCAAGGTTGCAAGATTTACTTTTATATTATGTTATGAGATAGAGAATTTAATGAGATTATTGGGAATAATTATTTAAGTTAACTTAGAGAAGTTATTTATTTAAGCAAGGATTGCGAATGACCTTTTTTTGTTTTAATAGTTGATTCATAAGAAAACTGAGAAGCCACTAGACTATATCGAGATCATAAGAGGATAAAAAAAAATTAGCATTAGTTGTGCAAACTTGTTTAGTAATAGTGCATGAGGCACGACAGCTTGATGCCAAGTTGAATTTTTATGAGTTTGAGTTACATTCTTAAGTTTTGAGTATTATCTTATTAACAGCTTGAGTTATGTTTAATATGTTAACTGCAGGTATCAATATGCCTTGAGATAGTATGAGATATATATTGAGATTAATATTAAGCCATTATATTAAGTATGATCATATATTTTAATATCACAATAAATATATGTATATCTTATTGATAAAAAGTAGGTGTAATCAAATGGTAGTGACCATTAGTGAAATAAGATATATATGACCATACTTGATAGTAAAACAGAATGTAGGGATAATCCCAAAATATACACGAAGGTTTGCCGAAATCCCTAAGAAATCTACTTAGTTATGAAAATCTCCATTTGTCCACTTTTCCGTGAGCGCTTATTATGTTTACTATTCATTGATGTGTGTCGGCTTTTCCCTCTAAGACCTCGAGGAGTATTTTCATTATTTTAACTTAAGTTATTTTAAAAAATTTATGAAACAATATTTTTTTAATTATAAACACAAGGCATTGAAAATGTCATGTAGATGTAATCGATAACTGTCTCTTCATATCTGGATGTGTTGACTTTTAACTGGTTGGGTTTTATTTATTTATTTTGTTTTGGTAAATTGAATTATAATGTGGAAATTAGCTAATGAATAATTTTGAACTTGTTTACTGATTTTTTTACAGAGCAAAGTGGCTTCAATGACCCTAGTACGCTCTATTTTTGTGCTGAATTAATAGGGTAAAACTGGAACAATAAATTCCAACAACTATTAAGGTTGAAGCAATCAATCTCAATGATTAAAAAAAATAGTTCATGCATTAATCAACTCCCACAACCAAATAAAATGTTATTATTAACACTCAAAACCAATACTTGATTTTTCATAACATAGCGCTATAAATTCATGCATAAACAAGAGCTTATTTAAGTTTTAAAAAGTAAAATAATAAGTGTAGGTAATTTCAATGTCAACCTTCTCTAATTCAAATAAGAGGTAAGGCGAAATCAACAAGCACAATATTTATGGAATAATAATCAAATTCAACAACAGATCATGTTTTTGTGAAAAAAATATCAGAGGATATTATATCGACTTCTCAGGAAATCCATGGAAGGTATTTTCTAGATGCAAAGTATGTAGCAGCTCCTGTATAAGGATAGTCAATGACTAACACAATGATTAGAAAGATGATATCGTATACGAAGCTACTAGTATGTTTCATATTTTATCATATTGATTGTAATTTTGTGTAAATGATATATCCTAGATATGAATGCAAAAGACATGAATGCAATGCAGTTAACATTACTTTTATTTTCCATACTGATACCAGCAAGTGAAAGTTTAATCCCTACAAGGAATGATTAACATGGTGCGAAAAATTTAAACTTAACCACTCTACACGGTTGCATAACCTAATAAGCATTATTATATTCATAACACCTAAGTTTAGCATAAAGATGTATGTAATTTGTGATAGTACAACATGTACTAAGACTTTTGCAAAAACTAATCCAAAATATTTTTTCTATCTTATCATGTCTGCAGTAAACCATAGATGAAGAAGATAGGGTAGTATTTTGTATTCAGTAAGTTATCTAAACCTGCACAAAATATTGCAAAATATATGATCAACCTAATTCATGGCTTATTCATTTTAGTCGTTATCTAAATCAATAACTTGTCAAAGTGGAGCCCTAAATTGAGGCTTCTGTAAATCTAGGTTGCATTCCACTTGAACAACCTCTCGGCACTTACTTCTTCAGTTTTGAGTTGTTAGGCTTTGGTGGCATCTATAATGTTATACAATTTTACAAGATACAATGAATCACCTCACAATTGTAACTTATATAGGTATAATCAAAATTTCCACAATCTTTTACCTTCTCCTCCCCTTCCTAGTTTGGGGCTATATTTCTGACGAGGCAACCTATGAATTCTATTACTACACTGTAGGTTAATTAATGTAGATTCCTCTAATGAGGTTTGCTGGTGGGTTGGAATTTTTTTATCTTAGTTCTCATTTGTCTCTACAAGTACTAAATTCGGTTAGATATTAAAACATCATAGAATACATTAAAACTATGTTGCTAAACAAAAGATTTTAACTTATAGTTATCAATACCTTCTTTGGCCTTGTAGCAGCAGGATTTTTGCACATGCATTAATTATGGTCTGGAAGTAATCAATTGGCACATTGCATAGACCAACTTCTCTGGTGAGTACTTACTTTCTTCTTCCCTGATTCGTACTTTCTTCTGTATGCCTGCTTTTCTCGTAAATGATGGCAGTAGTACTGTTACACTATGAACTTCTTCTATATAGACTGATTAGGGATATGATGGATCATAGAAGAGTATATTCTACAGTAAGCTTCCTTTGACAGCTTAGGATAGACGTACTCAAAGAAGTCTAATATAATTCTCATTTGAGTAGCATAGTGATTTATGCACAACATTATGTGAGGGTAAGGTATACCTACTATCTTCTACTCTCGGTAATCACAAGTAAACTTACTAATGTCAACCATCCATGTCTTGCCCATGCCACCCACCTCATATTCTTTATTACTAATGTAAAAACATGTGTACTTCCTATAGTCATCGCCATATCTAAGCAATTGACCTTTAACATAAGGCATCAGATTACCTTCGCAATTCACAGCATCTCTTTTGGAGTATATTTATATTTTATCTCCGAATGAACTCAAATAGATAAAGATATGAATGACGTAAGGATGTTCTAAGCATCTTGTTATAACTCTCAGAATAGCTGGTAGTGACATGGTCACACCTCGTAATTTCGTCAAATTTGAACTATGTTAGTCACCATCATCCAATCTTTCTATCCAATTGTATGCATCTATATTGACACCCATAATTTTATTCACGACCGAGAAGTGATCTGCTCAAGTGAATTGTTTTGCCACTTCTTTAACCACTAACCACGATACAACTTTCTCATATTAGCATCCAAATGTCTAACACAACTTCAACATTTTAAAGTAATTCACATTATTTACAATCAATTATTAAAACTACTGGGAAAAAATACATACATAGTAAAAAGTCAGTTGTCAACGAGACAAAAAAAAAGTTGATAAGCAGGATAGCAAAACAAATAAGTTGTACACACATTCACATAAGATTATAGCTATAACAATCATGCTAACGTTTATAAAGTTTGGTTATACTCAATCACTAACAAAAATATAAGATTATAGCATTAAAAAAATATTTACTCACATATAATATGTGTTGAAACCAAAGTTAAGATAGAACACTAAGTCACAAATGATCAAAGATGAAAAAACGAAAAATCGATAAAAATACCGATTTACCCAGTTTCACCCAATTATAACTACTTCCAGCTTATCTGATAATTTTATTGATCGTCTCTCAAGTTCCAACCAAATCACACCAAACACCTCACTCTTTCTCTTACAAGGTGGCTAGAAACCCTGGCACCTTATATAGTTACTAGAAACCCTAGCAACTAAGACATGGGCCTAAAAACACCCTTAAGCCCAAAACACATTAGTAACTAAAGAACATAATACTAATAGAACTTAGAAGCTAACAACATGTATAATTTAGCTTCCTCCCGGAGCAATGCTCTAACCCTGCCAATTCATTAACGAACAGATTCCGAAGTATGAGACAATCCCAACATTCTCCCACTTGGCAAATACTTTGTGATGCCTATATCATCTCTACACCATTCAAACTTCTCTACACTAACAGCCTTAGTTAGCGAATCTGCACCATTTACTTCAGTGTCAACCTTTTCCAGAAGTATCATCTTCTCCTCCACCTTTTCTCTAATGAAATGATATTGGATGTCTATGTGCTTTGTCCTTGAATGATATGTACGATTCTTCGCTAAGTAAATAGCACTTTGACTGTCACACTTCAATTTTATAGTGTTTTGAATGAATCCAAGTTCAATGAACAATCTTTTGATCCATATTACTTCCTTGCTTGCATCAATCAAGGCCATGTATTCTGTTTCAGTAGATGATAGAACTACAACACTTTGTTTCTTGCTCATCCAACTTATAGGACCACCAAACAATTTGAATACAAAACTACTAGTAGATTTTCTACTATCATTATCTCCACCCCAATCAGCATCTACCGACCCCATCACCTCAAAATGTTCTCCACTTTTTTTACCTCCAAACCGTTAAGCAAAATATGAAGTCCCAGAAAGGTACCTGAGAACCCTTTTGACGGTTGTCCAATGCTCTTTGCCAGGAATTGACATGTATCTGCATAATACTCCCACTGCTTGTGCAATATCAGGTCTAGTGCAGACCATTGCATACATCAAACTACCAACCGCACTGGCATAAGGAACTTGAGACATTTCTTCCTTTTCTTTTTCAGTTTTAGAAAACTGATAAGCGGACAATTTAGTTCCTGTAGGCATAGAAGTTCCAACAGACTTGCAGTCACTCATGTTGAATTTATTCAACACACCATCAATGTATTTCTTATGCCCCAACAATAGTTTCCTATTCTTTCGATCCCTCAATATATGCATACCAAGGATAAAATTTGTTGCACCATGATCCTTCATTTCAAACTGTTGTGCTAACAACCCCTTCACAGACTTGATCATTTTCATATTGTTTCCAATAAGTAACGTATCATCAACATATAAGGTTAATATAACAAAATCATTACCTAACCTTTTTATATAAACACAATGATCAGCTTGACAACATCTGAACCCAAGTAGTTGAGCATATGAATCAAACTTTTGATACCACATTCTTGGTGATTGCTTAAGCCCATATAAAAACTTCTTCAGCTTACATACTCAGTCTTCTTTTCCCTTGATAACAAAGTCATCTGGTTGCTTCATATAAATTTCCTCCTCCAAATCTCCATGAAGGAAAGTTGTTTTAACATCAAGTTGCTCAACCTCTATATCATAAGTCGCTGCTGTAGACAAAACGATTCTGATGGATGTCAACTTTGCTACTGGAGAGAATATCTCATCGTAATTAACCCCTTCAATTTGAGAGTACCCTTTAGCAACCAATCTTGCTTTATACTTCTCTATTTTTCGATCAGCATTTTTCTTTTTTTTTTAACACCCACTTGCACCCAATATCTTCCCGATCCTTAGGCAATTGAACAAGATCCCAAGTTTGTTTCTTATGAAGCGACTGCATTTCATCACTCATAGCAAGCTCCCACTTCTTCGAATCTTCTGAAGCTCTCGCCTCTGGTAAGCACTAGATTATACCTATCAGGAGGCATGCAAACTCGTGTGGATCTCCTCAAAACAGACTCTGCATCATCTTCATCTTCTTCCTCAATATCAGAATCATCATTAATTTCTTCATCTTGCAAATCAATATGTATAGGCTCAACTAGTTCATCTCCCTCAAAATCCATATTAACTTGTGAATTTTCAGATTCTGACTGTTTGTTCAAACCCATATCAATTTGCACATGATCAAATTCCTCAAAAATTTTATCTTCAACTTGTTCATGTGAAGTTTCTCTAAACACCACATCTCTGCTATAAATTACTTGTCTGGACTTTGGATTCCTTAATTTATACCCCTTGACTCCTTCTTGTACCCAATAAACTTGAATTTCTCATACTTGAAATCAAGTTTATTTCTTTTCTCTTTCGGCACACGCATATATGCGTCACAACCAAACACCTGAACATGAGACATATTAGACTTCCTCCCATAAAGTACCTCAAATGGTGTTTGATCCTTCAATGAAGATGTAGGTGTTCGATTCTTCAAATAACATGTTACAACTGCTTCTGCCTAGAATTCAAGTCCTAAACTTGCCCAACTTCGCATACACCTCTCCTTTTCCATGAGTGTCTGATTTAGCCTTTCAGCCACACCATTTTATTGAGGTGTCATTCGAATTGTATTCTGTCTAGAAATGCCCTGATCTGCACAAATCTGATCAGCTGGAAAATACTCTCTGCCATTATCAGTTCGAAGAACCTTTATCTTCCTATTGAATTGATTTTTGACTAGTGCCTTAAACTCCCGAAATTTGTCAAGAACATCAAACTTTCTTTTGATAAAATACACCCAAGAAAATGTGGAATAATCATCAATAAAAGACACATAGTACCTTGATTTTCCAAGAGATGCTTCTGGAGTTTCCCCAAACAAGTCACTATGTATCAATAAAAGACACATAGTACCTTGATTTTCCAAGAGATGCTTCTGGAGTTTCCCCAAACAAGTCGCGTATCAGATCTAATGCTCCAGTAGCTCTAGTGGCAGTTGACTTAAACTTGACTCTGTTGTGCTTTCCATACAAACAATGCTCACAAAACCCGAATCCCATTAGGCAATCTAGAACCCCTTCCACCATTTTCTTTGATGCAATAGTGGACAAATTTTTTTCACTGATATGCCCTAATCGTTGATGCCACAACATACTAGTACTATTTTCTGCATGCTCTTCAAATTCAGATACAAGCGAACTACCCAACTCTTCTTTAATGGTACTTCCCAACAACTTGTATAAAGTACCATATCTTTAACTGCGTGTAATCACCAATGATCCACATGTCATCTTACAAGACTCCTTATCACAACTTAAATGAACTCCTTCATCAGTCATAGAGCTCACATAAATCAAGTTTCTGCTCAAATCAGGAATATGCATAACTCCTGGAAGTGTCTTTATGGTACAATCATACATCTTGAGTTTCACCTTTCCATGACAAACAATCTTCGCTAATATGTTATTTCCCATCATGACACTACCTCCATTAAATGTTTCGTATTGAAAGAACCAATCCTGATGAGATGTCATATGATACGAAGCTCCTGTACAATAAACCAGACATCATTGAAACAAGATTTTTCAAAAATTTAGGATCGTCCAACCACACGAACTAGTTCCATTGAAACAAGATTAGTCCTCTGTACCATAGCACAGTACTTCTTCACTAGCTTAAAGCATTCAGAATGTTTAACCATCAATTTTGCCCTACCTTTTTCTTTCACCTTGTACAATTTCATTCTCCCAACTATCACCCTATAACCACGTTGCAATAAATGGGATTATGTTTTAATGTTTATTGAAGGATAGTTTCTGATGAGTTCTTGAAACGTTTTCACAATCCATCTGACTCTTGCTTCAGAATTGCTACTAAGTTTGTGATAGGTGTGTTCTTTGGTATATTCGTGCACCCCATAGATGTCCCAAATATCTCTCATGCCTTGATTTCCCATTTCCACAATTCACCCTTGTACCAATAAAATAGCTTGTCAAAGTCATTAATAACCCTTTCCATCTCAATTCTATCTTGGATTGCATGATCCTAAATTTTTCCCTTAGGATGTAAAGACTATTAAAAAGTTGAACCTACTTAAACTCGATGGGTTATCCTAGATTCACCATATAATGATCTCCACACATCATTGCATTAAGTTTCCTTTCTAAGTCGGAAAATCCTTTATCACCATCATCATTGAAATCTTCATCACTCTCTTTTTAATCAAACTGATCTATATCTTCCCATTAATTGGCATCTGCCTGTCCAGATTCATCTACTCTACCAGCATCCTTATTATGCCCAAGATCCCCCTTTAGACATGCTAAGGAATTGGCTTCAAAATCAGAAGAGGCACTATCAGAAAATTGCTAGTTGAAGGCATTATGATGTTCAAATCTTTCTTTAGGTATATCTTCTTATTGGTCTTCTGTAGTCCAATTTCAAGATTCATATTCATCAGATTGTAAAAGAGAATACATGAAAACATGGAAGAGATGACCTAGAGTCACCTGCTCAATTGCCTCTTCAGTAGTTACGGCAACATTCTATAGACTTTCACTAATATGATGATATAGTTTTTGAGATTTGTTAATACACCTAGCATGATCAATAAGTATTGATACAATTGGCTCCTCCTCATGTGTCTTTAATTCCACTTCAGCATGTGATGAGATGTCGTTATAGAATGTACTATCGTTTTTAAATATCTCAAATGTGTGGTTTGGATTAGTACTTTTAATAGCCTCCACATTTGTTGAGCTCTAATGTTAGGCTGGTGAATTTGTTTAGGGACTTTCATTTTGTATACTGTCCTCCATGTCGCATTTTTCTTACCTTAAACTATATGGATCACCAACTACCTTTACACTAAATTCTACCTAGATTAGACTACTTGGACCTTCAATTGTTTCCATGGTGCATTTTGCTTGTCCTAGATTGCTTGGTCCACCATCTAATCTGTAATTATTTCCTCCTCAAAAGGTTTGTCCATTAATAACATAATTGGCTCTGCATTACAGAGTTCTTCCTCTCTTCTCTATTGTTCTCATACTTGTTGATACTGCTCCAAATCCTCTAACCAAACATTAAACTCTAGTGACTTCAGTTTACCTATATCAGCAATGTCGTTCCAATGACTAAGGGTATCCCACAACAAGTAATCACACCAAATCATCATACTCAAGCCATTCCATAAATGCATGCATTACATTCAACATCCCGACCATAATCCAATCAAGCCCAGTTACTTCTCTATAGAATTGCAATAGGCATACCTTGTCCAAATCCATTAACTTCTCTCATCTCCTCCCGTAGTAAGTTACAATTACTTTGAAAACACGTATCCTACATAACCTATAAACACATAAAAGAGCAACATTAAAACATCAGTACTGAAAACAAATAGTGCTTGAATCAGTCATGGAGGACAAGCATAACAGCAATACCTAAAGAAATAGAAAATATTGCACATCAATGATAGTGATCTCAATTATAGGTATGTACATTATGTTTAAATATTTTACTAAAGATGATGCATCATAATACCTTGCTACAAGCTACAGACTGTGTTTAACACACAAACCCTTAAAGTGCTTGCAAAGCAAACAATATTAAACATCAACGTCAATGATTTTAACTACACACACATACATTAATTTTGAACAATTCAGTCAAGGTTTGACATCATAACACCATACTTCAAGCAGCAAAAAATTGTGTTAAAACACACCCAAATCCTCAACAAGGTTAGGAAATAGAACATAAAAATAAAAAAAAATTAACAGCACAAAATGATTCAACGATTGGATACACCTTTACTAACCTAAATACGACACAACCTCTAGTATATTAAAAGATCCAACTTATCGACATCCTTCCTACAGACACCATTAAACCCTAGCAATAACCCTAAAACAACCAACAAAGCGATCCAAGCAGCAAATCAATACAAAAAAAAAAATTAGAATACAAGTATAAATGGTTACTTCACTTACAAGTATTCTTCTTCCAAGGAAACCCAGATGATAGCTTCTACATCATATTCACACACCGAGAAACCTCTCTTTGGTATCTATAATATTGCAATCAAAAGTTAAGCAAAGGACAAAACTTAATCGACTTACTTATGCTACAAGGGTTGAGAGGGATATTTTTTAGGGAAAAGACAAAAATAGCAAGCATTCGATTTCGAGGAGGACTGAATTGATTTTGAGAAAAAAAAAAGACAAAAAGACATAAACATCTTCATACTACGAGGCAACTCCATACCCTTTCATTTTGATTTATTTATTTTTAAAAAGTTAACTTAAGTTGAAATGACGAAAATACTTCTCGAAGTTTTGAAAGGAAAAGCTAAAACGTCAATGGACAATAAAAATAACAAACGTGGACGAAATTACACAAAAATGAAATTTTCCAAAACTAAGCAGAGTTCTGGTGATTTCGGATGAATAATTTGAAATTATCCTAACGTAAAATCATTTTAAAGAATGAAAAGTTTAGTTTCCCATGTACTTGTAGGATCAAACAATTATATCACAGAATAATCAAACACACACCACGAAATTTTATTCTCAAATCTGAAATTGAATTTCAAAACTAAAATCTCTGTTTGACACTCTGCGGCAATACGGCTGCTGCTATTGACTCTCTTTATTAAAAGAAAAATAATGAAAAATTGTTTAAGTAAAAACCTAAATATTAAAAAGACAATAAAGTCTTTGTACTCAAAACTAGCACACGTCTAACACTCCTCCTTGATAGTTTTGGGCACAACATTCATCTTCTCTCGAAAAAACGCAAACTTTCCTTTTGGCAAAGCTTTTGTCAATATATCTGCAACTTGGTCCTCTGAGCAACAATGATGTAAGGCTACTTCTTTCTCCGTTACGACATCATGAAGAAAGTGATATTTCACCTTAATGTGTTTGGTTCTCCCGTGATCTATCAGATTGTTAGCTATTGCAATAGCAGAATTGCTATCACAATAAAAATCAACCGGAGTTTCAATCTTCACCCCCAAATCTATCAAAATCTTCTTTAACCAAATGGCTTGATTTACAGCAGAGGCAGTTGCAATATACTCGGCTTCAGCTGTTGATTGTGCTACCACTGCTTGTTTCTTTGAATTTCAGCTGAAGACACACGTACCAAAACCAAAGCAAAAACCTGATGTACTTTTAGAATCATCTGCACAACCTCCCCAATCACTATCTGTCTATCCAATCAACTTGAAAGTTGAATCCTTTGCATAATAGATTCCAAAGTTTCTGGTTCCTTTTATGTATCTCAGAATTCTTTTAGCCAAATCCAAGTGAACATTTGTTGGTCCATGCATGAAACGAGAGATCAAACTTATAGCAAACATAATGTCAGGTCTTGAAGAGCATAAGTAGAGCAAACTACCAACCAAACTTCTAAATCGTTTCTCATCAGTTTTCACATCACCATCAAATTTTGATACCTTTTGATCAATTGCAACTAGAGTGTTCACAGGTTTACAGTTCTCCATACCAAACTTTTTCAGAATATCATTTGCATATTTCTCTTGAGAAATAAAGAAACCATTCTTAGTTCGCTCAACCTCAAGACCCAAAAAATACTTCAATTCTCCTAAATCAGACATCTCAAATTCATGTTTCATCTCCTCCTTAAACTGATTAATCAAGGAAATATTATTTCTAGTTATTAACATATCATCCACATAAAGAGAAACAATTAACAAGTCATCTAATTTCTGCATAAGATACAGAGCAGCTTCATTTTTACTTCGACAAAACCCTTGTGAAAGAAGATAACCATCAATTCTAGAATACCAAGCTCTAGGAGCTTGTTTCAAGCCATATAAAGCCTTTTGTAGTCTATAAACTTTATGCTCATCCCCTTTAACTACAAAACCTTCAGGTTGACTGGCATACACTTCTTCATTTAAATGGCCATTTAAGAAAGCAGACTTCACATCAAGATGAAATAAATTCCAATCATGTTGAGCAGTTAGTGCAACTAAGAGTCTAACTGTATCAAGTCTAGCTACAGGAGCGAAAGTTTCAGTGTAATCCTTACCTTGTTGCTGAGCATAGCCTTTTGCCACCAAGCGAGCCTTGTATTTATTCATTGTTTCATCTGGGTTAACTTGATACGATATACCCATTTAACTCCAATGATTTTCTTTCCAAGTGGTTTATTTGTCAAAATCCATGTTTTATTCTTCTCTATCATCTTTATCTCCTCCTCCATTGCTTGCTTCCAAGCTTCTGATTTTGCTGCAACAAAATAATGTCCTGACTCTTCCACTGCCTCATTGCACCTTTCATATATGTCGGCAAAAGACTTATAACCTCTCACAGGAATATTCAATTCATCTTCAGAGCTCTGATCTCCCAAATCATTTCCTTGATCTTCTACACTTTCATCTTCATGCTCATACTGTTCTGGAGCCTGTTGTTGATTATTTATACCACTATTTTCTTCCTCAACTTCTTGCTCTATAATGATATCATCAACTGCAGGTATAATGGACTCACGGTTAGGCTCAGCAATCTTTTTCAATTCACAAATATTATTTTGAGAATCAGATGACCAATTCCACATGCTATTTTCATCAAATTTTAGATCTCTGGTAATCACTAATTTTCTTCTTTCAACATCAAAGAATCTGTATGCTTTGGATCTTTCACTGTACTCAACAAAGATTCCTTTTCTTGCTTTAAAATCAATTTTACTTCTGTTTTCAGCAGGAATATGCATAAAACAAATAGAACCAAAAATTCTTAAATGTAGTACAGAAGGTTTAATGCCATACCAAGCTTCATAAGGAATCATACCTTTAACTGCTTTTTTCGGCAACCTATTCAACAAATAAATAGCAGTGTGGACTGCCTCTACCCAAAACTCCTTTGGTAGTTTCTTCTCTGAAAGCATGCTTCTAGTCATCTCCATCGTTATTCTATTCTTCCTTTCAGGCACCCCATTTTGTTGGGGTGTATATGGAGCCGTCAACTGATGTTTCACTCCTTCTTCTTCACAAAATCTTTCAAAATCTTTTGAAGTGTACTCTCCTCCATGATCAGATCTCAAAACTTTTAATTTTCTCCCACTTTCAAGTTCAACTGCAGCTTTCCAAATTCTAAATTTATCCGGTGTCTCTGACTTATTCTTCAAGAAATATACCCAAGTGAAAAGGGTATAGTCATCGATGAATAATAAAAAATATTTGCATTCTCCCCAAGAAAGTGTTCTCATGGGACCACAGATATCCGTATGGACAAGTTCAAGCTTCTCTTTTGCTCTTCACGCTTCAAAATTAGCAAACGGTTTCTTGTATATCTTTCCCATTTCGCAAGATTCACATATTCCTTCTTTCACATCAACTGGAGGCAAGTCTCTAGAAGATTGTGCACAAACATATATTTTATTCCAGCATGATTAAAATGTCCAAACCGTTTATGCCACAGGTCGGTCTCTGCTTCTTTAACATGATAAACAACATTGTTGATTCCAGTAGTAATGTTGTAACATCTATTCTTCAATTTTGTTTCAGCAACCAAGAGACTCTTATCATCAAGAATAGAGTATGTTTTCCCAGAGAATAAAACTCTATAGCCATCCTCTACTAACTGTCCGACAGAAAGCAAATTCTACTTTATTTCTGGTACATATAAAACTTTATGCAGAGTTTTATGTTCATTTGGAAAGGCAATGTTTATGCTTCCTATTCCTTCAACTCTAATCTTAGTACCATCTCCAATAGTGACAAATTTATTGAATAATTTATTAAAATTAGAAAAGGTACTGAGATTATTACTCATGTGACTTGTGCAGCTGCTGTCAATGATCCAATATTCAGCCTTGAATGAGTCACGATCTGTTTGAGCCATGAACAAGTACTCATAATCATCTACAATACCCGCATTGGCCTGTTGTTTCTGTTTATCTTGCTCCATATGTGCTTCTTTGACCCTGCAAGTCCTTTCAACATGCCCAAATTTTTTTACAATAAAAACAAGCTGGTCTACCTTTCCAAAAACAATCTTCTTCCTTGTGATTTGTTCGGTTGCATCTTCCAGAAGGAGAAAATTTTCCCCAACTTCCTGGTGGTGCTCGCGAACCATTTGAGTTTATTTTTCCTTGATGGTTAGCAAATTCTCTTGACTGTGCTTTGAAAGTATTCTGTATCACCCTAAATGCTTCTTCTTCTGTATTTGATTCTTTCTTTTGCCTCACTAAAAAACGTTGTTCTGCTGTTTGTAGTGAATTCACAATGTTTTCTAGTGTCTCCAGATTAGAAATTTTTGCTTCAAATCTTTCTGGCAATGTCACAGGTAATTTTTGTATCACCTTCTTCTCAGGAATTTCTTCTCCAAGATCTTTCATTTGAGCAACCAAATCACTCAGTTTGGCAACGTAATTCTTCAAAGTTTTTGAATCTGCCATTCTCATCTGCTTGTACTCTCCTTCAAGCTTGATCAATTTTATTTGCTTCACGTTTTCAGAGTCTTTATATTCCTTCTCCAATAATTCCCAGGCCTCCTTCGCTGTTGCGCAATCTGTGATCTTCCTTTCAATATTGTCAGAGAGAGAAGATTGAATAACACTCAATGCCCTGAAAGCTTTCGCTTGTTCATCTTCATCATACCGTATGTCTGCAATTGAAGGATTCTGAATATTACGAATATTTGGCTCTTTTTCGACTGCTCTCCATAAATCATAGGCTTTCAAATAATTTTTCATTCGACTCTTCCAAGATTTATAATTTTCTCCATTAAAGAGTGGTGGGGACGTCAACGAACCTGAAGATGAAGATCCTGACATGTTCAAGTAGGTCCCTTAAGAATTAAGCTCTGATACCAACTGTAGGATCAAACAATTATATCACAGAATAATCAAACACACACCACGAAACTTTATTCTCAAATCTGAAATTGAATTTCAAAACTAAAATATCTGTTTAACGCTCTGCGGCAATACGGCTGCTGCTGTTGACTCTTTTAATTAAAAGAAAAATAATGAAAAATTATTTAAGTAAAAACCTAAATATTAAAAAGACAATAAAGTCCTTGTACTCAAAACTAGCACACTACTAACGTACACTTTCAAATTCGAATGATGGTTGATGGATCATTTGGAGACCACCACCTTCCTATCTATTGAATATAAGAAAAGAGTAGGTGTTGAAACAAGTAATAATTAAAGAAAGAGAATGTAATGTAATGTAAGTTGAGGCTTGACATCTGAATAGGGTAGTTGTATGTTAACGACGTTCACATGAATAATGTTCCCTCCACTTATTTCAATCACTGCAACATTTGGTCCACTCGATGTCGACTTATCACTCCTCTCATTTATATACATCTTTCACTTCCATTTTTATGTTTTTACCCTATAAGCCTTTATTGACTCCTCCGTACTTTCTCTCCTTATTTTTTTTTAATTATTAGAAAAAAAAATTAATTGATTAGATTATTACATTGAGAAGAACAAATAGTCTATCATTTAGGAAGATATTTTTTTAGTGTGACAAAAATAAATAATAATTGTAGTCGACATGGGAATCTTTTCTGGAGTAACAAAAGATTGTTGTTTTGTACGAACTTATCCTCATATGTTACTATTAACATTAATGTTGTCTTGGTGTGTGACTACTGTAGAAGGAAGGATCATATATATTTTTTACCCTTAAAATATGAGAATTAGGGTTTTGATGAATAAATTGAGTAGGTTTGGTTGAATTGAATGTGTACAGGCAAAATGGTGACTTGACATTTCTTTTCTCTGAATGTGTGTGTAGCAGTAGTTGAATGGTACTTGTTAGGTTAACCCCACATGTAAATGTCTTGTTGTGGGCCTATAACTACTTGAAGATGAAGATGAAGATGAAGATGAAGTGGTCCACAAGTACTCTTCCTCTTTGGCTTTGTTTAAAACAAGTACTCTCCTATGTTTTGTGTTTTTATCTTCTTTTGCAGTACACTGCATCCCCACTTCTTTTCATTTAAAATGTGGGTCCCCTTCTCAACAAAAAATATATAAATAAATAAAATAGCCTTCTATATGTATATATAATACTATTTGTTTACTTTTAGCTAGTTTTAGGAAACCCAAGAACAATAATTCATGTCTTATTGTAGTATTTTTTTATGTTGATGTGAATCTACTTTATATATCCTTGTTTTTGTTTGAAAAAGGTGAGCATGAGGCAATCATATCATGGTCATGGATGAGAGACTTATTACCTATAATAATTACATGCCTTTTTAAGGATTTGTGACATTTGTAGGATAAACTAAATTAAGACTTTTGATAGGAAATTTTAACTAATGCAACAATCATTCATCAACTTGATAGATTGATAGATAACCCTACAAAGTTTTTTCTTGTTGGGATTGTTGGTGGAATTAATACTTTACATGGTGTGTCTTTTAACAATATTTGGAACCCAATAGCTGGACTTTTTAAGTAGCTCACTTATCATTTGCAAGCATAGGTTTAGTTAAATAGTTCTTATTATTATCAAAATATTTTTATTTAGAAATTGGTTATAAATACAGTTTATACTTTGAAATAGTCAAAATCTCCATGAGATGAATGGTTAAAAAGGAACAAGGATGGCAAAATGATGCTTTGAATCCCGCATCATCTGAGAGATGGAGCCAGGGGGTTAGCTCTAAGCTCAGTTAGATAAATTTAACTGAATTATTTTTTGTCAAGTGTCACATGTTTGTGAACTATATTTATAAACATATAGTATAAATAGTACGTGAATTATGGAGTAACATTTCTGGGAATTAGGAATGAAATTCAAGTTTAAAAAATAATAATAATAATTTTTTTTTCAAAATTATTCCTAAAAGTTAATTTTTTTTACTCTATAGAATTTTTTTTTAATTTTGTTTTTCTTTTGTATAGTGCTCACTGTCCAACTTATTAGAAATCAACACTCAAAGAAAAATATATAATAAAAAAATTATTTTTAAATAATTTAAAATTTTAATTAAATTTATGAAATAAATAAATTCAGCTTAAAAATTAACTAAAAGATCACGCTTAACTTTATAAAAATAATTTACCGAAATTCAATTGCACACCATGAATACATTATTATTTTCCCTCAGCAAAGACGAAAGGTCCTTCACAGATTGGCAATCGACATTCATTGATCAATTATAAGAGCCATGGTTATGTTAAGTCAAACTCCAGAAATAAAAAATTTTAAAAAAAATAATATTTTGGGAGAAAAATTATATAAAATATATCCAACAATGTTTAAAAATTCAAAATTAAATCAATAAAATTTTATTTTTATTTTGGGTTATTCAAACTTTGAATTTTAAAAATTAACCTTCACATCTACTTTTTACAGAATGGTAAAATAATCAATTTGGTTTATTTTTTAAAAGTGAAAGTTTGAAAGATTATTTTTATAAAATTTTAAAAATTTAACTATATAATATAAACAAAAGTTATAAAATACAAAAAGTAATAAAAAAAATTTATTTAACTTGCTAAATATAATTTAAAGTTGAATTGGTTGGTTAGCACATTTAGATATTTAGCTGCAATATATTGGCAAGTAAATCTTATGAAATTTTTTTTTTTTTTTTTTTTTTTTTTACATAGGGTCGAGTCACCATCAAATAGCATATATAATATTGTAAGGTTTATAAGGTATTAATAAAAATTGAATTGGTTCATATTTTTCAAAAATGAGTAACAATAAATTTAACCATGTAAAAGCTTTTATAATTTTTTTTTAAAAATAATAAATAAAAATAGGTAATACAGCAATTTCTTAATATTACTATTATTATTTTTTAAATCCATCTGATTATTTTAAAATTTTAAGTGTTTAAATTAATTTATAATTCAATTTGTTTAATATTTTATTAATATATTTTTTCAATCAAATTTTGCTTTTTATTATAACTTTATTTTTTTTTCTCAATCTATCTTACATTTATTTTTTTTTTCAAAAATATTTTTTTAATCTATTTTAAATTTCATATGTTTGAATAGGATTTAATTCAATATATAATTTACTACTTTAAATTATAAATATATCGATGGAGTATGTACATTCACTTGCATCTCTCCATGATTCTCAAATGAACAATTACTAAGCAGTAGTTGTTTATTTTTAACTATTTTTATTTTATAAACTTCAAAAAAAAATTACCAATATAACATATGAATTAATTAAATCAAATATTGTTAAAATAAATTTAAAAATATATATGTCATAAATATTGTAATATTTATTTTAAATTTACATAAATATTTATTAATTAAATTTAAATTTTAAATCATATCTTAAAAAACTCTCCCAAATTTATATTATATCGAAAAGTTAATTGCACTAACACCTTGATATTAATACATATTCACACCCTCTTATCTACCATACCACCATATCTAATATTCATTTAAAGATAATTTTATCTTATATTTTTACTAATTTTTATTAATTTTTATGGAGAGAAGAAATGTGAGGTATATTAATACCAAAATATTTATAAATGTGTAACTTGACAGCTCTATATCCAAAATAAATACAATCCTGTTAGAAATATAACAAAATTCTATTTAGTTACCTCGTTAGACTAACGAAATAAAGTTGAGGTACATAATAAAATATTTTACACCATATGGTGTGGATAATGTATGGGTTCATAACTTATTGTCCTGGAGTGCCTACTCTTCTACATTTGACAAAATCAAGTCGTATAAGAAAAACAAATTCGAAAGAGAATTAAATTGATACAATATGATAAATACGTAACCAAATAGAAACGTTTTAAGTATCCAATCCAATCAACAGAACACAATTGAAGTAACTGGTGCAGAAAGTCAAGCAGCAATTGACGTGTTCATCTCGCTAAGAAGACGATAATACGAATTGAAATCTGGAGAGTTATGAAAGTCAGGAATGAAATCTGTGAAGAATCTCAAAACAGCAGCCAGATGTTGCGAGTCATTGGAAGCCATAGCTGCTTCCAGAAACAATGAAGCCCTAATGCTTGTAACCTGCAACAAAAACAACCCAGTCAAAAACCCCTACCTAACTACTGTTTATACATTTAGATCCTATCAAAGTACCCTGCCCAATGGGTGTGTACCTTGTGCTTTCGGGCATATCGCAAAGCTTCACCGTAATATCCATCTTGCAGCAGATATAACACATACTCATGATGCAGACACAGTTGTCTTAACATATCAAGACCCAACTTCCTAGTCTGCCCACCTGATTCCAGAAGCTGCATTGCAACTTCCTTCGATGGTTCAAGAATCTATAACAAATACAACAATTTCAAACTCACAAACAGAATTTACACTATTATAGTAAATCATACAAAGAAATTATTAACTACCTTGTTTATAATGAACAATCCAAGCTCAGCATACCGCTCATTGCGTGCCAGTAATTGAATGATCAACACATAGAGATTTGGATTTATTTTTATCTTTTCAGAATTGGCACTGCAAGCGTATATAAAATAAACATATTTCAATTCTCTAGCATTTTAGTTTCAAAAAAACTACTCAATCTCCACAAATAAAAACTCATGGGACAATTATTATACAGCAACAATTACAAACCTTCATACCTATTCAAATGGATCCTTTATATGAATTCTCCAATTCCACCTATCAAAATCTAAATCCCGAAAACCATTTCTAAATAATGTTCAGTGCTTGGTACTTGAATATTCTCCTCAGAACAAGTAGAGACCTCTAAAGGTTTTAAGCCCCATAACAGTAAATGAAGTGTGCAAAAGTTCTGAGCAGCATTAGCTAAGCACACCTCAATATGCTTTATGTTTTCCACGTGTCTTTAAAAAAATATTAAAAAATTAACAATATAAACTCATGTTGAGGGCCTTGAGTCTAGATGATCATTGCAACCCCATAACAGTATTTTGAGTACTTGTAACACATCTTGCGGGATAGCAATTTGGCACCTCTCTTAACCAAAATAAAAATAACAAATGATAAAAATCCCAATGAGAAGTTGAACCAAAGACACTACTACCAATTTTCAGATGCAAAACCAAAAGTCATCAAGCAAACCATAAGTTAAGCTCCCTGACAGGTAGCAGGTAGCATAAAGCATAATAAGTTGAAACAATTCTTCTAGCCATGTTTGACAAAAATATAGTTCGATTACCAAATCATTATAATAAACTAACCTGCGGAGGAACTCCACAATAATGGAAACTAGATATGCTGGATCACCAACCATCTCTTCCTCAACAGGAGCAAACACAAATCTGTACATCTCATCAGGTGAAATAGCCGGCGAAGTAAGCTGAGAATCCTGCTGCTCGGAGATATTAGGATTAATCGAATTATCACTTGAGCCAGGAAGCTGATGTCTTAAAGAAGATGACTGCGTATCATTAGCATTTTCAGCACCTGATATACGAGCTCTATTCATAATCGAGGCTTCAAAACTGGAAATATCAGATTCAGAAGCTGGAGAAGTGGATGATCTATCAAGGGATCTGCTGTCAATTCGTGCAGGGGATTCTTGTCTGCTGGATTTTCCAAGTCCATCAATTCTATTGGTTGACACATCAGAGCTAGTCATCGGGCTGTTGGCACTTGGCACAGTTGAAGGAGATGTCCTTTCATTCTTTAGCCCCTTAAAATAACTTCCTGTTTTGATAGAGTGAGAATAAGAGGTAACCAACACGTCCATGGCCTTGGCAACCACAGATACAGGTCTGCGTTCGAGAATCACAGTCCTCACTATTTCCAAGCACAATTGTTTAGCCTAAGAAACATAAAGCACAAATATTAACACCCACCACAAACTTATACATTTTCAAATATGCAGGAAAGCATTTTGTTTGTTAGTGCTGCACTCCTAAAAAGATGTTTTATATTACTTTTACAGAATCAACAAAAGTTTTATTTATCTCTTAGAGTTGCAAATGGAATTTTTTTCTTTAGTTTACGATGGTAAATAAATGATATAATAAGAACCTAATTATTAGGCCTTAATTATTCTTTTCAATAATTAAGGTTAGACAGTAGTCTAATTTCTTATAGGATTTATTTACTTTCCTAGTTTAGTTATTTTACATTAATTTTACTATTTCGTATTTGTTTAGGTTTTCCTTCTTATTAGGATATAGATATCCTATTTAAAGGGTTGATTTAAATAGCTTTTTTCATTCAATTATATATTAATGAAGTTAAAAGTATTCTCCTATTATCTCTTTCAGCTTATTGGCTAATAATCAGTTGCTTGGGTTAGAAGAAATGCTAACTTGTATCATTCTAGATATCTATTTTGCCTTCTTGGCAGCTTCATGCTAAGTGGCAAGTGCTTTGGTTACAACCAAGACTAATAACTTAAAACTCTAGAAAATTAGTGAAGCCCAACTGAGATAACCAAATTCAAATCTATCTAGTATTTGTGTACGGACTTTTTGGGAGAGAATTTAGATTTCTTGCAGCAGAAGTTAAGTCAAAATCGAGTTTACTTGCTGCCCAAGTCAGAGATGAATTTACTTGTCATCCAAGTAACACAGTTTTACTAGTAACAAATCCCTAAAATAAGGTCCTTGGTGCTTTCGTTGGGAGTTTAATTGGTCTACAAAGCTAACTCATAGCAAAAAATAGTACAGATTAAATAAGTGGAGGTTCTAATCAATCTCGGTTGGTAGTTTAGAATCGGAAGCAGGCTCAGGTTTGGAAGCTGGCCAAACTAACATGTGAAGAACAATAAACCAAATAATTGATAGGCTTGATTGAATAGAAAGAAGTAATGATCCACAAGAAGATCAAAGAGATGGGAACCCTGAAGGATTTAGAGGAGGTGGTCCAATTGAGAGAGATCCTCTACAAATAGAACATTGATAATGACAATCGCTGGGATGATGAACAATATCATAAGTATGGTAGGGGCCTTACGCTCGACAACAAGATGAAGAGAGACAAAGGGGTCCATGGAAAGAAGAAGATGATTGTGATGATAATTGGCGAGGATCACATAATTATTCATTAGGACCGAGACAACCAAAAGTGGAGTTCCTAGATTTAGTAGGGATGATCCGCATGAGTGGCTTGATAAAGTAGATCATTACTTCCATGCCTAGGAAATTGATAGAGTCCATACTAATGTATCTACTTTGTTGGAAAAGACATCAGTGGGTGGCGATGGTTCAAAGAAAACATGAGGAAGCGAGGCATCTAGGACGGACAACATTCAAAACATAAATTTTAAAATAATGGAATACATAAGCTGTCATCATGGACAGCTTGCAAAACTAGATCAAAAAGGAAAGGTGCAAACCTACATTAATGAATTTCGTAGGTTGCAAACTTTAGTAAGAGGTTGGTCTGAGGAAACATTTTTTTGGGACATTTATTGAATGATTATAACCTTGGTTTCACACTGAAGCAACCCGACCTAACCGCCCACGACTAATCGAGGTGATGAGACCAGCACAAATATTAGACAAATATTAGACGACAGTTATGGTCGTGATAAGACACTATGATTTGCAAAAAGGAAAACAAGATATTGAAGAACTCAACAAAGAAGGCAAGAAAGTGAAGAAATTGCCAAGCAAGCAAGTTCAAGAATGCACTAGAAAGGGATAATGCTATGGATGTGGTGAGAAATGGGTAAAAGATTCGATACTCATCAAGAAAGGTATGTCATAATGACTATGAAAAGGAGATGGAATTTAATAAAGATTGTGAAGTAAGAGTAATCGAGACTAGAAGTATTTCAAATAAAGTTGTCTTCTCAAGATGCGATATTAGGAAAATCAAACCTAGAGACTATGAAGCTCATGGCTTGGATTGGAATAGTTGAGGTTTTGTAGCTTATATTCTACTAAAAGATGGGGTTACAAGGGACTGAGGTGAAACCATTTGACGTCATGGAGGCACGTGAGGAAAACTCAAGTGCAAGGAGATTGTTCGTGAAGCGAAGATAAACATAGGGTCAGAATTACAGTTGATTTGCATGTTTTATCAATGGTCGGAGCAGATGTGGTGCTTGGTATTGAATGGTTGAAGAGTATCGGAAAGATGGACATGGATTTCGACAACATGAGAATGGATTTCAAAGTTGAGAAGAAGGAAACATACTTGAAGTACTCTATCAACTAAGAAGCAGTGCGTTCAAATGAGCGTTCAAATGATGGATGGAATGATCGTTCTTTCACATTCATTTGTACGGGAAATAGCTAAGCTAGTGGCAATGAGATAGCATAAAGATGGGTCAAAAGAATTCCAGAACCTTAACCTTGAGCGCAAAGGTGTTTTTGAAGACCAGGGGAATGGTAAGAACCTCAGTATTAGGGTTTAATTACTTTTTTTTTCAATAATTAGTGTTTAGACAATAGTCTAATTTCTATTAGGATTTATTTATTTTTCTATTTAACACCTATATTATTTTTTCTACTAGTATTTGTTTTGTTTTTTCTTATTTATTAAAATATAGTTAGCCTATTTATGGACCTCATTTATGTAGCTCTATTCATTCTATTAATATATTTATTAATAAATATATTGATAAAGTTGAAAGTATTCTCCAATTATCTCTATCACCTTTTTATTATAAAAAAGCTAACTACCTTGACTCCAGAAATCTAATTTGACTTCTTGGCTAACTATCAAGTGCTTAGATTGGGCCAGGCTAATAACCAAAACTCTAGAGAATTGGTGAACCCTAATAACTAGGGTGACCTAATTCAAATCTATCCGGTGTGCATGAGGACTATTTGGGGAGAATTTAGGTTTCTTGCCTTAGAAGCAGGTCAAATCCGAATTTTCTTGTCAAAATCAGAGGTGATTACTTGTCAGTTTAGTAACACAGTTTTATTAGTTGTCAAATCCCAAAAATCAGGTCCTGGACAGAATACAAGACAAAATGTCTAAAAGAGACATATCATGCCGTAAATGTTAAAATTTATTTAACCTTGACTGTTTCCAACTTTCGCCTCTGCAAGAATTCTAGAACTGAAGGCCCGTCTGAGCTACTGGTAGCAATTGCCTATAATGGTACAAATGAGCAAGTATCACAAGGACTGACATGCCACAAATAATTATATAAGGCAACAAAGATATCACAAAAGCTTACCTCCACATCTAAATGGATCTTCCAAAGACACTTACTAGAAATGTCATAAATGAGGTCAGGAACGAGATATGTCCAGTTATCTCCATAGATGACTGCTTCACGATCACCAGTACTACTGACCTCTGAATTTTCAACATCTCTGAATCGAGATGAAGATTGAGATCTTGGAAAACCCCGCAACAGTAGAGGAAGTGGGGCTGAAATTGGAGCTCGAGAATCTGCAAATATGTCATACAGTATCACCACTTTGGCATCCACTTGGTGAACAAGAAGTACATTATCTACCACACTCACAGCAATCTTGCTTGAATAAATAGGCAAAGAACCCTGCAACAGATGAACAATATAAAAAAAAAAAAAAAAGAAAATCATTAACCTTTTATGTTTTTTTTTCCTTAAGTTAGAAGATAATCTCTTTTAAGTATTATGTTATGACTAGATGTCAGTTTTCTTTGTTTACAAAGATCTATTGACTAGGTTAGCAAGTTTAGTTCTCAACGATACCAATTTGTTGTGTTCCTGGCTAATGATCTGTGTCACCAGAAAATGCGTCAGCGGAAAGGAGTTTCCACAAGCTTGTTACAAGAATCATCGGTTTACCCATAGATAGTATGGAGCATTAAGGGAGTTGCCTATCATAGAACTCTAAGGACCAATTGTTTCTTGAATTTCCACTCACTTTTATTCATAGGAAAAAGACCTTTAGGTAGGTTATACAACCCTCACTTTTACTTGAACAGGAGAAAGTAAGAAATCAACAAAAATAAATAAATAAATAAAACATAAAAGAAAATAACTAACCACGGTCCTAATTTCCTTAGGAAGTTATTATTCTCATGCTTGCAGACACTAAGATTAATAGGAACTGGATAGTGGATTCAAGGGCAATACTCTATGATAAGAAATTGTTCTCTGTTTTAATACTTGTACTCATGCACCAGATGATTTAAATAAAAGCATTCAGTGGCTAAGATCAAAGGAACAGATATAGTAGAGTTATCTAATAAGAATACCATACTAAAATCAGTGTTATTCATAGCGTCACTCAATTCTGAGACTACTCTCACTGAATAAAGTTAGTAAAAGATAATCAGTGTTATGTTGACTTCTATGATAGACTGTTGTGTGTTTGACGACCTACAGTTTGGGAAAATGATTGGCAATGCTACGAACAATATAGCTTTATATCTCTTAAGAGTTGGATCTCCAGCTAAAAATGTAGGGAGCCATAAGTTAAGGTTTTATCCTAGAAAAATAATAAAAAGGATGTTACTTTTTGGCATCATACGTCAGGACATTCCAGTTTTCCAACTCACAAAAATCTATTTCTGCATTCTATAAATAAAAGTGCTCTATTTACTGGTGAAACTTGTAACTAAACATACATTGTGTACGTACAGTGCCCATTCCTACAAAATAATTGCCAACCAATTTCCTTATTCATGGTGATGTATGGGTTCCAGAAAGCCAGAAAGGGTTCCAAGTGTTGTGAGTGCTAGATAGTTGATAAGCTTTAATGGTAATCATTTTGGTTAACATGAGTATACTTGTGTTAGCAACAGCAAAAAGAGGTAGAAAAGGACTGTAGAATAATGATGGGAGAAAAAGATAAAAGTATGTTTACAAATATTATTGACATTTCTTTTTGTGATGACAAAACAAGGGAATATTTCTAGCTATTTAAACTAAGAAAATTTATATATATATATATATATATATATATATATATATGTGTGTGTATATTAAATAAATTTAAAAATTAAAATAGAAAAAACCCCAACATAAATGTGATATCAATTGGTTCCTAAAATTAAGGTGATGGATGAGAATGATTCGAAAATCCTAGCTGATTGGCTCTATCAACTTCTAATGCTTTCTTGACTTCTTTTGACTTTCTGATATGTCCCTATTGTCAGATTAAAAGAATGGCTAAGTTATTACGAAGTAGTTAGTAGTTGAATTAAATGTAATACAATGTATTGGGAGTCATAAATATTGTTTAGGGTAATGAAAGGTTAGAATATGAAGGGTCATGTGAGTCTTTAAATAGATAGCAAGCATTTAGATGGAGGGGTGTCTGGTGAAAAGTAGAAACAGAGTGAGTCTTTTGGAGCCTAGGAGTCTTTTGGAGCCTAGGGCTGTGGGATCAGGTTCCCTTAAACCTGTTATCTTTTATTCTATCTAAAAGTATTTTTATATTTATGTGAGATCTATCACTTTCCTTCTTGAATAAGTGAATAACAGTGGCCTTTTTATCCACTTGATGAAGAAAAATAATAGATTTCAAACATATTAAAAACTAGTATATGCACCCGCGCATTCACCAGATCGATTATGTTAATACAGTATATTTTATTTAACCACTTAAAATCAATAGATATAAATATACAGTATATGTTGCCATGTGTATGCCACGTGTCGAATTCTCAAAGTAGGTGAAGTATCTCATTTTGCTTTATATATATATATATATAGATTTTCTACCAAATGATCCTCACACAGGCAAAACCAAAATCCTAGTACTTAAAATGGATTCTATCTTCAAAAAGCTCTTTGAAAAGGGAATTATACATCAAAATTCTTGTCCGCATACCTCTCAACAAACTAGTTTATAAAAAAATTATAAAAAATAAAATAAAAAAAGACCTTATTCCATAAGTAGGTCCCTCATTAAAGATAACATTCCAAAACATTTTTGGAGAGAAGCGATTATTACAACAGTGTATATAATAGATTATCATGTAGGATGCTCAAATTCAAAACATCACTGAAAAAAGGTTCGGATGCATTGAATATGTTCATATAAAATAGAGTTCAGAAGTAATTACATCCTGATTTAAAAATAAATAAATAAATAAATAAATAAATAAATAATAATAATAATAATAAGGAAAAATAATGTATCTACCTAAAATATTCTGCAAAACAAAAGGGTTATAAGTATTATTTGGGTATCTACAGAATCTATGAATGTGTACTTACGAAAATCAATCTTTCAAGGGAAGCTGTGAGGAAAAAAAATCCTCCCTCAAAATTTACAAACACAATTTCCTTTAATCCATATCCATTTAGCTAGAGGGAATTAAAAGTCCAACAAAGAGAACAAAGGAGTACAGAAGGAGTGAGTATTATAAACGCAGAGCAAGAGAAGAGTTAAAAACTGGTTAGACCACATAAATACTACTCTAGACAAGATGAGCTATATAACCTATCGGCGGAAGAAAAAAATTATTTTGAAATCTTAATTGCAAAAATCGATTTTGTATGCGTTATAAACAGTATATATGGCCTCCAGAATTTAGGCCGTTACTAAACGGCCATGTAAATGACTACAGGACCATACCATTTTGAGATGAAAAATGGAATGTATACTAGGATATGTTTGGAACTACTTAAATTATGAAAAATCACTCATTTAATAATTTAAAGCAACATGAAGTATTTGGAAATCCACGCAAAAGACAATTTAGCTATCAAATAATTAGATTTTGAGAAATAGAGAGATGTTTTTATAAGCGGATTACTTGAGGAGTGATAAAGTGTAAAATTTATTGCAACTGTAATCTTTCAATACTCACCATTTTCTTTTTACATCTTCATTTCATTCTTGCTTAGAAAATTTACATCAATTCCTATATTTTTAACATTATTAAAAAAAATAGTAATAAGAACTTTGTTAATGAAAAATGTCCACCATTTTCAGTGTTGGGGAATTGTCTACCTTGACATTTCTTAATGCTAAGGAGCCTATTTTCATACTCACTTTTGTAGGCTACTCATACGTGACAATGATAGAATGAGTTATAACATACATTTACTGTATATTTATTTTTGTTTATTCAACACCCAATTATAAATTCCAATGTATGGGTAGACGACTTATAAGAGTAGGCTCCTTGACATTACTAGATAGATATTTGTGTAATTATTGGTTTTAGTGCAATTTTTATTTGTTTATCATAATAATAAATTTTGTTAAAAAATATATATATACATATATATACATATATATATATATATATATATATATATATATATATAAAACTTTCAATTTCTAACTACATTGACAAAATATATATATATATATAATGGTGCAACATACGGATACGGCACAGGGTACGGCCGTAAATCAATACGTGATACGGGCGTATCAAGACGGTTGATACGGTCCCGTGATACGGAAAATGACTCAAAATATTAAAAAAAAAATTAATAATAATAAAAATTGGTATGTAAATGGTGTTAACTAAAATTTATCTAAAAATAAATGTAAGTTTAAATATCTTAAAAAAATAATAATCCTAGTTAAAGTTTTCAAATAATATATATCAATAAAAAAATTGAGACAAAATTTTATGAAAAGAAAAAAATATATCAAATTCAATTTTTATATTTAACATATAACATAAGCAGGTAAAAATAATTAAAAGTGAACATGGGAAGGTAAAAACATTGAAAAGACATTGGAAAGTAAAGACATTGAAAAGATGGAAAATTAAAAACATTGAAAAACTAAACCTTGGAAGCTAAATATTAAAAAGCAACACATGTTCCCAAACATGTTATTGGAAGCCAAACATTAAAACCAACAATAATGTTATTGGAAGCCAAACAATAAAACCAACAGATCACATGTTCTTGGGACGCTCAACATTAAAAACCAACCAACACATGTTCTCAAATATTAAAAACCAACTCACATGTTTTTATGACCGTCCGTATATACGGTATACGGCCAAATACGGACCGTGTTACGAATTAAAACGTTAGTAAAAAATAAGACTATAAATACGGCTGCTTCGACACGGATTTCAATCCATACGGCGTATAAAGCGTATAAACGGCCGTATCACACCATTTTTTTGCATATATGTATTTCTAATTGTAACTACTTATACAAGAGCCTCAAATCCAATATGTTAATCTGGAAGTTTACAAGAGCATGCTCATCAATTTTACATTCCAGGTTTCAATTCCCACAAAACCATGTTAAAAGATCACAGATTAAACTTGGGATGAACTAAAAATAACATAACTTGCATAATCTGAGTAAGGATGTACCTGTTGTACAATAGCATCACGGTAAAATCTGTAGGAGTGCAGTAACATTGCAACTTTATCAACCTGAAAGCAATAAATCCTGCCATACCTGCAAATATCAATAAGGCTTAAAATTTGACTTCTGTATATAATGAAATTTGTATTCAAATTAGAGTAAGCTCAGAAATCTACACGGTAACAATGAGGACATCTGCAGCATCAAGGACAGGCTTACTGTTACCATCAGGCTTAGCCATTGCCATATCAAATTTTGGCAAGCGAATTATCCCGGCAGATGAAAGCTGCAGAATTGAAACAATACCAAGGAAATATTAATATTATAAACGTAGAACATTCTCTTAGTTGATTTGTTCTTCTCTTAACTGTGAATTCTAATTAACAATCAATTCTTATAATAAGAAAAACAGTCATTTCATTGACAAGGGTGAACAGGGTAAGACTACCAACCACTAGAAAATATATTCAACACTAAAAGCTGGAGATATAGTACGATACAAAAATTTGTTAATCCTAATTTACAATATCGGACCAATCAACAATACAGTAGAAAAATTTAATAAGAGAAGCTAATACTGCATCTCTCAGGTTCCCTGGCTGAGTCAATTTTCGCAGATATATGAGTTTCTTCTTTTGTTAATGGAAATATTGCCATGGCAATCATGTAACATTCTAAGAATAAAATTTAAGTTAATGGAAAACGTATATCTACAGACATGCAATTTATCTTGCTTTATCATATACGGAGAATGTTGGTCATCAACAGACTACAAATAAGCAAGTTGTGTGTTTCACATGGCTGAGTGGTCATGCAAGAGACTGCATACCTATTCATAATAATACACCAATAAAAACTATGTTGCCTGAAGGAATGCGGTGCAGACATGTTCTAATCCATATACGACACTAATCCACACATGGGATATTCAAATACCAAATACTAGGTGAGGGATAGGCAGATCAAGAATGACCAAGACTGCTATTAGTCAAAAAGGACTTCTAGGTAGCATTTGGAATATCGGATTAGAATGGATTTACATTGGATTTAATCCAATCCTGTGTTTGGCCCATTATGGGATCAAATTATATAGTTCATATGTGATCAGATTGGACATAAAATCATATTAGTTGTGAAAATTGTTACTGATAATTCATATTAATATTTTTATTTTTGCTAGAAGATAAAAGATAAATTAAAAAATATTCCCAAATTTATCTAAAAGGTTCATATTCATATTCAACAAGATAATATCATAAAAAAGTTTATAAGGTCTAATTTTGCATATATTCTCTATTATATGTTAAAAAAGGCATGACTAGTGGTTGAAATAGATAAATAAAATAAAATTTTGACAACCACTTTTAATTCCTTGAAGAGAGAAATTTGCGTTTCCAATGTATAGTATGTGATTTGGTAGAATTGATGAATCCTTTGTTTGTGGGAATGAGTTGAATTTAATCCCATCCAATTAAAAAACAAACATGGAATTCAATCATTTCCAATCAAATCCAGCACAACACCCCTTCTCCAAATACTATCTTATGAAATAGGAGCTAAAAGAAAAAAGCAAAATCAGAAATTGATCAAAAAATACTTTAGTTAGTTGAGTCACCCAAATACTAATTAACTCAATATTTATTTAATTGAGTCACTTAGTTATCTTCAATATTTATAATTGATTAGGAGGTAATTGTGTGAGTCTAAGAGAAAGATTGATTTACAGTCAATGATGTAATTGACTTCCATCATAATTCTAGGTCAACAAATTCTAGGTCAATAATTGTTATAGTTTCCTAACTTGTGAACCTCTATTAAGGAGGCGTATTTTTACAAATAAGGAGAAGCAGAAAATTACTAGAAATTGTAAGATTTCAGAGAAGGGATTCTCTTTCAAACGAGGTCCAATCTGAGGATCTTCCTTCCATGAGATTCTATGTTTTAGTCTCCCTTCTCAATATATATATATATATATATATATATATATATAATATCTTAATATTTCTACAGTCCTATAGCATGGTGATTCAGTCTAGAAATTAGGACCATAACAAAAATAAATGAAAGTAAAAGCAAATAATGAGAAGGTGATAACGACTTATCTAACAGTATTGAGCAGAGCAAGGTGGAGAATTACATGAAACTTAAGTAAGATATCTATTTACTAAAATGGTCTTAAATTTTTTATGTAATCTGATGAATGGAACAATATGCAAAATAGTTGCGAAAAGCAATACCACCTTAAAAGATAATGTGGTATCTCAATCAGTTTGCAAGCCATTTGAAGCAGTACAAACAACTGTGGCTTTAGAAAAAGATAAAATCTACATAATCAATGTCTGAAATAAAGTTACAATGGTCTCATACCTGAAATCCAGTTAGAGTCCTGCATTGCAATCCCGAAGCAACAAGAATCAACCGACTTTCATGAGTGTACACATACCAAGTCACATTGAACTTTTTTGTCTCCACCAAGTCAAGGGATTTTACAGCAGAATTATAAGCAAACAAGTCCAGCCCACTACAAAGGAACTTCATTCAGTAAATTTAAGAGCACAAGAATATCAAGACACAAGAATCTTCTAGGGAACAATCTATTTAGTATAGGAAAAGTAATCAAAATATATAAATTAGGGCCATGGTTAAACAAATGGGAATAATGATACAAGCATTTCCATAATCCAGTTTACAAGATCATTTAATGGAAGATAAGACAGAAAAACTAGCCCATACCTGGTCTTTACAATTACAATATCACAGAGGGGGCAGTCTGTCCAAAAAAATCCTATTATATTCTCGGACTCAGATCGGCACCTTTGGCTGAAAGTCTCCTTTGTTTCTCTATTGTAAAACTCTATCTCAGTGCTAGAACGTTGCACTGCTATAACCTTTGTATCTAAAGAAAATCGAATGTGCAAGACCGGCCCTTCATTTATTGAATCACAAGTAGGGGTGGCATGAGGATTAAATGGAACAGTCTTCCATGAAAAGATCTATACACGAAAAGGTATGAGATTACACAACTGTGAACTCAAATACTTAAATGTTATGCATATTTCAAGAAAAGAAATTATTTTGATTCTCCAAATCAGATAAATTTACCTGATTAGATGCTGTGGAGATTAGTAACTTATTACCATCATCATAATGTACGCTTGTTGAGCCCATAGTGCTGCAATGAAGTGGTGGATATTGTATATAAACATGGGATAAAGCACCTAACCCTCCTAAGCCCATGCTAGGCTGTGAACTTGATGCTTTCCCTGACATGTTTCAGAAGTTATCTCTGCTTTAAAGTTTTACAATCAAGAATCTAAGCAAGCAAGCCAAACTCTATGCTTTAACGTTGAGTAGCTCAGATAAGCCCAGATTTATTTGCGTTTTGACCTAATGCATACAAAGTGGTTGGATCAGAATATATCTCAGACAGTTCAACTCAAGCTTCTACAAGCTTACACAACTACCCATTTACTAAAGCTTAAGGAGCAGTTTATTGTTAAGAAAACTACCTATTTCATGAAGCTTCCCAAAAAGAATCGCCATCTCCAAAATAAGACTCCAAAAATTGACAAAAACCGATTAAACACTTAGGGTTTTCCACAAAGCTATTACACAATCAAAAACAATAAGATGTAAGAGTGGCATCTTCTTAAACGGAAGAAAGCCTCAAGTTTTGCTTTCTAATAAATTATAGTATCATAATTCTGCACTCAAGTGCTAAAATATATTGCTTCAAAATCTAGATTACAGTACCGTATTCAGCATACAGTTCTTCAATGCAAGAAACTGTTTCACACACATATCGCGTTCAACTTCTGGAACTTTTGCAGCAACACAACCCCCGTATTCTTTAGCCTAAAAAAGCAATGCTAAAGATCAAAACAAATAACAAAAACACTACAGTAGCCAAATATTGCGAAAACTTAGTTGATATAAGTAAGGCGAACGCAGTCAAACATTTTCTTTTAAGTCCAATAACATATTACAGAAACAGGTTCAGAATATAGCCCAAATTCAGCAATATCTCAATAAAATATAGCTTGTTAGGTAGGTAAATAAGCCATCCATATTGCAAAATAAATAAAATTATATTTAACTACAAAGTAGTGGACAGGCAAACTTAATTATACGAATAGATTAGCAATTATCGAGCACTGTGCTTCTGTAATCTATTTCCTTCCTTTAGTTTAGGTTGCCTTATGATTTTCATTCTACTTCTTTCTTAATTTCCCTCCTTGCTTCTCTCAATCTCAGCCACGATGGCTCTGCAACTATTCTTTCTTCAAATTATTTAAATTTTCTTTCCACTGAATTATATAAAATTTTCTATCTTTTTCCCCAACTTGGACAATGCCACCATATTCTGCTCTTTTCACACTAATTAATAAGTCATTAGACTCTGAAGAAGACACGTACCATCATCAATTTCATAACTAGCATAAGACAAAAATGAAAAAAAGAACCATCGTAAACAAACACACTTTAAATTACTTTCCTGTTCCAACATTGGCTCGCTCATCATATTCTAAAAAACCATGTTCTTCCACACAATATGGTGATAGATATATGAAGCATCCACCTACTCTATCACACTCACATAATGTTGACAACTACAAAGCTCATAGACTGACCTGAACCGAACAATTAACCAAAATGCGTCTGAGTGTCGAAGCAGTATTCTTGTCTTTCATGTCCACTCAACTGCAAAACATAAGTTATTCAAACAGGAACATTTGTTCATGCGAAATAAATCAATCCAGAGTAAATCATATTCTTCGAATAAAATAAGCAGCAATCTCGCACCAAGAAGAAAAACGTAGTAAGCCCTAATCAAATTAATATACTGTCAAGCTTCGATTTAGTTGTGCTGTGAAAACTATAAAACTATTTGCTCGAGAGAAGATTTCACTAGGAAAAAATTGAGCTCTTAAACAAGTCGGTGCGTTTACCTGGAAATTCGATCATTCGCGTCAGTGGAATTGAAACACACCTCTTTTTTTTTTTTTTTCCTTTTTCTTTTCTTTTAATTTGTGGTGATCTCCCAACTAACAGTCGCGTGGAATTGTGGTTTGATTAGGTTCTGTTCTGGTTGACACGGCGAGGAGGGTGACAGAGGGACTGGCGAGTTGCCACGTCAGCAGTTGCTCGCTGTGCCTGTGTTGTGTTTTCGTAGCAGTTGGGCGGGCCCATTTACAGGAGTCATGAAAGAACCGCATCAGTTGGATTCTTTTGAATTGGGCTTTCACACTCTCGCTCGTTGTTTGGTTGATTTGTGGGAACATTTGGGCAGAGATTGCACTGCAGTGTTGCATTGGACTGACAGCATGGAATTTGATTTATGTGCACTTGGATAATTGGATTCAAGTGATGGATTGAGTAACCCTAGTTACAATTAGGGAGGGCAATGGGCCGAAACCCTATTCGAATCCGCAAATTCGAATTCGAGCACTTTAATCGAATCTTAACCCGCTAATTCAGAATAGTTCCGGTAGTTGAATCCGTGAACCTGAATCCGAATCTACGTGTATCCATTTAAAAAAAATACTAAATTGAAAATATAGTAATCAACAGTAATAATTATGTAAACCTTGAAAAAACAGTAATAAGCTATAATAATATCTAGAGCATAATTTATCCGCTGGACTGGATAAAAATAATAACAAATGAACCTAACCAGCAAACTATATAATAAAAAATAGCTTTAATCAACAAAATCACAACACAACATATAAAAGATAAAACATAACAAACAAAATGACTACTTTCCTATAAGAACAAACCACAATAAAAGTAAATAATCTTCAACATCAAGTAAAATAATATAAAATTTCCTGCTAAAGTAGGCAAAAAAATAATAAAGATAGATTTGGAGTTCATTAGATAATTGCTTCATCATCTTCATCGTCTTCGAATGATAATTGTTTTTATGATCCAACACCTGATTGAAAATAATAAATAAAATTGTTATAAATGTGAATGAAAAGTCGTTGCAAAATAAGAACAAATACATACCATCAAGTTCCATCCACAACTAATCTCGAAGGCACATTAAAGCCTCTAGAGTTTTGAGATGAAGTCGACTATGATGGGGAGTTACAAATCTTCCACCAATGCTGAAAGCTGATTCTGAAGCAAATGTACAGACAGAAATGGCAAAAAGATCCCTAGTTATGGAATGTAAAGTGGGAAATTTTCCCGAATTAACATCCCTACACTTTAACACATCAAAATCTAGAGTTGTCGGAATGACAGGCTTCTCTAGATAGTAATCTAACTCTATCCTCACCTGAACACAATAAGCAATGGCATTTCTCATATATCTTTCATATTGTGTCAAATGAATTGATGATAGTGATATAGCAGTCGATGCCAAAGTTGTTGAATGATGAATGCTAGATAATGAAGTACCCATTTGACTTGGTTGCAACTTCTTTTCGTTCTCACTAACTATGACCATCAAAGTTTGACAAATCTTTTCAATTTCAATGGAAAAGCTCTCATCACAAAGCGCATAAAAATAAACATCCATCACATTGAACTTATAACGAGGATCTAAAATAGTTGCAACTGTCATAAGGCCATGATGATCTCTCTAGTACTCATCAAACTTCCTAACCATACATGAAGACATAAACTTTATCTCAGAAAGTGGAGAATCATTCCATTCTATAATTGCAAGTCTAATGTCACAAATAATTGGCATGTACAGTTTAGTTGAAGGATACTTAGTTCCAGAAAGTTTCTCTATTGCATTATAAAATAAGTCAAGCTTATCAAAAATTTCTTTAGCTAACAACTAATCATTTTCACTTGGTACACTTTTGTAATTTTGATCCCTCTATCTTAACCTTGAAAAAAAAATTTGGTATATTAAAGTAGCACGAATCCTTAAGAAAATTGAATTCCATCTTGTTCTGTAATCGAGAGTTAACTTTTTTGTGCTCTCAACATTCATTTGGCACACATTTTCAAAGAATTTTTCTTCTCTTTTAGGGGTCAACATCCAATAAGTCACACTATCTCGAACTCTATATATGCTATCTTGAATAATTTTCAATCCAAACTTAACAATCTAACACAAGACATGAGCTATACAACGCACATGAAACATCTTTTCACCAAAAATCACAGACCCAATAGAAAACTTTTCTACTAGCATTGGTATCATAGCAGTATTCGTAGTAGCATTATCAACAATTAAAAGTAGAAAGCTTTTAATCAATATTCTAATTGATAATGCAATTCATTAACACATCAGAGAGGCATTCGGCCGTATGTGGACTATAAGTATGATATCATATTTAAAAAAAAATGTAAGTAATATGTATATAGTCATTTACATGAATAAGACATATGATATTATTACCTCAAGATTCGACTTTGTAGTTTCCATGACTTATCCATAAAATGTGATGTAATCGTTTCAAATCCTTTCCTTTGATTGCTACCAGTCCACATGTCAGTAGTAAGAGTGATTTTTCCATGATTTCCTTCTATCTAACATATACATTGTCTTATTCTTTTCATCATGATATATCTTAAATATATCACTTTTCACGGTATTTCTAGAAGGGATACTAAACGAAAGTTGGAGAGACTTAACAAACGCGAAAACCATGATGCTACACAATGCTAAGTGGATACTCATGTAATGCCACAATGTTAGATAATTCTTCTCGAGAAGCTTTTTGATTAAAAGACCTCATTTCCATTTTTGATTTTCCATCTTTAGTTTTTACGGACCTTAATTGCAGCCCAACATCTAGAATATTTCTTAATGGACATGTTTTCTTTACATGGTTGCATAAATGTGAGGTTCCACCACTTGATTTAGCCGACATCCCCTTTCCATACTTATTGCATATAGCTATCTATTCACCAATAATTTTTTTCTCTTTTGAAATCACTCCAAACTAGGAAAGTGGGTTTCCTTTTTCCATCACTCTACGCATTGTTTTTAATATTATCATCTGACTCGAATGTGCTTGCTTCCTCATTACTTAAATTAGTTGGATTGGAATTTTCATTAAACAGTGCTTGAAATTGGACAATACTTTTGAAAGTGGATTGAGAGGTTGACATTGTAGATATTTTGATCGGCATAGAAAATCAAACAAATAACATTAGACAAAGAGGAAACAAAGGTTAAACTTATTAAGCATTAGCACCACCAATAAAACATAATAGAATAAATGAACAATACTATTGTTTGTTGATATTATAACCATGTCCTTAACTTACGAGCTTTCAACAACTAGACATCATAGTAGAAAGAAATGGTTGTGTACTAGCAAGCAGCCATGTCAATATCATTTTGATTGAACACAAAAATATAGGTAATGAATTGGCCATATTAGTCAACCTACACTTGTTGTAAACAAATGGAAACCAGTTTTTCTAGACATGCTTCTTTGCATTAATTTTGTAGGATAAACACATGAAAACCAGATCATCAACTCTATGTATATGTCTAATATGTTTTTATAAACATATTTTCATACACAATTCTAACAAACATGTCGACTGCTAACTGTTCAATCATACTATTAATGGTTTTGCACTAGCAGTAGAGTTTTCTCCTACCCTGAAATATCTAAATTTCAACACAAAGTTACCAGGATAAAAGAAAGAAAAATAAAGAAGAAAACATTAACAAGATTCAAAATAATAGATTGGTTAGAGATAAGAAATCAATTGCATACACACAGATTAACACAGATTAAAATCTTCATGTCATACATTAATTAATTACCATAAAAATCAACAAGATGTAAGGCACTTCTAATAAAAAAATATGTAGACATGTGCTTATACATATATCATTTGCGTGTATAAATTTGTCAAAGCAAAAAGTTATTTCACTTAGAACACATTAATCTGTTGTCCTTCCCGCTAACGACAATCTAGAAAACTGACTCAAACACTTTCCTCGTCCGACCTCCATTGGCCAAAAGTAATAGTATCAAAAACCAGTATACATCTCCACACCCCTAATTCACATCTAACCAAATCTCTCAAACCCACATCTTATAACCTCTCGATTAACTAGCTCTCCAACTCTAATCTTAAAAAACCACCCAAATCAAAAACTCATTTCAAGTTTAAAAATACCAATTATGTTAGGTATGTTAGTATAATCCATAACACAGTCAGTCTTTCTAAAACTTTAAACTCTAGTCTTTAATGTTATTTTACAGTATTTTATCTTGAAATTCCACTAAAGAAGACAATGAAAGGTGAATTTAAAACTGCTAAGAATCTAAACAGTAAAGAAAAAAGATTTTGGTCAATTGGAAATTATTGGTAGGTCATATGGAGCATAGTTAACCAACAATTTATCGGCATTTATGTGTCTAACTATAGGAATGTCATATTTGATGTTCCTAATAAGTCCTGAATATTTAACCACTATGTGATTAAATCTCAATCATTAACATAGAAAAAAATTATCACCAATCTCATATGGATTATAACATAGATAAGAAATAGCATCAAACTTTAATGGAAGTAAAGGTCATCTATCACTAATTTGAAGGGGACTTGATATATCAAGTCAAAAGGATCACTACAAATCCATTTTAAATGTCAACATAAGCAACTTAAATTCACTATTGACTAAACAACTTGATCATAGAAAATAGTTAGAGAACTTGTGTAGATTCACATACAAAAGACAATGTAGATAGAGATGTCACTGTAGTTTCTACACAGTCTTCATGAGCAAGAAGAATATCAGACAACCACTTTAATAATGCTCTCTAGTCCACCAGCTCTTGCAATTCTAAGTGTAATAAGATTCATCAACATAAAAGTTAGAGAAAGGAGAAAAATTACTCAAGGACGTAACAACTTGGTAGGCAGTCTTATATTTTAAAAGATATGCACAATAAAGCGAGCTTAAAGTCCTAGCTAATGCACATAATTGAAACTTTCAGAAGAGCTAATAGAGACCAACCTGAACATGATGATGATAATCAATGGCAACGATAGTGAAATAAATGACAATTAAAATCGACAGCGGTGATGATGAGTGATGACAAAAGGTGTGTTGATTTAGGTTGAAAACGGTTGACGATGGATACTATTGAAAATTTTTAAAAAATTAACCGGTTCATGGATTTGGGTTAGGATAACCCAAACTCGAACTCGCATCATCAATTGGATTAATATCCATACCCCACCTTGGACCCATGAACCTAAATTCGTAATGGATTATGTGGATGGGCATCCACGGGTTCATGGGTCAATGAATTTTTCTGCTATCTCGGCATCCACGGGTTCATGGGTCAATGGATTTTTCTGCTATCCCTAATTAGAACTGGTGGACAGAATGGACCAGTCCAACCCGCACCGGTTTGTGATGGATTGTGAGTTGAGCACACCAATTCGCATTTTTTTTTCTATATGGGCTAGTTTTAAACAAATCTTAATCCGGCCCACACAGATTGCGAGTTAAACGACCGGCTTGCGTAATTTTTAAAAAGAAAATAAAAAAAATATTTATATAATTAATAAACTTATGATTTGTATTTTCATATTAATGTTTTATAATTTTTTATTTCCCCATTGAAATAAAATTTAATCTTCTAATTTTATTATTTTGATAATTAATAAATAAATTAATACTGTATATTTTTATAAATTATACTATCAAAATATTATTATATGAAAATTTATATATACAATTTTTTTTTTAATTGTACAATCTTTTATTAATAAAAAGAGTTAGGGTTGTGCATGATTCCTTTTAGAACCACTCCAAAACCGAGAACTGGACCGAAACCGGTACTATAACTGAAAAAGAACCGGTCATTTTGGATCCTTGATTGGAACTGGACCGTAACTAGACTTGAATAAGTATTGGTATCGGAACCGAACTGGAAGAATAAGAATTGGTACCGGAACCGAACTGGAACTAGTAAAGGAACCAGTTTTTCTATAAAAAAAGTAGTCGTTTTAGGCTAATTTCTTTCCTAGGTAAAAAATGATATATCACTCTCTTCTCTCACAATTTCTTTTTTCTTTTTGAATTGTATATCACGGTTGTAATTTTATATAAATAATTTAGATATATATTTTCAATCTATTTTTTTTTATTTCTACACCACCTATTCTAAATTTTTTATTTGTTTACTATAAATTTAAATAAATAAATCGTATAAAGAATAAATAATTAGTATGTTGTTAAAATATATTTTTTAAATAATTATATAAGGTAAGACCCACATGACATATACCATTTTTATAATACAAAGCATTTAAAAGATAAAATAAAATAAATATGTAAAAAAAAAAATTAAGTTTAGAGGCTTATGCAATTTAAACTTAAGCTCCCAAAACATTTGGAACTTTTATATATATATATATATATATATTACTATTTAAAATTATGACAACTTATTTGTAAAGTTATGGAGCTTTCAAACTTATTTTTTTCATCTAGACATCTAAGTTTAAGTTTATTAGTGAACATATTGGAATTTTTTGGAATGCAACTTGAGAACCAATGTAACAAATTGATTATGATAATTGAGAACATTAGCAACTTTCTCATATGTATAGGTTTGTTTTATTATATTGGTTTTGGAATGATTATCTTGTAAATATAAATTTGAAAAATGGTGATTTCACAAGATTTTTTTAATAACTAGATTAATTGTGAAAAGTTTGATTATTTTCCCAGAACCGGTACCGGAACTATACCAAAATAATTAGTACCATTGGAATCAGAACCGGTAACAAAACCAAACCCGAACAGGTACTGGAACTCATACTATTTTTAAGTATTAACTGTACTAGTACTGGTTCCCCAAAAATAAGAAAATGGAACCGGTACCGTTACTGGTCCCGCTCACCCCTAAAATGAATGCAATGGAACCGGTACCGTTACTGGTCCCGCTCACCCCTAAAATGAATGCAACTGAACTTGGAACTTTTCCCACCCAATAACACACACACACACATATATATATATATATATTAAAATAAAAAGTATGGTAAAATTAACAAATAATATTAGTTAATATTAAATTCTAATTATAAATCCAATTCAATACTAATAAACAGAAGCATGTATCTTTCCTTTATTTTGGTACAAGGCCCAATGACATTACGGAATCCAATTATTTCTTTAATGATCATTAAATGTAAAATATAACTCTCCAAATAGGAAAAGAAAGAATAGACCTTGAACAAAGAAATCTTTCTACACAGAGAGAGAAAAGGTCGAATGATGTTCTTCAAAGTAACATAAAATCAGAAAGAATAGACTTCATTGCAGTTTGAGAATAAACTTTCAACGAAGAGAAGATTGAACGATGTTATTCACGTGTATTTATATCTAGTTTTTTTTTAATTTCTCTTATATCATGAAATTTGTGAATTTTTTAATTTATTTTTTCAATGTAAAAGGTAAGTTTTTTTTTTTTTTTTTTATCAAATCTCCAGATAGCTTTTTCAATGTAAAAGTTAATTTTTTTTTACCAAATCTCCAGATAGAAAGAGAAATAAATAGACTTTCGATAGAGAGAACACTAAATGATGTTCTTCAAGGTAATAAAATCAGAGGGAATGAATAGCCACTATACTAAAGACTGAATGATTTTCTCCACGGTATATTTTAATTTCTCTCATATCACAAAATTTGTGAGAATTTTTTAATTTAATTTCTCAATGTAATGTGTATTTTTTTTTACCAAACAGCATATTTGAGAAGATAAATTTAGACCTATCAATTAATTCTGAAAAGTAGAATCGTTTTTCAGTATGATGGATTTCACTATTTATTCTCTAACTATTGAGTATTTTGCGGTAGCAATTTCTATTTGATTTAAATTTATCAAATATTACTTTCACTGTTCACAATGGTACCCAAATTCTAATTCTTAGGAAAATTATGCCGAGACGAGTTTAATGGAAAGTAAGAGTGAGAATTCTTAGATTGTGGTTTGTATGCAACTATAATAAACCTTCGCGCATGTAGAGTATTGAAATAATTTTGATCGATGAAAAGGTAATTGTTTCATACTCTTTTCATTTTCACTTTAAATTTTTTCATTTCTAAATAAGCAAAACTTACTGCGCCTTCTATTTTTGTACATCGTAACTTATTGATATTTTTTCAATAATCCCTATTTTTTCGGTTTGAACAAATTCATGCTTCTATAAGATACTAACAACTAAATGCTTTCAAGAATTTGGTTAAGGAACCAATGTCAGATGAACTCCATAAGGTTTCTATAGCTGAAAAATAGGTCAAGTTTGAAAACAATAACTCATAAATATAATCATATTTTTATGCTTGGTACTAAGATAACTGAGACGATTGCCGATGAGATACGAACAAATACATTCCAGTTTATTAGTATTGTCAAGATTTTAGAAGAACAAAAGTCAACTCATTATATTAATAATTTCTTATCCATTCCTTCTTCATATATTACTTAAAGAGTTCATGATTCTTATTATTTCGAATCGGCTTATGATGTTATTGACTATATATTAAAGAAAGGATTCATTCAATCAAAAGAAAATAAGAGTAATATAGAAATCACTCTTTAAGATCTTGAGTAAGATTTCATTATTTCTATTTAAGTTTCCCATGTTTTATTTTATTTGTTTATTTATATTTTGTTAATTTATAAGTAATTCCAAATTATACTAAAATTCAGGCAAAATAAAATAAAGTGCACATTATGAAATGAATTTGCTAATGATATGAGTTCGTATCTCAATGACAATAAAATGGAAGTTCTGTTATTGTTATTGTGCAATTTGGAATTATTGATTGATATATATATATATATATATGTATGTATGTATGTCCTTTATTTACTTTTTAAACACTTAAGTACTGTTTGTTACATCTCTTTAAAGTACGGTTTGAATATCTGATCATTTATTTATTCTGTTCTTTTATGAAAGTTTAGAGGAATCTCAAAATGCATTTTATGTAACAATACTATTCATAATACTATTCATTGATCCAAATGTGAAGAAAGATAACGAGTACGAAGAAAAATATGTTTCATTATATCACTCTTATTTTTGCTATTATGATGTTATATGGTATAAAGTTATAGTTTTATTCTTTTATTGTAAAAAATTTAAAAAAAAAAAAAAATACAGACTTCTAGGTGAGGAAGATTCTTATAAAAAATAATAATTCAAATTTCTACACAACCTTCTTTATCACTGTTTGAAGACTTCCGTCAAACCAATATATTATCTATTGTTGATATCGAAGAAAGTGACACGATAATTTTTAAGATTTGATTTGCTTGACATTTTTTCCATAATGCACAACTTAACATTTTTCTCTTTATAGGAATGCTTTGGAGTATTATTGGCCAAGATAGTTGAGATTGAGTCTGTGGATAATTGGTACTTTAACAGCTATAATAATTGTTCAAAAAAATGCTTACCATTGTATCACATTTTTACTGCATGAATTGTGACAAAAAGGTCATGGCCACTCGTAGGTAATGAATGGACAACAAATCTTTTTCACTAATATTACTGCTTGAATTAGACAATCAATAATATAGTGTAAATTGTGTAGGTTTAGGATATAAACAATTGTCATTGATGATACTAATATTACTTCATTTACCATTTGGAATCATGAAGCAACTGAGTTCTTTGGAAAAACTGCAGCTGATATACTTCAGACAACAAGGAATGTATTGATCATTATAAATTCTATTATAAGTTATTTGTGTCTTAGTAGGATTTATTAATTAATATTTATTTAATTGACCCATAGGAAAATGATAGCAAGAATTATCCTGTTGAAATTTGAGCATTTATAGACAAGGAATTCCTATTTAAGGTGGCATCAATGATTATAATCTCCAAAGACAAAATAAAATATTTAAGGTTGTATGGATGTCATGGGATGAAAAGCTCATGAATGAATTTAAAGCATAATACTCAAAAGAGGTTTTTACATTTTATCTCAATTTTAGAATTCAATTTAATTTATTGCCAATTGAAATTTTAAGTTAAACATTAAATGTTATTATAGAAATATGGAGAACATGAAGAAACACATGATATCAATAATACTATTCAACACGTCGGTGATAATATGAAGGTCTGTATCTAACAACTTTTAATTATTTACATAAAATATTCATTCTAATATTGATATTTTTTTTTTTCAAGAATTGGTGGATGTTGAGTTCGAAATTACACCAACAAGTGTTAAGGCAGCGAATAAAAAATCATCTGATGCTATTTTTGTTTGCTCTTTCCTAGATGATGACGGAACCCAACACTCTAGCACTAAACATCGCAAGGGTGTTAAGATAGAGGAGAAATAGTGGCATTTGGACTTTAAAATTTTCATATGCTGTTTAGAAGCTCTTTAGTTGTTGAGTTATAAATGTAAGTATTAAGTCATTTTATATATTTGCCGATGCTTTTCTATTTTTTGTTTTCTACTATAGTAATGTTCTTATGAATTACTTTTTCTACTAATTTATTACTTAGAATGGATTACTCATCTGGAATGGAAAAATGAAAAGTCAAACCCTTATTTACTTTCTTAACATGACGTGTCTTTGTTTATTATCTTCCACAAATCATTTTTTTCTTACTAATTATTTACTATCAAGCAGGTTAAAATCTTAATCATAAAATTTTATATAATATCATATTTAGTAGTAAAAAAATTGATTTTGTATACACATATTGGATTGGAGTAATTTAAATATATGTTTCATCCACGTAATCTCATATTCCCCCCACATATGTATATATATATATATATATATATATGTATGTATATATATATATATATATATATATTACATACACATCTAAACACATAATCAACGATTAGAACAAAAAACTTAACAAAATTATCCAAATATTCAGAAAACTACAAACTATCACAACAACAACCATATATTTTTCAGATCAAATTCAAAACAAACACATATGAAAAAAAAAATACCTACGCTACAAGACGTAGAAGGATCCTTCTACAAATCCTTGAGTTCTTTCAAGATCCGCTTCGACACCATCACTCAAAATCTACAAAATTCAACCACAGAAATCAATATCTACGTCCACAACATCAAAATAAACCGTTAAAATGTACGAAATCACTAGAAAACAAGCCACACGATTGTACCTATGAAAATTAGCAAATTAGACAGTCCTCCTTCACCGAGAGAAAAAAAATTAAAGAGAGAGAATAATAAGCAAAAAAATTGAAAAATAGAGAGAGAATAAAAGATATGGATATCATATTTAATAGTAAAAAATAACTGATTTTGTATGCACATATTAAATTGAAGTAACTTAGATGTATGATTCACCAACTATTTATAAAAATTTATTGAAAATAACTGGGCACATGATTCACAAAATGATAAAATAAATAAAAATATATAATAAAATAACAGAGCCCAGAACTAGCTCATCATCCTTTCACTTTACCTTTACCTTTACCTTACTGTAACACCCGAACCCTCGCCCCGACGGAAAAGGGGACGCGGAAACCGGATGTCACATGCGGAAGACAAATAACGAAACATACAAATAACAGATAGACAGATACAATACAAATCATATTCAAATTTGAAAGACAGTTCTTATAAATCTAAATTCAATTAGTTCAAAACAAATCCAAAACCAAATTGTAGTTGAACTACAAGTTCCAAATGAAAGACAATTACATAAAAATATCCCAAGGGTACTTAATCTAAAAACAAATCCAAAACATGTGTAGCGGTTTCAAAATACAGAAATAAATCCAGAAAAATAAACTTATATGAAATCCAAATCTGAAGAGGATTCCATGTGAATGCTCGATGCTAGTGATATCCTGCTATCCCACCTGACTGTTTGAACTCAGCAATTCCATTCCCAAAAAGGGTTCAAAACATACAAAACAAAAATAGAAACAACGAAGGGTTAGACTATCGATGTCTGGTTAGTAAGTCAATGCCCAAAAAACACATACAGATGCGTCTTATTAAACAGGATAGTATGTCATGCACAAATGCAAGTTAGTTAACAACCAAGGGTACAAACAGAAACAAACAAGTTGATTATCAAACAAGTTATCCTAAATACAATCCCCTTTAAGTGATCTAGGATAAGTGACATATTATTTCAATTACCGACTAAAAAGGGCTTAACAGATATCAAATTATTTCTAGAAGGAAGACCGTAACCGAATAGTAGTTCGGTAAGTAGTCCGGCAGGTTATTCGGTCAGAGAGCATTACCAGACTTACCGAATTGTAGTTCGGTAGACATTCCGGTAAGCTATTCGGTCAGAGAGCAATTACACGAATCCAAGGAAAGTTTAAGTGACAGTTCGGCTTTTATTCCGGTATGAAGCTCGGTCAGAGAGTTTCAAGTCTCTCAGACATGCCGAATTGTAATTCGATACATAGTTCGGTGAAGAGTTCGGTCGGAGAGGTTGAACAGTCTTGGGAGTTTCATATCGAACTACAGTTCGATAACTTATTCAGTAAGTAATTCGTCCAGAGAGTGAATCTAATGATCTCAAGTCTGACCGAATTGTATTTCAGTAACCAGCTCGGTAAGGAGTTCGTCCAGAGACCATCCTACGTCCAGTTTTCTAGTTTTAAGTGACAATCCGGTAACTAGTCTGGTAAACAGTCCGGTTACGGACCCTGGGCACTTTTTAAGCCTATTTCAAGTAATGTCGTTCGCCAAATCAAAGTCTAGCTATCCAATTGGGTCTAATCCTAGCACTAACAGCCGGTTAGGAGTAATATTATACACTACCCAATGTTAGAACCCAAAAGAAAACAACTAGTAGCAGCCAGAATCAAACCAAAACATATCCAACACATAACCAGAAGCAGCAACATATCATTATCACATAGTTTCAGATTACCCAAATCGTTTAGGTGTTTAACTTACCAGGTCTGTCCTTAGTCTAATAACAAAATCGGGAACAAAACAGACAGATAAGGTTAAACCCTCAGAGATGGATCAAAGATCCCAGAGATGATGCCGTCGCATCCAGAAATGAGCCAAGCTCCAGAAATGATGCCGTCGCATCCAGAAAGTGGTTGGCAATCAAGGCCATATATGCTTTCGTGCATCGATGTATACATCTAGTTTTCCCTAACAGCATGCTGGTCTTATCGTATTAACCTTAGGACAAGACTTTAGCAGATTACAAAATTCAGATTTCAGATAGCATACAGATAGCAAACGAATATGGACACAAATTCATATGTCCGATCATGATCAAATAATAGGGCAGCAATATTCCCAAGCAATTTATATCAAATGCAGCAGATTAAGTATCCAATCACAGATTTCGACTTACATTAAATTAATCAATTTGCAGACAATTTAACAAACAAAGGCAAACAATAGTGAGGGCGTAAACATGGCTACTAACCTTATTCGCTAATCCAAAATACCACCGAAATTACTCTGGTTGATGATCCCCAACTTGGTATGCACCAAATCAAGAATAATTCATAAACTCCCAATTCACGAAAGTTAGGGTTTATACCTAAAAAGCAATTAAAAATTGATTTAAACCCAATATACCCAAATCATGAAATCAACTTCACGGGTTTCAAAACTCATTCTATTAGAAACGAAATCCCTAAATCAATTTGTAGCAAAACAACATCAAATCATCAAACCCTAATTATAGATAAAATCCCCAAATTAATTAAAAGTTAATTAAAAACAAGAAGAGAAAGGATTTATTACCTAGATGTGAAGAAATCAAGGCAACACAAAAATCCAATTGTAAACTTTGAAAATCGTGGCTTTGAAATCCGTGGAATGTTTCTTGGTTTGAGAGAAAAGTGAGAATATGTAAAAGTGACTTCTCTAGGTTTTGTAAATAATGAATCAAAAACCCTTATTTTCATTTTTATATGGGTGGCAAATATCGCCATAAACCCACATGTTTTTAATTAAAAATAACCCCATATGAAAAATAATTACAAATATAACACAAGCATCACATTGTTTTCAAAACCAACCCAAAGTCAACTTAATCAAATCATTTGGTCAAACCGAAAAAGTCAATGTTTTACAAAAATGCCCATTTTACCCTTAAAACGAAAATAAAAAAAATTAAGAAAAATTTCAAAATTAAGCAGACGAATAGCCCCAGATTACGGACGTGACAGCTCTACCCTACTTAAGAAATTCTTCCCCAAAATTACCTGAACTAAATAGATACGGATACTGACGTCGCATAGTCTCTTCTGGTTCCCACGACGCTTCCTCAAACGCGTGGTTACGCCAGAGGACCTTAACTAGGGGTACAGTCTTGTTCCTCAAAACTTTCACTTCCCTAGCCAGAATCTGAACCGGTTCTTCCTCATAACTCAAATCCGGTCGAATCTCAATAGTCTCACATGTAATGATATGAGAAGGATCGGAACGATACCTTTTTAACATCGATACATGAAAGACATTATAGATCTTCTCCAATTCAGATGGCAAAGCAAGTCGATAAGCAACTGGACCAATCCTTTCCAAGATCTCATAAGGTCCAATGAATAGCGGAGCCAACTTACCTTTCGACCGAATCGAAGAACTTTCTTCAATGGAGAAACTTTCAGAAACACCTTATCACCAACTTGGTATTCAATATCCTTCCTCTTAAGGTCAGCATAGGACTTCTGCCTATCCGAGGCTTCCTTAAACTTCTCCTTAATCAAGGTATTTGTCAATGGATATCAGATTGAATTGAAGGTTAATGATATTGTCTATTAAATGAAAATATAACATTATTTGATTATTAATATTTAGGACCACTAACAGATGAGATACAAAATCTTGAACCTAATGCAAATATGTTCATCTCTGGAAGGGATACATTAGTAAATCAAGATACAGACAAGACAAATACTATAAGAGAAGATTATAATGTTGCTATAGAAGGTTAGCAATGTCTTAGACTCTTGGTAAAATTATATGTTTCTTGGTGATATTATCTTACTAAATTAAACTCTGAGAGTATTTTTGAATTTATTTAATAGTTAAGTTGTTTATTAATAATTTGTTTTATGATTTAGATGCTGATATAAGTAATGGATAAATTAGAGGAGCTGCTCATGTAGACACTTATGGCAAAGGCTAGGTTAGCATTGACAAGTTACAATTAGAGAATTACTTAAATTATACTTAGGAGTGTAACTCCTTTTAACTAGATGTTGTAGATGAAACTAAAATCTAACTCCTTTGAATTTGAAATTGTAGAATATTTTGATATTTGTGATCCTACTAGGGAATGTTAGTTTTGCGGATAAATGATGTGGTATGGTGAAAGAGTGTAAAAACATTTTAACCCCACACATCCTAAGTTTTCATTATGCTGCCACCAATTCAAGATTATTCTACCAAAGCTTTCGGATCCTCCATCTAAATTGAGGGAATTTTTTTTTGTAATGATGGAAAATGTAATTTGTTTCGAAAGAACATAAGATCATTCATATGATGTTTTCATTTACTTCAATGGAAGGGAATGTCGATATGATATCGAATAATGGAGAAGTCTATGGTGAAAATTATCATCAAATAGAGAGTCTACTTTGTCACAAACAGAATTTGGGCCTAGTTGGTTTAAGGGTCAATTTGTTATATTTTTAGTAGTTGTGTCAGAGTAATAGAATTCCTTAACTACTAGGGGATTTTGGGAATTAACCGTGGGTGTATAATCCCGGTTGAAACCCTAGACCCATTAGACTATGCATTCATTTGAGTTAGAGAGGGTTTCCGTGAGAAAAAGATTAGAGAGAGCGTGACATTGCGGTAAGCGAACTAGAACTGTTTGTTCATCATGAAATCGTAGTAGAATCGGTACTATTTACATAGTCGTCAAGGTAAGTCGTTCTATTTTTAGGATTCAAGGATTGAGATTTTATCATTTGTCACAGTTCCATTTAGTTATTTTCAGAATTCTGACTAACTCGTGGTTTCAATCACTTTCATTTGTAGCAAGAGGCACAGCGGACGAAGCGAACCAGGAAGAGGAGTGAGTAGTACTACTGTGTGCTTGTTCGTCAGAGGATAGGTTAGTAATTTGATTTGTGTCCCACCGAATGATTGTTGGTTGTTGTTTGTTTCTGCATATGTATATTTTGTATATTTGAAATCCTAGAATTGCCGCCTAGGATGACCGTTTGTCAACTTCCTAGGTTTTACCTTAATAGTGAGCTTTAAAAGACTTGGAATCACTAGTTGTTTTCTTCAAAATTTATTGGGAACTTAAATGGGGTTATTTTTTGTTGTTAAGGTATTAAATAAGTGAATGGTGGTGGATAGGGGGCTAGTTTGCAGAGAGAGTGGAGGAGGAAGAAAGAGAGTGAAATTGTGAAAAATGAAAAGAATAGGGTTTAGGTGTCATGACATGTGGACCCCACCAAAAAATTGCTAGGTTTTAATTAGTTTTCGGTCTCTAAGGAGCCCAAGCCCAATCTATAACCAATTCAATTTAATTTCTGTTCCACCACCACTCGCTTATCTCTCATTTTTACGGTTTGAAAATTTTATTTTTCATTTTCACACCTCCTTTTGATTTTAAAAATCTATTTACAAAATAAAAATACATTTCGGAAATGAATTAAACTTTCCCGAAATAAAATCCCATTTTTTTTGAAATAATTTAATTTTTAATGATAAACTTTCATTTTTATCAAGAATCGACGTTCAAAAATCGCATGTCCCTAGAACTCATATTTGTTGTCAAAATATGATATTTCGAGAAAGGTCAACCCTTGGTTAAAGGTCAACATGTTAGGTCAAACATGACATTTTAGTTAAATCAAGGTCTATGGGTAAATTTACCAATTCAATTGCTAAGATTTTCTTTAGGAGCCATTAGAAATCAATCTAATTGAAACCGAATAAATTTCAAAACATATAATAATTGGTTGAAAAATACATAATCTTATAGATCATCAAAAATCACCGAGTAGTCATATCGGTCTTAATTAGATAAGATTCAAAAATATTCAAGTCAAATTAAACTCAAAAGGGTCTAAATCCCTATTTTTACCCTAAAGAATCGCATTAAACCGGACCTAACTACTAGACCAAAATTGCGGACGTTACATAAATGGTCAATGTAATAAATTTACAATGTACCAAGTTAAAATATAGAGCATGTGATGTTCTTTATATGATAATCATATCTGAATTGACATAATTCATCCATTATCTCTTTCTATTGCTGAAATATTAATAGATTAATTGCATAAATTAAAATTTATGTATTATAAAATTTAAAAAATTAATAAATATATATACATATGTAATTTCAGAAATACAATATCATCAATGACATTCTACTAATTATAATAAAAACTATTCTAAACTATTAAATAAATTTTTATTAAAGAATATATAATATTTATTTGATTAATTAATATGGTGATATTTATTTAATTAAAGACCATTATGACTTATTTCTACTAATTCTAATCTTAATTAGGAAAAATAATAGTAATAGTGAGATTATAAATCTAATATCATTAGTGAAATTATAAAATTAATATTAAATTTAAATAGGATCGTAAATTTAATACACAAACTTTAAATTATATATTTATACATCATATCTATGGTCAATCTAATTAATAAAAATAAAAGATAAAAAGGTAAATTTCGAAAATGATCGTACATATTGGAGGCAGAAATAGTGTTAAGTTATTAATGGAGAAAGCAAAGGCTAACTTACGCCTGATTCTGTGTTATCGCGCCCTCTCTATGTATTATCTAATCGCACACATACCATGGATATTTCATTCTTCAATCAAATTCAAACTCTACATAACATATTCCATTATTCAATCCAATTAAAACTCTACATAACATATTCCTTCTTCAATTCAATTCAAACTCTACATATATTCATCTCATATTTCATTATACCTCATCTTGTAGGTCACACTCTCATTCACTGTCACCACTATGTGAATCCTCCACGACTTGCCTACCACAATCCAATTTACTCACAAACTCATGCTAAACATCAATTTAACAACTTGTATTGTACTATTCTTTTATCTTCTTGTTAGGAGGTAAAGTTTACTTGTAAATCTAAATTCACAACTTACGTTAATATTTTTTTAGTAGAACATAATATATTCAATTTTATATACGACAACGAAATTGAGAAAATTACCTATAATCGGCATGTTAAGATTTTGTGAAGAACGAATAATATGTTCACACTAATTAATTTGAGACTGAAGAAAGAAATTTGATAGTATTCAAATATAAAAAATATATTGAAGAAGAAAAATATAATATATATATATATATATATATTTCATTCATAATTTTAATTATTGAAAGTAATATAATTGACTCCAAACAAATTAAAAATTTAACGCCAAAAAATTATATTCAAAATTTTTTATTATAGAATACATTTAAATATTTAATTTATAAAATAAAATTAAAAATTATTATAAAATATTAAATATTAAATATAAATAAAAAGTTATTAATAATTTTTAAATATTAAATTATAGTAAAAAATATAATGATCCAATCAATATTAATATTTAGTAAATTGTTAGTCACTGAACCGCTATTTTTCATTAATTGTTGTCATTCATATAGATAGTTAATAATTAATGATTGAATATGATATATATAGGTTTCTTGATTTGATTTTTTTTTTTGTTTTACGAATGTCCTGTGAAATAATTTATGTGTGTTGATTCTCACTTTTTCTTTCGAATGTATGACTGATAATTGCTTCAGTACGGTGATAAACTAATATATATACATATATATAAAAGTTTCAAACCTTCCAATCAAAGTGAAATCCTATTTTTATTTATTTATATTTTATTGTATTAATTTTGAAAGCTTGTTGGACATTAATTTTCAAACTAATTTTAGAAATACCGTATTTATATATTTATGTGGTTTTATATAAATAATTATAAATACAAATATTTTCATTATAAATTATTATAAATATTAAAATATAAAAGAAATAAAAATTTATTGTCTAATTAAATAATATTATAAATCAACCAAAAATAATAAAAGTTGAATAAAAAATAAAACATGCAAATAATGGAAAAAAAAAATAATAAAAGTTGAAACCCTAAACTAATTCTGAATATGATTTTATTATTTTTTATCGCCTTCTTTTGTGATCTTCATTTTTTAAATCTCATTGTTGTCATTATATATAAACTTTCTCTTAGTTAGAGTAAAACTCGAAAAGATAGACGGCGATAGCCAGTGGCGGAGCCAGACTCGAACTCCTGCAGGTTCATGCTAAAAATATTGTGGTGTCATCATCTTATGAATTTTACTATTTAAATTTTTTAATATAGAAATTTGAATAATAAATTAAGTTTTTCCCAAAAGCAATGGTGTCAAACGACACCCCTACTCACTATGTGGCTCCGCCACTGGCCATAGCCTTGATCCAGCATCCTAGGATAAGAAAATATATAAAAAATATGTAGATATATATATATATATATAGTTAGACTATAGTTTAAAATAATTAAAGTAGAAAAAATTTAAAATTATTATCAAAATATCGCTCACATAAGATATTATGTTATTGAGTTCATAAAATGTTATGCGCTCATTATTGTCTGATATTTTTTTTCATTATGAAAACATCATGATTTGTTGGCTTTACAAATAACTTGAACATCAACATTTTGTCGATCCTGTTTTCTAGTTCCAAAGGATGACCGCTACTTTTACTTCCCTAAAAAGTGTATAAAAAAAAAATGATATTTGTTGTAAATATGAATAATCTATATAATGCTACATAAATGAATTAACGAATTAAAAACTTAAGTTGACTATCGATGATCTTTTTAGCGGTAACACCTAAGATTTGTTGACATTCATGATCCCATAATAATAGAGAAAAGCTGTTAGTAGCATTCATCACACGAACTTGTACTCTCTCTCTCTCTCTCTCTCTCTCTCTCTATATATATATATATAAATTATAGTGATTTTAAAAAAATTAAATTCAAAATTAAAAATTTCACCTTGGGAGTGCATTGACATATCTATTATAATTAGTACAATAGTATCTATCATCGACGTTTTCACACTTCTTTGGACAATAATTGCATGCCATAAATTACCAATTTGATTCACTTTCAATATCAATTATGGGTCCAATTATACAGAACAATCTTTCCTATAAAATTAAATACATCAATATAATTTAATATAGATAAATATGAATTTAAATTAAATATATGAATTCAATAATAACTAAATACCTTTTGATTTGAGTAAAGTGCTTCAATGGTAATAATGTCATTGACTTCATGAGAATCTTCATCCGCGATTCTTTGACTGATGGTGGAGGTGAATTGACTCATACAGTCAGAAGAAGATAAGTTTGACTTGGAAATCAATCTGAACAAATAATACAAACTAAATAAATAAAGAATTGATTAAAATATAAAAAATAAAAATACTCACCCTTCTTTGAATTGCTGGATATCTAGTAAATCTTTATTTATAATCAAATTGGAGACATGAAAGTTATTGCGAATATAGATTTTATCTATTCATTGAAATACATGTCATATATAAAAAGTTATGTGTTTATAAAGTTGGTAAGAATCATACTAAAGATAAATTAAAAACAATAACAATAAGTTATTAGAGAATTTTTAATAAATAAAAAAAAAACCTAAATAAAAATATATTATTGTAGTTTACAATTTATAATAAAAAAATTATACCTTCAAACTTTTTTGCTCTAGCAAACTGCAGAATGATTATCACTGATGTATTCACGTTTGAGTTGATGTAGTCAAACAATTTTGTAGCGAAGTCCCCCATAATATACAGAAAATTGTATTATCTCTTGCAACAAAATAATAATAATAATAATAATAAATATAAGAATAAAGAGTTCAAAAAATAATACCTACGTTTTTAATTAAACATACTCAAGATCTTCAAGCTTGATATCTAGTTTTATAGTGGACCGTTGAAAAGTTGGTCCTTCAGACATCCACTGCTAACAGCTAAGCCAAGCACATCTAAAATAAAATAAAAAAACACACACACACACACATATATATATATATTAGTAAAATATTACAAATAAAATTAATAAATTGTAAACACATAAAAAAATAAATTAATAAAACATAAATACATAAAAAAAAATAACTCATCAAAATAATCATTATCATATGTGCGATCCGCGCTTAATAGATTAAGAAAAGGATGGGAAAAAATTGGTTTCATTGGAAATTCAAGATCAACAATTGAATGCATATTAGTTGAGTTCATGAATTTCAATGTGAAACTACACTTTGAATAATTGAAACTTTCCGTACGATAATTTACAATGAAATTTGGCATAATGATCAATGAAGCCCCTAAACTTGGCTAACCTTTTCAATTTGGCCCTTAAACTATACAAGGTTTCAATTTAGCCTCTCAACTATCCTATATAGGATCAATTTGCCTCTTTTAATCTATGTGGCAGATGATGTGGCAAAATTGTTGTATATATTTGGGAAAATACTACCATGGTCCCGGTGCATCACGTAGGATTTAGACCTAACCAATCCTCGGGTGACATGTGGCCATGTTTTACAATATTAATAGGAGAGAGATAAAATCAAATGATGGAGGGTCAAAGTGTATTAAATTCATTAACCATTATCTCTCATGTTAATATTGTAAAACATGGCCACGTGTCACCCGAGGATTGGCTGGGTCTAAATCTTACGTGGTGCACCGGGACCATGATAGTCTTTTCCATATATTTGACTCTGAATCACTTGCCACATCATCTGCCACATAAGTGAAAAGGGTTAAATTAATCCGATATTGGATAGTTGAGGGGCTAAATTGAAACCTCGTATAGTTTAAGGGCCAAATCGAAAAGATTAGCCAAGTTTAGGGGTTTCGGTGATCATTGCCTTTAACTAATTTCGGCTTAAATATTTATATGAAAGACTTTCAAATGGATCCTTATATTCTTGAATGCTACATATATTTTTTAAAATATATATATATATATATAATTTTTTCTAAAAATATTAAATTAAAAAGCTTACAGTTTAAAACATACCTTACTATACTTAGAATCAACTCAATACTGTTGGCATCATTCGGGTTTTTTATTGGAGCGTACTCTCACATTCTGATAATGACTACCCTGAAATTCCAATTGAATTTGTTATTATTTTTTTCTTTTTTTTGATGACAAAGCGCAGATTGTGTATATTTGTGCATAGTTTTTCTTCGTTTTTTTTTTTGGTTTATTTGAATATTTGTCCCTAATTGTGATTGTTTTGTGATTTTTGAACAGTTATCTTTACCCGCACCTCCCATTGCCAAGTTGAAGATAAAATTGAAGCCATGACAGAGTTCCAAGCAGCAGAAAAGAAGTCTATTCAGTAATGTTCCTAAGCCAAAATCAATCCCTATCGCGGTTACGACTTCCATTGCGAGTCATATCCGTCAACGCCATGATTCTACTACTGCGGGTTCCAATGTCAAAATTTTGGTATCCTAATGCCCTCGCCGTGTAAAAGTCTCTTCCAATTTTGAATTCGAGCAAATACCTCTTCAAAAGCTTATTCGGAGAAGGAAGTTTCTGCTACAAATCAAGAACCTATTGTGGGTTCTTCAGCTGAAAGTCTGGAGGCTAAAATTGACGCTCTAGTGTAGCCCGCGTAATGGAGTAGGATGAATAAAAATAAGAATAAAGCCTTGCTACCACCGCCTCTAAACCTAACTTCCGATTTGCCAATTCAGCCCACCTGACAAGGTTTGATGAGATAAAAGGTTCCCCTTTGACCGCAATTAAATCTCTACATGTTTCTACCATAGTTGAGTTGAATGTCTATGATGATGCTTTAAAAGTTGTTGAAGCTATTGGGTGGTCTTGTTAAGTTAATTTAGATATGCCTGCTTATTTTGAACTTGTGTTGGAATTTCTATCAAGTTTTGAGTTCATGGAATCTGAGGCGAGTGATATTAATGCTCCTAAGGTTGTTAGTTTTCAGCTATTGGGATAATCCTAATCTTTGTCTATTGATTTGGGTTTTCTAAATGCTACAGGTGTTGATTCTCCTTATTATGTGAATGCTTTCTGCGATTTTCCTTCTGAATTTGACCATTTGATCTTTTATTTTGAGTCGACTGGTGATAGTGCAATGCGTTTTAAATCAGAATATTCTAGGGCTTATAACATTATTGTTGATCATTTGCGATATACTCATGGATTTTTAGCCTCATAATATTCAATTCTTCTTAATGGTACCAATGTTCTGACAAAAGCTGAATTATTCTTTTTATAGGGCATGGTTAAGGGGTATAGGGTTAATTTTGGTTATTGGTTGGCTTGCCAGTTTGCCTCAATTTTTCATATAATAGTAGACCTCTTATCTTTGGATCTTTTGTCACTTTGCTTGCTAAAATTTTGAGTTTAGTTGATTTTTCTAGTCTTACTACTGGCTGCCAGATGCTTGATTTGGATATGGATAGATTGAGTTCTATGAAAATTCTTGATATTTTCAAGAAAGAGAATAGGTTTTTTATTCCTGCAAGGGAGCTCAAGTTGTGCCCATAGGCACGTCAAGGGGTTTAGCAGATCCACGTGTGGAGCAGCTTAAAGCAAAATTTGAAATCTTGGAGCGTACATTAGGTGAGGCTACTGCGCTCATTAAAGAGCTCATTCCTATGTTGTAGGCAATCATTGAGCTTTGTGATGCTTCATGAAGAGTGTTGTGCTGCCACCTCCACTTTTGTTCAGGGAAGTTTCCACTATATCATCTATTTTTATTTTTCATTTATTTTCACATTGAGGACAATGTAGAATTTAAGTATGGGGAGGGATTTTAGTCTAATCTTTCTTATTTTGATATTTGGCACCCTATATAACTATTTAGCTAACCCTAATTTCTCATTCGTGCCTCATTTTACGAATTAGAATCGAGAGGAAGCGTTGAGAGCTAGAGTGAGCCATTGATCGAGCCCTCGCCATAGTCTCGTTCCGGTAAGTTTCGTCAGCTTTTGTCCCGTTAGTATATTCATGTTCGTATTCTAACATTAGCGTTCTGAAATCTTCATGTAGGTATTTCTTATTATAATTTTGAAATCTGTTAGGGTTCCGTTCGGGTTCTGTTTGAGGTCTCGAATTCCGGTAAGTCTATTCTACCCTACTCTTGAATTCAGGGTTTATTTTGTTGATCAGGTCACTCATCTCAGATTCTGTTAGTTAGGTGTTGATCCGTCATGGTTCTATTCGGTAGGCATTGCAGATTGTGGTGACTCTATGGTCTAAGTCATTCAGTAAGTCTCGTCATTTTGTAGAGTCAGTTATTAGATTTGTAAGGGCTATCCGGTTTGGTTAGGATTGAGTTCTATCAGGTTCGGGTTCGGTGGGACCCTATATTCTATGACTAATGTTTCTGGTTTCATTCTGCAGAGGGTTAGGAGGAAGGTACTAGTCGGGCTGAGGAGTAGTATTCTGTTATTCATTTTGCTGTTAGTTTTACTGTCATTAGTTAGTAGTTCATTTTTAGTTCGATATATTGCCTGATGCACTACTTTTTGGTTGCTGCATGAGTCTAATTGTATGTTTGTTGACCTACCCAAAAATTAGCCTGCTATTGTATACCCAAATTGAGTTTTGTGTACTAATATTATTGAATTGTAGAAATAATGAATTAATCACTGAACTCGATGTACTGGTCTGTTAAACACTGTAATTAACCGAAATAATTGCCTAGGATAGCTTTAGGTGTAATCCATGGCATGCCTAGGAATAGAGATCCTCATACTATTTTTATTAGCTTGAAGCGCCATTTTTAATACCGAACCGATTGGCTTCGGCCTTATTGAATTACTGATACTGGGCTTTGGCCAACACTGATACTGCACTGTATATTCTGTTCTCTGCTGAATAGCTACTAGGGCAATATTCTAAAAAAAAATTATGAAGTTTAAATTGTGTTGTCTTGGTTTTGCTGGTTGTTCTGTGGTGAGACTGTTAAATGGTTGGATAAATGCTGTTTTGTTTTGAGTAAATTGGAACTAATGAACTGGTCACATTTTGGTGGAACTGGGTGCTGTCGGGATATGTTTTAATGGCTAAAATGGACAAAACAAATAACTAGATTAATTTAGCGGGTCCGCCGTGTTTGCACGACTTATATTTCGTTGGCCAATTTAGTATCATTTTCTGGTCAAACACTATAGATAACAATATGAATTGACGATTATAAGTTCGAAAGGGATTGTGTCTGAGATTAAAGAAAAATAATTAATAAATGGCTAGTTGATAGGTTTATTGGATTGTTATTTACTTTAGCGGATTCTAGAAAAGTTTGTAAGGTCTGCATTGTGTACTCCTAAGATTAGAGCCGAGTCTAGGTCATTTTGTATGTGTGTGTTTGGAACGTGAGCACTAACTTAGACTAATCCATAGTCTAACGTTTCCTTTATTTCTTCCTATTCTGTAATCTGGGAACAAAATCCCAGGTTGAGTGCAGGTACTCCGATTATTTAGGCGTTGTCTCATACTTGGATCATGGCATATATCATCAGCACTTTCATGTAGTTTTGTTATTTTATTTTTAGACGTTTGTATTGGAATGTTTTGGGACTATTATCGTTGGATTTGTTTTTGTATTTGCTGGATATTGGCATTATTATGTTTGCTTGGGATTTTTGAACGGTATGACTGATATTTTGGGTTTTATTGCTGAATTGAAATATTGGGGGTTTTGATTATTCAACTGTTAGCGTTTATGTATTTGTTGTATGACGTCAGGCTTTTATCCATGGTTCTACCAGGGTGGAGGTTTGCCGTTATATTGTAATGAAAGATGAGATGCAATCTCTGATTTCAAACCAGATCTATCTTAATTACCCATAGGTAAGAAAGCCCTTCACAACAAATGGGTATACCGAGTGAAAAGGGATTACGATGGTTCTAAGAGGTACAAAGCTCGACTCATAGTCAAAGGCTTCCAACAAAAAGAATGTGTTGATTATATTGAGATTTTTGCTCCAGTTGTAAAACTCAATACCACTAGAACAATATTGAGTATTGTTGCAGTTGAAGATCTTTATCTTGAGTAGTTATATGTGAAGACAATATTTCTTCGTGGAGATTTGAGTGAAGATATTTACATGTATCAACTAGAAGGCTTCATAGAAGATAGGGAAGAACATATGGTATGCAAACTTAAGAAGAGCTTGTATGACCTAAAATAAGCCCCAAGACAATGGTATAAATGTTTGATAACTTTATGAACAAAGAAGATTTCCAAAAGTGCAAAGATGACCATTGTTGTTACTTTAAGAGATATCAGTCTAGTTATATCATTTTACTACTTTATATTGATGATATGCTAGTAGCAAGTTCAAATATGGATGATATTATTAGATTGAAGCAAAAATTATCAATGGAATTTGACATGAAAGACTTAGGTGCAGCAAGAAGATTCTAGGATTGCAAATTACTAGAGATAAGCATAAAGGAACCTTACAGTTATCTCAATTAGAGTACATCGAACGTGTTTTGCAGAGATTTAATATGGGTGATGCCAAGCTAGTTAGTACACCCTTGGCAAGTCACTTTCGGCTATCGAAGAACTAATCCCCTACGATAGAGGAAGATAAAGATTATATGACTAAGGTTCCTTATGCCTCAGTTATTGGGAGTTTGATGTACGCAATGGTTTGTATAAGACCAGATATTGGACATGGAGTGGGGGTTGTTAGTAGGTATATGTCAAATCCAGGAGGAAAGGTTCACTGGAAAGCAGTGAAATGGATTTAGAGGTCTACAAGATACCACAAATAAGTGTTTGTACTTTGGTAAAAGTGAATTAAAATTACAGGGTTATGCCAATGTTGATTTTGGAGGTGAAGCCGATCATAGAAAGAGCACCTCAGGTTATATATTCACAATTGAAAATACAGTGGTGAGTTAGATGTCGAAGTTACAGAAGATTGTTACTCTATCTACTACAGAAGCTGAATATGTGGAAGTAAATAAAGCTAGTAAGAAATGATAGGTTAACAGAGTTAGGATTCAAGCAGGAGAATAATGTTTTGTATAGTGATAGTTTTAGAGTGCAATATATTTGACTAAAAATTCAGCATTTCATTCCAGAACAAAGCATATCGGACTATGATATCATTTTATTCGATCTTTATTAGAAGATGGAGTGCCCAAGTTGGAAAAGATTCAAGTAAGAATCCAGCTGATATGTTAACAAAGACGGTAACTATCGACAAACTGAAGTTGTGTTCAACGTCAATTGGACTACAAGAGTAATATGGAAAAGCTCTACTACTTAGAGTACAGTGTGAAAACATATTAAAATAAGTCTTCAAGTGGGAGATTGTTGGAGAAATAATAACCTTTCATTATTTTAAGAAAACTAATTGTTATCTTTTTAATTTGAAGGTGTTAATTTGTTTACTTAAATTATAGCCTATTTTCGGTATAAAAGAAAGTATAAATTTGTTAATTTGTGATTTGTTGATTGTATCACCGAAAGCAAAAGAGAAGAAATATAGGGAAAGTTTTTGTGAGAATTTTAGAGAAAATTCTTGGGTGTCATTAGGATGCTGGTGGATTGTGTGTTATTATAAGTGATGTAATTACCTTTCTATTTTGTAAAATTTTGCACCCTATTAAAGATATACATAATATTGAATTATTTATTCATATTATTTATGCTAATTTATTTTATCTCACTAATCTGATTTATAAGAAGATCTGAGCAAACTTTCTTAACAACAGGAAGATCAAACTACAGAAGGAGATCAAAACTGCCCAAACTTAACATTCTAGTAACTCCTTTGTAACTAATACCACCACCGTTGTTATGGAACCGGATGCTAGAACCATCAACACTTAATTTTTCGGCGGCTTCTTGTAAGCACCATTAACACCATTGTTGTAAGAAAACATCAGACTTTCCGCGACTTCCTTTTAAACACCAATAATACCACAGTTGTAAGAAAACGTCAGATTATCGCCACCATCGCAAGAGCGTTGTAAGGAAAAGTAAAAAGTAGAATCTTATTAGTAAAACCACGCGGCATTCTGTATTTTATTTAATTAAGAAAACTGTATGTTGTTGTCTCAATCATGAAAAATAAAATGATGAGATAAATTAGGATGAATGAGTATGTATTGAAGAGAGATTAATACCGAATCAAATTCCATCACTTATCTTTTTAATTTAAAGCCATATTTAATTACTATCAGAGAAAAAGATAAATCAATTATTATCATATAATATTTTTATATCATAAATTTGTTGTTGATGGAGCTGATAAAGTTAATTTATTAAAAATATAATTACATAATTATCTTTAGATTATAAAATAAAATTATAAGTACTAAATTTAAAAATAATTATTGTCTAATTAAAATAAAATTGTTGTCTTGACCGAGACTTTTCTGCTCTTTTATATATATATATATATATATATATATATATATATATATATATCAACTAACAAATTTAATTTATGTAGGATGATGTTGAAATTATTTTACAAACGCTCTTTAAATGTTATTTTACTAACGTTACTAACACCATATATATATTTTTAATTCAATAATATTTTATTTTAATTTTTTAGAGAAACAATTTTTTAAAATTATTATTTATTGAATTTTTTAATTTTTATATTTATATAATTATAATTATTTTTATATTTAAATAATTATTATTAAATTTAAAGTGTGCACTATGTAAAAAAATTATCTAGTTATTAATTGTTATTACTGAAAATAAGCAAAATTAGACATTTTCAACTTTTTTTTTTTAGTTTTAGACCAACCCTAAATTTTTATACTTTTAAACTTTTTTATAAAAAAATTATAAAACTAAACTTTAAAAAAAAAATTGCAAAAAATGAGCTTCTCGGTATTACTACCGGAAAGCAAGCAAAATTGAATCAGCTTCCCTGTGTGTTATACCAGGAAGCTGAAATTCGCTTCCCGGTATCACACATAGGGAAGCAGGCAAAATTCAAGCCAGCTTCTCAGTGTGTAGTACTGGGAAGTTGAAATTTGCTTCCTGGTACTATACACCGGGAAGCTACTGGATATGTTTTTCTCGGTATTGAAGGGTAAAATGGTCATTTTTGTCTATTTTTTGAAAAAAAATTCAAAAAGTTTAGTTTTGTAAAAATTTTAATGCTGGTCTAAAAATATAATTTTTTTAATAAAAAGTCTAAAAGTACAAATTACCCTTATTATTATTTATATTTTTTATCATATAAGCTTGATATTGTGAATTCATATTATTATTAAAACAATTTTTTTAAATAAAAAAAATCTATGCATAATTATTGAAATCAATTGATTCATAGTTCATAAAAGGTGCTCCATGAATAAAAAAAAAAAATAATAATAACAGAAAAAATAGAACTTTCATAAAATGAAAATAAATTGAAAAAGAGAAAAAAAAAAAAAAAAAAAAGAAGATGCAATTAAAATTATTATTAGGACTTTTTTCACTTTTGGGCCTTGTAAAGTTCAGAATTATTTTTATACGTCCAATCTCAAAATAGCTCACAAATGAGTTTCCATAACTTTACATTTCACTCTATAGGCTGTGATTCCAATTATGCCCTTTTAATTTAGAAAAAAATTAAAATTATATTTTTTATATTATTAAAATAAAAAGCTAAAAATCAGAATGTTGTATTCCTAAATTGCCCTTACCATGACAGGCCCGGTTTAGGAATGTTGAAACCGGTTTGAGGAAAATTATCTACTGCAATCGATTACTCCTCTTGTTCTTCGTCATCATGTTCAAGCTCTTCTTCATCCTGTTTGATTTCTCCTTTACCTCGTAGAGTCTGTTTCTTCTTCAAAGCCCACGAACTAATCTCATATGTTCCTCCTCTCGTTGATACAGTTTTTCACTTGCGTCATCTTCCCATTCTGCTGACAGAACCTTGACATCGAATTCTTTCATAGAAGATAGAAGAACTTGCTCATATTGTCGGGTAAGCTTGTCGAATTAAGTTAGTCTGTTGATTGGAAGAACAAATTTGTGCAGAATGACGCAATTCCCAAATAGAATTTCAACGTGAGCTGTGGAAGAATCAATTTGTAAAAGTAAACGTTCGAGGCTAACCTTGTTTGATGTTAATTAATGGCGTTAAACTTCATTTCAAGCTTTGTTTGTAATGTTTATGTGGGCATTGTTGTGGTGGGAGTTAATCTCACTGGACATTACATCCTGTTAATTCATATTGATATATTTGCTGTTTGATATAGTTCTGTCGATATATTACGCATCAATTTATGTTCTTGAAATACAGATTCATGTAGTAAATGTACATAAATTATTTATAAACTATTGCTTGACATTGTAGTCTTCATATAAACTGCTTGTTGATTTATATTATTGGTAATGCTGTTAATCTGATCTGTTTTATTTATTCAGTTCTGTAATTCTGTTAATTTGTTTTACGTTATTTAGATATTGTTCTTGACTATAGTGATATTTACAAGCTATTCAGACAAAGTTCTGTAAATAATAGGTAGTGTTATATGGTAGTTTCAGGTTGTTTCTGATATGAGATCAGATCATTCTTATATAAACGCAATACATTTTTAGTTAGAACATTTTGTTTAGATTGGATGTTAGTTTAGTGTAGGTAAGTATGTTTTTACCTATATGGAACATTTGTGTCATTTAATTTGTTATAAAACTTTATGACCTGCATGTATTAGTTTCTGAACCGGTATTAGAACATTTTGATGAGGGTTCTAGATTTTGTGATTTCAGATATATTATATCTTTATTTACCTAGTTTATATTTTTCATTGTTCTTTCAGTTGGATGGAGTTTTTCAAAGCTATTATCAACTACGATTTCGTTTGGGATTGTAGTTCTTATGTGTATGGTGACACGATCATGAAGGTTTTTTATGGGAGCGTGACTTATGAGGAGGCGATAGAGAGAATATGTTCGAAAAAGGGGATCCCGAAGGATAGTGTTGATTTATTTATTTTTTCTATACCAAAGCTAGATGTCCGACACTTAGATCGCTAATTCGGGATAACTAGGACCTTAGATTTGCAAATGCCTATGAGAATCCGTTAGAATTATATGTAGAGAATGTATAGAAGAATGTTTGTTCTACATGTGGTGGTTTGATTCAGCAGTGCACAAGTAGAAGTTTAGATATCTCATACAGAGGGACGGAAGACTTGGTTGCAGGGTCTGGTAATGTTCTGCGCTAGGATGATGATTTTGCTGACCCTGAATTGCTTGATGATTTAAATGGCAATGTTGATCCAAGATTGCTATTAGGTGCAGAATGTTTTGATGTTGAACCTAAGTTTGACACAGCAAATGATGACCGGGATGAGGGTTATGTTAATGATGACCAGGATGATGGTTATGTGAATGATGACCAAGATGAAGGTTATATGAGTGATTGGGAGAGAGAAGCTTCTTATGCATCAGATTCACAGATTGGGCAGGATAAAGAAAATGGTGTATATCAGCTTCCTAGAATGGATAAGCATAATTTTAGTGACCGGCAAATATATTGTCTAGATGATGGCTACCTTTGTGGTGGTTTGATAAAAGGGTTTGTATTCAACAGTAAGGAAGATAGAAGATTGTAATTTTCAAGTACGCTATCGAAAATAAGCTGTCTTTATGTACTCTCAATTCAAATAGTAGGCGGTATGAGGTTGGGTGCATTACTAAAGGTTGTAAGTTTGCATTTCGGGCAAGAATATGCAAGAAGGAATTTTCTATATGGCACGTCACAGAGTTTGTGTCATCATGCACTTGTCTACATGTTCCGGATAGAGCAGAAAGGTGGCAAGCACCCTATAAAGTGATTGGGCACATGTTTGCCAATCATTTACCGGAGGCCAAGTTTTGAGCCAACAATATAATGAGTGAAATTAGAGCAAGGTATGCTATCAAGGTACTTTATAGCAAGGCTTGGAGAGCTCTTCAATTTGCCAAAGACCTTGATTACGGCACCCATGAAGAATCATGGCAGTTGCTCCCATCTTATTTGAAAATTCTGTTGGAAACAAATCCTAGCAATGTTATTAATATGCAAACATCCGTAGATGGTCATTTTTTGTATTCCTTCTTCAGCCTTTGCTAGTGTATCGAGGGATTTTAGAAATACATATGTCCAATGGTGTGTATGGATGCTACTCACATGAAGGGAAAGTCAATTGGCATTATTTTTGTTGCTATTGGTATGGACGGTTTAGATTGCATATTTCCTATCGATTTTAGATTTGCTCCAAAGGAGTCAGACGAATCCTAGACATGGTTTTTGCAGAGATTACGCAGGGCAATTGGAGTTAGAGAAAACCTAGTTCTTGTCACTGACCGTGGGAAGAGTATACCTCAGGCGGTTCGTACTGTCTTTCCCAATGTCCCCTATGTGGCCTACCACTACAATTTAAAGAAAAATCTAATAAGGTATTTCAGTAGAAGGGCAGACATTGAACAGACATTTGCTACCCACTCTACAGCTGAATGTGATAGGTTATTGTAAGGTATACATGTTGCTTGTCTCAATTTGCATTATGAATTTAGCGTGCTTAGGAAAATGAAGTGGGCAAAATCTTATTGCTCTAGAAGAAGATATAACATACTGACAACTAACATAGTTGAGTCAGCTAATTCAGCAATCTTTCCAGCTCGTCATTTGCCTATTACAGCCGCCCATGAATTATTAAAGGGTATGATGCAGAGGTGGTTCAGTGTTAGATATGAGGCTAGAAAGAAACTTCAGTCTTCAATCACCTCAGCATCAGTTGACAAAATTCAGAAGATGATGACCGATGTCGACAAATGTGATGTATTCCCAATCACAGAGGCTGCCAAGTACCAAGGAATGAGGAAAAAGGAGATGGAATTGTCAATGTCAAGGAAAGGACATGTTCCTGTGGTCTTTGGCAGCTTGATCAATTCCCGTGTTTCCATGTTGTTGCATATGCTAGGTACATTATCAGATCATGTTTTATACATTATCATGCTAATTGATTCTAGATCACACATTTTTTATTATTGAGAATTAGAATTTGTGATGTCGGTGTAGGAGACATATTGAGATTTTAATTGCGATATTAGGGTTGTCAATTAGCAGGATTTGTCTATGGATGCGGGGTAACAATAGACCATGTGAGGAATAACCATCAGTTAGATCACTAATTACTAGGTTTTGTGCAAATTAATTATTTGATTTCAAAAATTGTGATCATATGTTAATTGATTGATTTTATCTGATAACTTTTCAAACTGTAAACTCTTATCCCTACAGGTATGTTAAAACACGAGTTAGTTCATTATGCCATGCATACTACAATAAGGAATTTTTGGTTGGTGCATTTGGCAGTCCTATAAATTCCATTCCAGGTAAAGAAGCATGAGACATGATAACTCAAGTAGTCCTGCCAATGGAAGTTGTATGTCAAGCTGGTCATCCAAAAGAGAAGCAGTACATATCTCATTTGGAGAAAAATAGACAGAAAGAATATTCTCGGTGTCGTCAAAAGGGACATATGATGCCAACATCTAGCAATCCTCTAGTGTCTTCTGCGGAAGTACTAATATAAGTGTAAGCGTGTTATGCATTGTACTCATTGTAGGGGTGCAAGACATACTGTTCGCAGCTGCAAGGAAGCGACTGTCGATGTGGATGGAACAGGTGACAGGAGCTCTCATGTACCATCTAATGGACAGGATACCAGAGAACAAAGTCGTAGTGAGACTTTAAACAGTCCAACTTGAGCAATAAATAAGATTCCTAGAAGCTATAGTTCCTGTATTTATTTGTTATATACTCTATCTAAGTTTTAAATTAGCTGATTGTACAAATGTTTATTTGTTTGTAGATAATAAATAAGGGTGGACTGGTTATTTGAGTGATTTTGAAAGAGACATTTCAGTTTCTGATGTTGTATCAGACGAGAAAATGGAATATCAAAAATTGTGATAGCAGATCATATGACATTTTGTATACATAAGATAGGGTAGTTGTGATTACGTGGTTTGTTCTGGTGGGAAATGATCATATGCAGAAACAGAGGTTGAATAGTAATGGCAGCTGTGAATAAATGGAAATCTGAGGTGCCATCAGACGTTAGTATGACAGTTTAGAAATCTGATGGCATTTCAGATTTGAGAATTTGGGGACCCTTTAACACTAGAGTACGATTTGGAATGTCCTATATACTGATAGAAGTCATATATCACATTAACTTATGGCCTTAAGTTCCACCTAGATGGAATGCGTGAATGTGTTGGCCTAGAAGTGATACTTACACGTTTGTAGGAACTACCTTGAGGTCCAATAGTCGTGGCCTCTAAGTTTTTTTTTATTATTTTTTTTATTTGAATAGGTATTCTGGAGTGGGAAGTGATCATATGCCAAAGTAAGGGTCGAATAGTAATGGCAGCTGTGAGTAAATGGGACTCTGAAGTGCCATCAGACGTTAGTATTGTAGTTCAGAAATCTGATGGCACTTCAAATTTGAGAATTTGGGCCCCTTTTACATTAAACTATGATTTGAAATGTCCCATGTACTGATAGTAGTTATATATCACATTAACTTGTGGCCTTAAGTTCCACCTAGGTGGAATACATGAGTGTTTTGGCCTAGAAGTTATATATCACATTCCAAGTTTACATCCTTTAACACATGTTGCTCCTTACCAAGTCCACGGAGAACCTTGTTACTGCTTATTAGGTTGAAGAGGTGGCAGATAGATCCTCTACCAACTGCAGCTACGATCTTGCACATGACCTCTACAGGTAAAACATCAGTGATACTTTGAGCAGAGGAAGACATTTTGCTTTTGTTGTCGTTTGAACTAACTGAAGAATTAACCCTTCCTTACACCTGACTATATATATAGAACTTGAGTTAGATTAGTAGGTGTGTGTTTTTTAATATTCTAATATTAAATACACATTCATGCTCTACAAATAGTGTTAGTGGATTTTTAATGATGGTTTGGATTTGATATCATACTATTGGGAAATGAAAAGTCCAGTAGAAGGGTGATAGTAGTTGGATTTCTGATCTGACTATTAAAAAAGGTGATAATAAATCACTTATGTCTGAATTCCAATGCATAGTAGTAAATTAAAAGGGTTTACATTAACCACATATTTATAGGAAAAATTAGTGAGTGGGTGATAGTTAGTTAGTGTTTGTCAATTAATAGTTACCTTTCATGATCTCCAAAAGGTGTGAATGGATAAGTAATTCTGTTTGCGGTTTCTCATCATAATATTTTGATACGAATGGTCAATAAATGGGTGTAGGGGTCTAGAACCATGCTAGCTTTTTGTACAAGCAACTTTGATCTGTTTTATAAAAATTTGATTTGACATCGAATCTTTCTGATTTCAAATAAAAGTAATATTAACTTAACTGAACCAAATCCATAAAGTAAAATTTGTCAATACCAAATACTGTAATCAATGTATAATCAACTAAGAACAACATTTAAATAACAGTCAATAGTGAGAGGCTTGGAATATGATATTGGCAACATGCTACCGCAATAACTTAGGTTAACCACTTTCCTGATTGACAGACCACTTATTCTTCCCTATCACAATGTCTTCAATACGCACATAAATATAAGCCTCACAAGCGTGACTGCAATAAGAACAACAACTCACACGTTGTTAATAAATTCCAAAGCTAACATTTATCAATTAACATTGAGACTAAGCATACCTATCAGGCTGACATGGAATGAAATTAGACAAAGGCAAGTGAACTGTCCACTCTCTTTCTAACACAAGTGGTTTATGGTTGTAATAATCAAATATGGACAAGATCCGTGGAATGATATATGATACACATTTGAAATTATTTGCCAATATGTCTCAGCTTTCTGATTTATTTCCTAACCGGTTGCACACGGAGTCAATAACTAATATAAGTTGCTTCGTCAAATCCAAAACAACTCGTACAAATGGGCAGGGAAGCATACCTACATAAAAAGGGTAACTCAGCATATTGACATACAATCAACAACCACCTAAATACACAAACAGAAAGCATGTGCTTATCGTATCAAGTTCCTACTAAGGAGGGCACGTAAAATCTTCAACACCATGTCAATTAACTATTTTTATCCAAAGCTCTGACACGACCAGACTCTTCAAACCTTCCTCCATGTTTAATGCCTTCTTATACTCATAAACTAATGTTGAGTAGTCGAAATAGCTAAGGACACCAACTTTCTGGTTCCTCACACCAGAGTGCAGCTTTTTGATGCAGGGCAGAAAAATGTGGATCAATTCTCCAGAAAACCACACTGTACATTTGAGGATTGCAGCATCTATATTATTCTTGCAGGGATGGTGATCAACAAAGCGACTTTAATAAAACAAAGTTCATAAAGATTACATATGAAATTCCAAACTAAAGTCACAGCATATTATGATATTAATTCACTATATCTGAAGTACGACCACATGCTTGAGAATCCATATCAGAAATTAAAATACTAATATAATACTCATGTAAATACGACAAAAAAGGATGGATATGACTTACACTAACTCCCCTTCTGCGTACAGCCATTCTTCTAGACCATCTGCCTTGGTAGATAGCTGTTTTGAAATTAACCCCTTGTCTAGCAATGACAGGCAAGTTTTGGAGGAGTTATTAAGTACTGGTCTATTATTTTCAGGCCATTCATGAGGTTCATGAATTTGAGAATCAGCTTTCTTGGAGCCAACCAGTTTCAATGACATCTCCTGAGCCAGTAAAGTGGCGGCATCAGCAGTTTCGTCATGTACATCAGCTTTCACAACACCATGATTATCAACATCAGTTGCCAATCCAGAAAGAACCTTCGCAATAGCTAGGTTATTCTTAATATGCTATTATTGTTCCTTCTCAGATATTTCCTTAACAGGATCTGCACATGTTTTTTCTTTCTTCATTCCCTTAGTTTGCACACCATACTTATGCTTACTAGAAGAAACCTGAACTTCCTATCGCATAAGCGAACTGTTAACTTTTTCAGTATCTTTCTCCTCCACAATTGCATTCCTGGTAGATCCCTCACCATTGACTTCATGTGTTACTTTCCCATTACCAATAACCTCCTTTTCTTCCCGAACCATACGCATAGTCTTCACCAGTCTTGCAAGTACTCACCCCGTGGAGCTTTTCATTTCCTACGACCCCTATTTAGTGTAACCTTCTTATGACTGACTTCTTCACAAGATATTGGTATAATAGAAACCCTATTTAAATTCTTGTCAGCACTTAACTGCACCTCCTTACATTTTTCCCTTTTTCTGATGTTGTTTTTCTCGTTGCCATTCATCTATTTCCCTACTCCAATTTACTAAATCTTCCACATTCTTTTTTAGCTCATCCAACATTTTAAGTTCAAACTAGACATAACCCTTTTCTTCTCTCTTCTTCTCCCTTGTCTTAGTTATAAAATCGTGCAAATTCATTGATAAATCGCATTCAGAATCATCTTGTTTCGATACACTATTATCCACTTCGAAATCTCAGCAACTGAAGTACCACGAATTTCTCTTTGCTTCAATAAGAACTAATGTCCTTTTACCTGGTACCTGATCTAGGATATAAGCCATAAAGATATATAAACAAAATACTTAACAGAACACAGTTCACATATGTTTGATGTTTTTTGGGGAATAATTGAAATCAGCTCAGAATGGATTAAAACAATAATTACATGACAATACCTGCAAAATCAAGTTAACCCTTTTGCTGGAGTTATCTTCAAAGTCCCAATTAACACATCTTGGGTATAGACTTTCATCATCTTTGTCCTTCTCGAGCTTTGTTCTCTTGCTGCTGCCCGAACATCAGAGAAGTAGTCAACCATCCACCATTGCACTCACCATTTCAATTTTACCATAATCAATCTCAAAATACAAGTAAAAACTGAAATTTATGCTCAGGTGAACAAAATGCTATTTACTTACCAAGAAAGCCAAAGGGAAACCATACAAATGGATGCCCCAAGTGGAGTTATTGAAGAAGGTACCCCCAAGCTTAGATTTAAAATCTTTGACGGTCTCCGCATATACATATGAACCCCAGGGAAATTCTTTAAATCTATCCACATTGCCTACCAAATGCCAAATGAAATTACTGATGACCTTGCTCATCGATGACCCAACAAAAAGTGATATACCACCAGGACAAGGAACAACTTCTCCATGTCTTCTGCATCTAACCTCCTAATATGTTTTCAAGTACTTTTTGTACTTTATATCCACATACATGGATTCTCTTAGCATCGGGGAACAACCTCGTTACTATGTTATCTCCCTCTATAGGCTCATTCTCTAACTCATTGACATTGATATCAATTGCTCCAAACTTAAGCCCTGTGACAAGAGCAGAAATGAACCATATCCCGTCATCCTTAACACCAGGTAAGGTGACCTACGCACCAATGACCCTAAGAACCCCATTTCTAGGGAAACATATGGACTTGAATTTCATCCTACTTGCACATTCGTAGAACTGTCTGAATGGTCCACTCTCGACTCTCTAAGTAGTTTACCGATCCTGTCAGATTCATGAATCCAAAGCCAAAATGACAGATCCGGAGGTTTATTAACAAGCTGCTATGATACTTCTTTGCTACACTTTTTCTTTGTAGATTTCAGCCTGATAAATAAGAATTCCAAATCACAATTAAAAGATTACAAATGAGATTAATTAGAAGCTGAATGACATGTAAATACTGACATTTCTAATTACCAATTAGCACGATTTAAACCCTCAAACAAAAAAAATAGACAACATATATATAGAGGAATCATCAAACATGACGCTGCTTCAATCAACAAGCTAAAAATATACCAAAAACATATTAGAACGTCCTACTGTGACAATTGACTAGTGTAACACAATTTGAACCAAAACATAAATTATATGGCCACAAACTGAGGATTTAAACCAGTTAAACACACTATACCTATAAAAAAAATACTACATGTAATAACAGAGAAATCAATATTATACCATATCACAAACATTTCCCAAATTCACAATAAAGATACAGAAAACTGATATCAGTGGGGTTAGAAGAGTCTTCCATCCGAAATACTTCTCCTCTAAAAAATGTTACTTCAAAAAACAGCCTGTTAGAACAGCAAAACGTAGCCAAAACTCAACATTTCAAAATCCTAGAAATGGAAGCAAATCTATAAAACAAAATAAACATCAAGAAAGACGAAAATGTACAAACCTTATTGAAGAATACACTGTTACTTTGAAGAAAATAGCTTCAGGTGTGCTGATTATTGCCCACTTAATTGCTTCCTCGCGCACAAATTGGTGCTAATCGAAAATTTAAGGATTCTTATCGGCCTCAGACAAATCTAAACAACAACTGTTGTCAGAGACCGACTTCGTGTGGGGAAGAGAATACAACTATCAAATGTTTTTGAAACTGTATCAGAGATTTATAACTGCGATAGTTAGGTCAGTTTAAATTCAACGGTTGGATTAATGGAAATGTATTTAGGTCTTCTCACAAAATAAATAAAAATCTAACATGTTTTAATGATATTTTTAAAAATTTATTTCAAACTAAGGTCATAATTGAAAGCGATATTTTTAAAAATCTAACTGACTATTTTTGAACTATTTTGAAAATGGATCCATAGAAATAATTTAAACTTTTCAAGATCTATTTTGAATAATTTCATTATTATTATTATTTAAAAACTAACTTTGACATATATATGCGATAGATAGTTCGTGAAATTTGAGGATAATCATATTCATTAATGGGTAATTCTGAATCACAACAACCTACGGATCCTCGCTACACTTCTGCTTCCAGGTTTCTCATCCTCTCCAACTTTTTATTTTTCCTCTCACGTTGCTAATTTTGTATTGATCTAACTTGATCGTTGTAGAGCCTTCACTCATCATGAATTGGAGGATCTCAAATCACTCTTCAATTCACTCGCTTCTCAATCTCAGAGCAACTCCCACTACATATCTCCTCCTATTTTTCAGGTAATTTTCTTGTTTCGCTTTTACTTTTCTTAAATATTTTTTACTTAATATAGCTTGGATGTGGTTGTTAACATTGGTTCAGTCGTACTTTGGACTAAATGGTCCTCTTGGGGAGAGAATGTTCGATTTAATTACCCAGCAAAGGCTTGATCATAAACTCACCTTCCAAGACCTTGTAATTGCTAAGGTAAGTTTTCTTTTCCTTTGAAATTTTGATCTGTGACAGTTTTTTAAAAAATTTTTATTTAGGTGGTTATAATTTGTTTTTTTAAATCTTTGATTTGATTCAGGCTACTTATGAGAAAGGAACCAATGATGAAATTGAAGAGTTCATTTATCAGTTACTAGACGTTGATGGTGATTGTCGTTTGGGAAGGTAATTATAATTCAAGAGGAAAGAAAATAGATTTGTTTTCCCCAATTATTCTAATTTTGAATTTATGAACTGCACAGTGGTAGTCTAAATTTTCTTTTATTGCTTATGGGTTTGTAACCTTGGGTCTGATTTCAGGTCTGATGTTAAAACCGTTGTAATGGCAATATTGGATGATGTACTTTCCATGAGAAGTACAGAAAGTAAACCATGTTCACATTCTGAAACTATGGATGTGTTCCTTAATGCTGCTACATTTCCGGGCAATGCGGGAACCGGCACTGATGAAAGTATGTCCTATGAGGATTTTAGACATTGGTGTTCTCTTGTTCCATCTGCTAGGAAGTTTCTTGGAAGCTTATTGATGCCTCCTAAACCAGGTTTTATGCTACTTTTTTCCTCCTCTTGTCCAGTTACCAATTTATGTCTAGTTTGGATTTAAGATTAGTGACATGGCCTGCTAAATTTATTATTTATTTGTTTTGTATTATCATTATAATTTTCTTAGATGAAAGATTTTCAGATGCTATTCTGTGACCAAATTTATGATATAGTACATTATAAAAGCTAATAAGCTATACTAATTTGAATCAATATATTGTTTTATAGTGAGACATGGTTGTGAAGTTCCTCAGTTGCTACATGGAGAGAATATTGATTCTAGCTTGTTACTTTTGAGAAAAGAATATGCATGGCACATAGGAGGAGTTCTTTCTCAGCAAGAGCTGGAGGAATGGAAGCTACTATATCATAGCGCTTTAAATGGCTTAAGTTTCAACATATTCTTGGGCAACATATCGTGAGTAGTTGTTCTTTCTCTACGATTATTTTGTAATGATATAACTTCAATTTTTAGCTATGCAACCTTCCTGCAATAAACCAATTTAAGGCCATTATTCTTTGTTCTGGCTTTGAAAGAGGAATATGCTTTTATCAACTTCACGGTGGTTGTATACTTGTTGGATTTTCGCTCTGTATTATCATAACTTATTTTACATTTCACAGTCAAGACATTATGAACAAATTTTCTCTGAAAATGTATTAAGGTTTTTGAAATTACAAGTGGTCAAACTCTGTAAAATGTTATCTATGTATGGCTGTATATAGTTTTGTAGAGATTGGAGTTTGTGTGCTTCTAAATTCAGTATTTTCATTACTATAAGGGGAAGAAAACTCAAACTTGTCCAGTGCTTTGCTAACTTAATTTCAGTTTCCTGGTTTCTGGAATTACTTTTTACATCAAAGAAGATGAATAATTATTTGCTTGATCTGCAGAAATTGTGATGGACCAACTGTGTTGATTATTAAGGATGCTGAAGGATGCATATATGGGGGTTATGCATCTCAGACTTGGGAGAAGCATGGCGATTTTTACGGTGATGTTAAGTCTTTTCTCTTTCAGCTATATCCAAAGGCAGCTATTTTTAAAGCTACTGGAGCAAATAATAATCTACAATGGGTATGAACCTATCTAATACTCAATTTACTGACTTAGGGTCTTTATTTATATATTTTGTTAGATCTCATAAACACTCTTATATAGCAACGGTTGTTAACAGGATCGCCCTTCACATGTTTCCTTGCTGAACAAATTGAATGGCATTTAGGCTGCATTGCTTTTTTAATAAGGTTAAGAGTTCATAATTCGAGTATTTTTATGATTATTTAAATATTGAATAAATAAAACTGAATTTTTCTCACATCTGGATGAACATTAATACCAAAAATGATTTGTTAATCTGTTGGATTTTCTATCAAAATTTTTCTAACCAATAAGTTGAATTAAAAAAATTAAAATACTTAAAAACCTCAATACTATGAAAGTTCTTGAAATTAGAATAATCCTCAATAAATACAACAAAATCATCTGAATTACAAGAAAAGTTATTAGATCACTGAACATCCACATTGATTCAGAGAAGAAAGTATTTAACTGTGAATTATTTCTTTGTTGTTGCGCATAAGTTGAAGTGCGAATTTATGATGGATCACTCATACTCTGATTATTTTCTGCTGTCCAATGATCGTACCACGATATGAGAACTATAGAAGGTTGAAGATTTGTTGCAAACTTTGAAATTTACCTTGTCCTATTTTGTATTCAAATCTTATTTTTGGTGTGTTGCTTACTTGATAAGAAAATGCTAGCACCAACGGTACAGTTTCACTATAATAGATGGCTGTCATCATTTCTAGTAAATAATACATAGATAATTAAATGTTTTTGTATGTACACTAAAACAACATCAAGAGAAGTTTGAATATTACGAGGATAAGATTTTACAAGAATGTAGGTAGTAGTGGAAAATTTGTTCTGATGTAATTGGAAAAGACCAATCTGAAAAATTTTACTATGTAGCATATAATCAGTCCGTTTAAGAACTTTGGGGAAAAAAAATAGAAATACTAGCTAAAATTTTATGGCCACAGATTGACTCCAATTAAGTACAATAAAACACAACCTTAGTCTTACGTTAATTCATACTACCATTGCATAATCCAAATCAATTACTAAGAGAACCTCTAAAGGAGGGTACTAGACAAAAAGAACGAAACCAACAACTTGTTTATTAAAATAAAACTAAAGGTAAAATTGTGTGTACTTTAAAAAATATGTGTACAGTTACATTTGTTTGTTAGAAAGATTTGGCGTTCTAAATTAAATTTGATAGTTAAAGAGATTTGTTCGTAAATACAAGTTCTTACTTTCTAAAAACAATGGTTGGCTCTATGACATTCTTTAAAGATTCAATAAATTGTATGATTCCGTGAAAATCTATTTGTTGGTTTAATCGTGTAAAATAACTCATAGGTCTATGGAGTTTAAACTTTTACTTTAGTCTCTTATCTCACTAATCTTTCCATTTTTCTCTTTCTCTACTTTCACTAAGTTTAGTATTCCTGCAAACTTCTTATAGTGAAGAATTTATGTGTATCCAAGAATCATGCTTTAAATTAGTTATTGAGCTGACTACAACTTTGCATAAGAAGGATAATTAATTACAACAATAAACAGCCAATAAAAAAAATATATCTTACACTAAATAACACCCTTCCTCAAGCCAGTAACCTCAAAATGAACTCTTGATGAGGCTTTAGTGAAGACATGGTCTCATTGTGTGTATGTACAAATCTAAAGTCTTGTCTCCCTATCGATCCTTGATGAAATGCAGACTTATCTCTCAATTTGTTTTGTACTATTTTGGTGCATCGAGTCTCTGGTCATCTAGATGGTTTATTGGTTGCCACAAAACAACTTGATAGGTTCCACAAAATATATTTTCAACTCCAACAACAGTTTCCGCCATTGGTCTTCATGTATGCAGATTACTTTTCAAATGGTCTATTGCACCATATCTACATTTCAGGTCCTCTCTAAATCACTTTTAGTAGTTGATGCGTGTTAGAGTGATATTGTTGTGTGAATGGATTGAGTCACTAGGTGTTTAAGAAGGAATTATGGAATTCCTTGTCACAATTTTTTCCCATAAGCTTTTAGAGGCATCAGTTTGTGGATATGGAGATATTCAAATATTAAACTCTTGGAGCTGGAAAGATTGATTGTTACCTTCCCTAGATATGCTTCCCATCACCAGGCAAATCATGGGAAAATCTCAAGCTTACCACCCAGCGAATTATGGGAAAATTTCCAGCTATTATATTGCTCATACCTTTGTTTCGACTACTTGTTGGTAGTTCCTTAAAGGAAATTACAGTCTTTTCATTTTGAGGAAATAGACTTGCTTTATTAATGAAATAAAAATAACTTCTATAGAGGTTTACTAGAACCAAAGTGAGTAGGAACCTGTTAGAATTGCCCTAAGTCTATAAGGGGAAGGGTTGATTAGGCAGTTAGGGGTATAGTAGAGGAGCTAATATGATTCTATAGATATTGTCTGTGATGCTTATGGATGCAAGTGTGTGTTGCTAGGTTAGGCTGCTAGTGTGGGACCAGATGGTTATGGTTATGAATTGTCGTAGGTGAATGTGGTACTAAGATATCTTAGTATAAGTAGGGAATGTTTGTTATTTTGAGGGATCAGTTGTCTTGGATTGATGAGCCATAGGTACTACTACTAATACCTTTAGGCTGTATTTTGTGAGCTTCTTGTGATCCAAGATACAGATTTCTATCCTAAAATCTACCAAACATAACAGAACCCACTTTTAAGTAAGGATCCTTGGAGATTTAGATGATCAAATAAAGAAAAAACATAATACAATAAACTACAACTTTAGGAATAGCAATAAGCATACTGCTTACCACCAGAGGTAAGAACCGGGTGCATTAATTTGCCCGCACATACCAGAGGTAAGCACCAACTGACCTGTAATGCTAGCAATCTTATAACACCCGTCTACTATACCATAATAGGAGTCCTTGCTTGGAATATAGGTTGAGAAATTCTGGACTGGTATAGGCAGTACATGACTTCCAAGATTTTGAAATTCCAAAACTTTGCAGATAGTTTATTGCTTGAATATTGGAACTTATAAAATCTCAAGTTTATGTCACTCCAACATTTTTCTTTCATGCTAGACGTGACTATCCATTTGACTTTTCAGCTTCATTATAACTGTTCGAGGAATTTATTGCCAAAATGCTGGTAATCTTGTAACAAGAAGTGAAGGCAAGCTGATCTATCCCTCTAAGGCTATGGATCTTATTAGCATTATACTATGCCGAACATGGGTCTCTGAATCCATGGCTGTAGAATATTTTCCATTTATATGACATGAAATACCTGAACTGTTCAAGGTTAAAATTTTCAGCCATTAAATGCATGAATGGAACAGTCAGTAATTATGAGGTCATTGACATTTGTTATTCATCTACCATCATTTTTCAACCCTATATGATAACATTGTTGTGTTGTGTGGTTTAATTTTTATTTAAGATTAGCATATACATTATTTAAATCAGCCTGTCAGAGTGCCATGATGTTGCATTAATGTTGAATCGACAGTGTGCAGCAAATTTCAGTTCTGAGAGCATCCCAAATGGCATTGGATTTGGAGGACGTATTAATCACTTTGGCCTATTTGTGTCAGCCAGTTTTGATAAAGGGCACACATTCTCTTGCACCACGTTTGGCAGCCCATGTCTTTCAAAGACCAACCAAATATGTCCAGAAGTGATCGAATGTTGGGGTATTATTAAAGGAGCACGACAAGAGAAGCAGGATAATCTCAAGGGTACAGTATTAGAAAGATTCAAGGAGGATCGGCATATGCTTAATATGGTCGGACTTGCGAATTCAAATGAGTGATAAAATTTATTTGCACAACATAGGAGTTTACCAGTTCAATTGAGAGGAGTAATACAGCGATATTGTATTGTATATTATTTATACTAATAGTAGTGTTATGTGGGCTGCTATAGACCCACGATTGTACAAATGGTTGGTATTGCTGGAGAATTGGGGTTAAAAATCTGGGATGGGATCCATTTAGTCACCGTTAATGTATATTGGTAGTCACCATCCACCAATTGCTCAGCCTCTGATGCATCTGTGTAACTGCCTTATTAATATATATATGCATAAATTAAGTCATCCTATTGTTGTAAGAGAGCGTCGTAGTTAATCATTTTTATTGCTGTTTGGTTATCTTTCTGCCTCATTAAAAATAATGGAAGAAAAACCTCTTGGACACTCACTTGGAGTAGTTAGTTGTTTAAATACCAACGAACTGACACCTAGAATTAACAATTTTTTTTTATTTAAAAAAAATTAAAGTTTAAAGTTATTAGAGTAAATTGCATTTACACCCTTTGGAAGATAGCTAATTATAGATAGATATACATTTTAGTTTAATTGACGCTCAATTCTCTTAACGTTAGTTTACCGTCTAGATCTATTAGTTTGACTTAGGGGTGTTAAAATAAGTCATGACTCCGATGGGTTACCCGCGAAAAATAAGTGAGTTGGATTTAAGTTAAATGGATTTTGATCTGTTTATGACACGACACATTTAACCTGCTTATAAACTAGTCGAGTCGGATTTGATTAACAGATTAATGTGTGAACCTATGAAATTGGAATCAAAATAAAATTTATATAATTTGAATGATTAAATAATAAATTTTAATATGTATATATATTATCATTCTAGTTAATTCCAAAACCCACCCAATTTTTAAAACATTTTACTTCTAGTATCTGGTTTTATAAACTTATACCAAACCAGCCTCAAAACTACTGAAAATCAAAATCACCAGTAGTTTTGATGTGGTGTGGGTAATTTTTGTATTTTTGAGTGGTTTTTGTATTTTGAGTGATTTTGTTAATTTTTTAGTTTCAATAATTATTAAATTGTTGGTTTAATAAGTTAATTACAATTTAAATATTTTATTAAATAATTTAAATATTTTTTATTTAAAAAAATAAAATTTTACTACTAAATTAAAATAAATTATTACATAGTTTAGTACTTTTTAAACGTTTGGTTTAATAATTTTTAATAATTGTAGTAATAATCTTAATTTTTAAATTTTACTAAATTAAAAAAAATATTGTGTAGATTTAATAAATTTTAAATATTTAGTTAAATAATTTTTAATAATTTTTTGTTTAAATTTTTATTTTTAATTTACTAAAACCTACCGTAAGAGATTATTTATATATGTATGTTTAAAAATTTATTAAATTTTTTTATATTATTATTGTATTATAATTTTATATAGGTTCTTAAAAATACATATTAATAAATAAAAAATGTTTAAAATTGAAAAAAAATTAAAAAAAATGTTGATATAATCAATAAATGGTTATTTTATTTTTGAAACAATAAATATAAAAATAAAACTCAAATTTTCATTAAAAACTATTTAAATTAGATTTTCGATTGTATGTTTAAAATTAAAAATTAAGGGTTGAAAATAAAAATTATTAAAATTATTCAGCTAATTAAATAAAAAATTTCAAAGATTTCAAAATTATTGATATTAGTTGTAGTTTAGTAAAAATAAAAGTTAGAAATTAAACCTATAAATTACTAAAATTAATGAATTAAAAATTTCTAAAACAATAATAAAATTATTCAAATTATTTAGTAAAATATTTAAAATTTACTAAAATTATCAAACCAAAAATTTAAAAATTATTAAAACTAAATAATTAGCAAAACCTCTAAAAATAATAGAAAAACCACCCAAAAACATAAAAAACCACTCACACATCACCAAAACCACCAATGGTTTTAATCTTGAGTGGTTTTGGGGTGGTTTGGTATAAGTTTGCAAAATCGGGTGGCAAAAGTAAAATATTTCAAAAATTGGGTGGTTTTTAGAATTAACCCTATTATCAATCTAACAAAACCCTAACTTGTTCAAAAATTAGAAGCTATTCCACCTCTTTTCTCGTCTTCAACCGCCCGGCACAACTTCCTCTCCTCTACCTCCTGTCTCGTCATCAACCATTCATTACTTAAATATCACATTGCTGCCCCTCTTCGCGGTTTGTCTTAGACGAAACTATTCTCGATAATTATTTATTGTTAGTGTTGTCAATAACGCTCGTCATCAATTTCTCGTGTAGTATATTGTTTTTAACACTAATAGTCTCAATCCTAGTTCTCGTATCTTTACCTTAGGAGTTAGTGTCAATCTTTGAATTGATATATTGTTATTGACTTTTATTAGTTTTAATAAAATTTGCAAGTGAAAGTGTATAGGTTTTTTATGGATTAATTTAGGCCCCGTTTGTTTTTTTCGCTTAAAAACTTAATAGTACTTAAATTAAGTGCTAATTACAAAAAGTCTTAATTCAATTAAGATGTGTATCTATTTGTTTTTTCTAAATTTATGTAACTTAAAATAAGTTATCTTCTTGTACTTTGACCCTTTTACCCCTAAAACACCAATTATATTTATAAAAGTTTTACCTCTAAAACACCTTCTAGTGTATTTATAAAAGTTTTATATATTACTTTTAGAAATGATTTCCTTTTTAAATTTATATTTTTTAAATAAAAAATTATTTTTAATATATTACTAATCTATTAATAGTCTTATTGAACTTTTTTTTATTTGATAATCAACTTAAAATTATAAATTTTTTTTATTTGATAATCAAGTTAAAATAAGTTATTAGTGATTGCTTGTTAATTTATAATTTGTGTTTCTATCAATTTTTTAATATTTGATAGTTTAATAATTTTATTTAAATTTTAATTTTATATTTAAAATAATTAATTATAATCCATATAAATTTTATATTTTTAATATTTTAATAATTGTGGAATTAAATAAAATAAATAATGATCAATTATCCTATACATAAATTGTTGTTAAATTTATTAATGAATTATAGTTAATGTTTATAATTTACAATATTGAAAAATATAAATATAAAATAGAACAACACACCAACTAGAAAATTTAACATTTTTTTATTTTTTTTGTTGAAATTAAAAATTACATTTTTATTGAAATTTACTAAGTGAACATTTATTATTTTCATTGAAAATATAACCACATTTATTTTATTTTATTTTATTATTTAAATTTAGAATGAACATATTTATTATTTTCATTGAAATTAACAATGATAATATTTATTTATTTGTTTGTTTAAATTTAGAATGACCATATTGTTAATTAATTAATTATTTATTTAAATTTGATAATCAACTTATTTAAGTGATTATTTATTAATTACAAATTGTCATTTTATCAATTTTTTTATATATTTTCTTACATATTTTATAGTTTAATAGTTTAATCTAATTTTTAATTTATACTTTTTAAAATAAATAATTATAATTCATATGAATGATTATATTTGTAATATTTTAATAATTGTGGAATTAAATAAAAATAAAATAACAATTAATTATCATATATAAATTGTTGTAAATTCATTAATGAATGATAGTTAATAATTTACAATATAAATATAAAATAGAACAAAACACGCTAGAAAATCTCAAAACATTTATAATTTTTCGTTGAAATTTAAAATCACAATATTTATTACTTTGAAATTTACAATGTCAATATTTATTATTTCCATTGAAAACATAACAACATTTACTGTTTTTTGGTTAAATTTAGAATGACAATATTTATTATTTTTATTAAAATTTACATGACAATATTTCTTGTATTTATTGAAATTTACAATCAACTGTAGAATAAATTCGAATCTATAATAAATGCTAGTACAAATAATAAAATTTATTATTCTTATGTGAATTCACAATAAATAATAAATAATAAATGTATAGTTAAAGAGAATGGATTCATACATTGAAATTTGTGTTAAGGGATAACACAATTTTCGAGAAGATATTAAAGGATAATAATGTAAATTAATATAGAAAAACCAATTCAGACATTCTCCATTCAGATTTAAACGGAAAAAATTATCTGAATCATTCAGATAAATATCACTTAATTTCAGATTTTTTTACGAAAAAATAAATGTATTAAATCACTTAAAATAAGCGTTCAGTGTGATTCAGCGTTAAGTTAGAAAAAACAAACGGGCTCTTAGTGTTTGAATGTGTTGTTTTTACTTCAAGTTTTGATTTGATATTTTGTTCTTAATTTTTATTAGGGTTTTCGTTTAGTCTTTATTTATTATTATTTTTATTTAAATATTGGCTCGTTGCTTTTAGCACATATTATTCAAATCGGCCATCAATGCAGCATATAAAAAATTTGGAGAGCATACCCCATATTTATTTATTTATGTATTTATTTATATTATTCTATCATTTTTGAATTTTGTCTTCTTGTTTTTACTTATGAAAAATTTGAGGCAACTGTAGTCTTTGAATTCGGGTTTTTGTGATGCTTAATGTTTATTTGTTTCAATTGATGTAAAATGTAATAATATTTACATACAAATATATTCTACCTTATTTATTAATTTTATGATTTATAAAAAATTGATCAAATTTAGAAATTTCGACCAAGTTATATGATTTTTTTTTTTTTTACAGTAACTTGGCTTCAAGTAATGATGCTATTGATAATGGAATCCAAGTTGAAAAGTTACAAAAATTGAATGGGTTAAACGGGTTAAAGGATAAACATGTTAAATAGATTAACGCATAAACAGGTTAAATGAGTTAACGCATTTGTAAATGCACATCAAGTGCTCGATGAAAAGCCTCAAAGAAAAACAGACATGAAAAGGAAAAACAGAGAATTTTGGAAGGTAATTTTTACGATTCTTTTCATTTCTTTCAGTTAAATGAATCAATTACAAAAGAGTTATTGTTTATATATGAGTTAATTGCACTCACACCCCTTGAACGATGACAAATTACACATATATGAACATTTTGGTATTAACATATAATTACACCTCTTATTTCCATAAAAATTAGTGAAAATATAAGATAAAATTAACTTTAAATGAACATTACATCATATAAATGTATTCATAATTGCAAATTTTATTATTATATTGATAAATTTACTAATTAAATAAGATTTTATTATTGGGTAAGAGAGTGTGAGTGTGTATTAATTTCATGTATGTGTAATTATCGTTCAGGGGGTGTGATTGCAATTAACTCTTTATATATTGTACAGAGTTTTATCTACACCATTGATCTATAACAACCATTAATCTATAACAACCATGTAACAAACTAATTAAGATTGTGATATCTGTCAAAACCATCTAACAACCTATAACAGAATTCTAACTAATTGCATATCTTGCTGCAGATGATTGCCAGTGCAGGACATGTGAGGCAGTTTGGAGAAGTCTAGAAGATTCTCAAAGAGGCTCCTGTCAACTGAGAATATTAAAAGTTGTTCACGTGAGTTCCCGTTTATCCTTCTTTGTGATTTGAACATGATGTCCTGAAGCTTTGTAATTTTGAGCTGTATGATAAGCCTTCTTTGTGATTTGACCATGCTATGCTGAACCTTTATAATTCCTAACTGTCTGATAAGCTTCATTCTCATTATTCCCCATAAAACTGAGCTTAGATGAAATAAGCAAGTTCAGTTTGGTACAAAGAAACCAAAAGTGATAAATAATTATTGTAAGGAATCAGCAAGCTTGTAGGCAGTAGGAATATGCCTTAGTTCAATGATATTACTAGCTACTTTTTCTCGAATAAAATGAGTTTTGATATCAATATATTTTGTTCTTGAATGTAGGATAAGATTAGAAGCGAGTGTTGTAGCACTTAAATTGTCACACCATAGTATTGTAGGCCATTTGAGTGATATCCCAAATTATTGAAATAGAGAATGGAACCAGAGAACATCAGCAGTAGCTAGAGCCATAGCTCTGTATGCATAAACAGGTTAAATAAGTTAACACATAAATATGTTAAAATGGGTTAATGCACAAATAAGTTCAATAAGTTAACGGATAAACAGGTTAAACGGGTAATCGAGTTGCATGATTATAAATTTTAAGTTATTTAACCAAATTAATCGTGTCGACACGTTAACACGCGTATTAAATGAATTCATGTCGAGTTGAAAAATTGCAATTCATTTATTAACTATTGAGTCAAGTGAGATATAAACATAATTGAGTCATGTCAAGTTCAGTCAAACCTGATTCGTTAACACGAATTGACACCCCTAATTTAACTATTATACTTTTTTTTTTTAAATCTATATTTTATATATTGATTTTTTTAATTATTATTTAAACCATTTTTAAAACAAAATGAAAATGGAAGTACAACGTAAATTGTATTTATTTATTGTTTTTAATTTAAGAATATTTATAGTATTTATATACATTTTATTGAAATATTGTACAAATATATAGTTTTATATCTTATTCTTTTTCAAATAAACAACGAGTATATTGTATAAGAGTAAATTGCAAGGCAGATATACATTTTGATTTAATTGTTATCATGCCCCTTGACCGTCAGTTCACCGTCCGAATATGTTAGTTTAACTTGGTTGACTTTTTAAAAAGTCTAGTTTACCCCTAATTACATATATATTTTTTATTATCTTAATATTTTTTAAATTTAATTATTTACACACTTTTTAAAACAAATATTTTTGAAATAAGAAAAAATATTATAAAATTATTTTTTCAAATAAAATAATATTAAAATAAATCAATTTTTTTAAAATAAATATTTTGTTGTAAAATACAGATTTGAATTTGAAATAGTATGGTTAAGATGTTTAATGTATCATCCAATAAAATAATAATTATTTTAATTTGATGTATTTTTTAAATAAAAAATCAATTATTCCAAATATTTCATTATAATAATATAATAATATACAATGAGTAAATTGCATTGACATCCCTTGAACAATAGCTAATTACAAATAGATACATGTTTTGGTTTAATATATAAAATAAGGGTAAAACAGACTTTTCAAAAAGTCAATCAGGTCAAACTAACATATTCATATGGTCAACTGATGGTTAAGAAAGCAGAGTGTCAAAATTAAACTAAAATTTGTATATGTCTGTAATTAGTCATCGTTTAGAATATGTCATTACAATTTACTCTTTATTAGAAATAAAGATTTATACAAAAAATAATAATAACAAATATTTTATTAAAAAAAATAACTATCATATATAAACTGTTAAGACTTTTGATATACTAACAATATACTATTTAATATTTATCAAAATAATTTGAAATATAAATTTTAAAAATATTCAAATCCATAAATTTTACTAACTTAATTGTAAATTTAAATAAATTATAAATAAACAAATGATAAATTAGGAAAAAAAACAGTCCAATTTATATTTATATTACAAAAGTGATAAATATTGCAAGCAAATTGATTAATACCGCATTTATTTTTCAATTATGCCCTTAACATAATTAAATATCAGTCAGGTACACTGGTTTTATCCATATCTTGTACTCAGGAACGTGAATCATCTACCTCCACGTTGTTCCTTCCATCATTCCCATGGCTTTTTTGGGTTTGATGCAGCCAACAAGCCTCTGCGCTTACTTGAGCTTGTTTGTCCCACTGTACATATACATATATACATATCATAACACTCGGATTCTTAAAACAATCAAACACTAAACAAATCAAATAACAATCGCACATGATTATAAGTTATAACTCACTCTTGTAAGCTGCTCTCGCTTGTCATAGACTGTGTATACCATGCAAGCCCTTTTTTGAGCATCAATTCCTGAATAAATCTGTCATTGCAGTATACATCTGCAACATATCTCCCATACTGATCCTCCTCATAAACCTGCACTGTTAAACACTTTCCTTCAACAATCTTAATAAGTGCTTCTTTCTCTTATTCTCTATAAGGCATTGAATTCTCTTGCACATATATTCCCCTGAATCTTAAACAATTGAGAATACGACCTTCAGCGACGTCCGTGTAGGACTCCTCTCCGTCGGACCATTGGAATCAAAAGCGAGACTCTCAGACTCCAAAGCTCCATGGAGTTGGAGGATGTTACAGCGGTGGAGGTCGTTGTTGAAGTAGATGTGAAGAAGACCCAAGAGATATTGGAGAGTGTTAAAGGGGTAAAATTGGAAAGTAAATGCGGTAATAGTAAATTTACTGTGATATTTAACAATCCCCTTATATTATTATTATTATTATATATACAAATTTTTAAAGTAAATTTTCATTTCCTTCTAAAAGAAAATAGCGTTTTAGTTTTTAGTCAGGTACTTTTAAGAAGGGCTATTTTCATTTTTGTTATTTTATAACTTTTATTTATATTATATAGTTCAATTTTAAAAAATTTATAAAAATATATTTTCAAACTTTCACTTTTAGAAAATGAATGAAATTGTCTATTTTACCTTTCTGTGAAGACCTTTTAGACTGATTTGTAAAGGTGTGAATATGGTCTGTGAAGAGGATTTGTGAAGGTGTGAAGGTCTATTTTTGAAAATAAAAGTTTGGATAACTCAAAAATAGAAATAAAGTTTTGTTGATTTAATTTTGAAATTTTAAATTTAGTTTAGTAGATTTTAAGTAATTTTCTTTTTTTTTCTTTTTTTTTTTTTAATAAAAAGCATTTGAAGTGGTTAATGTTCTATTTCCTTCTTCACTGGTTTGTATAAGAGATATCCACAACCATTTATATTCTATTTACTTCTAATTTTCAATTTTTAAATTTTTAATTTTCAATCCTTTCTTTTACTATTATCTTCAGAAGATTTATTTTCAAATTGAGGGGATTGAAACTGTAAAAAATAAATAATAAATATAAAAACTTAAATAAAAATTAAATGAGTTAATTTATTTGAAAATTTAAAAAATATTAAAAGTGAATATATTTTTAAATAAATTATACCTAAACAAATATTTTAGTAAACTTAATTAATAAAAAATGTCAACTATGTTAATGTACACATGGTGCAATTAATTTTATAACATAATAAGTATTTTAATTTGATTTATCTAGGGCCTTCTAGGCACAGGTTAAAAATATTAATTTTTTTTATATTATATAATAAAAATGGATTCAATTTATTCTATAGGTATTAATTTTATCCAAAAATTTGTAACCGGAAAAGAGTGCAATCCATTCCATAGCCATTACACTTCTTAAAAAAATAATAATAAATAAATAAATAAATAAATCTTCTTTCATATTGTATTTAATACAATCTTTTTATAAAAACTAGGATTAATCACCTGCCACGCAGGTGAGCTTCATTTTGATTTTTTCCCTACATTTTAACATTAAAAAATTAATAAAATATATTAATATGAATAAATTAAATATTAAAAATTAGTTTATTGATTTATAATTATTAATACATTATAAAGGTGTATGGGTTTTTGGAACGGTAATAGTTTTTGTTTTTTATTTTTTATTAATTAAAATTTTGTGTCCTCCGTACATTGAAGAGTAGTTGACGGGTACAAATAGGTTTATTTATTATTATTATTATTATTATTATTATTTTAAAATCATGGATTATGAGTTTAATCTGTTGATTTTTTCATATATATATATATATATATATATATATATTGTGGTGCCAAATAAACCACAGCCAAATATTAGGTTAAAATTGCTTGAGAAAATAGTTAAAAAGTTTATAGAGATAATCTCATAGAGTTTAGCTCTAATGAATAAAAAAATCAGATCCTTTTACAATCATCCCTACTCCCTATTTATAGAAGGTATTTGGGTCTTATTTCTATTTGGATTGAGACTTCTTATTCTCCTTGAATTTGGTCTCCTTTTTGGGCTCGGTCTCCTATTGGGCTTGGTCTCCTCCTAGGACTTAGTTTTTTTCTTAGACTTGGTTTCCTTTTTGAACTTGGGCTTGATGATATTATCCAAGTTTGTATCAGATTCCTTCGGCCGCAGTGGTTATTTGGGCGTGTTTGGTCTCACTTCGGCCGTAGGTTTGATGAGTCCCCTTCGGCCGAAGGAGCGTTGGTCCTCTTCGGCCGAAGGTCTTAGCTATGCTTTTGACTTAAGTTTATTTCTCAATTTGTTGAGGGTCCGTAAATTGTTTTCCCACCACGCGCGCGCGCGCATATATATATATATATATATATATATATATATATATATAATCATGCATGTATTTAATATTAATAAAATTAAAAATCAATAAAAAATATTAAAATTTTATTATTTATTAAATTCTATGAGTGATTGAGATAAAATTTTATTTTTTATTTTTGACTTAATGTAAATTATATTAAAAAATTATTGAATATTAGTATTATATTTTCAGGTATTTTAAATATAAAAATGAATATTAAAAAATTAAAATAAAAAATATTTTAAATTATTAAAAATATAAATTAATAAATATTTTTATTTTGAAATTATTCAAAAATATCTTATGATATCAATTTTCTAAAATAATAAATATAAAAATATTTAAAACATAATAAAATTAGAGGTGATAATAAGTTAGATGGAATCGTATCAATTTTAATCCATGTTTGACTATTAAATTAAAAAGTTTGATTTAAACCTAGAAAAAAAATATTTGTTTAATCCAAATTCGAACACGAACGGATTACCTATTGATCCGTTCCACTAAAATATACATAAAATTTAATAAAATTTTATCTTATAACTATCATTTTTTAATAATGACTCATATAGTATGCCAAAAGAAATTGACATTTGTAATAATAGATTAATTTATTTGTTTGGTTAATAATTATTAATATTTATTTTTATTCTCATTTTGTATCCCAATTTATTCAAAAACGGTAATAATATAATTTAAATTAATAATATATATATAAACAAAATTAATTTATAATAATAATAGTATATAAATTATATAATAATATAAATAGATTAACTTTAAACTTTTATATCAGATTAATATTAGATATATGGTTAATAGGATGGAGCTAACTTTGAAAAGTTATAGGAACCGAATATAAGATGAGTATTTATAGGGCACGCGGTATGGTATAAAATATTTTTAATAAATATTTTAAAATATATTAAATTATGTATATTTATTAATACAAAAGTATGTATTTTATTTATATTATAAATATTTTTTTAAGAATACGTATATTCTTTTTCCAATTTTGTTATATAATTTAAACCTTTTTATTGTATGATTTAAATATTTTTTAATATCTTTTATTGTTGTTATAAATATATGTCATTTATAAACTTAGTTATTTTTATATTAAAAATGGTGCAGATAATTATTTGATAGTGTATGAATTAATTTTTTTAGTATATAAAATGAAAATTTTTTTTATAGGCCATAAAAAGTTTACTATACGATTATATGCCACTTTTGTAAAGTCTGCAAAACTAAAGTTTGATTTTCACTCCATAGGCCATTCACAGACTGTGACTGTAATTCACAGACTGTGACCATAATTCACAACATCTGTGAATTGTAAAGATTCAAGGGTGTTTTGGAAAACTTGGTCTATGGAGTGAAACTAAACTTTAAAAATCTGTTTTTGTACGTTTTTCAAAATAGATATAATTGTATTTTGAACTTTAAAAAGCCCATTTGAAAAAAATTTCACATATAAAATTGGTAGATAAAGTGCTTATATATATATATATGTGTGTGTAGGTATATATTATAATTTGGTTATTAACTTTAAATTTATAAAAATTGATAATATCTTGTAAGTGATTTTGAAATTATTTTCAATTGATCACAATTTTAAATTTATAAGTTTTAATTACATAGTATCCTAGTATTATAGATAGTTAAGAAAAAAAATAAAAACAATGAATTTTGGAAAAATTTGGATATTATTTTTAAAGGAAAAAATTTACTACTTCTGTCCCCAATTACTTGCAATATTATCAACAAATCTTGTTTCCATGTTGTGACTTATGTATAAGAAAAAATATAAAAAAATCTTGTTTCCATGTTGTGACTTATGTATAAGAAAAAATATAAAAAGTATTCACAATTACTTGCAATATTATCAACAAATCTTGTTTCCATGTTGTGACTTATGTATAAGAAAAAATATAGAAAAATCTTGTTTCCATGTTGTGACTTATGTATAAGAAAAAATATAAAAAGTATTTTGAATATCGAACTCGCGGCATTCTATTGAGAGAAGATGATCCCAACCATCCAGCCATACTATATCTTGGCCCTGATATCACTTTACAATTTCTTTTTATTTTTAAAATCTAATAAATTTCAAACTCTGGCCGAACATATAAATTTATTATTATTTTTTTCAATCACATATAATAATAATAATGTCATAATATAATTACTTATTTTATATATAACTGGATTCTGAAATTAGGCTAGACAAAAAATATTTCCTGATAATTCGAATGGATTAACATTTTCATCTTATAATATATAAAATCTTGTTATGAAAATAAATTTAATTGAAAATATATAATTAAATTATTTTATTTATTAAAAATAGTTTATAAATATACCAAATATTTTATTTTATGTTGTTGATTTTTTTAACTAATATTTGAAGTACAATTAAAATAAAATATTTATAAATAATTAATTCATTTTATTTTTAAATATTATAAATATATAATAATTCATTTATTTATTTATTTTATAATCAATAAATATTAAATAAATCTAAATTAAACCAATTTAAAAGTAAAACAAATATTACAAATGAAACACTGAAATAAATAAACGATAAAAGATGGTGAACTTAATAATTACTAAATATTAAAAATTATTAAAAAAAAATCTAAATGAAACCATTACAAATTAAAAAATAAACAAATATTGAAAAGGGAAAAATCAAATCGGAGAACATAATAAGAGATGGTCAATTACAATTGGATTCAGAAGCGTATTTTCAATATCCCTTAGTAAAGCAAAGTGACAAATACAACCTTTATTATATATTAATTGTATGCCTATGGTAAATGTAATATTGTAATTATATAAAGGTTAAAACAGTAAATTTGGGAACCAAACAGCTGGGTTGTGCTGGTTATGTTTTTTTTTTTTTTTTTTTTTTTTTTTTTTTATATGTATGTAATAGAAATATAAAACACTAATCTCCGTGTTTTTTTACTTGATACATTTTACTTTTTTAAAAAAAAAAAAATAAGAAAATATTTTTTTTCCTAAAATCCCTTGATCCATAAGTGATTGAATACAATGTTTAGTGAGCATCACACTTTTAAATTACAAGTCATCAAAAGTGGGGTCCGCTTAAGAAAACATTTCAACTACAGGCCAAAAAGAAATCATCTTTTAAAATTTTGGTTTCCCACCAAAATTTCAAGAGAAAAAAATCTAGAATCCTAAGGGTATAGAGGGATATGAAGAGAAATTGATTTCTTCCATTGAAGAAAAAAAAAACTTTCACACAATACAAAAAATTAAGAGACTTATGTAAAACACTACATTAGAAGACTACACAGACTTGCACTTTAATCTGTGTTTGGTTCTACTCTGTTCTGCTTCTTTATGTTCTTCACTCTTTTTGATTCTCAAGTTGATGAAGCATGGCTAGCTGTGATGAATTGTTCATGGAGGTCGATGAATTGCTGCACCTACAAGATTGGATTCAAAACATGCCAGATTCTGAAGATGATGCAGTGTTCGAAATTGATATTGACATTGAAGATGACAATCAAACAGTAGATGATAATTTAGCTAACTTGTTGGATGAGGCTAATGGTTCTAATGCAGAGTTACAATCCACAACAATCATTCTACAAAGGCAATCGACATGAACTCACAAATAATCAAAAACAGGTCATGGTTCATAGACTTCTTTCATTAGCAGATGGAAATTTTTGTGTACCTCATGGGGCTATATCTAATATTGCAAAGGAGATTGGGTGTCATAGAGTTACTGCCACCAGAATATGGAATCACGCAAAGAAACATTTGATAGAAACATGACAAGTTAAAGTGTGTAGTAGAAAACGTGGAAGAGTGGGCAGAAAGATGAGGAATTGGGACGAAGAGTTCATTAAGTCTATTCCTAAAAAACAGAGAACAACAATTAGAGCTTTCGCACATGCCATTGATGCTAGCATAACTTGCATTTTAAGAATGCTTAACACGGGATTAGTTAGATCACATACAAGTAGCATCAAACCAAGTCTAACTCATCACCATAAACTAACTAGACTCAAATAGGTTGTTTGCAAAATCATACCAAGAATAGTGAAAGTTGGGCCTCGATTGAATGTCTTACAAATGTGGTACACATAGATGAAAAGTGGTTTTGGTTGAGCAAAATAACACAGAGATTTTACTTGATGGCTGGGGAAGAAGAGCCCTTGAGGATAACTCAAAATAAAAATTTCATCCCTAAGTGCATGTTCTTGGCAACAATAGCTAGACCATGAATTGAAATTAATGGTGACTACATTTTCGATGGGAAAATAGGAATATGGCCTTTCACAAAATTGCACATTGCAAAAAGGTCATTAGTTAACAGAGTTGCAGGAACTATTGAGGAAAAGACACTACAATCAATTACTAGACCTATCATCAGACAGACAATCATCCAGCATCTTATCCCAGCTGTGAAAGCTAGATGGCCAACAACATCACCAATAAAATGCATTTGGATACAGCAGGACAATGCAAGACCTCACATAAACATAGATTATAGAGAATTTCTAGAAGTAGCTATTTCAGATGGTTTTGAAATGCATTTAATATGCCAGCCAGCTCAGAGTCCTGATTTGAATTGTATTGACTTGTTTTTTTTTTTTAAAGCTAATCAGGCTCTACAACAACAAAAATTCCCAAAAGACACAAAAGAGTTAATTAAAGCGGTAAAGGATGCCTATGAGGAGTATGATCCAACGAAAATACATTTCACATAGTTACAACTGCAGTATGTAATGCTTGAAATTCTAAAAGTAAAGGGTGGAAATAACTATAAGAATCCACATAAGGGCAAAAACAAGTTGGCCAAGATTGGACAACTTCCCTTTCAAGTAGATGTTGAAGATGAATTGCTTGAAGAGGCAATCAAATTATTGAATGAAGGAATCTATATATTATATAAAAGAGAACTCTCAACGGATCCCACGAATTTGACGTGGACACGGTGAGAGTTTAGTTTTTAGATGAAAAAGAGCCAAAATGACTACTTTTATATTTTACCCATTGGAAATCAACACGTAATAGTGCTAATTACGTAAAAAAAAATTAAAAATAAAAGAGTTATCACTCTACATCTAATTTAATGCTTTTTATTATTGAACTTCCTCCCTTCTCACCTTCTCATGTGCTACGGTTCAATTTTCAAGAGAAGTAAATAAAATATATTTTAAATGCTTTCTAATCAATTTCTTTAATGGAATTCAATTCTTTTCTCTTCATCTTCTTATTTGTATTTTTTCATTATAAATATTGTGCTCTTTCATTTCATCGAAGAATTCATTCGACTGTGATTTTCATATAATTTGTTTATTCTTTTTCATATATTAGTTTTATGATGTCAATTTTATTTTTCTCTATTTTTTTTGTTTTTGTTTTTTTTTTTTTTTTTGTTTTCAAGATTGATTTGTTGTGAAAGATAATCTTTGATCTTCATGGCAACAAATTTAATTTTACTATAGTTGGTTAGTTGCTTTTCATTTGTTGGGTAAGTTGCTTTTCATTTGGTGTGAGTTTATTAGGTTCGTCTTTATCTTATTTTTCTATTTTATTCAATTATAATTTATTTGAATGATTTTTTTTTTTGGTGATATGATTCATGATGGTAGATTTCTTGAATTTCGAATGATCAGTCATCATCCCTGAGCAAATCAAAATTTCAATAAGGTTTGTTTATTCATTTATATTACTATTAAATTATTATTATTATTATTTTTATCATGTGAATAAAATTTTATTTTATTTTTTGTTTATAACTTTTTAATATCAATATTCTATAAAATATACTCTTTTTTTCTCGATAATTGAGTATATATATATATATATATATATATATATTATCTTTTATAGTTTTTGGTGTTAAAGTAGTAAATTGAGTTTTTTTTAAAAATATTTTTTTATTTCTTTTTAATTTATTATGTTAATATAGTCATCGCCCAAATTCTAAATAATGGGATGTTCAATGTATGTTCAACTAATTTCTTGAACATACTACCATGTAATATTCTTTACAAACATGAAGTAATTTTAAAAATATGTTTTAAAAAATACCATTGAATATTTGAAAATTTCTGTCTCAGTTACTATTATTATTATTATATCTATAAAATTTAATCATACTTAACTTTTTGAATATTTGGTAAATTATGTTTCGATTTTATTATTATTATTATATATTTTTTATAATATATATATATACATAAAATCTATAACCATTATTCGAATTTTAGTATATAAATGGGGTTGATTTTGAATTTGTGATTTGACATGGATTTTATTTTTATTTGATTTATGTGATAGCAATTTATTGACTTTCTAAATTTAATTTTGAAAACCCATTTACATTTTTATTTATTTTCAATTTTCAATATCATTATTTACCATTTTAATGTAACTTTTTATTTTCCATTTATTTATTTTTGTAGTTTTGAAATAAGATTTTATTTATCACTAACTTCACAATTTTAACGTATTTATAAAATTTACTACAATTTATAAGTAAATTATTTAACAATTTATTTGTAAATTAATTTTGATAGATCCATTCTAACTAATTTATTTTTTTTCTTCTATTCATTCTCGATTTTTGTAGAAAATCATTATCCATAGTGTGTTTCTTAGTATAAGTTATTTATTAAATTTTTATTATATTTATTTTTATATTTAATATAATATTTTTTTTCATTTTTTTATCATTTCGACATGTGTGATGGATTAATTTTCTATTTGATTATCAATTTTGGAATATTACAATATGATAATAGTCAACAAAATCATAACCATTGTTTTTCTTTTTTCAATAATTATTCGATATTAAAATAAGTTGTTGTCAATATATCAAATTACATGTCATATTAATTTTAATATATATATAATATAGTTGAAAGAGTATATTTGACATTGATATATGTGTTTAATTGCATTCTAATAAATTTCAATTCTTATACTTTCCAAATTAAATAAAAACATGTTTATGACTAATATAAAACTAACAGAGAAAGTTTAAACATATCTACCATTCTAACAAGATATGATTTTACAGTATTTTTTTAAAAAATCCAAAATAATTTTTCTTAATAAATTGTAGACACTTATTTCGTAACTTTATAAAATACTAATAATTGATACATTCAAATAAATATATACTACGAAAATCAAACTGGTATTAAATTATTATAATATTTATTTAAATATAATAATAATAATTTTGCAATAATTTTAATTTTATTTATATTTACATATTTATTAAATTATTTATTCTATTTTTTAAATTCATTATTATATCTAATATCTATTTAAATATTTTAAAATTTTATTTATAATAAAAATTTATTTAAACCATAATATATATTACCATAATAATATATTCCGTTCGCGCAACGCGCGGGTAACTACACTAGTTGTTGATGTGAGAGGAAGAGAATTGGATCCTAATGAAGTGGAAGGATACGAGGTCTATGATTAGATTAAGTAAATTTAATGCATTAGGAGAATATTTCGTAAAGAAATTATTGAAAAGAAGATTTTGAAAAGTTTTTGTAAAGGGGTAGCATTATTTTGTTGTAAAGGAATTAGTCAAAAAAAACAAACTATAAAAAGTTTTTGTAAATGCTTGGGAACTTTTTTTTTAAAGAACTAATAAGATGAAAACCTAAACTCTATAAGTTAATGTGACTGACTTCATATTCCTCTAATTAAATTAAAAATGATTCGGATAAGTTCCAATCAACAAGATGAGACCTAAAGTGATTAATTTCAATTCTTAGACACACTAAATTACCCAGATTGTGATTAACTAATTTGGAGCTTCCCTCAATAACTTAAGTGGAACTTCCAAGTTTAGCATATATGCACATACTCCAAATAAAAGAAGTCTTAACATAACTAAACTTCTGCACACATTTACAACTAAAAATAAGCAAACAAAAACCAAGTGTATAACCATCAAGTATCCCAATCCAAATCAACATAGCCAAAAGCCAAAAACTTGCAATAAAATTAAAGTAACTGATGAACTAACCTTCCTCACTTCCACCACCAAACAAGACCAAGCAATCAGAAACAAAATTGAGAGAGTGAGAAGCTCTAGTACTAGGAAAAACCAAACCAGCAATTGGGTAATCAAGTTTATGAACAAAAACAGACCCAAGTTGAAAAAAATATCTATACCCAAGTTGGAGATAGGAGACAATGATGATGATCCATCGTTGTTGTTGTTTTCAGCCATGTTGGTTGAGGAATTATGGATTGGTAGGGTGTGTGTGAAAGGAAATCAGCATATTGAAGACCATTAAAATAGAGGGTGTGTGTAGAATAGACTCTAGAATGAGGGCGTGTGAGAAAAGATTGCTAACTAAACCTATTGTTCTGATACACGAAAAAATACAAGAAGCAAGTCCCAATCAATAAGAAAGCACAACCCACAAAATCAATATAAAAAAGCATCAATAATAAAACTAAAAACTAAATAACAATCATAATTAAATAAAACAAGTGATAACAGATCTACACTATTTTCAAAATAATCAAAATTTTATCTCCTTTTTAGCTTCGGTAATTCTTCATCATCAATAGACGGGAGCGAATCTGGCATGAAATCAGGAGCTTCATCCTCACTAGTCGGGTCAAGTGAATCTGGCACGACATCAAGCGGAAAGATATCAGTAATGAACAGTTTGGATCCTTCCCTTTGTCAATGCATAATTTCGAATCATCAACCTACAATATGCCTTCCAAGGTTGTAAAATAAATCTTGTACAAGTCCGCAAGTAGTTAAGAGGATGAATGATTAAGAAATTTAGGGAATTTAGTAATCTCAAAGTATTTAGGGTTCATCGCGTTGTAACCAAAAAAATTTGCACATTCTGACTTCATTGACTTGTTGAAATCCTGCTCCAAATTGCATATTCTTGACTTCCTCAAACAAGAAAGATCTTGGAGATGAGATATCTTTACATCCAATGCAATTAACTCACTCAAGATTTTACTCACCATTTTTCCCTAAATTAGCGGTAAAGAACCCTAACAATGGACGACTATTTTTTTTCTTTTGTTAAATTGTTGGGTGGGTTGGATTGGAATAAAAGTGTGGGTTTAGGTTAGTAATTCCTTAGCAACTATAATTAGGTTATAATCTTTATTTTGTTATTTAAATTTAAGGGCATAATGGTACATTCCATTAAAAAGATTACCATCTTTGGAAAATATAACAATTAAAAAAAACACCAAAAATGGAAATTGTAACAAGTAAAAAAAAAAAAAAAAGAGGTTAGTATATTAATTGAAAAAAAAAAATTAGACATATCATTTTTTTTATTGAAATAAATTCAAATCACCTCTAGAATATATATATATATATATATATATATATATTATTTCATATTTTATATTTGATTATGTGGAAAGACTTTTTTTTCCGACTTGAAATGCAATTAATTATATGATTTTTTTTTTTATCGTTATCTTTTCATATATATTTTATTTTTAAATGAAAAAAAATTGAATACACCACAAATTCATGAGAAAACAAAATACAAAATTATTATTTTTTTTGGTAAAAGTACTGTTAAGAAAAAGTATTTTTTTTAGTTCTATTTTTTCGATTTTTTTTTCTTGTCAAGTGAGACAAATGGGTTTTGATCTGAATGAATTCCCCCCGGATTGTAATGTTATTGAAGATGTATTTGAACACTTTGTTGGATAGAAATTTCTTAGTAAAAGTGAGATTTTTTTAATTTATGAAAAGTATGCTTTGAAGATGAGATTTTCAATTTGAAAATAAAGATATCAGAGCAAAGATAGAAGAATGCAGTACAGAAATTTTTTATGCCATCAATAAGGATATCCAGACAAGAAAATTGAATATCCAAAGAAGCAACAACGAAATAGAGAATGGACTAGATGTGGATGCAAAGCACATATATGAATCATAGTAAGAAAATCATTTGATATTTTTTAGAGGAATATTATGTATCTGAGTTTCTATTAAATCATAGTCATGAGTTATTGACCTAAGTCAAGTTAGTTTTCTTCATTGCTATTGCAATTTTGCTAGTGAAGATGAAAAATAAATCATTTTATAAAAAAATGTCGATCTTACTATTAAATAAATCATGTGTGTCATGGAGCTTAAAAGTGATATCAAATGTGCAGAATTCTCATTTGATGGAGTAAGATACCATGAAATTGTTTGAGCATGTGAAGAGTGCCAAAAAAGAAATGGTAAATTCCAATATGCTTTTACTTTGGATAACGAGAAAAGATTAGAGCGTGTTTCTTGGTCAACTGCTCACTGTTTTAATTGGTATGAAAAGTTTGCTTGATGTTGTGTTTGATACAACATATAAGTTAAATGCTTATGACATGCCCTATGGAATATTTCTGGGTATTGATAATAATGGAAGAAGTATACTCTTTGGTTGTGCTCTTCTTCGAAATGAAACATTAGTCACATTTAAATGGTTGATGAAGATAAATACAAAATTTTAATTTTTAATTAAAATTATCAGATTTTACTTTTAATATTATTATCTTTTATGATTTTTACCTCATATTTTTCGCAGACTTTGTTAACTTTATGAGCAAGCCATATAAAACTATTCTTACTAATCAAGACGTAGCAATAAGAGAGACTATAGACAATGAATTGCTATTAACAAAATATGCTTTTTGTATTTGGCATAACTTTCAAATTTAGTAGTTGGTTTACTTCCATTCTTACAAATCAATATTCAAGTTGATGTCACAACTTTTACGAATTGTATAAGATTGATATTAACGAAAACTTCGAATTAGAGTGGTGAGAGGTGGTCTCCAAGTGAAATTTACATGCTAATAAGTATGTAGAAAGATTGTATGATATCAAAAATTTTTGGGTCTCGGCCTACCTTCGACAATAATTCTTTTTTTGGAGTTATGACTACAACTGGACGGTCTGAAAGTATAAATGCATTCATCAAGCGATTCATTTCTTCTCATTCAAGTTTAAGTCAATTATTTGATCAGGTATGATTCTCTAATTTATTTAAAATTTATTTATTTTTAGGAATATATCTTTTATTTTGTTTATATTCTTTTACCGTTAGTTATGATATTATAAAACTTTTATTTTGATCTTTTAATGTATTATTTTTTAGGAATTGATTTTTTATTTTATTTTTATTTCCGTTTTTTGTTGGGGAATATATATTTTATTTTTAAATTATTGGTGACTGTTGGGGTAAATCTCCGATTGAACTGTGAACCCCTTTATGTATGGGGTATCTTCTCCTTTGCTTAGGTCTTTGGTCACCTGCAAGACCAAGAGTGTGAGGGAGGAGGAACACTAGTGTGGTGTTAGCAGATTGGCTATTCGACGCTTCAGTTAGTTAAGGTTCTTTGAGAGGGAAATTTGAAGAGAAAGAGAAATGACTGTGAGAGATCTCATGTGCTGACCTATTGATGATGAACCGTATTTATTGGGAGTGGTCAAAGAGTAATCACGAGTAGGTTATAGAATTAACAGATTTGGATAAGAATCCAGGCTGAATCTATTGATTATGTTAGTGGCCAACTGTAGGACAGTTGTGAGAGAATTTAGAAAATCCAAGATAAGTCTGAATGCATAGGCTGGATCCCTAATGTGTGGCCGTAGAAGGTATGATATGCGTCCATAACTTAAGATCCTTAAAGGACTATGGGCTTTGCCCAAAACATTTGAGGCCGAAATATTTGAGACCTAAATATTTGGGGCCGAAATATTAGAGGTCAAAAAATTCGGGACCGAAATAGTTCCAATACACTGCAGCCCAAACTAGATCTATTACCCTTTGGTCGCAGGCCAGAATTACCCTTCGGCGGAATATAAGGTCCCTTAATGGTGAAATGTGCCCAACAGAGTGACAATGTTATGGAATTGTTATTTTTAGTTTTTTTTTTTTAAAAAAACAAACTAGGAATATTTTTCTCAAATTGACTTAGCATTTGAAGATATTGAAACCATGCAATGCTAGATATATATAGAGGGTCTTCTTTAAGGACGTTTTCTCCTTTTGGAAAACAAATGCATCTTTGTTCACCAAATTTTATTTAGAAAAATTTCAAGAACAATTTGAAATGACCATGTAATATATTTTTCTTGAAGTGAATGAACTACAGTTTACAGTAAAACATTATAAGAAATCTACTAGTTAAGTGCATACAGTTTTATACACTACAAGATTTTTAGTTTTTTGTGGCGCATCAATTGTAGTGGTATATTAAAAACCTGCCACAATTATGTCATTTATGGCGGTTCATTCCATAAATGACACAATTGAGGTGTGAACCACCTCAATTGAAGTGAATCGTGGCGGTTCATGTGAACCGCTACAACTGATATAATTGAGGCGGTTGATTATTAAGAGTGTGTTTGGCATTAGATGTTATATTAGCGATTGAGTTAGCTGTTAAGGGAGCGATTAGCTGTTAGCTGTTAAACTAGCGGTTAAACTAGCTGTTTGAGATGAGTGTTTGGTAAGAATAATGAGATGTTGAAGTAGTTGTTATATATAAAATGACGTAAAAGGATAATATATTATGTTTTATAATTTTTAATCTATAATAGTTTATTTTATTTTTTTAGTGTTGGTATTCATTTATTAGACGATTTTTAATTAAAAATATTTAATAATTTATTCATCAATTAATTAAAAATATATAATATAATATTTATTATTTAAAAAAAACATAAAAACTTCTAACCATATTAAAATAATTTTAAATTTATTATTATAAAAAACAGTTAAGATATAGTTAAAGTGTATGGAAAAATAAAATATATTTTCAAAGAATAATTTTTATTAGGATATTTTTGTAATAACCAAAAATGAATAAGGGTAGAATCAGAGCTTTTTGATTAGCGATTTGTGGATAGCTACATCAAGTAGCTGTCAGGAAATCGCTAATTGAACATCAAATCGCTAATAAAAAAGCTTCTCCCAAACACCTAAATTTCCAAATCGCTAATGTAAAATCTAACCGTTAATTGAAAATCTGCCTACCAAACACACTTTAAAACTACCACAAATGACCTGATTGAAGTGGTTCACTTTATGAACCGCCACGAATGACATTGAACCGCCACAATTAAAAAATATATTTTTTATAAAATATTTTCTTATTAAAATATTTTCAATTTAATATATATATATTTATTTAAAAAGAATAAAAAAACTACAAAGTTGATGACTTGGTAATGATATAAAAGATTTGTTGTATTATTAATATCATAAATTTATAAATAGTTCCATGGATTTGCATAACTAAAAAACTTCAATGTTAAGCATGATTGGTATAGGAAGATGAGTGACCTATTGGGAAGTTTATTTTTATTCATAGGCACATCAATTGTCGTATTTTTCAACCGCCACAAATGAAATATTTGTGGCACTTTTATACCGTCACAACTATATCATATTTGTGGCGGTCTAAAAGCGCCACAAGTGAGAATTTTTGTTGTAGTGACGGGATGGGGAGACAAGTAATTGTTGTTGCAAACACTTTTAGTTTGGGGAAATTCTTTGTCATCATATATGGATTGTGTTTCTCCAAAAATATTATTTTAAGATTCCATATAAATAAATACTGCTTCGATGGTGTCCTGTCGAAGTTCAATGTATGAAGTTTTGATTCCAACAGATATTTCAACGCCACTCAATGGCATGATGGGTTGCATAACCAATTATGAAGGTTTGTCTAATGTCAATTGCACATCATATGGTTTCGTACACTGTCCTCCTATTTCAACCACAAAGGTGCATTCTAAGACTAAACGTCTAAGAAATGGAAATGAATTGAGTAAGAGTAGACTTGTAGCTATTGCAAACAAGACGGCCATACAAGTATAATTTGTTTGAAGAAAAATATGGGTGACATACAGGTCAACAATAGGAAAAATAAGGAGAAAAAAAGTCCTATACTATAATTGAAATTTTAGAACATCTATTATGTTATTATAGCACTTTCATTGCTTCGTTATGAAACATTTTATCTTTATTTTTGTTATATATTTATTTTAAGTATTTTGAAAACAATTAAAATTCAAGTTATTTTATATTATATTATTTCTTTTAATTTTATTTTATGTTGCTATATATTTTTATTTTACTCTTTATATATATATACATAATATTAAAATAAAAAATATTGATTTACTATTTTTACTTTAAAAATTATAATAAAATATAAAAACTATATGAAAAAAAATAAAAAGGTTTTTATATATATATTTTTTATAAAGTTAAAATAAGAGAAATTTTTTTTTATAGGCTATAAAAAGTTTACTATACAATTATAGAATACTTTTGAAAAGTTTGCAAAACTAAAATTTGATTTTCACTCCATAAGTCATTCACAGACTATGACCGTAATTCACAAAATATGTGAATTGTAAAAATTCAGGAGTATTTTGGAAACTTGGCCTATGAAGTGAAAACTAAACTTTTAAAAGATTGTTTTTGTATGTTTTTCAAAACAGGCCTATAATTGTATTTTAAACTTAAAAAAACCCATTTAAAAGAATTTTCACTTAAATAAATAAAATGCGAAAGAATTGTTTTTAAAAAATATAATAGGTATTGGATTTAATTGCATTCTCTTTCTTGTTATAAATTCAAGATAAAATATATATTTATTACTCTCTTTAAATGAATTGAATTAATTTTTATACTATAAAATTAGGTAAAACAATAAATAATAATAATTAGATAAATCATATTTAATTATTAATATATATATATATATATAAACTAACATGCATTAATAAGTATTATAAGCCTCCTCATAATTATTTAGCGAGTAAGTGTATTTGGTTCACGTCTTTCTAATCTTAGTTTAATGATCGTTGAATTATGTTCAATGGATTGTTAAGATAATGGAAAATTCAACGACCATTAATATGCAGCTCAATCGGCGTTGTTGACCCAACTTTATGTGTCATTTGAATTGAAGTTTATTGATCCGAGTATTGTGTAATTTTAGCGGATAGGGTTTCCTCCTAGATATGCAAGTACACTCATAAGGTTCAATGGTTTAATGGTTACACTCCGACCTACATTCTTCAGCCATATGATAATGCTTGGTGCATCAATTCAGATATATGATTATTTTTTACGAATCCATGGTGCAAATTGTAACCCGAAAAGTAAATCAATAATAAAATTTAATAAAGCAATAATGATGTGTTTGATTTGATGGTAATTTTTAATTAAATTAATAATATTTCGGCTGATAAGTCGCATGGTGTAACATTTTTCTAAATTTAACTAGACAAAATACTTTTTCTACTTGCACCTAACCTTTTAAAAACTTCAATGCTACGTATATGTTAATAAAAGATTATAACACCTTTCCGATCATGGTTAAATGCTTTTAGACTGCTCAGAGAGTCATTTGAAAAGTAATATGAAGTGTTAGTCAATAAATAATTTTCTTAAAATTCTTATCCCGATTAGAAATGTTATCTCAAACCCTGAGTTAATATTCATAATCATTGAGAAGTCTCTTTGCTAGTTGTACCTTGAATTAATTTCATTAATGAAGTTACTTGAACTTGTAAACAAAAATGAATATTGAGATTCACCTTATGTTTTATTGGAAAAATACGACTAACTCTAATAGCACTTGTTGAAGAAATTGGTAGTCCATTTTAGTTATAAGTAACCATAAAGTAAAGAAATAAATACAATATAAGAAAATAGAAGTAGAAAATAAGACATAAGGTTCTACAAGAGGAAACCCAAAATTGGAAAAAAACCACAGCCATCAGAATGACGAGAGACTAATTAATAATATAATAAGAAAGAAATAATTATAATTAGAATACAAATCTCTCACTCCACAACCCAATTACATTAGTTACAATCTCACACAAAAGCTCTCCCTATATGGCTCTTACAGGATAACATGACTCGATCCTAAATGTCACGTCCGTAATCTGGGGTCATTCGTCTGCTTATTTTGAAATTTTATTTAATTTTTAGTCTATTTATCGTTTAAGGGTAAAATGGGCATTTTTGAAAAATATTGACTTTTCCGGTTTGACCAAATTATTTGACTAAGTTGACTTTTGGGTTAGTTTTGAAAATAATTTGATATTTGAGTCAATTTTGCAATTATTTCTAAAATGGGGTTGTTTTTAAATTAATTTGTAAACATATGGGTGGGTGGTGATATTTGTCACCCGTATAAATTGTAAAGAGTAGCTTTTTGATTCATTATTTACAAAACCTAGAAAGAGTCACTTTTACGTATTGTTCTTTTCTCTCAAATCAAGAATACACACTCACATGTTTCTAAGCTTTAATTGTTGAGGATTTCACTTGGGTTTTGGTATTGGTCTCGATTTCTTCATCCTAGGTAATAAATTCCTTTTCTATTTGCTTTAAATTGATTTTTATATGATTTGGAGATTTATACATGAACTAGGGTTTAATGGTTTGAAGTTGATTTCTACAAAGTGAATTGAGATTTATGTTCTTCATGGTTTGGGTCTTGAAACCCTTAGTATAGTTTCACAATTTGGATTTTAATTGAGTTCCAATTGATTTAGATTGTTCTTTAGCATAAACCCTAACTTTTCTGAATTGGGGATTTATGAATTTATTCTTGATTTGGTGTAGACCAAGTTGGGAATCATCAACCGGAGTAATTTCGATGGATTTGGATTAGCGAATAAGGTTAGTAGCCGTGTTTACGCCCTCACAATTGTCTGTCGTGTCTGTTTAGATCTTTGCAATTTGATTAAATTGATATGAGCTGAAATCTGAATTGAATAACATAATCTGCTGCATTTGATATAAACTGCTTGGGTATATTGCTGCCATATTATCTGCTTATGATTGGACAAGTGAACTAGTGTCCTTATCTGTCTGCTGTTTGTCTGTAATTTGAAATTTGAATTTCGTAATCTGTTAAAGTCCTGTCCGTAGATTAATACGATAAGACCAGCATGCTGTTAGGGAAAACTGTATACATCGATGCGCAAAAGCGTATATGGCCTTGATTGCCAACCACTTTCTATATGCGACGACATCACTTCTGGAGCTTTGCACACTGTCTGGATGCGACGGCATCACTTTTGGGATCTTTGATCCACTTCTGAGGGTTTAACCCTATCTGTCTGTTTTCTGTTCCCGAATTTGTTATTAAACTAAGTTCACGACTGGTAAGTTAAACACCTAAATAAATTAGTAATCTGAACTCTGTGATAACGGATTCGTTATGCTTCTAATTATGTATGTTTGCCACGTTTTAGTTTGATTCTTTTGATGCTAGTTATTGTCTTTGGGTTTTAACTTTGGGTAGTTTAATTATGACTCCTAACTGGCTGTAAGTGCTAGGAATAGACCCAACTGGATAGCTAGACTTTGATTGGCGAAAGACATAATTTGAATTAGGCTAAAAATGTGCCCAGTGTCCGTAACCGGACTGTATACCGGATTGTCACTAAAAACTGGACGTAGGATGGTCTCTGGCCAAGCTCTTTGCCGAGCTGGTTACCGAAATACAATTCGGTCTTCCTTGAGATTATTAGATTCACTCTCTGGCCGAACTTCTTACCGAACTAGCTACCGAACTGTAGTTCGATATGAGCCTCAAACGATTGTTCAACCTCTCTGACCGAGCTCTTCACCGAGCTAGGTACCGAATTACAATTCGGTATGTCTGGGAGACTTGAAACTCTCTGACCGAATTACTTGCCGGACTGCTTACCAAACTACTATTCGGTTTCGGTCTCTCTTCTGAAAATAATTTGACAACTGTAAAGTCTTTTTCAGACGGTAATTGCAATAATCGGTAATCACTCATCCTAGATCACTTAAAGGGGGTAATATTTGGGATAACTTGTTGTCATAACCAACTTATTTGCTTCTGTTTGTACCCCTCTGGAGGTTAACTAACCTGCATGTGTGTGTGAGATGTTATCTGTTTAATAAGACGCATCTGTGTGTGTTTGTTGGGCATTGGCTTACTAACCAGACATCGATAGTCTGACCCTTCGTTCTTTTCATTTTTGTTTTGTATATTTGAATCCTTTTGGGAATGGAATTGCTGAGTTCAGACAGTCAGGTGGGATAGTAGGATATCACTAGCATCGAACTTCACATGGCATCCTCTTCAGACTTGGATTGCATATGTATTTTTTTGTTAGCTAGACTTATTTCTGTTTTGTACCCGCTGCACCATGTTTTGAGATTTGTTTTCAGATTAAGTATTTTTGAACATTAAGAGTTTATTCTCGAATTATATTAGATTTTGTTTGAACTATTTGATTTTGGAATTATAAGAACTGTCTTTCAGATTTGATTTCTGCTTTGTAAGTCTGCTATCGGTATATTTGTTTATTTCTGTATCTGTATGTGGTTATTTGTCTCCGCATCGGTAGCATCCGAACTCTGCGCTCCTTTTCCGTCGGGGCGGGGGTTCGGGTGTTACACTAAAACTTAAGATCTCCATGGTCTATATGGTTCCTAGGCCCCTATTGAGCACCTCTCAAACCTAACCAATTAGATCTCGTTGTTCTCTCAAGATATTTAATAATAGATACAAGCACCATATTTATAGCATTAGGTTACTTAGTTATACGGTAATCCTAAATCATTAAGAAAATCTTTTCTTATTTAGCGTTCTCAAAAATCTCTTTCCTAATTAGAATCCACTTTAAAAAATACAATTCCTAATCAAATATGACACTTCCAAAACAGTCTTCGAGTCTTTTCCAAATTACCAAATTCTGGATATTTGAGTATATTCCAACTATCGTCACAATCCTAGCAAACAAGTTAAAACAGAGTCATTTTACCCCACCATGTAGGTATACATTCATCCCAAGATTAACCACTCATGAAACATCAACCCAAGATTTTTTTTGGCACATGTCAGTGCATCTTCCTTTATTAGCTTTTAAGAAACTCCTCAACTATTGACATACTTTCCACCACACCCACATCCATACTGACCAGATGCTCGTGCAATTGTGGACATGATAGAATTATTCCTTACTTTATCATGAAAATCTTAGTAGTTTACAATATGTCATAAGAACACCTATCCTAGCATACGGTTAGAGCGTTTACCGGACTGCTCCTTCAATCATTTTTTTATTATGAGTTGACAAGTTAAACTGTCAGAATTTTTAGCCCACAAAATTTCAGAAAACACCACTAGTCAAATCCTCAATTTTGACAAGTTAATTTTGACTTGAATCTTTGACCATATCTTTTGATCTTTACTTGCGTTAACAGAGAATTACAAAAGTTTCAAAGCTATCTTACCACCACAATCAAACATGTCATAGATCACCATCGCCATCATTTGAGAACTACCACCGAAACTTCTTCATCTCTACGACTATTACAGACCAGATCTTGACAACACTTGCGGATATTTTTTACATTGAGTTTTTTCCTCATGCAACCAGTTCCAAAACTCAATAGGAGAAACCAATGCGAGCGCACGAACCAAAGACTCTGATACAAGTTGTTGAAAAAACACGACTAACTCTAATACCAATTGTTGAAGAAATCAGTGTTTTATTATAGCGGAGACAAGTATTGGTAACCATAAAGTAAACAAATAGATACAAGATAAGAAAACAGAGGTAGAAAATAAGACACATCGTTTTACGTGGAAACCAAAAGCGGAAAAAAACTATAGCCTTTAGGACGACGAGAGACTAATTCACAATGTAAAAGTAAAGCAATAGTTCGAACCAGAATACCACTTTCTCACTCCTAACCTATTTATATTGGCAAAAGTTTCACACAAAAGGTCTCACCATATGACTCTTATAGGATAACAAGACTCGATCTTAAAACTCAAGATTTCCAATGGTCTCCATAGTTCTCAGGCCCCCATCGGGCACCTCCCAAACTTTACCAACAAGATCTACATTGTTCTCTCAAGATATCTAATAATAGATACAAGCACCATATTTATAGCATTAGGTTACTTAGTCATAAAGTAATCCTAAATCATTAAGAAAATATTTTCCTATTTAGAATTCCCTATTATATCTTTCCTAATTGGAATTCACTCTAAGAAATACAATTCGTAATCAAATGTGATGCTTCCAATAACGTCTTCGAGTCTTTTTAAAATTACCAAATTAATTCCGGATATCGGAGTATATCCAAATTATCGTCACAATCTTAACATGTTCCACTTGAGAAATCAACCAAAGGGTACCTCAATACTATTTTAAATTATTAGCGCATTGAAGTAAGAGAAATTAAACTTAATTCAATGGAAATCAAATTGCATTTGATGAATGTTGAGTTGTTTTTTATTTTTTTTCTAATGTTTATGGATGGGGAAAACTTTTTGTAGTGAGAAAGTTTAAACACAACACAAATAAATGTCCCATTTTTAAATAAGAACCTATTTAGAGAAGATTGCCAAGATTAGTTTTTATAATCGCTTCTATTTTCCTCACGAACAAGATGGAGACTAGTTAAAGTGATTATTGACAAAATTGATAATATAAATGAATTAATTTGAGAATTGGAAGGAATTATTTTAAGAATTTAAAGTGATGAATGTAAATTAGAAGGAAAGTGTTGGGAATGAATTATCGCGAGGGGTTTTACCAATGACTCTATTAAAATATTATTCTGTGTCTTCGAATAAGTAGTTGACTTTAATACGAAACCTTTAATTTAAAAGACTACCCTTTGTTTCAAATTTGACCTTTAAGCGGCAAAAAATTTAATGTTGAACTAGTGGCTAATTAAATGCTAAACTAGTGTAGAATATGTTCAACCTAATTTATATCCTAATTTAGACATTTTTTCTTATTTGATCTTTAAACTGGATTATATTTAACTACTACAATCATCTAACAGTCATTACGATTATTTCAGTGAAAAAAATATCGATCAAGTTCTTGAGAAAAGGTAGTTCAATGAATATTAAACCTATTAAACATGACTGATATGTCAATGAAGTTATTGAATAATATATATATATATATATTATTGTTTAGGACTATTTTTGTTAAGCAGAAAAAAAAATGCGGGTAACATAAATAACATAATCTACCGATATGTTAACATATTAATAAAAAAGGTTATGAATGTAATGTTTTGCATGTCATAAACAAATATATATATATATATATATATATATATAATTCAAAATCCCTCATGCTTGTATTGGTGATGAGTAAGTTGGATTTAGAACTTTGACAAAAGCTGATAGTGGTTTGTATTGGTGATGAGTAAGCTGATAATGACTTGTATTCACTAAATTATATTTAGTTACTACAATCATCCAATAGTCATTACAATTATTTTGGTGAAAAAAATATTGATCAAGTACTTGAGAAAAGGTAGTTCAATGACTATTAAACCGATTAAACATAACTCATATGTCAATGAAGCTATTAAAATATATATATATATAATATTATTGTTAAGGACTATTTTTGTTAAGTACAAAAAAATAAAATGCGAGATATAAAATGTAACATAAATAACATAATCTACAGATATATTAACATATTAATAAAAAGTTTATGAATGTAATGTTTTGCATGTTACAAACAATATATATATATATATATAACTCAAAATCTCTCATGCTTGTATTGGTGATGAGTAAGTTGGATATAGAACTTTGACAAAAGCTTATAGTGGCTTGTATTACTGATGAAGAGATGCGTAAAACTCGAACCCCCACCTCGACAAAAGGATGCAGAGAATGGATGTCACACAACATATTGTCATAATATAATAGATACATATACATATACATACAAACATAAATAAGAAACAATAACGAAAAGGTAACTATTATTGAAAGGGTACCAAATCTGAATATCCAAATACAAAGTCCAACATAATATAACCAAGACTGAATAAACGAACACTGACTAATCAAAGTCCAAATCCAAAATAATGCTATGGTTATAAAGTTCTGAATGTATAGACATAATAAATATCTAAAAATAAGTCTAAAGTCACAACAGTATATGGAATAAAAGCTGTAAAATGGAAGCCAGATAATGACTAATGTTGAAATGTGTGTACATATCCTCGCTACACCACCTGACTGTCTAAACTCAGCAATTCCATCCTAATAGGGTTCAAGACATACAATACAAAAAGTAAAGAAAACCACGAGGGTCAGACTATCAAAGTATGGTTAGTACGCCAATGCTCAATATACACACACAAGATGCGTCTTATATTAATAGTTTAAGATGACATGCAACACAAGCAGCTTGCCTAACAAACATGGTTTCCAAAACATGAGCAACGAGATTTTTATTAATCCAAATTATCCCTATTTTAGACCCCTTTCAGTGATCTAGGATATATGATTATTTTTTATTGCAATTACCGTCTGAAATTAGCTTTTAAAGTTGTCAAATTATTTTGAAGGATTATCTGATACCGAATTGTAATTTGGCATGGAGCTCGGGATGCAATTCGGACAGAGTCACTTCAAGCCTTACCGAATTGTAGTTTGGTAGCAAACTCGGACAGACAATTATGTGAGTTCCTACAATTATACCGAGTCGTAATCCGATCGCTAATTTTGTTGTTAATTCGGATAGAACAATATTTTGGTCCCAAAAGTTCACCGAATTGTAATTCGATACTTAACTCGGTTAAGAGCTCAGCTAGAGAGCCAAATTTATCTCCTAAAGTGGTACCAAACTGTAATTCGGGATCTAACACGATTGTGAGCTCGACCAGAGACTAAAATACCCATTTCTAGCCTATTCCAGTTATGCTTTTCCCTATTTAAACCTTTAAGCATCTACTTGGGTATATTCCTATCGCATATGTCCAGTTTATAGTTAAAATCCAATTATCAAAACAACGCGAAGAATAAAAAACAACTCATATTGAACATACAAAATTAATATCAAAATCAATTCTTATCTTAACTGATTTCAGTTTATCATATTATGATGAGGTGTTTAGCTTACCAAGTCTGCCTTAGCTTAATAACCGAAATCAAGAACATAGATAGAGATAAGGTAAACCCTCAGAGTGGATCAAAGTTCCCAGAATGGTGTCATCGTACCTAGAATGAGCAAGGCTCGAGAGTGAATTAGAAATCCTAGAATGATGCCATCGCACCCAAAAATAAGTTGGTTTTCAAAGCCTAATACGCTTTCGCACATTGATGTATATATCTAATTTTCCTTACAACATGTTGGTCTTATCGTATTAACTTAGGATAAGACTTTTATATAGATTTATAGAATATATATTCTCATATCATCATAGAAGAGATATTAATCCCAAATCTTATAACCATTTTATGATAACATAATGAAGTGAAAATCACAAACTTAACATAATCATACCGATAGAATCACACTTATAATTCAGAGAGTCAAAATTTGGCAAAACATACCCAAATCCAACTTAACATTATAACCCAATTGCAGACTTTCAGGCAAGCAGATTACATTAAATTTATCAAATATACATAAAGAAACAAAAAGAAACATACAATTGCGAGGGCTTAAACATGGCTAATAACCTGTCAACGCTAATCCAAAGCCGAATCACTCCAACTGACGATTACTAATTTGATCTAAATCAAAACTAAAATAAAATAAATACCCAATTCAGAAAGTTAGGGTTTTAATTTGGGCGGTTAAAAGAACCCAAAATCATACCCCAAATAGACTCATAAACATATATTAAATATCAAGGGTTTCAAAACTCAAATCAATTAAAGATTCAAACACCCTAATTCAAAACCCTAAATCAATCTTGAAATTAAAATATGAATTAAACTATTTAAATCAAGAAAAGAATCAAGAATTTTACCTAGAACAAGAAAAACCAAATAAAATCAAGATTATATCAAGATGGAAGTCTTGAATTCTTGAATCAAGAATGTACATATGACAAATATCAAGAATATCAAGAATCAAGAATGTACATATGGAAATCTTGAACAAGAATCAAGAATGTTACCTTGAATTCTTGAAAGACGTAATTTGGAAATCGACGACTTTGGGTTTTGGTTAAGAGAGAAAAAAAACAAAACACGATTATATGAGTTTCATATGACCTGGTGAGAGTGATTTCTAAACTTATTATTTCACTTATATACATATGAAAAATATCTCCATCAACCCATATATTTCTTTCAAATTCTAATTTGACTCAAACTGAAAAATAATTATAGAATATTTCAAGATTTCTTTTTTATTTCAAAATTTCCCTAACAGTCAAATCATTCAAAACATACAGTCAAACCGGAAAGTCAAATATTTTGTAAATGACCATTTCATCCTTGAACGAGAAAGGACATAAAAAGTTTTCAAAATATGAAAACAAATAGCTCCAACTTACGGACATGACAACTCTACCCTACTTAAGGAATTTTGTCCCAGAAATTTACTTGAACTGAACACAAATGGATACTGATGTAGCATAGCCTCTTCTAGTTTCCACGATGCTTCCTAAACCGCGTGGTTACGCTAGAGAACCTTGACTAGGGGTAATGTTTTATTCCTCAAAACTTTCACTTCCCTAGCCTGAATCTGAACCTGTTCTTCCTCATAACTCAAACCGGTCGAATCTCAATAATCTTAGGCGTTAGGATGTGAGAAGGATCAGAGCGATACCTTTTTAACATCAATACAGAGAAAAATCATGGATATTCTCCAATTCAGGTGGCAAAGCAAGTTGATAAGCAACCGGACATATCATTTCCAGGATCTCATACGACCCAATAAAACGTGGTGCGAACTTACCTTTCCCACCGAACCGGAGGACTTTCTTCCATGGAGACACCTCCAAAAACACCTTATCTCCAACCTGATACTTAATATCATTTCTCTTAAGGTCAGCATAGGACTTTTTCCTATCCGATGCTTCCTTAAGCTTCTCCTTAATCAATTTCACCTTCTTTTCAGCTTCCACCTCCTTAGAGAGCTCCAATGTCGTTTGGAAATTTCTGTTGGCTATAAATCATTGTCAATAATTAGATATCTAAAACCCACGACAATATATATATATATATATATTGCAAGATTTGCATATTGTCATTTTAATGGAGAATTATTCCTACGACTTAGAAAGAATGAACCTCTCATTATAAGAAAAAAAATGAACTAGTTTAGAAAAATAAAAGGTTGTATTATTTAGATCCACATATTAGTCAAAGTGAAAATGAAGTACATAGGATTGTTCATTTACAAATGATCGTTAACCAATTACCAAATAGTTTTATAGATACATCCAGAGTTATGAAATATCATATATCAGGTTGTAATGCACCAACTCTACTGGTTGTGCCTACTAAAGAAATAAAAACAGATGGTAACTGATGAGACATCTGAAATTCACAAAAAAATATGGTAGACCTATTGGATCCAAATATATTATACCACGAAAATAGAAAAATAAAACTAGGAACATTATTGATATAGTACCTCCAAAATATACCAATCAAAATTTACAAGTTGTGGAAGCTAAAAACCAAATGAAGGGAAAACCTTTGAAGAGGTAAATGTATCCAAAAAATGAAGAGATGTCTATTAATTATACAAAAGAAATTTGGAACTGTGAGAATTTTATTGTGGATAATATATTTTCATATGCAGCAACTATTAATGTGATGAATGATGATTGTATCGTCCAACTCCCACCAACGGTGGAGCCGCGGACAATAATTGGAGTGTCATATTAAATTCGCTATATATGGAAACATTATCAATATAATATCATTACATGCACTCAATAACCTACACAATAACTATCAAAATCTGTTAATGAAATAATTGTCTTTCAAATAATTAATTAAAATTAAAAAAAATCCTAATCTCATCAATAATAATCCCAAAAGTATTCAAAGTCCAACAAGGGGTAAATTCTAGCCAAAACATTTAACAAGGAAACCAAGTAGCGAAGTTTACATTTAGTTATAAAGAAAAGAGTCCCAAAATGCTAAGTAAATGAAAATAAAACAATGATGATCTTTAGGAATGCTGATAAGTCTAGAATTTACCTAAGTTTTGATACATTTTATGAGCTTTAATAGGAAGAAATTAAGCTAAAAAGTTATATGATTGAGTAAGTTTCTAGTAATTCTAGACTATTTTATTGAGATAGGGACTTGGATGATAAGATCAAGAAAATAAGCAAAAAAGAGCAAAAATCATAACAAAGAGGGACAAATGAAATTTCATCCAAAGTCCAGATTATGGCGAAGCTTACAAGAGAAGAAAAAGTCGCCTATGGATATCGCCTGCATACTTAATTGAAGATGGCGAAAGAAAATAGTAGAACAAATGGAAGTCGTCTAGAAAAAAATTGGTAAAAGGCAACATATATGTATTTCGCCTATAACTAGTTGCCAAACCAGGCGAAATCCTCAGGCGATTGAGGACTATATCGCCGAAAGAGAAATGGAAGTAGGCGACAGATCAGAGCTAAAGGAGGTATATCGCCTAGAACAGAGATAGTGTTGGAGGCGACAAATGATGTGTTTCGCCTAAGGTTCAAGATAAGGCGATATCAATGAAGGCGAGAAGCAGCATCGCCTGTCTGTGTGGCGATACGGGAGGCGATGATCACTATATTTTGCCTAACAAATTCACTAACAGGCGACTGAATTTAGCAATAATTTGGATGTCATTTGAGGTTCTGGCGAATGAACATGCGACAGAAAGAGATATTGTGTACTTCGCCTATTTGTGTTTCTTTTTTAGTTTAATTTCAAAATTACCACTAAGAAAACTCTATAAACAGGAGCACAGTCGAAGCAATTAGAACCTTTTAGCATTTTCAGATATTTTCTAGAATCTTCTATTCTTTCGTAGAGTATTATTTTGAGAAGTTTCTTGGAGAAGTTTTGTGCTCTGTTTCCTGTGATCCCTGAGAATTAGCTTAAAGCTGAGAAGTGAAGACTATTACAAAATCCTACTTCCATCTTACTTATCTGATTTAGTTGTGTTTTAAATTTTATTTTTTTAGGATATTGTCAGTTGTGGATATCCAGGCTGAGTACATGAATGAGCTTACACTGTTCATAATTCAAGGTGATTTTATTTTAAATTAAAATTTCAAATAGTAAAAACTGTGTTCAAAATAAGCAGTTTGATAAGTGAATTTGAAGATTTCTTTTTAACACTGATGAAGATTCTTGTCAAATTTGAATTGTGAACAAGTTGATGAGTTTTGATAAGGAAAAGAGTGGAGAAAACCTTGCGGTGGTATGTGAGGTTTTGAGCCTTATAATTGTGCCTTTTTCTTCGTGAGAGAGGTAAATTCTATTCTTTTCCTATTAAACACATTTCTGATAAGTTTCTTTCTATAAAAGTAGGGCATTCTTAGGATTGCTTTGGATTTCCCATGTATTCCTCAAGTGCACAGGACATTAGTCGAGAGAAGTTCTGCCAAATTCTTGCTGAAGGAAAGGATCTGACTTGAGAGAGTGTTTGTAGTCACTTAAAAGGCCTTAGCCTGCTTGATATAACCAGATCTTGATATCCAGTAAGGTAATCCATATTGTTCCCACTCTCATTTGAACCTTTTCTTTGGTCCTCAATTCTGTCCAAACCATAAAGAATGAGATTTATTCTCAATCCTACCCTATGGACTTATCAGCAAGTTGGGGGTGAAAAGTTGGGAAGTGAGGATATATATATATATATATATATTAGATGTTGTTCCCAATTGTGTTTTAAAAAAAAACCTACAAAGTAGGGAAGAAAAGAATAAAAAAAAAAAGAATAAAAAGAAGAGAAATCCTCAAATAAATAAAGAGGATATTCAAATATGAATAAAGGAATTGATAAATGTGATGTACGTTTTGAGTTGGGAAACACTGAAGAGAGAAAATTAGAGGGAATGTGAGAAATTTGCTGATATTTTCAAACTTTGAATTCTTCAATATATTCCCCTTTCTTCGGAGCTAACCTAACCTCATTTTCCCTATATATACCAGTCAGTGATCCTAAAGCAAGATGAAGGACAGTTCTCATCTTTGGAACCTCTAAGTGTTGTGCAATCATGGTCGAGATTCAATGTTCGTGAGGTCCTTAATTTTCTTCATACGTGGTTGTGAAACACTACAATCACGTTTGACTCGGTATATCACTCTGATTCTTAAAAAGTGACTAGTGTGTTAAATGAGTAACCATTAGGTTTCTGAGTGATCAAACACTTTATGAGAGATTACAGTGAGGAAAGTAGTTTCAAAACTCTAAAAACATAGATCTACTTAGGGAATTTGCTACATGAAGAAAATGACCATGGTTTGAATCGGTTGACTTGGAATCTAAAAAGAGCTGGTCACTGTTTGAAATTTTTTGAAAAAATGCTTTAAAAAGCTGCCTTGAATTATGCATATGAGTTTGTACTGATCGCTGTCTCAGGAAGTATTCAGTCAGTTTGCTTAAGGATAAGCAAAATGCTAAGTTGGGGGTAATTGATAAGGCTAGAAGTTATCTATGTTTTGATCATTTTATGAGCTTTAATAGGAAAAAATTAAGCTAAAAGTTATATGGTTGAGTAGGTTTCTAGTAATTCTAGACTATTTTATTGAGACAGGGACTTGGATGATAAGATCAAGAAAATAAGCAGAAAAGAGCAAAAATCATAACAAAGAGGGACCAAATGAAATTTCGTCCAAAGTCCATATCATGGCGAAGCTTACAAGAGAAGAGTAAGTCGCCTATGGATATCGCCTGCATACTTAATTGAAGATGGCGAAAGAAAATAGCAGAACAAATGGAAGTCGCGTAGAAAATGATCAATAGAAGGCAACATATATGTATTTCGCCTATAACTAGTTGCCAAACCAAGTGAAATCCTCAGGCGATTGAGGACTATGTCGCTGAAAGAGAAATGGAAGTAGGCGACAGATCAGAGCTAAAGGAGGTATATCGCCTAGAATAGAGATAGGGCTGGAGGCGACAAATGATGTGTTTCGCCTAAGGTTCAAGATAAGGCGATATCAATGAAGGCGAGAAGCAACATCGCCTGTCTGTGTGGCGATACGAGAGGCAATGATCACTATATTTTGCCTAAGAAATTCACTAACAGGCGACCAAATTTGGCAATAATTTTGGATGTCGTTTGAGGTTTTGGTGAATGAACATGCGACATAAAGAGATATTGTGTACTTCACCTATTTGTGTTTCTTTTTTAGTTTAATTTTAAAATTACCACTAAGAAAACTCTATAATAGGAGCACAGTCGAAGCAATTAGAACCTTTTGACATTTTCAGATATTTTCTAGAATCTTCTATTCGTTCATAGAGTATTATTTTGAGAAGTTTCTTGGAGAAGTTTTGTGCTCTGTTTCCTATGATCTCTGAGAATTAGCTTGAAGTTGAAAAGTGAAGACTGTGACAGAGTCCAACTTCTATCTTCCTTGGTAATATTTAGATCTAATTGCATAATGAAGATGAAACTGAGTTGTATTGTATATGATGAAGTAGTTATGCTTAGCTAATAGCTCTGTTTATTTGTTAAGATCTGTTGCTATTTCTAGATTTGATTGTATGATTCTTGTTCATTTATAGTCAGATTTGCTTAGTTTTCATGAGCTCATTGAATTACAAGAACAAGAGTTAAGTAATGTTGTTATAATGTTTATTCTAGTCCAAAGATGGCGTCTAAGTATCAGATTAAATAACAAACGATCTTTGTACTAGAGATACAGAATTAGATCCAATTTTCTACAGATTATGTTTGATCAGTTAATTGAATTGTATAATAGAGATATATGCAATCTATTAACTAGGATTTGTTACTTCGAATCAAGAGATCTTTAACAGATCATTGATGATGATCTAGGTTGAAATTTTGAGATTCAGAGTTGAATTATGTAATCAAAGATGATAGTAGACAACAGAGATTAGTAGATTAACTCGATTTCCTATTGGATCATTGAATGCTGAGTATTGAATTCTCTATCAATTGTTATGACTGTCAAAATTGTCCAAAAATTTACATCAAATCTTATGATTTTTACTATTCAATTTGCTAATGAATTCTTTAACAACTCAATTTAGATCTCAATCGAATTCTTTCTTTCCAAAATAAACAATCCATGTGAAGACGATATCTTTAAATCTACCATTAGACATTGATAGGAATTCTACTTTTGTGTTGATTTATATGTTAGAATTTCCTCCATCAGATGCTTAATGCGATACCATATGTCTTGAACTGCTTGACCACCTATTAACATTTCGTATAGAAAAATAAAACAAAAAGGAAAGAAAAGGAACATCAGACTATCGATGTCTGGTTAACAACCTCATGCTCCAATATTCATATAAAATTATTCTTATTAGCATTTAAACATGTTATCAACATAAAAATGAACTTAGGTCTTATCAAACATTGATTAGTAACAATAAAAAAATCAAATCACTCAATTCAGAACACATTGGGACCCTTAATCAATACTCTGTGCCTTGGTTAATGCTTGGAACAAAGAGACCAAGATGTCAGCCAAACTGTTGAAATTGTACCAAGACTTCTCCACGTCTTAATCAATGAATCCAAGCTACTGGCTAAACCACTAAAAGTGGTACCAGAGTACCTGACACCTTGGTCCTAAGGGGCAAGACGCGGGTCAAGGCACCTAGGGACGTACCATGAGTTCTATGTATCTAGTCTCACGTCTTGGTTTGCCTACCAAGATACTTGCCAAGGCGCCTAGACATGCAGTTCATTTAAAAATATAGCAATCTCACTCAGAACCTCTCGTCTAGCTATGTTCAAGGTTTTTAATGATTCTTAAGGCCATTCTATCATTTAGTAAAGTCAAGTTATGCTTGATTAAGTCCTATTTACTCACTTATAGACTAAGTGGATCTGATTACAAGTCATTAACAACGAAATATTTCATATCAATATAATCATCAGACACATAACAACCAATGTACTAATTCTTTAATGACTACTCAAAATCTAGTTGCCATATCAAAACGGGAACAATAGGGTTGAAGCTAGACAATGGGGTCCGAAGACCAAACAATAAGGTTTGAACACTAATTAATAATAATATGCCCACATGCTATAGTGTCTTCACACCCAGTAGGAGTCGTCACTCAAGTTTCAATGGTGGTTAGCTAAACTAAGTTTACCTATGATCCAATAGAATTTTGTAAAATTTCTATATTTAAGTGTTTTTTTTAATTTAACTTTTATCCTACTAAACTTTTAGTATAAGATTTTTAGTGATAAAGTCCATCGGTAAAAATGTAAGAAAGAGAGTTACAAATAAAAAATTATGGAGTAAATTTCCACCAATAGCACTAGGGGTGGGTATGGGCCCGTTTGGTCCGGTTTTACCTAAAACCGTCCCAAGCTCAGTTTTACCTGAAACTGTCCCAAGCTCAGTTTTACCTAAAACCGTCCCAAGCTCGGTTGTACCGGTTTTTTAAAGCTTAAGACTGGCCCGATATATTTTAAATGGTAAAACCGGCCGGTCAGGTTTTGATTGAATCGGGGCGAACCGGGCCGGTTTTGTCGGTTTGGGTATGTATATCGAACTTTTTCTTTTCTTCAAATTTAGCTCTTTATATATTCATAAAATTTTCAAAACTACAAAATCATTAAATCATTTTCAAACATCTTATATCCAAAAATCATGGAAATTTTAAAATTGCTAATTAATTCTAATCAATAAATATAAATGATCATCAATTATTAAAAAGGTCCATTGCGGTTTTAGACTTTTTATTAAAAAAAATTATATTTTTAGACCAAAATTAAAATTTTTACAAAACTAAACTTTTTTCAAAAGTTTTTGCAAGAAATAGACCAAAATGACTATAATACTCTCTGCTTTCCGGTCTTGATTTGCTTCCCGGGTAAATTAGACCGGGAAGCAAAACTACACCAGGAAGCAAGAAAACATAATTGCTTCCTGGTGTTTTGCTTCCTAGACCGGAAAGCATGACACCGGAAAACAGTTATATCTTATCTACTTCCCGGTCCACCGGGAAGCTCATTTTTTCATTTTTCTTTTAAAAAAAAAGTTTAAAAGTGTACAAAATTTAGAGTTGGTCTAAAACTAAAAAAAAAAAGTTTCTAAGGTCTAATTTTGAGTATTTTCACTTATTAAAAATATCAACCATATTAATCTAATTTAAAATTTCATCATTCACTAAATAAAAACTAATAGCAACATATTATAAATCCATTAAAATCCTATTAAAACACAAATAAAAAATTTAGTAACATATTACATATTTATTGATATTATATTAAAATAACAATAAAGAAAAAATATTGTCCAAACATATAAATTAAAAAGAGTTTTTTTTTATTACACTGCTATCATCTCGTCACCCACGAAATACAATTAATCCACTTCAAATATATATTTATAACATTGAAAGAATTACATAACTACAATAATCAATACATATTTCAAATAAATAGAATTATCACATAGTGTTCACAATAACCAATTTATATTTAATTTTTATTTATTCAATCGGTTTCGGTTTTCGGCCGATTTTTCAGAATCTAAAATCGAACCGAAACCGATATAACCTGTTTTAAGTATACCAAGATCGAATCAGACCTATTAAACAAATCGAATGAAACTGGTTTGGGCCGAGCCGGTTTAGTCGGGCCGATTTTTATGCTCACCCCTAAATAGCACCATGAGACCTGAGGTATATAAAAATACACATGTAAGCAAATGATATTGATTTTTATATAAAAAAAAGTATAATAAATAAATGAGCGATTCTTGTGAGTTAGAACATCTCCAGTAGCATGTAAATTAAGAATTTCTTCACAGCCACATTAGTGACATGGAGAATTTTTTAAAAAATTGATCTCCAGCAGTTGATTCTATTTCCAAGGTAATAAAATATGTAATAAAATATGTCACGTCAGCTTCAGCTTCAGCTGTTATTTATGGAAGGTCGAATCCACAGCCAACTCATCTAAATAAATATTATTATATTATTTTATTAAATTAATCTTATCATCTCTTTTTTTTAGAGATTTAACTTAATTAAAATTATAATAATTATAAAAATAGAAAAAATATATTAAACGGTGACTGTTGTGTCATGATTTTAAATAAACGCCGTCTATTTCTATATATTCAGCCACGTCATTATTCATGTACTCTATTTTCCACAGTTTCCACAGTTACACTATCTCTCGTTCACATCTTATTGGAGATATTCTTAGTCTTTCTTTATCTATTTTAATTTCTTCAATACTATAAAATTCGTTCCCAAAGCGTCTATGATTTTTATAAGCGGAAGTGTATATTATAACATGTAGTAATTGAATTTTAAGTTTATGAATCCATAAATATATAATCATAATAAGTTGATCGGATTATTTATAATAATTGAATTTATTTTGACTTGGATTTATTTAGATCATAGCATGTAATCGCGGATGCATAAATTGCGTTTCTGGTTAAACCACTACCGTAAAAGAAGCATCTCTATATATGTAGTCATAAAAAGAAAGTCCAAAAGTAGGATTGATAGCTGACAATATTGAAAAAGAGAAATAGAAAAGTAGATGGAGATGCTGTTTAACTCTTTTAACTTTTTCTGAGTGGAAATAATAATATAATATTTAGGTGTAGATGGAAATTATTTAAATATAAAAGAGATGATTCCAACAACAACTCCAAAAGAAAAAATAAAGACAAAAGGAATCCTTTTTAGTTACAAATGAATGAGTGGCCGTGGAGTAGTTGGGACAAATTGTACACAGCCTTTTTGTATTCTCCTCCTAGTTATCTTCTAGGCTTTTTTTTTTTCCCCCCTCGTAAAACCTAGTTATCTTCTAGTTATTCCATACAATAAACTAAACGTACATCTTTTAAAATACTAAATACAATTAAAATATGTGTAATTATATATTCTCATCAAATAAATTATATTTACAATTTCAAAAGAAAAATAAATTACAGTACAGGTACATACAATTTTGGGTAAAAATATATAATCACATTTCTTTTAAATGATTAAAATTAAATAGAATATAAAATAAAACTACCTTTAATTTTAGAAAAAAAATATTATATTACATATAATATGCATATTGTAGTATCTCAATCAATTACTACTTTTGGCTATATGATGTGAGCAGGTTATTAAGCCTTGTGGATTATATTTGTATCTAGACTGGTATAAGCCCATGTCTTATATGGGATCATCGACTCAATCCTTGTGTTTACCTGCTCCATCACTTAACCTAAATATAAATAGTTGTTTTCTCCCCGAAGCAGCTTTTAGTGAGAGATTTGCTATATGCAGTGGCGGATTCGGAAATTATAAAATAGGGGACATGATAAATATTCATATTGGATTTCTTCTTGGTTAATATCTAATATTTATATTTTTAAATATAAATAATTAATATAATTTTTTATTTTAATAAATTTTATATTTAAAATTTAACGAATAATGATAAAAGAAGATATATATATATATATATAAAAGTTCCTTTAGATTTATAGGCCACTAAAAGTTTACAGTATAGTTATAGGCCCATTTTAAAAATCATACAAATTTAAACTTTTTAAAAGTTTGTTTTCATCCTATAGGCCTAACTTTCCATATTACCCTTTTCAATTAAAAAAATAGTAAAAATATATTTTTATTTTACTTAAAAAAAAATCAAACGTTCCAAAATTGCCCTCCAAAATCTGTTTTGCTTCATCATATTCAATTAAGAAAAAACGATCTTATTGTTTCAACTCATTCTTTTTCTCCACCATCAACCTAATCAATCGAAGTCTCCATCTTCTCCTTCGCCACTTATAACAACGAAAGCCTCCATCTTCTCCTCCGAATTGAAATCTTCAATTTTCGTCGACAGCTAACGACTCCATTGACAGCTTATGTGTCATATTCTCCAATTACGACCTAATCGATCGAAGCCTCAACTTTTGCTTCACCTAATTCATCGAGAGTCTCCATCTTATTCTCCTCCGTATTTAAATCCTCCAGTTTTTTCGACGGGTATTGATTTTGTTGAAAGCTTTTGTGTCATCCTCTCCAATTGCAACCTAATCGATCTTCATCCTGCTGCTCAAGTCGTCGACTGGTGTGGAGAGAATTGGAGAATTGATGAATGTAAGTTTTAGTCATGGTGGTCTGCCGCTAGCTTGTGACTCATCTGCCGCTAGGTCGTGGGGCTGCTTGGTCTTCTTTGATATAAAAGGTAAGCTATTGATTTGAATTTGATGCATTTTGGTTTTGTAATAGTAATAATTGTGGGATGCTTAAAGCTATTATATTGAAATATTTGGTCTTTGTTATTCATGTATTTTTTCGTTATTCATAGTCTGTGAATTGATAAATATGTTATTGGTAGTAGATAATTCATGGATTAATACAGAGGCTGTAAATATTGATGTGTATTGTTGTTGAATGTTTGAGCAGTTCACAAACTTTGAATTGTACATTTTTTATAGCCGTGATAATACCGTCAAAAAGAAACTATAAGGCGTGATGCAAACTGCTGTTATATTGAAAATGGACCAATTGTAATAAAAAACATGAGTGCAGTGGACTAAAACTGCTATTAGATTGAGTTAACTGGTTAGGTAGATAGAGATATAAAAAGACTTGGAGGGCATCCCTACGTACTTCCTTAGCAATATTTTTTTATGATAAATTTATCTCTATTTAGGTTTTCTTGACCTGCTGCTATTGAAAATTTTGTTTTTGTCAATTCTATATGTTGATTGGAATTTGTAGTGTATTGTTGTTGAAAGTCTGTGACCCTTGTTCATAATCTATGAATTTTCATAGTTCCATGATCGTTTCACTGTTTGTGAGCAGATAACTCTATCAACTATAATACAGGTTGTGAACTGATGGGCTGTATTATTATTGACAGTGTTTTCTGTTCACAGACATTGAACTGATAATGTAAACATGTGTGAGTTATATTCACAGTCTGTGAGCAGATAACACTGTCAACTATAATATAGGTTGTGAACTGATGGACTGTATTATTATTGATAGTGTTTTTTGTTCACAGACTATGAACTGATAATGTAAACCTGTGTGAGTTATATTCACAGTCTGTGAATAACATTCACATTTTGTGAATAGAGATCATAAATTCATGAACTGATGATGGTATATTGTTATCTTACTGGTTGAATTAATTTTTGCAGATGAATTATGTAATAGCTGTTCTATTCTACGACGCAGAGTGGAATGGTACTGAATATAGTGGTGGAGAACCCGAGGCTGAGGTTTTCGATTTAAACACGACGCTGCAGCAATTGATTGATAGGATTTCATCCAAAAAGAGTAGACAAAGAGAGAAGGAACGTCTGCAGGTGCATTTCATATGGAAGAATCCGGATGGCATAAAAATTAGGATGCCTATTAATGATGATGGTGATTTGAAGTTTGCTTTTGGAGAGAATCCTTTGGTTATTTACGTCGATAATGATGGTCGACCGAAGGCAAATACTACAGCTTTGTTGTAGATAAATCGATGTCAGACTCAGCAGGTTCAACTACAACAATCTCTCACTTTTTGTGAATCTTCAGGACAAGAGAGAGATGCTTTACGAGATAATGATTTGCTACCGAGGAATAATGTTGATTTTGATGATCCCAATTTGCGAGACCTACTTGATGGCAATTTTCGTGGTGAAGTTGATGCACTTAATGACTTCATCACAACTGATGAATATGGTGGAATTGGCGAAAAAAGGCATGGGTTGGATGATATTATTGATGATATGAACGACAGAAGTGATAGAATAAATGAAGAGTGCAATGATTTCTTGAGTGATTGGAAAAAAGAAGACGACATAGAAATAATGTTGCAAGATAAGGAAACTGACACTTCAAGCGTGTACCACCTGCCTGGGTTGCCTAAACACAAGTGGCCAGCATCACAAGTCTATTGTCTTTTAGATGCCCAAAATCGTAATTCTCTTCGTGTTGGCGCTATATTCAATAGTAAGGATGCTATGAAACTTGCAATTTGCAAGTATACTCTACAGAAAAAGCTTTCTATTTGCATCCCAAACTCCAACAGCGTTCGCTTCAAGGTTGTATGCACGATAAAGGGATGCATGTCTGCTTTCAGGGCAAGAAGAGGTGTGAAGGGATTCCCAATATGGACTCTGAGTGATTTTAATACAGAATGCAATTACCTACACGATCCGGATAGAGCTGAGCATAGGCAGGCTAGCGCTAGAGTGATAGGGAATATGTTTGCTAGTCGTCTTGGTGAGTGTCAATTTACACCAGGTAATGTTAGAAGTGAGATTAGAGATAGATATGCAGTTGTATTGTGGTATAGAAAAGCTTGGTAGACATTACAAATTGCGAGGACATTGCATATGGGACTCATGATGAATCATGGAGTTTTCTTCCTTCATGGCTTAATGGACTACGGGAAACTAATGCTGGTACTGTTATTGCTATACAGACATCTTTGAGTGGGCACTTTATGTACTCATTTATGGAATTAGGAGCGTGCATTGAAGGTTTTAAGTTCATTCGTCCTGTAGTTGCGATGGATGCAACACATCTGAAGGAACAACTTAGGGGGTGATATTTGTTGCAACAGGTTTGGACGGGTCTAACTGTATATATCCAATAGCTTTTGGTTTTGCGCCTTGTGAGGATGAAAACTTCTGGTTTTGGTTTGTCAGTAAGCTTCGGGTAGCTATTGGGAACAGAGATGATCTTGTTCTTGTTACGGATCGTGGTACCAGCATACCAAAGGCTGTTCGTGAGGTGTATCCGAATGTGCCTCATGTTTCTTGTTACTATCTTTTGAAGTAGAATTTGCTTAAATACTGCAGAAAAAAGGAGGATGTTCAAAAAGCCTTGTATGAAGCTGCCTACGCCCACTCTAGGAAGAGGTGCGATGAGTTGTTGCAAGGTATCGCAATTGCATGCCCTAATATGCATCAAGAACTCATTAAGTAAGGTGTGAAGAAGTAGGTAAAATCATACTGCCCAAAGAGAAGATATAATGTCATGACAACAAACACTGCAGAGTCCTTAAACAAAGTTCTTCTACCAACCCATCGTCTTCCCTTAATTGCAGCTCATGAATATATAAGGTTTTTGTGTCAAAATTGGTTTTATTCACGTCATGAAGCAGCAAACAAGTTAACAACTTCCATCACAGCAGCAGCCTCTGCCAAAATCAACGACATGAATGAAAGAGTAGATAAATGCAATGTCTACCCCATTCGTGAATCTTTGAAGTACCAAGTAAAGCATTCAGAATTGGGAGAGGGCATATTAAATGTAGAGGAGAGATCCTGCACGTGTGGTCGCTGGGATTTAGATCAGTTTCCTTGTTTTCACGCCATAGCATATGCAAGGTAAAATTACTAGTTTTATTGTGACTTGTCTAATGTAGTCTGTGATATATGTTCACAGTTTGTGTATGGTGTTCATAGTTTGTGAATACAAATCACAAAAGGCTGTAAATACGTTAGAACTTTGTAGTATTCTTACTTTTAGTTGCTACTTTTTATTATATTTGGTTTTCTATGATACAGATTTGCCCGAGTCAGAGTTAGTGAGTTATGCCATGAATATTATAGCAAAACATTCTTGCAAGGTGCGTATGGGAAGGCAATCAATCCTGCACCAGGTCCAGAAACATGGAGGCCATCAGACATGACAGTCCTTCCTATGATAGAGAAACCTCAGACCGGTTGACCTAAAGAAAAGAGATTCTGTTCAGCTGCTGAAGGTACTAGACAGAAAGTGTGGTAGGTGTCAAATGTTGGGTCATACAAGGAGAACATGTAGTAATCCTATTTCTTCGTCCATCGGGAGTACCAGTGGGATAGCAAATGTGGATAGATCAGAAGAAATGCGCCGTAGAGTTATGCATTGCAAGCATTGTGGTGGCGCGGGTCATACAAGGAGAACATGTTCTGTTTCCGCACTAGCTAGTGTCGACGAGACAAACGCAGACCAGTCATCTCACATAGATGCTACCGAAACTGAGACCTTAGACAGCCCAGAGCCGATTGTGTCATAGTTAGATAAGGATAATTATATGTGATCTGTATTCACAGAGTGTGATCCGTGTTTTACTATGATGTATATTAGCTGTGAATTACAATCACAGACTCTATACTGTGTTTTTTTATGTATTATATGATCTGTATTTATAATTCAAGTTATGTTTAATTACATCTTATAGTAGCTGTGAACTACAATCACATATTGTGAATGGCGTTTCAGGTCACAGCCTGTGATCAGAGATCACAGTTGCTTCAATGTCAATTATGGCATCCCAAAAGGCAAGGATGGACATCATTCAACTAATCATAACATATTACGGTTCCCCACATCATCTTATAATATTTAGGCCACAATTGACTATGCATGCATACCACTCCTTCCTTGTTCTAGTGTACTTGCTCATTTTTTGAGCAACTAAGGCTTAGGGTCATTTTTGGACTACCACCAAAACGCAATTTTTCATAAAAAAAGGTTTAGGGTCTTGAATAATTGTGACTACACTATCTCCCTAACTCGTTGGACGAACCGTGATCATTGATCACAGCCGTGATTACGGGTCACAGTCTGTGAGCATTGTTCACCGTACAATAATGTGGATGGCATGGCATCCCAAAAGGCAAGGATGGGCATCATTCAACTAAAAATAACATATTAAGGTGATCCACATCATGTCATAACATTTGGGCCACAATTGACTATGCATGCTTATCACCCATTCCTTGTTCTAGTTTACTTGCTCATTTTTTGAGCAACTAAGGCTTAGGGTCATTTTTGGACTACCACCGAAGAGCGATTTCTCATAAAAAAAGGTTAAAGGGCTAGAATAATTATGACTACACTATCTCCCTAACTCATTGGACGAACTGTGATAATTGATCACAGCCGTGATTACGGGTCATAGTCAGTGAGCGTTGTTCACAACACAACAATGTGGAGCATGACATCCCAAAAGGCAAGGATGGGCATCATTCAACTAATCATAACATATTACGGTTCCCCACATCATCTCATAACATTTGGGCCACAATTGACTATGCATGCTTACCACTCATTCCTTGTTTTAGTTTACTTGCTCATTTTTTGAGCAACTAAGACTTTGGGTCATTTTTGGAATACCTTCAAAGAGCGATTTATCATCACAAAAAGGTATACATGATTGAATAATCCCGACTGTAGTTTCTCCTTAACTCGTTGAAGGAACTGTGATTATTGATCACAGCTCGTGATTACGGGTCACCTATTGGGAACTGTGATCAATGTTCACAGACTGTGTATAAATAATGTTGTAAAAAGCTGTCATATATGATCAGAAACTAAGATTAAATATCATGATATTGCCAATCCAAAACATGTTCAAATTGTTCAAAACATAAATATCATCGTCAGATATTACAATCAAAGAGATAAAACATAAACATAATCCTTTAATAAAAACTTGCATAAAGTTCAGTAAATAAAATCAGGCTACGAATCTTGGAGGTTCTTCTGTCGAATACTTAAAATTGAAGCTTGCAATGTATTCCTAGAGAATCTTGGACCATCTCTTATCTTTACCAATAGACCATGTAATGTGATTAAGATAAATATCTTCCAACATCATACACATAAAAGGTCCACAAGAATGGCGGTAGAAGAAAAAGTAAGTAAAATTAAGTAAAATCGTTAAAATATGTATATATTAGCATACTTATTCTACAATAAGTAAAATCAATAAAATTAACTTACTAATCACACTGTTGAGGAATATGACGACTATCTGTAACATGGACTAACCACAGCCTTATTGGTCGATCCCCTACATGGTCGTAATACTTTGCAGCTGCAAGAGTCATAGGAAGCATGAATGGCAAACATTTGAAGTGTGCAACCAACGCACTACCATTGTCTATGCTATGTTGGCTTTCAGCAAGAGGATCCACCAATATAATTATATGTGATTTCAGAATTAACACACACATGACCCAGTGATTGCCATCAATATTACATGGAAAATATACCTGCAGGAAATTAAGACAGCTACAATTTAAATTTTACGCGATTGAATAAAAGGTAAGTAAATGACATTTGATGCTAATACCATACTTACAGTATCGAGTTCCCACCATGGCGGGCATTTAAAATCCCCATAGTGACGGCCATGCACAATCTCAATCCAATTAGGCTGACATTCCATGCTCATGATTCCTACAAGTGAATTTAAAGCCTCCTTCCATTTGTATGTCAGCTGGGAAAATAATAGGGTACACAGGATAGCAGATTTCATCTTCTGATTACCATACACATTTTTCAACGTATAGGTAAAAGCATCAATGTCTTTCCCGACATACCAATACTTTGATTGCAGGCTATACAGATAACAGTTTGTTGTTAATAAAGTGATGATCCACATGCCGCCTGAAAATAACACGTAAAGAAAAATGGATTAGTTGTAACACAACTAAGATTACAGTTCACATTCTGTGAATATGAGTTCATAGAATGTGAACTGTAATCACAACATGTGAATATTACTATAGAATTCATAAACTATGAACTACTCATACTATATTCTTCTCCTGTTTAATAAAATTCATAAACTCTTCGTCTCGAGCCATTATTCTCTTTGGGAATTTTCTTTCCAGGATTAGGAGGAACCCCAGACAAGCATCAACGAAGACAGGCTCCGCACCTTGTGGCCAATCTTGTTCATTCACATGGCACTCAGGTGGACCAACACTGGAACTCAACAGAATGAGCTCCTCCTTAGTCAATTGTTCTTCCTTGTCATCCTCACCCCTAACTTCTTCATCTGAAGCAACCTGCTCAATATCTTTTCCCTTATCACAGTCTTTATTTTCCAAAACCTTTTCTCCAGCACCTCCATCTCCTTCTCCTCCTTTATTTTCCTCACCCTTGTTATCCTCAACCTCATCTCTTTCTGCTCCTTCAAAACAATCATTGCCATCAGCTTCAACTTTGTCATCCATTTTGCCCAAGTCTTCTTGCTCTACCTCCTTATCGTTACTGTCTCCATCATTTTATTCTTTTTCTTTCTCTTGCTCTTTCTCCTCTTTAATCTTCTTCTACCGGCTTGTCATCACACGCCCACTTTTCTGCTTCTTACTTGTTGTAGTTGTCCTCTTTTTTTTGGTTTCTTTTCCTCTTCCTTATAGATTCTGCAGCCTCTGCCAGAATCTTCTTTTTCTCTTAAGCTGATTTCATCATCTTCTTCTTTTGCACTTTCTTTTTCTTTGGTATAACAGGTGTTGCAATCGAGTCAACCACCATATCATTGTTTGCTTGAATCTCATCCTCTTTAATGTCTTGCAAAACATTCATGATTACATCAGCAGGAACCGCATCTCCCACTTCAGGTTGGTCCTCATCATCGTCAACATTATCATGTTCAAGACCATCATGATCATGGGGAGCATCAGCTTCAGCTTCCAGTTAAGTCAAAAATGACAAAAATGTAAAAAATCATAATCAACTACACAATTAAAACCTTAAACTTAAATAATCGTGACTGTTATACCTCGCCACTTTACTGGATATTTACATCTGTACTGGCTTCATTCCTTTGACCTTCAGCTCCTGCTTGAATGTCTTCATGTTCCACAACATCCTCAACACCACCATGATCTCCATCACCGCCATCTTGATTAACTTCACTCACATCATGTTGAACTTCATGTTCCTCATTAACGTGATTAGTTGGCATTTCCTAAAATAATATAAACATAAAGGTCGAACAAATTAAAATTATTGACTTAACTCATCTCAATTCACAGAATGTGAATATAGTTCATATCATCTAACATTTAAAATCTAAAAACTTGAGTTGACAATTTATAACTAATAACGATAAAAACAAACATACCTGCCGAGGGCTCTGATGATGTTCAAAGCTTGGAGAGATTCCAAGCAACATTTCACACAATTGCAGCCTCCTATCTAAACGTTTTTCCTTATTCTCGACAGCGTCTAGCCGCCGGTCTAACATCATCTCCTTCTCCTCCAACTGTTTCATCCTCACTTCAAGGGACCTTTCTTTATCAACATTTTTTACTTCCTCCTTTGCATAATAAATTTTGATAGCTCTTGATCGCTATCGTCCTCATTGTCATCGCCATCCTCTCTAATGGCACCCTAAATAATCTTTCAGAAATCCCTTCACCCTTTTCAATGTTGACATTCACATCAGTGTCAACAGCATTGGCAATGAATGCTTCAAACCCTTCCAAGTACCACGCTAGTTTCTCAACTTCACTATGCTGGATTTTTTACAACCCGGCCTCCTATAAATTTATGCAAGTCATTTAATAAATAGATAAAGAACAACTTCATTTCATAAATTATTCACGATTAGAGGACTGTGATCAATATTCACAGACTGTGATCATAGTTCACAGTAATCGGATATCAGTAAATAATTATCACAATTACACTCAGAAATATTTAGAAAAACAGCAAATGACACTTACCTTAGGTGGCCCATTGAAATTTTTAATTGTGTCGTCGGTCAATGCCCACTTCACGCACCTTGGGAACTTTTCTTCTTCCCTTTCTATTGGCTCAACATTTAACACCGGCCTCACGTGCTTGAAGGCCTCCAGCATCCACCACCACAAACGGTACAAATAGAAATATGTTAATTCAACCTAATAATTCAACTATTTTAATCGAATTTAACTTACTGTAAAAAAATACTTACCGCAAAAGCATATGAACAACAATACATGTTTACACCAAATGCCTTGTTCTGAAATAGCTTGTCAGACAACAGACTCTTCAGTGCAATTATAGTTCTATTATAAACATCAGACCCCCAAGGAAACTCAAGAAATGCATCTAGGTCTTCAACTCGATGCCAAAGAAAATTGTCTATCATTCTGGTCATGGGATAACCATAAAGAAAATTATTCACAACTAAAACACAAAAAAGCTTTTGACAATTAGGGAAGGAAAGCTTTTTTGACCCATGTAGACTCGCCATCACTGTATTTCCACAAAGTGCTCCCTTCTTCTTGCCGAAAACCCTTGAGAACAAGTTGTCCTTTACATGAGGCTTGTCTTTCGGCTGCTGCATGTCATCAACATTCGCCTCCGCAAATTTCAATCCTGTTATCACGGAAAACTCTTCTTTTCCAAATCTGTGCAACACATCGTTGACCTCAAACCACATTTCATCAGATCTTTGGCCTTGAACAACTACTTCATGCGCCAGCAATCTCAACAATAGATTACTTGGAATTTGCTGGCGCTTGTATTCAGCAACCCGGGCACACTCAAGGAACTGCTTAAATGGACTACTCATAAAAAATTCAACCAATTTTTTGTGCTTCTTGGACAGTTTATTCATGCTATTGAATATCTTGAATGAAGAAAAACAATTCACACGTTGTCTGTCTATCGCCCCTGTCCATTTCCTCTTGTACACACTTTCCTGAAAATTGTACATGAATGAGTCACAACTAATGAAAGGTATTATTTAAGAACTACACATTCATATTGAAGCTAATCAGAAGTAAAAACAAAAGTTGAAAGCAATAAACATGTCTACGAATTAAATACATTTCTTATGAAAAAAAACTCACATACTGTGAATATATATCACAAAACGTGAATATTATTGATAGACTTGTGCATAAACTATGAACTTATATCCCAGATATAATCAGACACTTTAAAACAATCAATACTCACATTGAAAACAAAATCAAAAACATTTTACAAAAATGGAAGAAAAAACAAATTTAAACAATTCATAGACAATTAACCATTCCTCACATTGAAAACAAAATAACACTAAACAATCACACTAAACAATAGTCACAAGATTTCACTCAAAACAATAGTATTTCACAATTAGTTAAGGTACACAATCAAAACTACAATTACTATTCTAGCAACAGTGAATACAAACTATGAATATTATTCACACACTTCTCAAATTCGAAAACAGATGTCATTTGACATTAACCACCAAAATCCAAATAGTAGACAACACCAGAAAGTACAAAGCAATAAACTAAATTAAAAACCTAACCCTAAGTAACACTTTTTGCTAATTGTACACAACAATACATGAATAACTAACACAAGTACAAGAACACATGCAATATAAACCAACAAACACGACACCAGAAGAACCAAAAAGCAACAAGCAACTCACCTGAGATGCCATGAACCCTTTTAGAACCCTTGACAGTGTTCAATTTGAAAACAAAACAAAACAATTACAAACCCAATTAGGATAGACAGTGGCGAACGACGACCAAGAGCGAGCAAACAAAAACTCACCTTAGACAGTGATGCTACCTCTACGAAGCAGCAATGAAATGTGATGGTCGATTGCATCTAACGGTGAGAAAGCTTCGATGAACACAGACAAGATGAGTGGCGGTTCTGCTTCGACGAACACAGAAAAGTAGAGATGGGCGTTCAGCGGGTTTGCTTCAACGAACCAAGAAATAGAGAAGAGAAGACAAATGTGGCTCGGTGGTTTCAATCTGTGAGACAAAGGTCTGGTTTTGATTTTGAATTGAAGTTCAAGGTGTGAGATTGAAAGATGTGAGCAATGTCTGTGATTGGGTGAATAATGTGATTGAGGAGAAACGGTTTCAAATACATTTTTAAACATTGGTTTTGTAAGAGTGGTATTTGTGGAATTTCCTATTTTTACTATATTTGTTTTATATTTTAATAATATATAATGGCAATTTTGTTATTATAATTTAATTACATGGGCAATATTGGAAGTTAGGCTTATGGGATGAAAACAAACTTTTAAACTGCTTAGATTTGTATAAATTTCAAACCAGACCTATTATTGTATTTCAAACTTTTGGTGGCCCATTTGGAGAAATTTACACACACGCACGCGAGCGCGCACACACACACATATTTAGTATTTAATATAGAAAATTTTATATAATTATATATTTTAATATATTTGATAATATTTTATATGATTAATGGTATGAATTTAATTTTACAAAATGTATTTATAATTATATTTTCTCTAAATTTATAATTTTAAATTATAATTTAAATAATATGAAACATAGTTTATTAATAGTATGGAATTGATAATTTCGGTTATGCACCATCACCAACGATATTATTATAATTAGGAATTTATTAAAGAATGTTATGAAAGCTTTGTTTAAATTTTGATTATATTAGTTGAAATTTATTTTATTATTTAAAATTAATAGATAGTGTTAAATTTGAAAAAATGAAAGTGATTGTTGGAAACTATTAAATTATATCATGTTGATGATAATTTTTAAAGAAATTAAATAAATGCAATGCTATTTTAAGAATTTTATTTAAGTGAATAAAAAAAATAACTTTGTGTATTTTTATAACTTTTAACTAGAATTTTGGACCCGTGCGGTACGCACGGGTATTAATATATACACTAAATATGTATTTTTTTTTTTAAAAAAAATCACAATCAACAAATAATCAAATGTAAAATCTCTTGCAAAACAAATAATATCTCATACGATATCCCGATCAACTGACAATAAAATAAAAAAACAACAATAAAAGTAAACAAAATTCGAGAGATGAAAAAAATGACTAACATATCTAATTAGATACGAAGAGATCAAATCATGCAAAATTGAGTGAAATTATTATGAATCTCATTTATTCTCAATTCCTTTTGTGCGTCTTGCGGTGAAGTAACCTTCATCAAAATCAATACATATATTAGTATTTGCAGTTTTATTGCTGTAAGAAAAGAAAATATAATTACTTAATTTTAACTTATCATATAATATATATATGAATTTAGTGTCGGACAACATTCAGCTTGTACTTTTATCAAGTGTTTGGGAAGACTTGTCTGCATACATATTTGGTCGTGGTTTTTGTACTGCATCATGCTCGTCTAAAATAAGTTTCTTTTTAAAACATTTACGATTAGTTACCCTTAATACAACAACATATAGTTGACCATGACTAAAAACAGTTCTTTTTAGATAGAGATTTACATTACTTAGAGATTTTTCTTGACTTTTATTTATGGTCATTGTAAATGATACTGCGATAGAGAACTGTCTCCTCTTAAATTTGAACGGTAATCTCGAATCCGACGTCGTCTATATAAGTCACACCTTTCCACCCAACAGTAAGACCTTAAATCACCTTAACTTCCAAGAATATTCTTTCTAACCTTGCAAGGATCAACCTTGTACCATTGCATAATCATTCTTAGTGCCGGTATACCAACTTTGAGTTTAAGTTCATTAAGAGGTAAACTCGAGACTTGATGCGATTTAAGAATTTTAGAGTGTAAAGGTCAGTAAGTATATTGATTACCAAGTACCTTTTAATTGTATAAAAGACATCAATCCCTTAAAGGTCGATATGAAACTATTTCAATAAATATATCATTTATATAGTAGTGACAAAAATAATTTGTGAGTTACGGTTCCGATATGGGATAACAATTAGTTGAAATATAACATACAGTAGAAAAATACAATAATATATTTTAAAAGACAAAATAACCTAATAAATTAATTAATACTTACGTATTTATATGTGATTTAATATAAAAATGCCTGCGTCTTGTTTTTTTAGAGCTCCACTTGTCAGCATGTGGTTAATTTGCTTTGTTAGATTTCTCCTTTTATTATAATAGAGATATTATAATATTGATTTTGGGTGTGTATCAATTTTAAAAACTTAAAATTAAATCTAAAAATCTAAAATATTTTAAAATTTTATTAAATCCTATAGCGGTAAGTACTTTTTAATTGTACAAAGGGCATCAATGCCTTAAAAGTTGATATGAAAACTGATTCAATAAAAATCTCATTTATATAGTAGTGGCGAAAATAATTAGTGAGATACGCTTCCGATGTGGGATAATAATTAGTCGACATATAACATATAGTAGAAAAAAATAAAATAAAATATTTTAAATGACAAAATAACCTAATGAATTAATTAAATACTTATGTGTTAGTATGTAATTTTATATAAAAATAACTAGGAGTTTTTTAGAATGCCACTTGTTAGCATGTGGTTAATTCGCTATGTTAGATTTCTCCTTTTATTATAATAGAGATTTAATAAAAATCTCATTTATATAGTAGTAGCGAAAATAATTAGTGAGGTACGGTTCCGATGTTGGATAATACTTAATTAACATATAACATATAGTAGAAAAAAATAAAATAATATATTTTAAATGACAAAATAACCTAATGAATTAATTAATACTTATGTTATATGTATGTAATTTTATATAAAAATACCTAGGTGTTGTTTTTTAGAATGCCACTTGTTAGCATGTGGTTAATTCGCTATGTTAGATTTCTCCTTTTATTATAATAGAGATTTAATAAAAATCTCATTTATATAGTGGTAGCGAAAATAATTAGTGAGGTACAATTCCGATGTTGGATAATACTTAATTAACATATAACATATAGTAGAAAAAAATAAAATAATATATTTTAAATGACAAAATAACCTAATGAATTAATTAATAATTATGTTATATGTATGTAATTTTATATAAAAATACCTATGTGTTGTTTTTTAAAAGCGTCACTTGTCAGCACATGGTTAATTCACTTTGTTAGATTTCTCATTTTTATTATAATAGAGATATTATAATATTAATTGTGTTTGTATCAATTTGAAAAAATTAAAACTAAATCCAAAAATTTAAAATGTTTTAAAGTTATATTAAAACCTATAGCGGCAAGTACTTTTTAATTGTACAAAGCACATTAATGCCTTAAAGGTCAATATGAAAACTAATTCAATAAAAATCTCATAATATCATTTATATAGTAGTGGCGAAAATAATTAGTGAGATATGCCTCAGATGTAGGATAATAATTAGTTGAAATATAACATATAGTCGAAACAAATAAAATAATATATTCTAAATGACAAAATAATCTAATGAATTAATTACTACTTATGTGTTAATATGTAATTTGATATAAAAAAAAATAAAAAAAAAAATAAAACCTATGTGTTGTTTTTTTAGAGTACACCTTTTTATCATGTGGTTAATTCGCTTTATTACGTTTTTCCTTTTATTATAATATTGATATTATAATATTGATTTTATGTTTGTTATATTATAATATATGTTAATATGTAAGACTGTAATATAATATATGTTAATATGTAAGACTGTAATATAATATATGTTAATATATAATTTAATATAAAAATGCTAACATATTTTTCAGAGCACCACTTGTTAGCACATGGTTAATTCGTTTTGTTAGATTTCTCCTTTTATTATAATAGAGATAAAAATATTATAATATTAATTTTACGTTTGTATCAATTCTAAAAACTTAAAATTTGATTCAAAATCTAAAATATTTTAAACTTTTACTCAAATCTATAGGGCAAGTACCTTTTAATTGTACAAAGGGCACTAATGTCTTAAAGGTCGATATGAAAACTAATTCTATAAGATTCTCATTTATATAGTAGTGGCGAAAATAATTAGTGATTAACACTTCCTTTATATAGCATCAATGCCTTAAAGGTTGCTGTGAAAACTAAATGAACGAAAATCTCTTTATATAGTGGTGGAGAAAATAATGAGAGAGCTACATTTCCGATGTGGTATAAAAATTAGTGTTAATATAATATATACATGGAAAATATATTTTTTCTTAAAATAGGAAAAGTTGAATATTAGAATTTTTGAGAGAATCTGTGAAAAAGAGTGGAATTTTTTCATCTATGGAGTAAATTACATTTTTCTATTAAAATGTCGAAATATCCAATTTAGTTAGTTAAAATTGAAGAATAAAAAGGTGATTTAATAGAAAAATATGATGTGTTACATTACTACAAAACCGCTTGTTAGCACGTGGTTAATTTACTTGGTTAGATTTTCCCTTTTATTATAATAGAGATAGAGAAACTTATTATTTATTTTATTTGTACTGAATTGATTTGATTTTTAAGAATGAAGTGATTTGATTTTTGAGATGATATGATTGCGATTATAAAGTAATTTATTTATTCATATTTTTAATTTCATAAAAAAAATGTATAAAACATATTTGGTTGGACTTGTTCTTTTAAAAAGATAATTAGTGAATTTTAAGTTTAACCAAATAAAAAAAAAAAAACTTGTATTATTATAATATAATAATATAGATTTTGGATTCATGTCAATTTTTAAAATTTAAAATTGAACCCAAAAATTAAAATAATATAAACTCATATTTAAACGTCCGGTAGCAAGTAGCTCTATTTAATTTTCAAAGAGTAACATGTCTTAAAGGTCAATGTGAAAACTAATAGAACGAAAATCTCTTTATATAGTGGTGGAGAAAATAATCAGAGAGTTATATTTCCGATGTGGTATAACAATTAGTGTAAATATAATATATAGCTGAAAAAAATATTTTTTCTTAGAATAAGAAAAATTGAACATATGATTTTATTACAGAATCTGTGAAAAAAGTGTGAATTTTTTTTTTTTTAAAATTCAGAGTCAATATTTTTTTCTCACTTTATATTAAATAGTATTTAGTTTAAGTGCCCGGTAAAAAAGATATTAATCCAACAATATTTTTCTATTTATTTATTTTTTAAATTTAATAATCAAGTGGTTATCTTATTAATTTATAATCTTTTCATTTTATAAGGAGGAATAATTAATTCCCATAAATAATTTATATGCTAATTATTATTTTTTTTAACGATGGTTAGTTTAAAGGTTTTGTTTTGTTTTATTTGATTTTTGAGTTTTATTATTTAAATATTGTGAGAATAGATACTAAGGCTTGTAAGCCATTAAAAAACATCTAAATACATTATTTTAATTCATATAAATTTTATATTGTAAATATTTTAATAGTGATGAACTCAAATAAAACAACTAATAACAAGAATCAATCATAGAGTATTGTTAAATTGATTTATGAATTGTAACTAATATGAATAATTTATGGTATTCTAAAATATAAATAATAACATTTATTATTTCCATTGCAATTTACAGTCACATGCACACATAAAAACTTACAAAAATAAATTCATATATCAGTAATCAATTATCAAGAACATATATTAAAATTTATTATTTTTATTGAAGTTCAAAATCATAGAAATCTTTTAAAAAAAATCAATTTCACATATACATACTTGTATGAAGAGAATGTTACAATTATCGAGTAGATATTAAATAGACTATGTTTATATAGGTAAGTATATATATATATATATATATATATATATATATATATTTGCTATTATCAATATAAATATTTATCGTTTTAATTATATGAACTTAAATAAAAAATAATCAAATATTAATAATAAAAAATTATTATATATATACAAATTAATAATTTGTTTTTCCTTTTGCAGACATTCTAAAATAGAAATCACACCAACATATAAAAAATTATTATTATTATTTTGAAATTTTTAAATATTTATTATTTTTTATTAAAATTTCAAATCACACATTTTTTTCTCTATATAAATAAGTTCATATATAAATTAATAAAAATGCCTACAACTAATGAAAAAAAAAATATAAATAACATGTTTAAATTATATATATATATATATAAGTAGTAAGAAAAAAATTGCATGGACCGGAAAGTATATTCAAAAAAATCTTTTTAAGCATCTTTATTATTGTTAAATGTTCATCACCCTCTTAATAAAACGAAAAAAAAAATTAACTTAATTCGCATCTATAGAAAAATAATATCTTTCCTTCAAAAATTTTACAATTCCAACCAATAATCCTCAAATTTTAAAGTAGAAATTAATTTATATATATAATTAATTATATTTTTTAGTTTATATATAAAAAATATTAATATATATATAAATTAAAAATTTGAGTAGTCAAACATAATAGACAAATTAATAGTGAACATCGAATGAAAAAAAAAAGTAATAAATACCTAACCTAACGTAATAAATAACATGATAATTTAAAAACAACTTGTCATCACTATTTAACTTTCATCTCACTAAATTTAATGTATATTTGATTCAATAAATAAAATATCTAATCAATTGATAAATAAAAATATTTAAATTTAAAATAAATTTATATTATGCTACTCATTAAAAAAATATTTAATATTCTTATTAAGTGGAATATGTAATATATTTGAAATATTATTATAATTAATGGTATAATTTTAAAATAAAAATATTAATGTATAAACACTTTGGGAATAGAGAGATATTGGATAGTAAGGGTACATATCTATTTTAATTATATCTTTTCTGCGCATATTTATAACATTGTTAGTGTCTTTATATATATATATATATATATATATATATATATATATATATATATTATACAACCATTAAAATGTCCATTGTCTCACACAATTACCAAAGTAAAATTCATGGAGCGAGAATAATAATATGAATTTAATTGAATGTTTCATTTTCGAGAATAGTGATTTTGTAAGAATTTATAATATCTTAGAATTGTAATCCTTAATATTCTTTAAACTATGAATTAAAATAATTAAATAATAATGACATTTATGATATAGATGTAAAAATTGACCATTCATTTTTATTCTATTAATTTTAAATATAAAATAAATAATTTTATTATTTGCAATTATTTTTTTATTTCAAGTTTATAACAATGAAAATATTGACAAATTTATGTAATTATATGAAAGCTATGAATTAAAATACAATTAATAAAAATAATTTATGTATAAAAATAACAATAAAAATAATTAAGTATATCGAAACTCGTAGTCTTATTGAAATTTGTAGAGATCAATATTTGCATCACAAAATATTCAATTGAGTTTCACGCTAAAAAAGAAAAAAAACATTTATCGCTCATCTCATTTCCATGTAAAATGACAAAAAAAACTATTCAATCCAATCAATTTAAATGTTAAATTTAGTATAAAAAAGAAAAAAACAACCGGTGTGTAAGTTTTTTATAAAGCCACGTGATGGGTAATTAATTCAAAAGAAATAAATACATGCGAAAAATGGCCGTGTTTATTAATTGTTTTGTCAAATGACCAAAACACTTCAATAGCCAATAATTAATTTAATTAACTCATATGTGAAAATTGTCATTTTATTAAAAATGTCAACGTGTAATCCTTTTAAACCGTCACTTGTCATTGTGTATGTTTGGTATGTAGATTTTTAAGTAGCGATTAGATTTTTAATTAGCGATTTGACAATTTTACTGTTTTAAAAAAAAATTTTTATTAGTGATTAGATTTTTAATTAGCGATTTCCAGAATGCTACTTCAAGTAGCTTTCCACGAATCGCTAATAAAAAAAACTCTTATTTTACCCTTATCAATTTATGAGTGTTACTAAAATACCCTTAATAATATTAGAAGCTTATATTCGTACTAAATTAGATTAATTTTAACAAAATTTTTAATTATTGAATATGATTAAAAATATTTAAATAACTTTTTTTAGTTAGTCTATATTTTATTTATTTTCTAATTAGTTGATAACTAAAGAATTGTATATTTTAAATTAGAACTCTTGAAAGAAAAAATTGTTTAAAAATGAATATTAACACTAAAAAATAAATTACATTATAAGGAAAAAAATGGTATATTGCGTTGTTTGCGTAACTTTACATTTAACCGCTACTTCAACATCTAGTTGTTATTACCAAACACTCATGACAAATCGCTACTTCAACATCTAATATAATAGCTAACAGCTAATCGCTACTTCAACAGTTAACTCAACGTTTAATATAACATCTAGTGTCAAACATACACATTATCTCCTTAATTTACTTGGTTAGTTTTCTCTTTTCTCTATTATAATAGAGATAGATATTTTTAATTTAATAAAATATATATATATATAAAATATGTTTGGTTGAACTTCTTCTTTTAAGAAGATAGTAAGTAAATTTTAAATTTAATTAAACATATTATATATATATATATTGCCAAAAAATAAAAATAAAAAGAACATTTTATTATTATATATTATATAATAATAATAATAATAATATAATGATATAGATTTTAGATTCATGTCTATTTTAAAATTTTAAAATTGAATCTAAAAACTAAAATAATATAAACTTCTATTTAATCCTCTAGTGGCAAGTAGCTCTATTTAATTTACAAAGAGCAGAAATGCCTAAAAGGTCGTTGTGAGAACTAATTGAACGAAAATCTATTTATATAGTGGTGGAAAAACTAATCGGTAAGTTATATTTCCGATGTGGTATAACAATTAGCGTAAATATAAAATTGAATATTAGAATTTATTACAGAATCTGTGAAAAATGTGAGAATTTATTAAATTGTCGAAATAACCAATTTAGTTAATTAAAATTAAAGACTAAAAAAGTAATTTTATAAAAAAGATGATGTGTTGCATTTTTACGAAGCCACTTGTCAACGCGTGGTTAATTGGCTTTCTTAATTTTCTCCTTTTATTATAATAGAGATATAGAGATAAAGATAGAGATTTTATAATATTGATTTTGGGTTTGTATAAATATTAAAAATTTAAAATTGAATCAGAAAATTTAAAATATTTTAAATTTTTATTAAAACCTATAGGGGTAAGTAAATTTAAATAGTAAAAAGGACACAAATGTCTTAAAGATCGGTATGAAAACTAATTCAATAAAAATCTCATTTACATTATAGTGGCGAAAATAATTAGTGAGCTATGGTTCCAATGTGAGATAACAATTAGTTGAAATATAACATATAGTATTAAAAAAAAATATTTTTGAATGACCAAATAACCTAATTAATTAATTAATACTTATGTATTAATATGTAATTTAATATAAAAATGTCTACGTGTTGTTTTTTTAGCGCCACTTGTCAGCATATGGTTAATTCGCTTGGTTAGATTTCTCATTTTATTATAATAGAGAAGAGATATTATTATATTGATATTGAGTTTGTATCATATTTAAAAACTTCAAGTCGAATCCAAAACTCTAAAATATTTTAAACTTTTATTAAAACCTATAGCGACATGTACCTTTTAACTGTACAAAGTGCATCAATGTCTTAAAGGTCGATATGAAAACTAATTCAATAAAAATCTCATTTATTTAGGAGTGACGAAAATAATTAGTGAGGTACGCTTCCGACGGGGGATAACAATTTGTTGAAATATAAAATATGATAAAGAAAAAAATAGATATTTTAAATGACAAAATAACCTAATGAATTAATTAATACTTATGTATTAATATGTAACTTAATATAAAAATGCCCAGTTGTTGTTTTTTTAGAGTTCCACTCGTCAACACGTAGTTAATTCGTTTAGTTAGTTTTTTCTTTTATTATAATAGAGATAGAGATAATGATAGTGATAAAAATAAAGATACTATAATATAGATTTTGGGTTTGTATTAATTTTAAAAACATAAAAGCGAATCTAAAATCTGGAATATATTAAACTTTTATTAAAACCTATAGCGGCAATTACCTTTTAATTGTAGAAAGGACACTAATGCCTATAAAGTCAATATGAAAACTAATTTAGTAAAAATCTCATTTATAGTAGTGACGAAAATAATCAGTGAATTACGCTTCCGATGTGGGATAAAAATTAGTTGAAATATAATATATAGTAAAAAAAATAAAATAAAATATCTTAGATGACAAAATAATCTAATGAATTAATTAATAATTATATGTTAATATATAATTCAATATAAAATTGATTACGTATTGTGTTTTTATAACGCTATTTTTCATCACGTGGTTAATTTGTTTGGTTAGGTTTTTTCATTTATAAAGATAAATGTAAAGAATAGAGATGCTTTTATTTATTTTGTTTGTATTGAATTGATTCGACTTTTAAGAATGAATTGATTTGATTTTTGATATGTTATGATTGCGATTATAAAATAATTTATTTATTTATATTTTTAATTTAATAAAAAAAATTATAAAATGTGTTTGGTTGAACTTCTTGTTTTTAGAAGATGATAAAGAAATTTTAACCTTAAACAAACATATACTATTATATATATATATATAAAATATCTATTATTATTATATATAATAATATAATGATGATATAGATTTTGGATTAATGTCAATTTTAAAATTTTAAAATTGAATCCAAAAAATAAAATAATATAAACTCATATTTAAACTTCTAGTGGCAATAAGCTCTATTTAATTTACAAAGAGAATCAATGCCTTCAAGGTCGATGTGAAAACTAAATGAACAAAAAACTATTTATATAGTGGTAGAAAAAATAATCAGTAAGTTATATTTCCGATGTGGTATAACAGTTAGTGTAAATATGAAAATGAATATTAGAATTTATTACAGAATCTGTGAAAAATGTGGGAATTTATTAAAATATCAAAATAACCAATTTAATTAATTAAAATTAAAGACTAAAAAAGTAATTTTATAAAAAATATGATGTGTTGCATTTTTACGAAGCCACTTGTCAACGCGTGGTTAATTGGCTTTGTTAATTTCCTCCTTTTATTATAATAGAGATTTTGATTATATTTATTACTATTTAGCAATTATACGATGTTATGTATAATTGATTTTTTTAAATAATGGGGGACATTTTGTCCCCCATTTGATAAGGTAGATCCGCCTCTAGTTATATGTTTGACCCTCTCTCGCTCATCTCTACTAGGGTTTCTGATTTTGTCTATTTCGTTGTGATTTTGTGTTGTAATATTTGTGACTAGATCGTTTGTGGTCTTATAACATTTCTGATTCATAGTACAACCCTGTCTCTCGCTGCTGAGCTCCAGTAGATTAACCACTTTTATGGTGAACCACGTAAACTGGCTTGTTCGATCTTCTTCATGTTTCAATTTTGTTGGTTTTGTATGTTTATCATTCTACAAAGTGGTGTCAGAGCATCTAGAATGATATCTATGATATATATTAGGTTTTCATGATGAATCTTGCATGATTTGTTTGCATATGTGTTATTTACATGTTTATGTGTTTCTTGTGATCTTCGATCTGTGAAGTGAAGGAATTTCTTTGATCTTTTGTGGATATTTGAAACTTCTGATGATTTTGAGGTTTTTCTTGGAAACCCTAGAGTAGTCTGTTTAGGCGGCTAGGTTTATTTGTGTATTTTTCTATCATTTTTTTTTGCGTATTTGACAAAACTTTGTGGAGATGACGGGTACCTAGGAGCTAAATCGGGGAAGTAGAATGGTAGATTCAAGAAAGATTCTCAATCTATTGGAGGACAAGCTGGAACTATGCGGCATAAGGCAATTCCAAGAGAAATCGAAATTGTGGAGGAAAGCAGACTCTGACAGTCTCAGAGCTCTGTTGCGAAGAAACTTAGGAAATCTGAGCACTCTCTGAACCTATTTCTGCTATCTTTTATTTGTTATTGTTGTTTATATCCTCCACTCTAAATTTATTGCTTATATTTGAGGTGATTTTGAACCTTGCCTATAGGATACAAGTTTAGTCCTTGTTAAAATCTCAAACGATTGCCAGTGCGTGAAGTTAGCTTGCTTGATTTTGCTATAGGGATACAGTCTCTGCTCCTGTTAACGTCCCAAACATCCGCTCACACGTTAACTCAGCTTGTGTGAGGCAATTTGATCTTGTATTGCTTTAATAATTATCTGAATTTGTTTTTGTGATTGTTGAGTGTATTATATTCATGTGATTCACAATTGTCTTACTAAGTGTTTTTTTTTTTTTAATTTGTTGGTTCTATACACGTGTTAATACTCTACGTCAGTGGCGGATCCAAAAATTATAAAATACGGGACATGATAAATATTGATATTAGATTTGCTCTTGGTTAATATTCAATACTTATATTTTTAAATATAAATAATTGATATAATTTTTTATTTTAATAAATTTTATATTTAAAATTTAACGAATAATGATAAAAGAAAAAATATATATATATACTTTTAAATTTTAGTATTTAATATAGAAAAATTTATATAATAATATATTTTAATATATTTGATAATATTTTATATGATTAATGGTGTAAATTTAATTTTACAAAATGTATTTATAATTATATTTTCTCTAAATTTATAATTTTAAATTATAATCTAAATAATATGAAACATAATTTATTAATAGTATGGAATTGATAATTTTGGTTATGCACCATCACCAATGATATTATTATAATTAGGACTTTATTAAAGAGTACTATGAAAGATTTGTTCAAAATTTGATTATATCAGTTGAAATTTATTTTATTATTTAAATTTAATAAATAGCGTTGAAAATTGAAAAATGAAAGTGATCGGTGGAAACTGTTAAATTAAACCATGTTGATGATAACTTTTAAAGAAATTAAATAAATGCAATGCTATTTTAATAATTTTATTTAAGTAAATAAAAAAAATATTTTTTTTGTGTATTTTTATAACTTTTAATTTTGATTATATTTATTACCATTTAGCAATTATACGATGTTATATATAATTTATTTTTTAAAAATAATGGGGGACATTTTGTCCCCCATTTGATAAGGTAGATCCGCCACTGCTCTACGTGATCATTTTGACCTCTGTGATTTATTGCTTCAGATTATATTTCTGTATTGACATATTTTTTGTATCTAGTACTGATTCTTATTAGTCGAATCTATGATTTTGTTTAGTTGTATCTTGTGATCCATTATTACTGATTATGCTCAACTTCTCTTTGTGATCGTTCAATTATTTCTTTGTAATTGTCCAGTAATTTCTTTATGGTCTTGTTTGGTTATTTCTTTGTGATTGTTCTTAGATAAGGCCGAGTCTTAATTGTCGTTGATTAAATTGCACCTCGAAATTGTCGATAAAATTTGTGTGTATCTTTGTGATACAATAGTATGTTAACTTTGTTGATAAATATGTGTGATATATGTATGTGTTGTGTGTCGACATTACTGGTAAATCCTATGTGAATCTTTGTGATGCATAAGTATATAGACATAATAAGTGAATTATGTATAAAATTGTGTAAGAACGGGGTGTGTCTTCTACTCTTGACTTTGTGTCACTATATTGTTAACAATGATTGTTCTTTTAAAATATTATATGAAATAAAGTGTTTGTTGGGTACATGGCTGTATATATTGTTTTTTTTTAGATTCTTAAATTTTTTATTTGTGTGATTGGAGTATTCTGTGCATCCTCATTTACTTGTTAATAATTGGTTGAATCGTTGTGACTATTAAAAGGCTTGCTTAACTCCTTGATTGATATATATATATATATATATATAGCTTTGTGTTTGTGTTTCTTCGTTGTTTGTTGTTATTCTTTTTGACTGATTGTAGTCTCTCTATTTTTTTATTGATTGCTTGGATAATTTGCTTGTCATTGAGGAAGTAAATTAGTTTACACCCACTATCCTAATTATGAATCAAAAGTTTGTCTGCTTAAATTATTGTATTTTAAAAGGATTTTTTTACATAGTTTTGAAACCTGTTATGGTGGTTTTAAATATGGTCATTGATTTTTAAAGGTTTTATACATCTACTCCTTTTTAAATTTTTGTTCTACAGTTAGTCTATTACCTATTTTTTAAAAAATAAAAAAAATTAAATTAAATAGTTTCAAAGTTTAAAGAAGGATAGTGTTGTTATTGGTCATTTGCAAAGTAAAATTATTTTCTTGTTTTATAATTTTTTTAAACCTACCTTTGTTTGAAAAATTGTTGTTAAAACTATTGATGTACCTTTGCTTCAAAATGCTTATTTATCAGCTTTTTAATTTGTTAAACCTGTTTTGTACAAGTTTTTAAAACTTTAAAGTTATTAGTTTACAAAATATTTTAGATTGAAATATTAGCACTTGTTCCAAATTGAGTAAGTGTCAATTTGAATGTCAAGTTGTGATTGTTAAAATCATTCTTTTCTTGAACACTATTTTTTAAAATTCTGGAAACTCTATATCGCAAAACAATTGTGTTTCTTAGTTTTATCATTTAAAAAACTAGTTTTTGTTTTTTAACTTGATTACTGATTTAAACAAATAATATTGTTAGTTTTTAAATCTGTGTGATTATGTCTAGATTTAACCTGTAAAACAAATTAGTTTTGTTTTAGTTTAAAACACTCTTAGTTATTAAATTTTTGAAAATTATTAACTATGAAGTGTTATTTGCTTTGTGATTATTTTGCAAATCAGTTTGTTAATTAGACAATTTAGTTTCAAAATGTTGTTTTTAAATTTTTTGCTTTGAGTCTACTTTGAATTAAAATGACAACTAAACAAATTTGTCAATATTGAAATATTTGATGAAAATCAGAACTTTCTGCTTTGGAAATCTAAAGTTTTAATTTGTTTAGGTTTACTACAAGACAAAATTGTCGTAAATAAAGACTGCTATTCTATTCTATTTTTCAACATACCATTATTTTGTAACTGTTTGGCAAACTTTTTAGAATATTTTGAATTTGTGTTTCTAATTGTGTGACTGTTATTAGCTCTTTTCTACTGTATTATTTGACTGTTATTGTTGATTCGTCTGATGTTATGTTGGTTTATAAATATATGTGTGATGGGTGAATTATAAATCTTGGTTACACTCACCACATGACTCAAAGTAGAAAGTGTTCAATTTGTCTAACCTTAATTGGATAAGGTTGAAAATTTTTAAATTGTGATACCCCATGGTTTTGAGTTATGTGTATTTAATAAGTAATATTTGATTACCCTTTTTTAGAGTTTAAATAAAATAGCATAAGTTTTAGAAAAGTTTAGTTTGATCTAGGGGATCTCTCTAAGACCTTCAATTTTTTGTAATTTTACTTTGTGGTTCTTAATAAATGTTTTCTCTCAATTTAGTTAAATTTTCTGTTTTATACATTTTAAAATTGTTTGAAAATTTCTAATTTTAGAAAATCAAGTTCCTAATAAAATTGAGAAGAAAATTCAAGTTTTTGAAAACTGAAATTTAACTGAATTTTGCAATAAAGTGTTCTTTTAATATTTTACTCTAAATTTGGTATCACTAAGAGTATGATTTTTGTATAACTACCCCTTACCAAACACTTCTGGGTCTTTGGGTGTTAGTGTCTAAGAAGATTAGAATTTATTGTATTGGTTCAGTATGTTCCCATCCTAAATAGTTCCAACTATAGTTCATATGGTGGCATATATTTGATTCCAATCAGTTATTTTTTGTGGCATACATTTTTTTTACAGAATAATTTCTGTTTTAAATATTTGTTCTTAATTGAGAATTTGAATATATGTGGCTATTAAATTGCATTTGTCTATTTTTGTTTACAGACATGGTCACCTTATGATTTTACACAGTCTATTAGAAACTAAAATGTTATACTCTATATTTGGGTTTGTCTCTAGTATCAAAGAATATTTGTTTGATGTATGCCTGAGTTACATGTTACCTTCTATGCCTTCTATATCTCTGCTTTCATTTGTTGTGAGTATTTTGTTAGTGATGACTAGAACTTTTTGGAGCTTTAAATATGTCAAATCTAATTTATGTAGTGTTTTTTACATGAAAATTTCAGGGGAAGTATTTTGAATCCCTAAACCTTAATAACCAAAATAAGGAAATGAGAATTTATGCTGTGTGATAATCAATATGATTATTTGATTGATACTTTGAAATTTCCATATTTTTTCTTTCTTTTGATTCGGAACAAAATGTTATGCATTTAGCTGCTGGTATAGCATCTATTGATAATGTTGTGTATGATATTGTATGATTAAGGCCAAACTATGCATACCATAAGAGTGTTTCTAAATCGATTGTGAAGTGAAAACCACAGCTAGACATCATCTAGCTGTTAATGCTCATTTTGTGATACTTGAAAGATATTTCAAATGTTAGCTTATTGTTTGTAAATCATATTTGACATTGTTGGTGTTTCTGGTTATGTTGGTACTACTCTTTGCCACTGAATATAAAGTTTAAACTTTCCACTACATTATATGTTTCTTCTATGTGTGGAAACTGTGGCTTGGTGGTCTAAATTAAAATTATATGTTTTTTCTATCTACTGCTACATTAGATTATATTGTTTAATTGAGGCCATAAAGGGAGCCTATATGGATTCCAGTTTTATGGGAACTAAAGTCTTATATGTGAAGAAATTTGCTCGCTGTAGAGAATTTTCTCATATAACATGACTTCTATTGAAGCTGTTTTTGGGAGATGAAGAAATATGGAGTGTTTACTTGTATTCTGTATAATCGTGTTTACTTGTATTTTGTATAATCTTTATCGAATGGGAAGTTCTTCAAATATGGAACCAAGCTTCTCTTTTGTAGAAGTTTCCTACGTAACACATCAATCGGATCTAATTTCTGAAGGCACTTTGGACCAATGATGCGATTCTGAGAGGAATGGTTGGATGGCACTGGGATTGAAGATGAAGAACAATCTTATATCAAAAGTCTGAAATTAGAATGTAATATTATGGGGAGTTTTGTTATAAATATCTCATTTAATTACAGCCTTGTATGTTTATGCTTTTGGGCTATCTGATGTGAGCAAGTTAATAAGCCTTGTGGGTTTATGTTTGTATATGGAATGGTCCGTAGGTCCATATTGTTATTTCCATCACTACCCGTTTGTTGACTATCACTTCTGTGTTTGTTGACTCACGCTATCACTTAACCTAGGTGTAAATGGTTCTTTTCTCCCCAAAGAAGCCTTTAGTGAGAGATTTGTTGTCTCTGTTGACTATCTCTCGCTCCTCTCTGCTAGAGTTTCTGATTTCTTCTGTTTCTTTGTGATTTTGTGTTATAATCTTTGTGACTATATCGTTTGTAATCTTGCAACGTTTCTGATTCATAGTACAACCCCGTCTCTCACTACTGAGATCCTGTGGATGAGCCACTTTTGTGGTAAACCACGTAAACTGGCTTTTTTTTTTCTTTTTTTTAAATATTTTTCATGTTTTGGTTTTATTTGTTTTGTATGTTTATCATTCTACATGTATAAAATATATAGTTATAAATTTTATTTTTATATTAACAAATTATTAAATTAAATTAGATTATAAAGTTAATTTCAATATATATATATATTAAATTTTGAAAAAATTATAAAAATTTATTTTCAAAAAGAATATTTTTATTTTTGGCCTTTTAAATTTTAAAATTAATTCATTCAAATTTTATTTAAATTATAATTTTTGAAGATGGAAATTTAAAAAAAAATGATAAATATACTCATTCTTCATACATTGTTTCATAGATATCTCATATATCTTATAGAACATGCTCTTGAAAATATTAAAAACTTAAGTGAGAGGTAGATTTGTCATTTAAGTTTTTTTTTTAATTTTAATTTTTGAAAGTTAATAAATTTAAATTTTAAATATTGTATTTGAAAGACTCACCAGGTATAATTTTCCTTTCAAAAATAACAAAAAATAACGTCACTATATTTACAAGTTTTCTCTTAAATTTTGGTAAATATTTTCATAAATATTTGTAAAAAAAATTCAAAAAATTGTAAAAGAAGAATAATACATTAGTTATTTTGAATTTTTTTTAAAAAAATTTAAAATTTAAAATAATCTATTAACTTAATTTTAAAATATATATATATATCAAAATGCGCAAACATGACCATATTCTAAATTTCACCGTGTGGCATCTACGTGGCATATTTTCAGCAAATATGTTGCCACGTGGTGTAATTAACGCATCACTCTTTCTCTTCCCTCATGTGAAAATGAATGTATTACTTTCAATAATTGTTGTGTAGTTGAAGAGCTAATTTTTTGCTTGAACGTTCTTACTCTTCATCTTCTTACTATTTATTTTCAATGTTATTAAATGCTTTGTCTTTTCTCCTCCTATATCTAATTCATCGATTTCATAACCTACTCAATTATTTTAAATCATTCCTCTCAGACACTTACGCCTCTTTTATCTCAGCAATTTTTCACTTCTCTACTCCAACCATGTCTACAACTGTGTATGAAGCAAGTCAATTATTTTTTTTTTTTTGCATCTATGGTTGATTCTTTACCCTCTTAAAACTCAATTTTATTTTTTGATTTCATTATTCAAATTTAACTTTTGATATTTCTAAAAAATCATCTCTCTTTCTTCAATTCTTTGATGTTACTAAGGGCATGTACAGTGGCAAAGGGAAATTTGGGGGTAAAAAAGTGGTGGCCCACCACTTTTAAACATTATTTTATTCATTCTTTCCACTATCTAATCCAATTATACAATTTATTTTTACACCCATTACTATCATGGGACCCACAACATTCAATTTAACAATTACATAAAACATATTTAACTCCTATTTTATTTTCAATGATGAATTTCTTTTCAGTTGTGAATTTATTTTTGGTTATAAATTTTGAAAAACGATCGGATGGAATACTCGGGATAAATTTTCAAATTTAAGTATGGATAATTTAAAAATTAACAGAGTAAAATTTAACAATATTTCGAATACAATTAAATGAAATACATATAGTGAAAACATACATTGATCGTAGAACCTAAGAAATTGAAATAACATGATCAGATAACTTAAAGCTCAAATGTAAACAAAATAAAAAATTAATTTCCACCAAATTTTTGCCAAAGATGTCCGACCAAATCATGCTTTAATTGATGGTGGATGTTTCTGTTGTGAATGTCGATGTTAACTCGAAGGACATCTGCAAATGCTCGATGAGCACCAAAATTAACATCATCCTAGGTCGGCACTCGAACCCCCTCGAGATCTTCATAGTTCCATTGTCCTTCATATTGGCCTCGCTCATCTTCGACTATCATGTTGTGTAAAATGATACAAGCGTACATTATATTACTTATAGTTACGGTATCCCAAATTCTTACTGAGCCACATACTATAGCAAAATGCGACTGAAGAACACCAAATGCTTGCTCCACGTCCTTCCTAGCTGCCTCTTGACGTTGTGCGAATAAACTATCTTTGGGTGTTTGTGATAGAGGGATTATTTTGACAAATGCTGCCCATTGCGGATAAATATCATCAACTAAATAGTATCCTAAATTGTAATTATTACCATTTACCTGAAAATGGACTGGAGGAGCTCGTCCTTGCAGTTGTTGAGTAAATAATGGAGATTCGTTCAGCACATTCAAGTCATTATTCGAGCCTGCAACACTGAAGAAAGCATGCCATATCCAAAGATCTGGGGCTGCCACAGCCTCTAATATTATTGTGGGTGCACGGATATCTCCTCTAGTGTATGTACCTTGCCAAGCCACTGGATAATTTTTCCATTCCCAGTGCATACAGTCGATACTACCCAACATACCCAGGAATCCACGATCCTCACCGATTCTAAGCAAACGAATGATGTCGTTCGCATCAAGCCTCCTTAGGTACGTTGGACCGTACACCTCCCTAATTCCCTTCACAAACTCTTTAAGACATTCTAGGATAGTATATTGACCCATACGGACAACCTCATCTAGCATGTCGGCTGAGCAACCATAAGCCAACATCCGAATAGCAGTCGTGCATTCATGTATCGGAGAGAACCCACTTCTACCAATAGCATCGGACCGTCTTTGAAAGTAACTATACCGATTTTCGAGATATCTTACAATACGTTGAAATAAAGTTTTTTGCATTCAAAATCGGGTGCGAAACTGAAAATCAGTATAAGTAGGATTCTCGCAAAAATAATCTTGCATAATGCATTGCTCACTTAGCTCGCGATTCCTATTGATATAATTTCTTCTTCTTCTAATGCGGGGGTTGGAGCTACTTCCTTCACCAACACTTGGTTGGATTAACATCCTTACATGCCTGCTAACTGGGCTATTCAAATCATCTAAAATTATTTCTATTTCACTCATATCTTCATAAGGGTTGGTATTGTCATCACTTTCATTTAAACTATTTTGAGGTGAATTTGAACTTGTAGACATTTTATTTTGAAAAAAAAATAATGAAGTGTTGATATTGAGTTTGAAAATGTGCGAGGAGAAAGAAAGTAGAAATATGGAAGATTGAATTTTGTATGGCAGAATTGTTGTATGACACTATATATTGACAAATTCTAATGGCTAGTTTTTATTCATTGGTTGTAAATAATTTCAATGATGTTTCATTATTTGTCCTAACATTTTTTCATTTATTCTTTTCAACAATTTAAATAATTTGTTGTTAATAATTATTTAATGTTAATAATTTTAATATAACCTAATTAAATAAAATAAAACAAATTAAAATAATACATAAGTGAAAAAAATAGAACTAATACATAATTGAAAAAAATAAAGTACTAAGTAATTAAAACATAACACAAATTAAATTAAAACATAAGTGAAAAATATTAAACTAGGATGGAAATAAATCAGCTCTTAATGCAGCACATATGGCTTCATGGTTTGCCCTTTGCGCCGGAGTCATGTGTGTTGTGTCTGTAGCTAGGAATTGCAAAGTAGCAGTTAATTTTTGGGCATTTGCTTGGTTGTTTGTTGCTTCGGCTTGAGCCCTGGCCGCATCCGCATGAGCCTGTCTAGCACTCGCAAGCTTCTCAATTGCAGCCGTCTTGCATGCATCGGCTTCAAGTGCAGCTTCGGATAAACCACCAATGTCCACACCCTTTCCTTTACCTTGCAATCTTTTGGCAGCTTTTTGACCCATCGGCATTAAAGAATTAAATGATTCATCATTCGTATTACCGTCTAATGAGGTAGTAAACGCACATGACTCATCAATTCGTTGTTTTTTGGATGCTAAATTGAGCATAGGGTCGTTCCACTTGGGATGATCTTTTACCTCCTCCCAAACGTGTTGAAGGGTAAATGCTTTAGTTTGTTCTTCTAGGTAAAATTTGTGCACCTTATTAAGATAATCTTGTTCCGTCCAACCGCTCTGATATACGGCTTTAGCTCTCTTGTAGCAACCATCAAATTTTTTCACTTTGTCTTTCTATTTATTTCAGTAGCTTTTGACGGAATCAGGTTTCATGTCTTGGTTGGTGTTAGTATTGAACGTCGCAGCTATATTGCCCCAATAACTTTCTCCAGATTGACTAACGTCTTTTACGGAATCAAGAGTGGTATTCAACCAAGCACTAACTAGCACCTCGTGATGCTTCTTGGTCCACTTCTGATTCTTTCTCGTCAGTTTCTTACCACGTTGTGGAGACGCAACAACATATTCGGTTTCTGGTAAAGGAACAGAAGCGGGAGTAGGTACCGAAGTCGGGGTTGGGCTCAGAACAGGTTCTTCGGTAATATTAACTTGAACATTTTTGTGCAAATTAATATTACCGAATCTATTTTCACCCAAACTATTAGATGAAATCGATTGAGTTTGGTTATCCGATGCATGATCGGAAATTGTTATCGGTGATTGAAAAAATTGTGGAAAAGGGTATGGGTTGATGAAAAAATTTTGTGAGTTTTGAGTGGGCAATCGATAATTTTGCGGAGCAAATTGCAAATTTACAAATGGATTTGCAAAATTGGTAGAAGTTTGGACATTTTGTGAAGAAGATGGATTATTTTGTGGAGTATTTTGTGAATTTGATTGTGGAAAATTATCATTATTATCACCACCCAACAAATTAGAAAAAAAAAATTCTTGAGGAGGATCCATTTTAAATGGAGAGAAAAGAATGAAAGGGTGATGGTTTATTGTGTGGAAAAAATAGTGAAAATGAGCTCTATTTATAGATGATTTTTTTTTAAAAAATAATATATGTAACGGCTAATTTTACAATTAATGTTAACCACTAATTTTACAATTAATGTAAAATTAGCCGTTGGAAACAATCAAAAATGACATTGCATTTGACCGTTGCTTTCTCAAATGGCTCTTTTTTACTAAAAAAACATCAGACCATGTGTCGTGTATTGATTGGGCCACCTGGGGCACCACCCCCAGAGGGACACGTGTCCCTCTTGTCTGCTCATCAAACTCATTTTATCCGGTCCTTCCTTTTTTCCCCTCAACCCAAATTAATTACCTTTCCCCAAAAATACATCCACAACACCCCACCTACTCCAACCATTTTACCCCAAAAATACTATTTTTCCCCAAAAATATTCCCCCATTGGAGATGCTCTAATCATAATTCTAATTCTATTTGTGTTTTTATTATTGTTTTGTAAGAGATTATTTCATTATATTTTTCGCTTTGACGCAATAACTTTGATTTTATTTGTACTTACGAGTTTTTGTTGATGTAATCAGTTCACTTTTTCAGGTTTGATTTTTTGTTTTATTATTATTATTATGGTTATTTTGTGTATTATTTGGTTGGATTATTGTAGGTTTTCAATTTGGTTATTTGTGTGTACTGATGTATTTTATCACCGTGCATAATATTAGTATCAAGTCACTTTCTAAGGTATGACTTTTTTTACTCAAATCTATAATTGCGTGGTTTTTTTTTTTTTTATAAATTTCCAATAAATTAATTTTTAATTTAAATCTTTCCATTTATTTTCTTGATGCTCTTTATTAATTTAATTCTTGAGATTCGTGTTACTAATATCTTTTTCTTTCACTTTTTGATTTAATAGATCTATTATCTTATTTCATTTGTGTTTGTGCAATTGTTTTTCTATTTGTGTTGTACTAGAGATTACCTTAACTTAATCACAACAATTTTATTTTTCATTATTTATTGTATTTTTTATATTTGTATATCAAATTTAAAGATTTGTATATCATATCTAAATATAAAATAATTTGTTTGAACATATGCATTATGCTTGATTCTTTCTATCTATCTTTTCTAATTAGGTAATTGTAGTGGGAAAATAACCTACGACCTTAAAGGGTCAAAGGTAAGGTTGTAGAAACCCAAAAAGATTCCTGAGTTCCACAAGCAAAATGGACAGAGCCCAAGACCAAGTCAATTCGGCCGAAAACACCTTCGATCATAACTATTTCGGCCGAAATAGACCCACTAAGACCAGGCCCAACAGGCCTTCGGCCGAAGCAGGCTCAAAAGGCCCAACTACCATTTTCGGCCAAAGGAGGACGACACAAACCCAACAACCTTCTATACAATATAAAAGGGGCCAAGCCCAATTCGCTTCACCTATGATTTCCTAAATCAATTCCAGTAGAGTTATCCGAAAAAATTGCCAAAGGACAAGCCTCTGGTAAATTCGGAAGGTCTCGGGCGAAGACATATTGCCAAAGGGCAACCCGGAAAAATTGCCAAAGGGCAAGCCTCTGGTAAATCCGGAAGGTCTCGGGCGAAGACTTATTGCCAAAGGGCAACCCGAAAAAATTGCCAAAGGGCAAGCCTCTGGTAAATCCGGAAGGTCTCGGGCGAAGACATATTGCCAAAGGGCAACCCGAAAAAATTGCCAAAGGGCAACCCGAAAAAATTGCCAAAGGGCAAGCCTCTGGTAAATCCGGAAGGTCTCGGGCAAAGACATATTGCCAAAGGGCAACCCGAAAAAATTGCCATAGGGCAAGCCTCTGGTAAATCCGGAAGGTCTCGAGCGAAGATATATTGCCAAAGGGCAACCTGAAAAAAAATTGCCAATGGGCAAGCCTCTGGTAAATCCGGAAGGTCTTGAGCGAAGACATATTGCCAAAGGGTAACCCGAAAAAAATTTCCAAATGGCAAGCCTCTGGTAAATCCGGAAGGTCTCGGGCGAAGTTATATTGCCAAAGGGCAACCCGAAAAAAATTGCCAAAGGGCAAGCCTCTGGTAAATCCGGAAGGTCTCAGGCGAAGACATATTGCCAAAGGGCAACCCGAAAAAATTGCCAAAGGGCAAGCCTCTGGTAAATCCAGAAGGTCTCGGGCGAAGACATATTGCAAAGGGCAACCCGAAAAAATTACCAAAGGGCAAGCCTCTGGTAAATCCGGAAGGTCTCGGGCGAAGACATATTGCCAAAAGGCAACCCGAAAAAATTGCCAAAGTGCAAGCCTCTGGTAAATCTGGAAGGTCTCGGGCGAAGACATATTGCCTAAGGGCAACCCGAAAAAATTGCCAAAGGGCAAGCCTCTGGTAAATCCAGAAGGTCTCGGGCGAAGACGTTTTGCCAAAAGGCCACCCGAAAATTGCCAAAGGGCAAACTCTGGTAAATCCAGAAGGTTTCGGGCAAAGAAGAATTGCCTAAAGGCAACCAACAAAATTGACGAACGGCAACCCAAAAACTGCCAAAAGGCGAATCTCTGATGAATTCAGTATACTGCGGACAAAAGACGACAAAAACGCGATCAAAACCCTTGGAGATGCGGGCGAGAGAATTTTCAAAGTATGGCAAGCGAAACTTGCCAAGACGTACTTCGGCCGAAGCAGTTAGAGAAACCAATGAGGCCACGCTCGGTCGAAGAAAACACAACAAATCCTCAAAAATCAGTTCAAAACAAAAAGAACTCCCCAAGACAATGAAGGATGGAACCGGTCCAAAGCCAAAAGCACAAGAAATGATCTCCTCGGCCGAAGACAGAAACTGGGGGATCGATCCCCAAACCTGCCTACCGACAACAATATCTCGGTCGAAATCACTTATGCAAATACATGGAAACGACGAAGGAGTGCAACTGGGGATTGGCCGAACTCTCAGCCGTAATCCTAAAAGCCTATACCATTGATTCCGAACCTTCGATCGAAACTCCCACTAACTTGCATTGCCACACTCGAAAAATCAAGTAGTGGCAATGGGGGATTACTGTAGTGGGAAAATAACCTACGACCTTTAAGGGTCAAAGGTAAGGTTGCAGCAACCCTAAAAGATTCCAGAGTTCCACAAGCAAAATGGACAGAACCCAAGACCAAGTCAATTCGGCCGAAAACACCTTCGGTCATAACTATTTCGGCCGAAATAGACCCACCAAGACCAGGCCCAACTACCATTTTCAGCCAAAGGAGGACGACACATACCCAACAACCTTCTATACAATATAAAAGGGGCCAAGCCCAATTCGCTTCACCTATGATTTTCTAAATCAATTCCAGTAGAGTTATCCTTCTCCAAATACAATAAAGAGACCGAATCTAAGAAAGATAAGGAGTCCCAATCCTTATGGTATTAGTACCCAAATACCTCCTATAAATAGAGGGTATGAATGATTGTAAAAGGATCCGATTTTTCATTCATTAGAGCAGAAACTCTGTGAAACCATCTTTGTAAGCTTTTAGCTATATTCTCAAACAATCTTAACCTGATATTTGGCTATGGTTTATTTGGCACCACAATCATTATTCAAATTCTATAAATAAGAAAAATAATAATCACGATTGACTTTTAAAATTCCAAAAATTCGTACTGAATAATAATTAATGGTGTTTAACATTTCTCTTATAATTATGGTCTGTTTTTTATATATATACATATATATATATATATAAACTGTTATAAATTATTAAAATTTGATATTTAATTTCAAGAATATAGAAGTTTGGTTGAATAATGTATATTTTTAGAAAAATCCAAATATGTTTACTTATAAAAAAAGGAGGAGGAGGAGGAGGAGGAGGAGGAGGAGGAGGAGGAGGAGGAGGAGGAGGAGGAGGAGGAGGAGGAGGAGGAGGAGGAGGAGGAGGAGGAGGAGGAGGAGGAGGAGGAGGAGGAGGAGGAGGAGGAGGAGGAGGAGGAGGAGGAGGAGGAGGAGGAGGAGGAGGAGGAGGAGGAGGAGGAGGAGGAGAGAAAAAAAATGTTTAATATTACATTTAATTATATAACTTTATTTTAATTTTTTAATTTAGTAACAATTATAGACTAAATGAATTAAAGAAAAAAAATTGTAGGAAGATGAAGAGATTGGGTTAGAAGTCATGAATGACAATGTAGGTAAAAGAAAATGACGAAGAAGACAACAAGATTTAAACATAAAGAATCGAATAATGGGAAGGGATGTAAAAAGGATGAATGACTTGACAATTACTCCATATGGTGACATTTCATTCGTTGCGAATGTCACAAAGTTCCACATGACGGATTTTGATGCATGTTTTATTTTGGATTCAATTGAATATATAAATAATAATAAAAAAATAAAAATAAAATAAAAAACATATAAGCTAAGTAAGAAAGTAGTAATTAGTTGTCAATGTCCTATTAATTAAATATTTGTTGTAATTTTTAATTGAAAAAAAAACTAAAAAAAAACTAACATTCATAATAAAGGATACACTTGACTAATTAAAAAATAATGATAGACTATTTCAAAAAATAAATTAATTAAATTAAATTAATAATGAAATCAATAAATTAATTATAGAAATATATCTATTAAAATTAATCATGTTTAAAATGTGAAATTCCTATATACTTATTAGAAAAAAAATTTAAAAAAATGGTCCGTTAATAAATCAGTAAAAATCCATTAGTGATTTACTTATTTAATTAAAATAATATCCTAAGTGTCTTTGAGTAAATAAAATTAATAAACAATTTAAACACATAAATAAAAATAAGGATTATTTGAATCACATATTATATTATATATATATATAATCTAAAAATATAAAACATAAATTGAATCAATATATCATATTTTACAAATATATATATATATATATATATAGATTGAAATTTTGAAAGAATTTAATTAACGTGTAAATTAATTATATAATTTTATTATAAATATATTAAAAGTAGGTATAAGGGTCTTAGAAACCCCTCAACTTGACTATACTTTTCAAGTTAGCCCTCCAACTTCACGAATGGTCAATTTAGCCCCTTAACTTTCAAATTTTGTGTCAATTAAGCCCTTTTTGCTGATGTGGAAGACTTAAATGACATTTTGAAATTAACATTTTTTACTGTCAGATCAGCCTCCACATCAGCAAAAGGCTTAATTGACGCACTATTTGAAAGTTGAGGGGCTAAATTGACTCCCCGTAAAGTTTGAGGGCTAACTTGAAAAATATAGTAGATAAAATTTATATGATGATATTATGATGGTAGATAAAATTTAAAAGTTAAAATAAACTATATTTAAATAAGTAGTTATAAAATAAAATAATTTAATATAAATGAAGGTTTTTTTAAATAATAAATAACTCAATATATTTTTTAATAAAATTCTTTTAAATAAAATATGAAGAAGTACGTGATTCTTTTTCAAAAAGATCCAATCCGATAGTGAAAAATAAATAAATAAATAAATAAATAAGATAAAAGTCTAAATAATTAAGCTACTGTTAATGAATTGTTTCTTCAACAGCCACTCAATCCGAGCCCGGGCTCTTCCCATTGCTTGGGAGCTTACAATTTCATGTTCTATTTCACTTACTGTGGGGGTTCTTTTCACCCTTTTCTCATAGTACTGCTTCGTTATCAGTCAACCAAGAGTATTTGTTATATTGCATGTTTCATTTATTATATTAATAAATAATAAGATACTTCAAGAGATATAATAATAATAATAATAAGATATCTTTTCAAGTTCCTTTATAGTTATATATATAATTCAATTTTTTCAAAATAATAATACATTTAAATATATATATATGTATCTATATATATTATATAAAATTATAAGTGTGTATGAATTATTTTCATTCTCGGATAATTATGTATGATAGGTTTTATTTGTTGGCCACAGTATTATTGAAAATTGTATTTTCTTTAAAATTTGGATTATTAATTTTAAATAATAATAAGAAAAAATAACTAAAATCTACCATTAATATTTGGATTAGTTATTTTTTATAAGTAATGCTATGCAGCCTACTCTGTGTGCCTACTTTCGTTACCTACCCTTACGTGGCGATATATCATTGGATATAAAATTTATAACAATTAATGCATTAATTTATTTACCTAATCAATTCCTGCCATTTAAGAGTAGGCACAGAAAGTTGTCACACAGAGTACACTATCAATCCTTACTCATTTTTTATATTCATATATTCTCGTCATTTATCCATTTAAAATTCATGTATCATAATTCATTTATGATTTGTTCCATTTATTGTATTAATGAATAATATGTAATAAAAATTATTAATTATTAGTGGAATATGAATAAATAATTTTTTATAAAAATGAACCTATTATAGAATATTATTAATAATGATATATGAGTAGATAAGTTAAAAAATGAATCTAATTTGTAGAAGGAAATTTTACAACATCATGTTTTGGAATCAATTTATATAATATAGGTAGATATTCTTATGACACATAGCGCATATCATCAAAATATAATTTTAAATATATAAAATACATGAAAAAATTTTGAGTATTCAAGCAAAGCACGAACAACTTCACTTTCTCCCTCATATAAGAATTTCAAATTTATTAAAAATTTTAACTTTTCCAAAATTAATTCCCTCATATAAGAATTTCAAATTTATTAAAAATTTTAACTTTTCCAAAATTAATTCTGTAATCTATATCTTATCATTATTATTTTAATTATTACTTTTTATAATAATTTATAGGAATAATCCCAAAATATCTATGAAGGTTTGATGAAATTCTAAAAACCTTGCTTAATTCTAGAAATATTCAATTTTTTATTTTTCGGTTAGTCAACGTCGAAATTAACATTCTTCTATTAGTGACTTTTTACTATTCATGGAGGGACATCTTTTCACTGTTGATTTTATTAAAAGAAATAAAAAATTTTAATTAAAAATAACAAATATAAAAACTTGAACAAATTTTCCAATTTAATTTTTTTTAATTAATAAATAAATTTTTATCATTTTTTTTATTATTTTCTTTTGTTCTTCTCCTCTTTCCTTTCTTAACAATCTCACCTCCACAATCAATAAAATGTCATTTATTTTTTTTATTTGAGACCTGGTGTCACAGGTCTTCTTCTAAATATTCTTTTATAATAGTTACACACCCCAATTAAATACCAGTTCCAACTATTTGCATGGGCGCCTGAGAGATTCTTTGATCCATGGATTAAAAATACTCTTTAAGCTGCTATCCAAATTATATATATATATATATATATATCTGAATAAAATTGTCCATTATGTGAATTTTTAGAGAAAGGACTACGAAAAGGATCTAATCACAGGAAATGAACCAACTAACTTTACTAAAATGTTATACAAACTATAAACACTTAGACCATATTATTTTATAAGGAAAAGTACATTAATAATATTATTATAATAATTAAATAACGTAATTTTTCAATAATGTCAACTTAAACTATATATATTGTAAATTAAGCTTAATTTTTTTAAAAATTTACTTGTATATTTTTCAAAATCAAAATATGGGGTTTTTTCACGGGCATGTAGCCTAGTTTTAAATAATACAAATAAAAATATCCACTAAAATTTTATTAATTTGATCATTTATATATGAAGATGGTAGAGTAAAAGATTCTGTTTCCACAGGAAATGTGATCTCCAATAATCTCGTCTTTTATTTTTATTTGCACTTTGGTGTCCATTATTACCATTAATATGCTTATAATATTTTATCTTACTTTATTATATATTAAAAAGGAGAATAAGCAGGCAGTTGTCTTCACTCCCTGCTTACTTCCTCTCGTAAAATTTCAAATTTTATAATTTTATCCTCCTCCCTTCAACACATTTACAATCTTGACATTCCTCATTCCACTTCATTTGCACTTATGCCCCGCTGTGTTTACTTGCGTTATTTTCAATCCTAATTATATAATCTTCATGCATTTAATACACATGACTTTATATTTTATATTTATACTTTACTACTTTCAGCCTGTAGTTGTTAATTTTTTCCACTATTTTGCTGGTGAAAATGAAAAAGGATCAAAAATGAAATTCGCAATTTAATAAATAAAAATCGAATTTAAGTGATTAAAAAAACCATATAATAAGAAATAGAAAATATATTAAACACAAAGTCTTGGGTGTTTCTGAAACGTTTATTGTATTTCATATCTTTCACACGCGCGATTTTTTTTTTTAAAAAGAAGGAAACATCTCTTTCTCCCCTCTCTTCAATCTGTGTTACTATTTTCTCTCTCCTTAAAAATTGAAAATTTTAAGGAAAAAAGCAAGAATACAACTTAGTCGGGCAAGTGAGCAGTGGCCATAAAAGTGGTTTATATAGCTAGGGTTTACACAGGTCGGATCAACAAGCTAGAGCAAGGCACAGATTTTTAGTTGCAAGTGGGTTTCAATAACCAGATGGATCAATAATAAAGCCCAACACGAGCCCAAGTACAGATTCTGCTCCAAAACATAAGGATAGATGAAAACATCTAACAAATTATTTATTTAATAAGATTTATTTTATATGAATAATTTATATAGAAAATAATCTAATAATGCTATTTCGGTTTGTTGTTTGAAGTCTCTAAGGTTTTGTCAAATTGAAAGGGTAAAAAGGTGGACTAAAAAATATAGGAGATAAGATATTTGGTCAAGTCAAATATCAAGAAAAAATATATATTGACCAAAGAAAAATTAGAAATAATTAGGATTTTAAGACTATTGGCATTCAAATATAAGTAAGATAACAGTAATTAAAACTTAAGCAAGGAAAAATATGTTATTATTCAATAAAGGTTAGCTCTTTCTCATGAATCGTGTAGACGAATGAGGTAAAAAATTCAATCCACCAAAGTGAATCTATGACAGTAATATGATGATCACCTCTGTTGATCTCAATCCTTATTACATCCTCTTAATGTGTTGATTGTTATCTCCAAAAACGCAGGAGAATACTCAAAGAGTTTTCAGAGATGAGAAACCTTCTTTTTCCTTTTTCAGTAATGGAAGATATTTAATTTCACCCAACCACTCCTCTTAACTCTGTCTCTATTAGGTTATGTTCTTCGTCAGCCGTTAAAATCTGAGGTATTGTTTGGATAATTGCAGCGGTTAGCGATTTGAAGTAGCAGTTAGGATAGTTATCAAAGTAGCAATTGCAATAACCGCTCGGTGGCAGCTGTAACAATGAAAAATAGCAATTAGATATAAAATTACAAAAAGGTTGATATAATTATTTGACTTACAATTATTAATGTGAAATAAAATGGTATTTTGATAATTTCAAAGTAGCTATTTGGAGAAAGCTACTTTGATTAATGTTTGTCAGATCACAACCTAAACCATTAAACTCTAATTTGAAATACTATTACCGAAAACCTAATTGTAAAAACCACTGCTCAAACCGCTACTCGAACTGTTAAATGCTACTCAAACTGCTAATGGCAAATACACGCTCAAAATCCGAGAACATTATCTGTAATATTCTAAAAGAGGAGAGGAGTTTAAACTACTTAACTCCGCACATCATTTCATGAGCATGTATCCAACTCTTAAAATCCAATATCTTCTCACTCACACTAGATATACCTAGCCCATAACTGACAATCAACACAAGTACTTTGAATATCAAAATGCATTCATTCATAATTAGGTTATTATATTGCAGATAACCAATTTGACCTATGAATTTAGGGATCAAACTCGTAATTCATAAATACGACACAATTTTACTTTAGACTCATTTAGTTCCAATTAATGATAAGTTTGACCCATATAGTATTCCTTAATTATGATTGTGTTCGTCTAAACCAAAAACTGCTAGCAAGTGATGTAAATTGTGAAATTAGTTAGCATATTCCAATATGTTCCAATTTCAAAAGTCTCTGAAAGCAACCAACACCACATGGATACCACATAGACCGAATTCTTATGACTATAGAAAGACATGCTAATGGTACAGACATCACTCCATGGCTCCAGTCAAAATAAAAAGATGTACTGTGTAGAAAAGTATGCAACTCACACAATATAAAGAATGGTGACTGTCTCAACTATCTTCCATGGTGGTCACCAATAAGCACACGCGCTATAAAACATGCGTCATAATAAATCTCGCCACATGTAAGGGCATGTATGTCTTAAATTATAATTATTAGGATAGTAATACTTAGGATAAAAAAGATAAAGTTAAAATTGTTTAAAATATGTATATATATATATATATTAACTTAATGACATTGCCTTCAAAAGTACTAAATTTGACTAAAACAAAAAAGATTAGGGATGAAATATATACCATTTTTTTTTCGACGACAAAATTGGCGATATAGTTACCAAACATCCTGATGTAACTAATATCAAAACATTAGATATCAATTGCATATGTAATTTATTAGATAATAAATTTATATCTTAACTATTGGATTGTATTTATTACTTATCCACCGGATTATATAAATTATTGAGATTTGTTGTCTTGAAATTAATTACATCATGATGTACTTATAATAGAATTAGTCTACATATGAACACCTAATGAAAACAATGTCAAACATTAAAATAAAATATAACTTTCAAGAAACAAAGTGAAGGCCAATTGAAAAAGAAATCAACTACTAGAAGTTAGATATTAATTATCTGTTTAAAAATTCACTTCAGTTGCAAATTCATATTAAAATCAATTCATCACACATTTGGATAGTGTTTGAAACAAAGCAACATACCACCTGAGATGCAAATGACGACTTAACAACAAATAATTAATATTAGAGGGTCACTAGTAGAACCTAAAGTATAGGACACTAAACATATAACGTCACGTATAAAGGCTAATGTCATTTTTTCTAGAATAATTAGACAAAAATCATATTATAAATTAGCCAATTATTATTATAAAATATAAACTTATCAATCAAAACTACCAAATATAATAATAGCTTTCATTTATTTATTTATTTATTTTTACATATTGTTCTCCAATATTTTAATTTGATAAATTTTATTTTTTAACTTTTCAAATTTAATTACCATTCTATTCTAAAAAATTTAATTTTGTATAAAATTATATATATATATATGTATATTTTGGGCCAAATGATTTTTTAAACACCTATAGTTAACACAAATTGTCATTTAAACACCCTAATTTTAGTTAGACACCTCAAGTTGGTATACTTTCCTGAAACCTTTGTTTAAGGTATCTCATATGTCAGTTAAAGGTATCTAAAAAGGTTTTGATTTCCCAACTTGTGATGTCTAATTGATAATCATGAAAGTTGATGTCTATCTACATTCCTAGTAGGGATACTTTCGGGTTCATTGTGTGTCAAAAATAAAATTTTAAGGGAAAATGACATGAAATGGATCATTTAAAGTTTAAACTTTAAGAATATGACCGTTTTGAAATCTTTATAGAACTAAATCTTTTGAAAGTTTATTTACACATGGACCACACTAACTTTTTACCTTCAAATTAAAACTTTTAATTCCAAAGTTATCATTCAAATTTTTTTGATATGTCTTCAAAAATTCTAAAGATTGTTCAATCATCTTTGAACCCACGTCAAAAATAAAATTCAGATTAATTTTATGTGTGATCATGGATCACAAACTTATGATTGCAGATCACAAATGTGCGATAGTAAATCAGTCAAGTATAATCATGGATCAAAACTTGTGAAGCGTCCTATTTTTTAAAAACTTCCATTCACAGGTAAAAATATCAGCGCAACTTATGGAGTACAAACAAACTTTCACAAAGTTTATGGACGATGTTTTTAGAAATGATAGGTAAGGAAAAAAAACTTCTCCAATCAACTGTATCAATTCTATTAGCATATATTGAGTTGGAAAAAAATAATCTCACATCCTCTATCCCATTATCCATTGTGAGAGAATATGGTTGAAGATCATGGATAGCTGGCTCATCCGAAAAAAATTATTATTTATAGTTAAAATATATTATTTTAATTAATTTAAATATAATGAAATATAAAACCATTTGAACAAGCCAATAACTCAATATCCCACCTTGAGAAGTAAGAGCATTTTCAATGTGAAAATGGATTGTGTCATAATAAAATTGAACATGAATTATACTTGCTGATGATATGACATGATTTAAGGTTATTTAAAAATTTTCATCTCCGATGTTGTTATGGATATCCATATTCAATTCTAATTTTACATAATCAAGTGCAATGGATACCATGGAGAGAGAAATTTAGTAGTTAGAAATTCCAGCATTTATCCATTTGGGCCCATGAGAGAGAGTCGGTCCATTAATATTTCATCCAATTATCTTGGTTGATTTTAGCATGTTATTAGTTTGTGGCTTGCTTGTTGGTAAAATGACTTAAGTCATTCTACCACAAGCCCATGTATTCTTTATATTCAATTGTTTTATCATTTCCCCAACCAATGTGGGATTCTATTTTCCAACAATATCTTCCACTCTTTCAATATTTTCCAAATATGATCAATATTTAATTCACCTCCATCATTCAGCATAATTCAATTTAGCAATCTATAATATATACTTCCTCCATTTTTTTTTATTCACTACATTTGCATAGTGATTACTATTCATCTATTAATCTTATTTCGTATGTTGTTAATGCGTATAAAGAAAAATATAGTCAAGTAGGATATTGTTTTATTTATCTTAATGTCTACTTTCTAAATATAAAATTATTATAATTTTTAATTATATATAATTAAAGATATTTACCGTTAAAATTAACTGGAATGCAAACAGAAAGTGTAGTGAATAAAAAAAAAAAAAGCAAATGAAGTATTAAAGATGTTCTTAAAAAGTGAAACTCAAGTTGTTAGACTTTAGATGACCATTTATGTCAACTTTAGGTGGTTAAAATGTCATCTCGCTAAGATTATAATACTCTCATTTTGAATAAATAAAAGTACATTAAATTTAAATTTATTTATAGTACTAATGTGATTTGATATTTAAAAATATATAATTATATAAATAACAATGTTACCATTAAAAGAAAATTTTCCTTATTAACATTTATTGATTTTGAGAGATAATACTAGTAAAAATAGAAAAATTTTAAATTAACAAAATGCAACTCTATTCTCAACAAATAAAGATAAAGATGCTTGATTAAAGTATAACCTAACCAAGTGGGACATATTTAACTTGTAGATCTTCATAATAAGAATGGTAAAGTATGATTTCATTTGTAAACTACCTTGGCCAATGAATATGAGGATTGTTAACATATGATTATACATCAAAATTAAAGCATACTCCAAAATTGACAACTAATCGGTGATTGTTATGGAAATTTTGTTGAGTGGACCACATCAACTTCAATTACTGTTCCACCTCATAAAAGTAAAAGTCATTGACATTGCGCATGGAATCTTAAAGAAAGCTGTAAAAGTAGTCCCACGTAGTGCAGTGTTCCGAATGGTACTCATTTTTTCATACCTAACATTTCATCTGTGTGAAATTTGAGACCTATATAAGAATCAATTATTTGAATTTTCTATACATAGAAGATCAGGAATCTAGAAATTTTAAAAAATTTTAAAAAATATGATTTTTAAAAAATATAAATATAAATATACTAAAAATATTTTAAATTTATATTATTTATATATAAAAGATATTTAAAATAATATAATTATTAAATATATATATAAATTAAGTGTAGAAATAAAAATAAAACTCTAATATTTAACGACGGAATATAATTATAAAATCAATTCGAATATTTTGGTTAAAAATAAACAATAATTACAATAAAAAATATTCAAATTCTATTTCTGATCGAATTTAATTAATTATTTATTTTATTAAAAATAAATTAAAATAATTTATTTTTTTTAAATATATATTTTATTGTATTTAAACAATTGAAATATAATAATTAAAAATTTTAATAATTATATTAAAAAGATAATAACATAAATTTTATTCTACTTGACATATTTAAAAAATAAATATAAATACACATAATCATTTAAGTAGGATTATATTACATATCAATATAAAACTGATATTTAAATATTTAAAGTTCATATGCATGAATAAATAGTATGTACAAACATAAATAAAATAAGAATAATTTTAAAAAAAATAAATTAAATTGTATTTATGAAATGGATTTTAAAATGTAAAATACTAATTTATTAAATAGTATAAAAATTTATCCAATAAAATTAAACTATTTTATAAAATCTAAATTGAATTGAATTTAAAATACAATTAAATAGTTTCATTTAAAAAATGATGTAAATAATAATTTTTAAAAAATTATACATATTTATAATAATTATATTATCCGAACATCATGATGTAATTAATATCAGGATATCAAAACTCAACTATATATAATTTAATAATAAAAATTTTTAATATTTCAAAGATTATGTTTATTATTGTTCATTGAATTATATGAATGGTTGAGAATTAATATCTTGATATTAACTACATCAAAACATCCTCATAATAGAATCTATATATATATTATAAAGCTGACTCTCAGCGGGCCCCGCGAAGATAACATGGCGCACTGAGAGTTCTGCATTGGGTGGAAAATAGTCATTTTTTTTTATCTATTTTGAATGTTAGTGATATTTTGATGAGATTTTATAAATAATCAACATTTCACGAGATTTTATTTTACCTTTTTATTTCATCTATCCCCTCCTTATTTAATGACTCGTGGCCCACATACAATATCACTTATGAATTCTAAAATAATTTATACCTCACTTCTATACAAATTATATATTTAATTTTTTAATGAAAACATATAATAAAAATCAATGAGTCATTATAATGAAAATTGATTACTATTAAATCACCCATATTTAAATAATCGTCCATATTCTATCTCTTCAATTCGTCTATCTATTCCTCTTCCTCTTCCTCCCCTCAATTAACCACTGAAAGAAAATCATATAAATAGAGATCATTCTCACCCAATTTTTCCTCACATTCTCATCTTTCAAGTTTCCTCACATACTCATCTTTTAAGTTCCACAAATTTAGTTTCAAATATGGTTGTCTTTTCTTACCTTCATGGGAGGAAAATTGAGAGGATCAGTCTTAGTAGTGAGAGAATTTGCGGCTCCAACATCACCATCAGTGAAGTAGTCAACAACCTAAGTTGGTCGAATTTTGGTGGCATCTTGAGGAATGGTTGGAGTAATGGATTTCGAGTTTGAGAGGATAGAGTTTGGAAAGTTAATGGAGGTTGCACAAATATCGAGAAAAATATAACTTCGCATGGAATTGTTTTAAATTAAAAAGTAGATGTTGACAAATATTATATATGATTAAAATGCATTGATATATATATATATACCAAGTTATCATATTTTATTTATTTTTCTATTATAATTTAATATATATATATATAATGATTATCATATAGTGTTCGTCAATATTCTATTAAATTGTAAAATTTTTATATTATTTCTTCAAATTATAATATCATGTATTTTATTTAATAAATATAATATGATTTTAATATATAATATCATTCTATAATTATATTTATTTGATTTAATATGTATTTATTATTTGTAGTATAAATTTAATTTTATTATTTATATATATATGTGTTATATTTAGTGAAATTGAAATTCTTAATAAATAAGTGCAATTAGAAATGAAAAGGTAAATTATATTATTATGATGTATTATTATATTTTTAATATAATTGTTAAAAATAAAATAAAATAAAATAAAACAAAGCAAAAACAATATAATTTTATATGAATAATCATAAAAAAAAAATTTAAGTAATTTGAATAATTTAAAAATTGAGATTATAATTTTAAAATATTCAAAATAATAGTGATGAAATGAATTATAGATATAAATAGTTTTTTATTGTGATTTTTTTTATATTTATGTGAATTTTTTTTTAAAAAATAATATTTTATATATTTTATATATCTATTTTTAATATATATATATATATGTTTGGCTATCTCGCGCATAGCGCGAGTAATTTCACTAGTATATTATATAAAGGAGAACTTCTCAGCGGGCCCACTAATTGACGTGGACAAGTCGAGAGTTCTCGAATGGGTAGAAAAACTTCTAAAATAGAATGTTTTGACATTTGAACATATTATGCGAATGAAACGATAACACGTGTTTTTACCTTTTAAGAGCCTCTTTTACCCCTTTCTCTCTCCTATTAACTTCCTAAAACCCATTACCTCCATTTTTATGTATGGTTTTCACAATTATTGCACTTCTTTATCTCTTCAATTTCAAATATAGAGGTTTCGAGTATTAATGGTTCATAATATAGTAATTTAATAATTTAATTAATTGAAAAAGGAAACTTCTCATTTCCCTCCACTCTTCCTATTTCTCACCCTCTCTCTTCTCATCTTTTTTGTTATTTATTTCCTCCTTTGTGGATTCAATTTTAGTTACAAACAACAACTCTTATGGTATTTTTTATGAGATAAAGTTCAAAGAGAATCCTTTTCGATTTGTGTTGTCGGCTAGACATGGATGTATGTTGTAGAGCTTCATTTAGGTGGATATGAAGAATCCTAATTGGTTCAATCCCCCTGGTAAATCTATTTATCTGATCTGTTTTGCGGCTATTTTTTATTAGTGTTTTTTTTGGAATTGTACAAATCTAATAGTTAAATGTTTTTGTGGCTTGTGGCTGAGATTTTTTATTTTGCTTATTTGGATTTTACAACTGCAGTAATTTTAGTCCATTGTTAATGTTGTTTGTTGCGATGCTACTAGCTTTATTATTTATACTTAATTCAAATATTGGTCTTAATTTATATTGTTTGCTCATGGTTATTGGAAATCAGGTGTTTGTTATTTTATCTGATGGAATTTTATGCAAGAGGTGGATTTACAATTGGAAACTACACAAGTAAGATGTATAAATTCACTTTGAACAAATATACTTCTTATCTAAAGATTTTTACTTTTGACAGATACACATCTACTAAAAAGTATGGTGAATTAGTAGGGTGAATTTCTCAGTATAACTCTTTCTAAGTCTTTTTTATAATATTTTTTTTACTTTATTTTTCCATTAATTCTTGAAACCCTTCACTTCGTTTTCTGCGATTAATTGCAAGTTTTCGTTTAGTCCCTTAACTCTTTCCTCACTCTAAATTCAAAAGAATATTGTGAGAATATTCTAAAAAATGTTTAAAAGCATTAAAATTTTATTAATTATATATCTTGTATACATTATAACAACTTTTCATATCTTCATTCGTTTCTTATTCATGAACATCTTTCTCTATTTATACTTTATCCATTCTGAACAAAACAACAGATTGGAATTGCAATCACTTGTGAAAATTGGTAATTATTTTTCTCCCTCTCATTTTTCTATGCAAATATTTGTGTTCCTATATATTTTACTATATTTTATTTTCTTTTGATTTTATTGTCTAATTAATATTTTTTTTCCAGGTATTTTAAATAGAAGAAAACAAAAACTTTTAGAAAAATAGAGAAAAACAAAATGGAGGAGATACAATAACTCTCTTTAACTGTAAGAAAAAAAAATCATTTTAGTTAATTGTTTTTGTTTTTGTTTTTGTTTTTGTTTTGGTTTTTGTTTATATAAATTAGTATAATATTCATTAATGTAAAAACTATTATTCAAATTTGAAATATCAATTTGGGATGTTTTCTGAATTTATAAGTTTATGTTAATGTTAGCTAATTAAGTAATATATTGTATTAAAACAAAGAAAGAAAATAAATATAAAGAATCATAGATATATGTTTGTTTTTAAGCATAACATTTTATTTTGTAAATTTTATTAGATATTTAAAAATTTTATTTATTTATTGTTATTGTTGTATTAGTTTTAATGAATAATACCAATGCATTAATCAATTATTTTAAACTTGGTAATTTTTCATTTAGCTTATAGTTGTTGTAATTAAGTGCTAAATTAATTTTTTCCATTGATGTACATTACATCTATTGCTATAAATAATTGTTGTTTTATAAATGGATTTAATGATAACTTTAATTTCAAGTTTTAAATAATTTTATCACCTTTAAATATGCAAATAAATATAGAAAATAATATATATATATATATATATAAAAACACATGTATAGTTTTATAAAAGTTAAATAAATAAAATAAAAAATAATTATTTTATCCATTACCACCATTCTTAAAAATCATAACTCGTAATTATTTATATTCTTCCATTAATGAAAATATTTGACAGTACTTTTAAAAATTTCAAATTTACTATTTTTATGATTTTTTAAAATATTTATAAAATAATTATTGATTATTGAAATTCAAATTTATAAAATCTTTAAATTATCATAAAATTATTATATTAAATTTTAAAAATCTGAGCTATATATTCAAATTTCAAAATCTTTAAATTACTTTTATTTAGAAATTCTGTGCTATATTTGATTATAGTGGTAATTTTGTATTCAAGTTTATTTGTAATTATTGATATATATATATACTATAAAAATAAACCTTTTAAATTATCATAAAAAATTATTATTTAGATATAAAGTTAAAAAATTAAATATTTTGAATAAATTAATTCAACGGTCCAAAATTTCAACTTTCCATTCCTTTTAGAATATAAATAGTGGGATCAATAAATAAATTTTTTTATTATTATTATTATATTCACAAACCGTATTGTAATAAACAAATAAAATACAAACACTTGACAATATTGAGCTTATAACTTAATAACATGAATCCATCACATATTTCATATTTTTATTTAAAAATGAATATAATTACATTTATAAATTTTATTTAAGGATATTTTATCAAATAAAAATAAAAATAATATATATAAATTAATTTTTTTTAAAATAGTTTCACGCGGAAGCGCCAGCCAATTTACTAGTTAATATATATATATATATATATATTATCTTATAAAACTCTCAATAAGCAGCCTACAAAATTATTTGAGTTTTTATTTTCTTTTTCACTCTTTTCATTGTAATAGTTTATCAGATTTGTTGATGTTCGTAATGATTTCTATAAGAGCAATGATGTACAAAATTCAAGGTATTTAAAAGCAATTAACCATGTACTTCTGATTAATATATATATATATATATATATATATATATATATATATATATATAATTTATGTCACTATCAAGTACTTTTTTGCTTTTTTATACTAGGGTTCATAATTTATGTCACTATTGATTGAGTTCTCAAATGGGTTACAGTTACATTTCAATTTATGTTCTTTCTTTATTTCTTCATTTTAATTCGCACATTGAGATGGAAACTATTTCTTCTTTATATTCTTTTTCCTATAACATCCATATTGGAGAAGAGTAAGAAAGGTACAGATCACAAGTCTCAGTGTGCGGACCCTGTTTCATAAATTGTGGCCACTTTCTTTTTTTCCTACTTTAACCTTATTATCTTCAGCAAGGCATTTTATCCCTTTCAGGTTTGTAGATATCATCTTCTTAGGGATGATTTCAGTAATCCTTCGAAACCAAATTTGCAAAAATACTTGATGGATGTGGATTATAGGAAGTTTGTTGATTATTTTCAACATTTTAAGGTTAATCGTATTATGCATTTTAAGATTAGTAATCAATTTCATAGTTTGTGGCTTCTTTACCATATGTGTTAGTTTGTGGTACAATGGTAGTCAGAATATATAGCTTTGTCTAAGATATTGTATGATCCAATATCTTCAGTCTAGCTAACTAAATCTCATATTGAGTCTTTAAAATCTAAATTTTATATGGATTTGTTGTTAGGATTCAACTAAAGTGACTGTGAATGCAATTCTTGTGTCATGTAGTTTATATATCCAAGTTTATATTCTTGGACATTGTAACATCGCAAACTCTGCCTAGAAGTTGAATCATTTTCAAATCACTTATTAAATTACTTGTATTTGACTTGATATGATTTTGGAACTAAAAATATCAGTTTTAGAGTCTTGTGAATTTTTTCAAATGCAACGCGTAGCCTCCGCCCACGGCGGAGCCGCAGAATGTTGGCCCGAGCGTCAGATTAACAATATGCATTCAATACGATCCAATACAATATCGATTGAAATAAATATAATTAATTTATCAAAGGTACTTCAATAGTTCGTTAATGAAATAAATTTCCAATACATAATTCAACATTATACGACTATATGTATACAAAAGCGTAAATAACTTTTTAAAAATTAATAATACAATAAGTATAAAATCAATTAAGGCCTATCAATGAATAATTACAAATCAATATAAAAAGTTTACATGATTTCAAAGTTCAATTGAAACTCAATTAAAAACTAAAGATGTCATGATGATAATGATGTATCGACACTATAAGAAGACCTTCGTGCTTTGCTCGATCATACCTATCAATCTACATGTGTATTCACACATGTAAGGGATGGAAAAAAGAAAATAAAGAAAGGTCAGACTTATTGCTGGTTCGCACCCATGTACCAAAAAAATCACACACATATGATGTTCCCTAACTAACTTCTATAGTACAACATGAGCACACGATGCAATTTTATAGTGAATTTCTCTAAATCTACTCCCTTTCTTTCAAAGCATGGACACACATATCCTATCAATCATGGATTCACGATCAAGCAATATGATGCTATAATCATTTGTAACACAACAACAATCATCTCATACATCCATATATCAAGTACAATACATAAAACATACACAAGTATAAGTCATCAATATTTATTCAATTGTTAGTTGTTTTAAACATTCTAGTTACATTTTTCTTCAATCAATAAAGCAATCATTTGTTACATTTCAATTCTGTTCAAGAGGCATTCAAGCAAGTCTTTATATAAGCCAATCACCTCTCACCCAACGCATAACAATTTACCAGGTATTAAGTTAATGGCCCCTAATCTAGTTGCTATATCGAAATGGGAAACAATAACGCTGAGGCCTGACAGTAGGTTCGAAGACCAAACTCCATAGTGTCGTTTAATCCCCCTGGGGATGGTCATCTACTTGTGGATTCCATCAATAGATCCGAAAATTAACAATACAATAACCCGCAGACGATGATGCCATCACACCTAATAGAAGTCATCACTCCGATAACAATAGTGGTTAGCTAAACCACGGTTCACCATGGTCCAATAGGTTGAGATATCTCTAGTTTTTTCCTAATGGCATGTCACTTCATCTCTATACCAATCTACGAATAAGGGCAATCATTTATTTAAGTGGTTACGCACACAAACAATTCAATTTCTATCATTTACAATTCCAATAACCTCACAGAGGTGAACCAAATGAATTATTCAATTAAAGTTATCAACAGCTCAATTTAACACTAATATAATTTTCATCCCATCAATTGATTCAATACATAGTCATATATTAATTATATGAATTTAATTATGCTTAGACATAAATAACTATCCATATTTTAGGTCATTAAGAACAACAATACATATATCACGATTCCATTTTTCAAGAACAACAACAATAGATTCAATAAATGTCACACATATCAATACATACAAACTCATGTACACATTCAACTAGGCATTTAATTTGAGCATATGTACATCAAAATCCAATACCAATTCAATTTATTATGGTTATATACTTGGTCCATTTAAAGACACAAACAATAAACATTTAACACACAATCTATAAACCTTAAGGAATTACAAACATACAATGTCCATTAATTCTTCTAATGTCACAAATATTCACAAAACAACAATTCAATAGTCCAAATACATCATGTATCCATTTATTGATCCGTTAAAAAGGGTGAAGCACAATCAGGCTACACAATATCTTAGTCTACAATTACACATTTATCAATTAGTCAATTTATTTCATTCCTATACTTTCACATCTATCAATTTCATAATCGAATTTATTTCCTATGGTGCAAATATATAAGTCGGTACATGTCTCATACAATTCTATAAATGCTTCTATAACTATACAAACAATAACATAGATTCTGTAGGGCGAAAAATGGGATACGAACCTTTCATCATCGATCACAATCTTGCATTTGCTTAGGAATATTTGAATATGACCTTATAGTGCTATTAGGACCTATACACTATCCAAATAGCATATATTATATTCAAATAACATAATAGAATTGACTATAACAACCTAAGACAAATTACACAGAATAAAAATAGTTTTGTTCAGTTTCACACTTTAACATTTTCGACTATAAAATCGTAGAAATTTGTAGATGGAGTCTTCTCGATATTTGTAGAGGACAGAAAAAAATCCAACTAGATTGACATCTATTAGAGATCAGACGATGGAGATATGATCAATTAAATAGGGATCGTCGTTGGAGCGATCCTGCAGATTGACATTTCGGTTTTGGCCAAATACGACCACAAAGATGTGAGAATCTGAGGATGGTGTCCTCATGAAAGTTATAGGAAATTAAAAAATAAAGTAAACCCAACTACAATCAGGTCATTCCATGATTTGACGAGAAAGTTATGGTCATTTGAAGTTTGATTTCAGAACTAATAGACTTCTGATCGGGCAGGGCTGGTTTTTGACGATCTGAGCAGATTCCAGAAAGGTTTGAGATTCAAAGGCTATAAGAGTTTGTAGAGGATGAAGTAGGATTTCGTAACCACTGAAATCACGTCAATTGTATGTCTACAGAAAAAAATTACGGCAATTTGAGAGTGGATAGCCAGACCAAAAATTAGGGTTTTTGAGAGAAAAGAATTTAGGGCTTTTTTAATGTGAAATAGAATAGATGAAAATTCTCATTAGGTTAGGAAAATAACATTTATATACATATTGGCTAATGGGCTAATGGACTGGGGTTTTTTTAGGAAAACTTTTATTATTTCTAAAATCACCCCAAAAAACATATTTTAAATTTAAAACCACTAATTATAAACCAAATTTCATATTTTCCAAATTAAACCTATTTTAAATAAAAATTAGTTTGAAACAAGTTTTGATGGACCATTTCAATTTAAGACTTCTAAATGTGGATTTTGAAATTACCATTTTACCTTTTGGACATAATTTTCAAAAGTAATCATTTTAACTCAATTAAGACTTTTGGTTTTCACTTAAAAAAATTTAAAAATTTCACAAGACTCTAAAAATGATATTTTTAGTTCCAAAATCATATCAAGTCAAATACAAATAATTTAATAAGTGATTTCAAAACGATTCAAATTCTAGGTCAGATTTACAGACGTTACAAACATAGTTTCGCAATTGCAAACGTTACAAACATAGTTTCGCAATGAAGATGTGGTACTTTTTTTACATGTGGTAACTTCTCAAGTACTATAACACTGAAGTTTGATTATCATTAAAGTAATTATATATCATTCATCTTAATGAAATTATCACTCCAAATTGCTTTATTCTTATGGATATGGTCATTTATTATGCATCTACAATATTCCTGTATGAGTCTACTTGAACATTGACTTTGTAAGTCACCAACTACATAATTGAAGTTAAATTTCATTTAATGTAACAGCTCCAAATGAGCTTAACAAGTTCAACACATCACATCTTGCTTGATTCTATGAAACTCTAACGGTCTATTGTGTATCTGTGGTGTTACCATGGGGTTCTACATTCTCCTATCTGCATCTGTATTTTAGTTTTCTTTTTAGGTTGTTTAGATTTTTTTTCTTTTAGGATTATTTTAGGTTGTTTAGATTATTTCTTTTAAGATTTTAAGTTTTTCTTTTTAGTCTTGTTTTCCAAGTCTTTGGTTCTTCTTCACTGCTGCCTTTAGGGTGAACTTTTTGTGTCTTTTTGTTGATTCACTCTTAATAATGAATTTTTAGACTGATTTAGGAGCTGTGTAATATATGAGACTTAATTTTTGTGTGTGCATAAGATACTAGCAGATGCTTTTAGAGCTTATGATAATTTAATTTAGAATTCACCAATACTAGGATACTTGTGAAAATAGAAGGCAATTTGTTAGTACGCAGTATAGCAAAAAAAAACAAAAAAAAAACAAAAAAAAAAGAAAAAGGAAAAAAAGAGGAAAAATAAAATTAGACATTGATCATGTGACTCAATATCGTCAGTTGGGATTAGTGGATCGGCATTAATTCCCCTTAAGTTTTTGTATGTGGGGAGCCACTGATGGTAGGAGGATTGTCCCCTTTTTGGGCCGAATTCAGTATGACCAAAGTCACCCATTTTTAGTTTTTCTATTCTCCTTTGCTAGCCGAAATAGGTGACACGGAACTTATTCTCCTTAAGTGGCTTATGTATGGAGAAACTAGTGATTGGAGAGGGTTTAGTACCTTTTTGGGGCCGTTTAAACCTAGAAATAACTGGAAGTGTTGATTTGAAATGTCTTGCTGGTTGTTTAGGGTCAAATAAATAAAATTAAAGAAAAAAGAAAAAAAAAGACCCGACCAGTGGCTTTTAGAATTGGTTTTGTATTATTATTTGTTGCTTAAACTGTGAAGAAAACTGATTGTTTTTCTTATTTACTTGTGGTACTGGTATAGTGAATTCTTTTGCGAATTATCGTTTGTTCTCCTTGTATCTGCTTTAATTCAAATATGGGATTTAAATATGCGTGCTTAATCTGATGAGAGCTCCCATTTCTTTTAATTTTTCATTATTTTGAGCGATGTAAACTTTTACTGTGGGCACGGTTGAACATAGTTAATTCCTTTTTGGCAGCAGTTTTGTGAGACCGATTGAGTCTTCTTTTAAACATTGGTCATGGGCATACTTGAGGGCAAGTAACAGGGTGTTTTTTATTGAAAACTAAAAACTTCATAATTCTGATCATTCAGAGTAAATATATACTCTGTTACAAAACTGAAAATCCTTCAAAATCTCCTCAGAATCCTTATTTAAAAACTCTAAATACAAAACATAAAAATCCCAAAAAATCCTATTTGTTTATTTCTAAATAAGTTTTCAGATGAAATCTTGTTGACTTTGACTCTGTTTTAGCAATTGTTGTCATTAATCCTAAAAAATCTTCATATTTGTATAATTACTTTCAATCTGTCCAAAATTACAAAAACAGATAAATTAATAGCAAATCTTTAATAAAATCTAAAAATAATAAACAAAATAGTGTAGGAATAATGTCAATTTCATGCTTAATCATCTTTTAAGAGATGTAGACTAATTTGCTACCCATTACAACAGTTTAAAAGATGTAGACTAATTTGCTACCCATTACAACAGTTTCTCCTAAGGAATTTGAGGGGTAAGGTCTTTTATGACAATCTAACCAATCATACTTTCTTCTCTTATCTCTCACTAAAACTGAGAAATGAAAAAAATCCATATATTTACTATTGGTTCTGACACTTCTTTCACAATACCATATATTAAAAATATTTAATTAGGAGAGATTTAGGTAAAAGCATGTACGGTATATATGGTTATGAACAATTAGTTGCTGTTACTTTTTTTGCCATTTAGATATATATATATATATATATATATATATTTTGGTATGTTATCGTTCATATTTGAGTTAATTCATATAGTTTGTGCATTACTTGTTGTAAAGTCTCACATTTGATCTTTATTATCTTTTGTACTTAAATAAATATATATATAATTAATGTATGCTGAATTATGTTAGTTTTGGTTCTTAGGAACTATTTATTTATTTGTTGCTATATTTTTGAACAAGAAATATGCAAGTTCTGTAAGGAGTGATGTGTACGTACCATATAACATTAATCTTTTTGTTTTGAAGCATTACTTTTTGTTCAATTTTTTTTTAATTGCTATTCATATGATGATACTCTAGATAATATGCACATCTGGAATATTTTGATATCCAACTTTGTTTTTCCAGTTAATATTTTTTCTCCATTTCATTGATCAAACTTATACATGCTATTTTATCCCCTAAAACTTAAAAGCAGTTAATATAGTTATTTGCATTTTTTCTTTTACTTTATTTATTTTTATATTTACCTATTTTATTTGGATATCAAATACAATACATTTTGAGCTATAATTAAGGGTCAATTCATGTTAGTGAATCGGGTTTGACTGAACTCAACACAACTCGATTACATTTATATCTAACTGACTCGACATATTAAATAAATGAGTTATAATTTTTCAACTCGACATGAATTCGTTTAATACCCGTGTTAACGTGTCGATACGGTTAATTTGGTTAAGTAACTCAAAATTTGTAATCGTGCAATTCGATTACCCGTTTAACCTGTTTATCTGTTAACTTATTGTACATGTTTGTGCATTAACCCATTTAAGTTGTTTATGCGTTAACCCATTTAACCTCTTTATGCGTTAATTCATTTAACATGTTTATGTATTAACCTACTAAACTTGTTTATCCATTAACCCGTTTAACCCATTCAATCAAAACTTATACACCTTCACTTGCAAATTTGATTAAAACTAATAAAAATTAAGAACAATATATCAAATCAAAGAGAGACACTGACTCCTAAATTAAAGATAAAAGAACCGGATTAACACTATTAATGTTAGAAAAAATATACGACACGAAATATTGACGATTAGGATTATTGACAACACTAACAATAGATAGCCAATGAGAAGAGTTTCCTCTGAGGCAAACCACGAAGAGGGGGCAGCAGAGGTGATACTTGAGTAATGATTGGTTGATGGCGAGATAAGAGATAGAGGAGAGGAAGCTGTGTCGGACGATTGAAGGCGAGAAAGGAGGCAGAGAGATGGAATAGCTTCTAATTTTCCAAAAATTTTAGATTTTGTTAGATTACGAATATATATATATTAAAAAATATTATTTAATCCTTAAAATTATATAAATTTTATTTTGAACCTAATTATACGGGTCGATACGTTAAGTTGTTAGTCAAACCCGACTCGACTCGTTTATAAATAGGTTAAATGTGTTGTGTCATAAATATGTCAAAATTCATTTAGTTTAAACCAACTCACTTATATTTCGCAGGTTGGTGTCAATCCATCGAGTCATAATCTATTTTGACCCCTTGACTATAATAAGTTTAATCAAACCACAGTATACTATGAATAACAACAAGGCAGTATTTGTTTCTTTTCCACCAATTATTACACCAAGACATGATCATTTCATTGTTATCTGCAACTTAAAAGCATGGTAATACCAAACAACTCCATAAAATTACTTATTGAATTTATAAAAATCATGCAAGGCACACTATCTTATCATTTATTATGTCATGTTATTATTACTTATGCACTAATTGTATTTTTTATTGTTATATTGAATAGTACCAAATATTTATTTTTTTTTATAATTGATTTGTTTACTTGTTTGTGTCTTGGGACTAAGTTACTTGGTTTACCGACTTGACTATGTTTTATGAATTTCTAAAATTACCAAAAATCAAAACTACTGTGATTTTGGTGAGGTGTGAGTGATTTTTGTATATGTTGAGTGGTTTTGTTAATTATGTATTTTTAATAATTTTAAAATTTTGGGTTAATAATTTTACTAAATTTTCAATATTTTATTAAATCTTTAAATATTTTTGTTGCAGATATAATTTTAAAAAATAAATAAAAATAGAAGTTTAAGTATTATTATATTTTACACAATGTGAGTCAATTTCAAAGGTGATTCTTTAAAAAAAATAGAAGAAGATTTTCAATATATTATTTTGTTGCAGATATAATTTTAAAAAATAAATAAAAATAGAAATATTAAAATGTGAAATAAAAATATATCTTTTCACATCAAATGCCAAACAGAAATTATTTTTAAAAAAATTTAAAAGTATTTATAACAAAAATAAAAGTTTACTTTATAAAATTAATAGTTTATTTCTATTTATTAAATGGCATAAGATTCATAAGGGCCCCTGAATTTGACTTTATTTTTCAAGTTAGCCCTCAAACTTCACGAATGGTCAATTTAAACCCTTAACTTTCAAATGGTGGGTCAATTGAGCCCTTTTCGCTGAGGTGGAGGCTCATCTGGCAGTAAAAAGTGTTAATTTAAAAATGTTAATTATATCCTTCACATTAGAAAAAAAAAAGACTTAATTGATCTAAAATTTAGAAATTAAGGGGTTAAATTGACTCTTCATTAAGATTGAGGACTAACTTGAAAAATATAATCTTTGAGTTTGAGTTATTAATGATGGTGTCACCATCATCCTCATCTAGCACCGTCAAATTCGTTCATTCTCCGTAAGTAGCTCGTGACCCCCTGTTTTTTCAGGAGTTTGGGCAACAAAAATGAGGACCGAGACTTTTAAAGTCTAGCCCATAAAACCCATAATTTTACAGGTACAACTCCGAGCAGCCCGCGGGTACCCGTAAAATGAAAAATATATAAAAAATATTTTATATAATACATAATTTATTAATTTACATATAATATTTTAATATTTTTTATATAAAAAATATATAAATTATTATATATAATATTTTTTAATATAAAATATAGATAAATAATATATAAAATATATTTATACTCTGAATAATATATAATATAATATATTAATAATATTTTATATATAAATAATATAGAATTTATAAAAATAAAATAAAAAATAGGCATACTCGTGCCTGCCTACGAGCCTGTGCGTGCCGGGATGAACCTAAGTAATGTGACAGTAAATTTACGGGCTTTTACAGGTTCGGATCTATAAAAATCCACGGGCAATAACAGATCCGAACAACCCATTTTGACACTGTTATCTCCATCCATAAACTGTTCTCTTCACATTTGTGGTATTACACACACTCTCTCCAAGAAACTCTTTCTCTCTCTTTGTAGAGGAAATTATATTTCTTCAATTCATTAGTTCTTGTGTAAAATTAGTGTAAGGTAACTAATTTGTGGTTTAGAGTTGATAAAATATATCTATAACACATAAAAGCCCACAAATTTACGGTCACATTACATATCCCGTGTCCGCCGCGAGATTAAAATGATAACTTGATTTTTTTTTATATTCATTTTAAACCTCAATAAATTAATTAATTTTATTAGTGTATATATATATATATATATATATAAATATTATGGGAAGAAAGATATCTATTGATTTATAAAGTTGTCGAAAATAATGTGTAGTCTTACTGTGAACCAAAATTTAGGTCAGGTGGAAGGAATTAAATTTACTTCAAGTCTATTAACTGTGGAACTTACATATATATTTTAATATCAGCACAAAAACTATACCTATAGCTAAAATATATAATAAATAAATAACGACAAAATATAAATAAACCTGCTACATAGCGAGGTGCACCAGCAGCACCGCGAGCCACCAATGCCTCTCCCTCCGGCTCTTTCTCTATGGAAGTCTCCAGATCCTTCTCTCTGGCCACGAGAGTATCCGGATCCCCTTAGAAGTCCCTAGGTCCTCTTAAAATCCCTCTACATTTGACTCCTAGGGTGCCATCTCTAATCCTTCTCCTCCTTAAGACACCACTATATCCGTCAGCAGGATATATACGATGCCCTGAATGATAAATACCAACAATTCCAAAGTGTTTGGAATCTTAAAATAAAAAAAAAAATTTAATATATGTATAAAAAATATATATATTTAAAAAAAATAGTTTACTAGGGTGGTGTCTAAATAGTTTACTAATTTTTTAAAAAAAATTACTAGTAGTTAAAAAATAATAATATTTTTTAAAAAATATTAATTTATGATAAGGGAAATTTCCAACTTTCTTTGAAAAAATATTTTACACAAATCATTTAAAAATAAATTATTGATGTTCATCAATTAAAATTTCTAACTTTTGATTTTTATAATAATGCAGTAATCATTTATTGTTATTGAAAATCAAAAGGTGAATTCTATTTATTATTGAAAAATCAATGAGTAAATTTAATAACATTATTTTTCTAATTAATTTATAAAAATTAATAATATTTAATCATTATTTTATTATAAGTCTATTTAATTTTATTCTATATAATTCAATTTTACTTTTATTCTATTTAACCGATACACTTAGTCAGTTGGAAACATAAGCTACTATATATGAAATGTAAATTTGATATGTACTCTTTATATACTGAAAATTACTTCATACATGGTGGATTATCTTAGTTGTAATCTATCATCCTATGATGGATTTAACTTTAATCTTATCCTTTTTCAGATATAAGCATTTCTATTATGGGTATCAAAGTTTGAGAATTAGGAATTTGATAATCATGTCTAAAGCCGTTGCAAAAATACTAACTTTTATCTTATTATATTTGTACTTTAATTTGTAGAATTAGGTGATCATGCAGTGTGTGAGGGTGATTTATGCCGTTTGCGATTTAAAAAATAATACCAATAATTGTATACAAAATTAGTTTGACATCCGTTTTTGTTTAAATCATAAGGCTATGTTTGTCGTCAATGGTTAAAATTAACAGTTAGATTAGCTGTAGCAGTTAGCGGTTTGAGCTAGTGGTTAGAATAGTTGTCAAAGTAGTGGTTGCAACAACCGTTCAATGATAACTATAGTGGTTAAAAATAACGTTTAGATATAAAATTACAAAAAAGATTGATGTAATTATTTGACTTGTATATATTAATATGAAATAAAAGGTGTTTTTTTTGGTAGTTTTAAAATAGTGGTTGGAAAGAAAGCTAATTCAAATAGCGTTCGTTAGACCGCTATGTGAACCGCTAAACGCTATTTAAAATTTTATTACTGAACGCCTATTTTACAAACCATTGTTCATACCACCATTAAACTGCTAAACGCCCATCAAACTGTTGATACCGAACACACACTAATACAGATTATCATAATAGCATATTAATCTCGTGCAATGTGCGGTTAAGTATATTAGTTAGTAAATATATGACGTTACTAGATTATGTAATCACATTCAGCTTCACCATACTTAATTTGGATAAAAAATCCTATCATTCATTAATGTATGGTATGGTATAAAATTGTGTTGTGTTGTATAGGATTCCCTTTTTCCATGTTTGGAATCTATTGGTTTGTATGGTATTGTATTATAAATAATTAAGGGTAGATTGAAATGTCATAGGACAAAAACCATTCCTCCCCACCAATTTGGTGGTTTTAAAATTTAAGGAAAAAAACACCATACAACAAGATATAATTCTGAAATGGATAAAGAACTTTTTAGAGGACATTCCAGTCTGGCTTAAACCAGTGACAGCCATATGTATACACTGTGATAACATGGTGGCACAAGTTAGAGAAAAAAAATAAAGTATACAATGGCAAGTCAAGGCATATTAGGCGTAGACATAATACTATAAGATAGTTGCTTACGAATGGAAGTATCACCATTGATTATGTGAAATCAAAAGAAAATCTTGCGGATCCGTTGACAAAAGGACTTCCTAGAGAGCAATTCAAGATGTTATTGAGGGGAATGGGGTTAATGCCAATTAATGAGTAATACTTGGTGAAAACCTAACCTAATAATAGTGGAGATCCCACAGATTAGGTTCAATAGGCAAACTAATTAAGTAAAGCTCAAAAGATTGTAACACCAACAAAAGGAATCCATTCTTATGACTAATAATTGTTGGTATAAAGATGATAAGGATATACTGTGCATTTAATGACATTATAAATAATGTCACCTATATGATAGTAAATGTGGGTCACATTTATGAGAATGAAATGACTAACTTCTCTAAAGCTATCATGAAAACTAGGACATGTTCAGGACCGAAATGAACACCATCGTATAAAGAGCAAAAATTATTTTTATGGTTAGTGATATTTATTGACTTGGTCAACTGTTATATAGTGAACAGTTCAAGGGATGTATACACTGCATCACTTAGTAGACCTGATAGGTAATCACTAAGAGAATAGTTCAAAGTTTACACTATTTTCTTTACGCGATACATTTGTGAAATAGAGACAGGTGAATGAACAAAATTTCTTATTCAAATGTGGGGTATTGTTAGAGATGATATGTTTGAATAAGAAAAGTTGTCCCACATTCCTCAAACAATTGGGTTGAAAGCAATATATATATGGGATAGTTGTGTGGATCGTTGTTGAAGAATTAATAAAGGTGTTGGGCCTTATTGGAATAACAATATTAATAATCAAATATGGGCCTTGGGGCTCTTGGGGTTTGTATAACCTATCAAGTGATAAAAATTTTTATTTCAACTTGTTTGAATTAATTTTAATTTTATTAAAATTATTTGCTTACAAGCAGTTCGACAACCGTTACAATACAAGTAACCGTTGGTTTAAAAACGTCAGTTGGTATGAAGAGTCATACATATATTAAAAGACATACTTGTTAGTGTTTATATATATTTCAGAGGAAGTAAAAGACAAGTACTTTTTAGTTTTGTTTTGAATTAACTTCTTCTCTGTCTATTGGAATTCTCAGATTCTTCATAAGTAAATCTCTTCTCTGCTATTTGCAAGAATTTCATTTGTTTTGCTTCTTACGGAATTATAAGTAGTTGTATCCTGGAACAGACTCCCACAGCCTTCTAAGCAATTTATGAGAAGGGGAGAAATTCTGTTTAAGGCCATTGCTACCACAAGCCTCTACTTTATTTTGTTTAATTTATTTTTGCTGCTATAGTGTTATTTGATTGAGTGTTTTTCCAACATATAATACCATAGATTGTAGCTTTAAAATTGAAACAAATAAGAATTTACTGATCCAATACAATAAAATCTCATTTCAAACCTTAAAACAAACAAAGGTTTAGGGTAATGATAAACTTAACAATGTCATTCTTATCATGTGTTGTGAATCCTGAAGTATGGAATATTAAAAAAAATCCGCATATTTTGCACCAGGTGAGACTTGTTCTTGACAAAACTTAATTATCATTGTGTTAAATTCAGAACAAGGTTTGGAGATGCTGAATAGGTTCATAATTTTTATTGTCTTGTAGCTATTGGTTATTGTCATACAATTAATTGTTTAGGTTTAATAATGATATTACTTTCCATTAGCGTTTTAGCTGATGGTATGTAGTCAGATTTTACTTCACATGATAGACCACACTTCAAGATTTTAACCATAAGTTAGAATGTCATAGATGATTAGATGGTTCAATCTATAATGTATACCAATAAGATGGCTATTAGACTTTCTGATTAAGGACCCATTTAAATCCATTAAGAGATAAAATTAATTATTAAAATAAAATTAAGAGACGAATCCAAACAAACATTTAATTTTTAGTTGTGTAGGCTCTTAACAATTAACTCATTAGTTGAGCCAACCCTACTAACACCTCTTAACACTTCTTAACGTATTGCAAAATACTCAATTACCCCCAAAGTTATTAATTATTAATTAATTAGTTAGTAATTAATAGGGACAGGTTGATCATTTAGACAATATTAGCTAGTTAGTTACTAATGGATCCAAACATCCCCTATTTATTATTAGCTAGCTAATTGTTAGGAGCTTTTAACAATTAGTTGGTTCATTATTCACTCTTAAGGAATCCAAATACGATCTAATTCTAACTTCATTCTTAAGTAACTGACGACTAATATTTGTTTCTAACTATTTTTAAATATTGTCCTTAAAGTTGATTATTTATTTTCATTAAACGCGGTTTAATTGTGCTTGTGAAGAGTAATTAATAAACTTTTTTTAATTTGTTCATTTCTCTCTAAATGCAGGTTATGGGAAAATAGAAAAAGAAGAAGTGATATTCTCTTTTATCATGTGGAAACAAGATGCATTCCGTAAAAAAGATGAGAAATTTATGCGGCTAAAAAATAAGATTAAAGAAAAAAAAATACAAACTCATCTGAACAAAGTATCAAAGACCAGTTCCAATTAAAAAATGTGATAGTTTTTTTTTTAAAATTTTTTTTTAACTTTCACAATAGATTAATTTGTTTTAATAAATGTTGAAGATACACAAAGAAATATTGAAGTTGAGTAAGAAGAAATCAATATTATTGTTAATGGTTAACAGGAAAGGTAGAGCCAAAGATTTATTGCTTTATAATTATCTATGTTTAGATGATAATGGTATACTATTGATTATGTATATTTTTTCCCTCGTATTTTTTATGACGGCGTTATGATGTTAAATTGTATCAATAAAAGTAAATGAATCTATAAATTTACAAAAGTGTTAAATACCGCATGCCACAATGTTAAATATCACATATTTTTTCAATTATACCCTTAACATAATTGTATAAAGTTAGTATTATAGTTTTAATAAAATTCTTTTCCTCGTTTGAATTTTTTCATCAACGATAGAATAATAGAGAACATTCAGAAATTTAACAGTGTAGATTTAATAAAATTCTTTATCTCATCATCTTAACTCGTTTAATTTTTTCTTCAAATCCAGTGTAGTTTTAATAAAATTCTTTCTCTCATTATCTCAACTCTTGTTTGAATTTTTTCTTAAACCATATTACAGAGAAGATCCACGGAAGTAATTCAAACAATGATAATAAATGAAGTGAGTGTCAAGATTGTCTCTATGACATCGCACTTCATGTACCATATAAATTTTAAAACTCTTATACAAATTCAGTTTACATCTACCTTATCAATTAATGTCTCCATGACATCGCTCTTCACTCAAAACTTTAGAAGTATGAACATGATTTATTTCTGAACGACTAAAGAACGAAACTTTCGGAGAATCTAGTTGCACATTTGGACATATTTGCTGTTTAAAGAGATTTCAAATTAAAACACAACATATCTTTTCTTTCTCTTCACCCTTCTATAATTGGACTTGAAAATTTCTTTATAAATTCATCTATGTTGAAAAAGGTATAATTGGTATTTTGATTGCGGTATTGATAAATTTGATGCGGTATTTAGTAATGCCCTAGATTTATTGTATTTTCCCATTGTCTTTGAAATCAATATATTTTCTCTTTAATTCTTTTTATCTTATTATATCAACCATGTAAAGAGTTTTTATTTTAAAATTATTTTTTTAATTAATATTTCATTGCATTTGATTTTATTTAGGGTCCTGGTCTCAATAGGTAGGTCATGAGTTACCAACATGTACTACTATTATAGAGCAAGTGTTTTATAAGAATTTATTTATTTCATTTCAAAGTTAAAAAAAAATTCTTATATGTCTTATCTTCTATTTTATTTTCCTGTGGTATATGATTATAAGTATTAAACATAAAAGAAAGAAGAGTTGATATTCTTTTTTAGTGGAAAAAAATAATCTATTAATTTAGAGAGAATTTCGTTTTTGTCATTTTATAACTTTTATTTACTATATAGTTCAATTTTAAAAATTTCAAAAAATAAATTTTCAAACTTTCACTTTTCAAAAATAGCCCAAACTAATCATTTTACTTTTAGGAAAATTATATAAAATAAACCAAATAAAGTTTAAAAATTTAAAACTAAACCAATAGAAGTTTATTTCTATTTTTGAGCCACTCAAACTTTGATTTTCAAAAATAGACCATCACATATGTGAAAGTCCTCTTCACAGACCACCTTCACACCTTCACAAATCAGGGTAAAAGATCTTTACAGAAGGATAAAATGGTCAATTTGGTTCATTTTTGAAAAGTGAAAGTTTGAAAGATTATTTTTGTTAAATTTTTAAAGTTGCGCTACATGATGTAAATAAAAATTATAAAATAACAAAAATAAAAAATAACCCTTTACTTTTTTCTGAAGATCTTTTTCACTAATTTGTGAATGCGTGAAGAAGGTTTGTGAAGAGGATTAGTGAAGTTAACTATTCTTGAAAATCAAAATTTGAATGGATAATAAATATAAATAATTTTTTTATTAGTTTTGAAATTTTAAACTTAGATTATTTTATACCATTTTTTTCATTAATTTAATTTAAAATTTAAATAAAAAAATCCTCTAAATAATATTAATTAAAAAAGCAAAAATGACTTCAAAAGCATTATTTATTTTTCCTTCAAATTTTAGAAATTATGAACTAGAATGCTTCATTTTATTTTAATCTAATTTTTTCAAAATAGTAACCCCGGGAGAATCCATAGTAGGAGGAGATGAGCATGGACAAATAACAAACTAAAGTGGGCCCAAATAAATGTGTCCACTCACTGTTCACGACCTCACACGAAACTCGCGTGAGTGAGGCGGCCTTTCTTATGTTTTAGTATCACCCACTGAACTCTCCACGGAGATGGCGTCGAGGCTGGAGTTGAGCTGAGCTGTCAGTGTGCGCGCTCTTTGAAAAAAAAATAAAATTATATAGAAATAAAAAAACAAAACAGTACAGAAACACAACACAACCCACCCCCACTTCTCTTTCTTTTCATTTCTCTCTGTCGTCAAAAAAGTTGAATGGATTGAGAATACTGTTTGCCTTCCACCGAGGGCATCGCTTACAAGGCAAGCCAAACAAAACTAACTCACCTTCTTCACCTTTATCTCCCAACACCAACTTCATTTAATTAAATATATTTCTTTCCCACTCATTAGCTCCTTATCAATTTTCTTCATGATGATGTCCTCCTTACCATAGATCTACGCTTTCTCTCTCTTCTCCTTTTATTTTCTCGTACGTGCATCCATTTTATTATCCAAAATGTCTCTCTGATTATCGTCTCTCTCTCATCAGGTGAGCTCTTGATTTCTTTTTGCTTTTTCACTTTTTGCTGGTTTCAATTTTCTTTGATTAAAGAGGATGATGAAGCTGGAAACCGAAAGTTGATTTAGTGCTTATTTACTATTTTGATTTCGCCTGTGCATTTGGTTAGAAATCGAGAGTGTTATTTGGGAAATGTTTTTGTAAATAAAATATATTACTTAGATATTTATTTATTTATTTTTGTTCGTATGCTGCAGTCTTTTTTTTTTCTTTTTCTTCTGGTAACTGTTTGGTTTGCCAAGTATGGAGTAAAGAAATTTATTTATTTATAAAAATAATCTGAAAGTCAACTGAGAGGTGAAGTTCATGATTACAGTAAAAGAAGTGAGGAATTGAGGTGAAGTAGAAATGTCGTCGAAACGCGAAGCGAAACCGAGGAGATTAGGTTCAAAAGTAGCTAATTCTCCTTCTTCTTCGACCACATCGTCTTCCAAGCATTTTCTGGAAACATCTGTCGATGGGCAGAGCTCTCCCGCTTCTTCGTCTGCACGAAGTAAGCCTCAGTATTATTACACGGAAAATGTATCTTCCAAAGAAAATGTTACAGTCACTGTCCGGTTTCGTCCACTTAGGTATACTTCATTTCTTTCTTTCACTTTCTTTGTTGATTATCGCTACTACTACAGTTGCTTAGAATTCACTGTGCTGGATTAGTCCTAGGGAGATTCGACATGGTGAGGAGATTGCTTGGTATGCAGATGGAGAGACGATTCTGCGCAACGAGCACAATCCATCTATTGCCTATGCCTATGGTAAATTTAATTACTGTATTTTGTTAGACAAAATTTGTGTGAGATGCTGCCTCTTTGGTTTTGAGGCTATGGGTTCAGATAAATATAGTACAATGTTAGTAATGTTGCTTGTTTTATGAAATTGATTGATTTTGATAGGGTCTTTACCATTGTAAAAGTTTTGATCTTTCATTGAAAAGATATATCACATCATCTAAACTGAAGAGCCTTTCTGATGGTGTAGAAAGACATTTACATTATTATACGAAACAGATAACAGTAGTAAATAAAATTATTAGGCCAAAAACTACTTGAACTATATAGTCCAGCCAATTTTTAACATGGCTTATAAATTTGACATCTCCCGAAGTTATAGATTTAATTTCTCAGAAACAGTACATATGCAAAAAGTGCCTGTCCTTGTCCCTATTAAGTACAGGCTATTTTATTTTCTTTTTTTTATGAAACTTTCATATTCTGAAATTTCAGAAACTTTTATCTCAGACATGACAAGTTGTATCTTCTCAATTATTTAGCATGTTTGTGTATATGCATATATCTTACTGTTTGTTTATCTGCATGTTTCTAGACAGAGTATTCGGCCCGACAACTACAACTCGTCATGTATATGATGTTGCTGCTCAGCATGTTGTAAGCGGTGCTATGGAAGGCATCAACGGTAAACAAGCAAAGATCTCCGTATTTGATGAACAATTTTTCTGCTTAATTTCTAGCTTATTCAAATCTAATTGAGTATCTTGCTTACTTATGGATTAAGAATTTTGCTCTTTCTGCATCTTTTTCATTTAATAGCAAAAATGAGAGACATGAATTATACCATTTAAATTCATAGAAAGTCATCCTAGGAAGAAAGGTTTGAGGCTTTAACTTTAATAAACTATTGTATTCAGGAAACTGTTTTTTCATTGTGGCTGTGATATTATTTGCAATGAGCTCACAACCAGGGTCCTTGTAGAAACTTTAGCTTTTGTTGTCAGAAAAGAAACTCTGGAATTATGATCACCCTAAAAACAAATCAAAAGAAATGAAGACACCAGGCAAGCAAAGACATTTCTGCAAAAAGGTCTTGCAATAGTAGTTTTATTAGAAGGACGTCAATCTTCCTATTTCAATATTGGTTTCCAAATTTGAAAATAGAAACTCATCTGATTCTGAAACAGTTTCCAGATCGGTAATGATTGATCCATAAGGACTTGAAAAGCATCATTTGAGTCTTAAAAATTCTTTCATGTCTTTCGTGATAAAAGAATGCACAAAATGGATGTCATATTATGTTATTTGATGATGCCAAGGTAATAGTTGGTCGAGGGGGATAGTTAAGTGAGGAGCCAGTATCAAGAACATGTGGTGTCTTTTTTATTTTTTTTATATTTAAATGTTGTGGTGCCATTATTATATTTATATTATACAATTTTACTAATAATTTACTGTAATGTATAAATTTAATAATAATAATTTTTTCCCCCTGAAAATCAGTGCTGTCTGACAGCACTGTTGTGAATATGGCTATGCTACTAGATTAGTTAATAAAACCAATTTTAGCGAGAACTTCATTACCATGCAATGTGGCTGCATAGGGGACTAGTAGACACAACCTAATCTAGAATGAAGTTTACTGCCCAGGGCTTGAAAATCAGTGTGGCTGATAAAAACTAAAGCTTGATTCTGGGCACCGAAGTTCGGGTTTGAAACTGACTGCCTTAAAGTTTCTAGCTGTTGAAGTCCTTCCATAGTGTTACACCATTCTTGCTGAAATTCAAGCAACCACAGAAAAGTCATATGTTTGCGCACAACCAACATATTTTCCGAGTAAACTGATCCAAAGTTAACATGAAAGACTTAAGTGTGAATATTGTTCAGTTTATCCCAATTATGAATATTCATTTATTTATTTTTCCTTGTCCTTCG